>CM071958.1:10717500-11917500 GCA_036784905.1 Acrossocheilus fasciatus
CCTCTTCCAATGTCATCCTGTACCTTTGATTTCTATCATTTCTGTTGCTGTGCATTTGTGTGAGTTAAAAAGTGGCCTTTTAAAGGTTTTCAATTTCTTCGCATTGCCGGAAAACACTCACGTGCCGTCAATGCGTGCGCAGTCAGGTGACACGGGGAACAAAGATTATGATGGTGGTCTCTTAGCATTAGCATGCACATTCCCAATTTCACTTCTGAATGAATAGTAATTTGCTCTCATTTGCATGTAAATCGCAGAACGGAATGGAATTATATGAGGGAGCGGAAGGAACAGCTATAGCTGGAGACCGCACATTTTCTCGACGAGAGAGACCCCGGCAGGCTGCGACTCACCTCTCTTTCGCTAATTGGAAAATAAAAGACTGCACTGACCTCGGTCGCATCGGCCACCGCGAGCTACCCTGTCTCAGGGTCGTCATTTTCATTTGTTAAAGCCAGATTATCATACTGCAGCCATTTGGCGCCTCAATGTGTGACCATGAAAGTTTTCTTTTTTTATTCGGTTGGGTTTTCTCTCCCACAGGTCATAAGTGTGTAAGAGAGAGCCGAAATGTGTGAAGAAAGGGCAGGACAGAGGGTAAAAGTGAAGACAGAACAGAAAGTTCTAGAGTCAGTTTTAGAAAGTGGGATATTAAAGTATAATATCTGTGCGGAGACAGACGGAACAATGGGAGGACAGAAAGTGAAACCTTGAGAGAAAGAAGGAGAATGAAATCTGTGTGTATGTATGGTATCAAAGAGGGAGATAGTATCACCTGGAACAGTGAGGAGCAGGAACAAGTATATGTGATGTCAACCACCCTGTTGAATCACACTTTGGGTGTTGGGCATTCAGGGGACTCTCTGCACTGCAGGAAGTTGTGCTAACTGTTTAAAGTGCTACAGCTCAGGAGTCTCAGGGCCTACTGAGGCTCATAGATAGTTTTACTTTTGGGTTGGGGGGAGGGGGGATGGCACAAAAATGTATCTAAGGCAGCATACAAGCCTTAACAAATGCATTAAGAAAGTCTAAAGTGAGGCACAGAAGCATATGCATTCATACAAGAACATGATGATCATGATGATCCAAGATGGCGCCGCTCATGGCAGCCTCTGTGGCATCGTCCACAGTTGTTTTTATGTTTTTGTTAGTTTGTCCTGTCTTTAGTTATATCCCCACAATCAGTTTCACCAGAGACAAATTGCTGGACATTCGGCAATACACACCACCCGATATTTCACCGGTTTTCAATTATTCGGATGTTTTGCTGGACATTGTAGTCGGGGGATCAGCGACGCTGTTCAAAGGCTTAAGGACGCGCAAATGGGGGATGCGAGCCGGCGCCTCGTGAAGCTCAGACAGCGCGGATTTAGAATGCCATTGCCTAGCATCCGTCTGGCGAATCTCCGTGCATTTGTGCATTCCTGGAAATAACAACAACACCTGGACTCTGTTTTAATCATTCTCGGGGACTTTAATAAAGTCAATCTCTCCCGTGAACTGCAAAAATACAGACAGCACATCATGTCTCACCAGAGACAGTAATATATTGGATCACTGTTACACCACAATAAAGGAGGCATATCACTCTGTCCCACAGGCAGCTTTAGGACTCTCTGATCACTGTTTGGTCCATCGTATACCGACAAAAACTGAAATTAGCTAAACCTGTTTTAAGGACTGTAAAAAGATGGACTAATGAAACAGAGCAGGTCTTACAAGCCTGTTTCCACCTCACTGATTGGGGTGTTTCTGAAGCTGCTGCCACCGATCTGGAAGAACTCACAGAGACTGTAACATCTTATATCAGTTTCTGTGAAGATATGTGCATTCCTACCAGGACTCATTTAACCTACAACAACGGCAAACTGTGGTTCACTGCAAAACTCAGACAGCTCTGTCAGGCCAAAGAAGATGCTTACAGGAAGGGGGACAAAGTCTTGTATAAACAGGCCAAATACACACTGGAAAAGCAGATCAGAGCGGCATAGAGTAATTTTTCTGAAAAAATAAGGATTCAGTTCTCTTCTAGCAACTCAGCATCAGTGTGGAATGGTCTGAAAGAGATCACCAACTACAAGACACCATCCCCCAGCACTGTGGAGAATCAACAACTGGCAGACGATCTGAATAAGTTCTACTGCAGGTTTGAAAAAACACCCCCCACCTGCCCTGAACACCTCTCCACACAACCGTTAACACCTCCAGCAACCCCCTCTCCCCCACAACTGCAATTCAGATCAGTAAAGATGAGGTGCGCCAGGTCTTCCAGTAGCAGAAAAGGAAAAAAGCATCAGGCCCAGATTGTGTTACACAAGTCTGTCTGAAATCATGTGCTGAGCAGCTGGCCCCCGTCTTCACACAGATCTTCAACAGATCACTGGAGCTGTGCGAAGTCCCCTCATGCTTCAAACGCTCCACCATAATCCCCATCCCAAAGAAATCCAAAATTACAGGACTAAATGACAACAGGTCTGCGGCTCTAACCTCTGTGGTCATGAAGTCTTTTGAAAAACTGGTGCTGGCCCACCTGAAGGACATTACTGGACCCTTACTGGATCCTCTTCAGTTTGCCTATAGAGCAAACAGGTCTGTGGACGATGCAGTCAACATGGGACTGCATTATGTTCTGCAACATTTAGACAGACCAGGGACTTATGTGAGGATCCTGTTTGTGGACTTCCGCTCGGCCTTTAACACGATCATTCCAAACCTCCTCCAGCCCAAACTAACTCAGCTCTCCATGCCCACCTCCGTCTGTCAGTGGATCAACAGCTTCCTGACAGACAGGCAGCAGCTAGTGAGGCTGGGAAAATACACATCCAGCACTCGTATGATCAGCACTGGAGCTCCTCAGGGCTGCGTTCTCTCCCCACTGCTCTTCTCCCTGTACACCAACGACTGCATATCTAAAGACCCCTCTGAAATTTGCAGACGACACCACACTGATCGACCTCATTAAGGACGGTGACGAGTCTGCCTACAGACAGGAGGTTAAGGAGCTGGCTGTCTGGTGCAGTCTTAACAACCTAGAGCTCAACACGCTCAAAACAGTGGAGATGACCGTGGACTTCAGGAGAAACCCTCCTGCTCTCCCCCCACTCACCATCATGAACAGCACTGTGACTGCAGTGGAGACATTCAGCTTCCTGGGCACCACCATCTCCCAGGACCTGAAGTGGGACATTCACATAGACTCCAATTGTATGTATCAATTGTCAGTGTGTATTTTTATTCATTATTTACTAGTTCTCTCTCTCTCTCTCTCTCTCTCTCTCTCTCTCTCTCTCTATATATATATATATATATATATATATATATATATATATATATATATATATATATTAGGGCTGCAACTAACGATTATTTTAATAATCGATTAATCTGTCGATTTTTTTTTTTTTTTTTTTTTCGATTAATCGATGAATCGGATAAAAAAAAAAAAACACAAGAAAAGCCAACCCTTTCCAAAACAACCCTTTATTCAAAAACAGAACTAAAATCTTTAGAAAGTGCACAAACACGTTGCTCCTTGATCATCCCTGAGCTGTTATAATAATAATAATAATAAAATAAAATAAAAATGGACTAACACAAAAAACATGCACATGTATGCTTTACATCTGCCAAATATATAGACTTTTTTTTTTAAATAAAGTGCCACCTGAGCTGCCAGAACAATAGATAATTTATAAAAAATAAAGAACAATACAAATCAGAAAATTTAACAGGATTTGTTTGAATGTCAGAACTTGTTCTCTACACTACACTGGAGACGCACACTCGCAGACTCTCTCTCTCTCAAGTTCACTTGAAGCTTATTCATTAAATTATTACCATCATTGTAGTAAGTGCAAGGTTCATTTATACACCACATTTAAACACAGCTTAAGATGACCAAGTGCTATAAAAGAACTTTAAAATTAAATTAAAAAGTACAACACACAAATATATTTGTCAATAATAACCTATATGGGACAAAGCACAGAATATACACTGCAAAAAAATGCTTTTCTGACTTAGTAGTTTTGTCTTGTTTTCAGTCTAAATATATAAAAAATCTTAAATCAAGATACATTTACTAGACACATGAACTAGCATAAGAAATTATGTCTTGTTTTCTGAAAAAACACCTCAAAATTAAGTGATTGTTTGCGTAAAACAAGCAAAATTATCTGCCAATGGGGTAAGAAAAATAATCTTAATGAGATATAATCTCAAACAGAAGTTTTAAGCATCACTTAATTTTCTCATGCCATTTTTCTTGTCTAGTAATCTTGATTTAAGATTTTTTAGATATTTGGACTGGAAACGAGACAAAATTACTAAGAAAAGCTTTTATTGCAGTGTATAGCTATACATGACAACAGATTGAAAAATGAATGGTCTAAAAAAGGCGAGTGAATAAAAACGTGTCTTTAGTCTTGCAATGCAAAGTGCAAAGTAACTATACCACCCCTGCTTTACTACTGTTATTAACGAGCTAACGCTAACTTGTCATGCAAAGACTCCAACATGTTTGCGTTTCAGGTGCTGGATCATTGCCGTGGTGCTCCTGTGCCATGCCATGTCGCTTTTGCATATTTTGCAGTTAACACACTTTTTCTGTTTATTTAAGCCCCTTTCACACTGCACATTGGTCCCGGAAAATTGCCGGAGTGCAAGCTGTAATGAAGCAGAGATCAGGGAGCTCCCCACTATCCGCACTGAAGCTGAGATCGTTCGCCAGCTTCAGTGAAACGGTACGCGTCACATTACCCGTCACATCGTAATGTCACGTGTCTTTACGGGTTCTTTACGGCGTGTGTGTGAACTCGCACAGATTCCGGAAAATCACTGGCAGTGTGAATGAACCAAAACCAAACGATCCCGGGACAAATCACTGAACACATCCATGTATTTTCCAGAATCTCTGTGTGAAAGGGGCTTTAGTGTGAAATGCTCCCACACATTGGATGACTTGTATGGCGGACTTGGGTCGCACGGATTTCTCTGCCTCTGCCATGTATCTTTCCTCTATACCTCCGCTCGTTTTTTTTTTTTTTTTTATTTGTGCTCCGCCCTGTCTATGAGGCGCCGAACTCTGCTAGCATCAGTGCGCGAGAGAGAGTGTGTTCACTCCGCTCCGCGCTCCACTAAAGTTTTTTTTTTTTTTTTAATAATCAAACGTCTCCGCGTCGCGCGACACGACGAATCGATTATGAAATTCGTTGCCAGCGCTTTTAGTAATAGATTTTTATCGATTTAATCGATTCGTTGTTGTAGCCCTAATATATACATATATATATATATATATATATATATATATATATAAATTCTTCTTTTATTATTTTTTTTTGTTCTGTCACTGTCATTCTGTTGCACAGTGGAAGCTTCTGTCATGAAAACAAATTCTTCGTATGTGTAAACATACCTGTCAATAAAAGCTCATTCTGATTCTGATTCTGATTCTGAACCACCTGTGGGATGCTCAAAATGTGACTGCACAGAGACACATTAAGCAACAGCAAATACAATTTTTACCTTGAACATCAGTTTCAAAATCATTCTGATGGTACACTGACTTCTAATAAGGCGAATGGTTTCTGTTTCTTTCCCATGGTTCCCTTCAAATGCCTGTTCTGGGATTATGTAAATTTGGTGAGCAGGTACAAAATTCAGCATAAAGGGTGGATTGTTTTGCGTCAGCAACAAATGCATGTGTACAGCTATCCAGTGTAATTACAACAGTAAATTCCACTCACTCCAAAGTCACAAAAATATACAAATCTTCATACAGTTGTCTTAACTTGACAGAGCAAGACAATAAATGTTTTAGCAGAAGCTAAACAAATCAGTTTAGTCAGAGATACATCATTGTCCATACTATACAAACGTTGTGCACATTTATTTACTAATTTAGTTATTAAAAATCAATACATTCTTATTAGAATAAAAATCGAGCTTTATTTTTAATATTATTTAAATAACTGGCTGATATAAAAAATTGTACACTGTTTTTTCTATAAAAAAAAATAATTATAATAATTTCAAATGACATCGCATTGATATTTATTGTGAGATTTACTAAAGATTACATTTGACTTTAATATTATTAAAAATATTATTAATATTATTATTAGCTTTAAAACTTTTGGGCATTAGATGATGGCAAAGGTAATCTAACTGTAACAATGTGGGAAAATGAGAATGCACGATTTATTATCCAATCGAAAATTTTCAATAAAAAATACATAAATGGTACCGATATATCATATTTCCTTAGTTTAAGATACATCCCACATCAGCTAGTTTGTGCCCTGCCTACCTATCAACTCATTCAATCAGACTGAAAAATATAACACAAAAGCATATTTCTTGATAGCCTGTTGAAAAATGTAATTCCAAACAAACCTCTACAGGAGAAAGAATTCTGTGCGCAAAGAGCATTTTTCTCTACTATTCTCAAATGAGTATGAGAAGACATTGTGCTTCTGAGAAACATTTACAATGCCACAGTGGGAGGCAACCTGAAATCTAATGCAGACTGTAATTTAAACCTACACTGAAGTTAAAAGGGCTGTAAAGAAAATTAACTACTTTTTAATGAGAGGGAAAACCATGTACGAGACAGGATTGTGTCTGTTTCTAGCTGGCTATGCATTGTGAGTGTGAGTGTTTTTCACAAAACACCTGGTTTGTGCGGCTCTCCGCCTCTTTTACAAGCAGTGAGTCACAGAAGCATGAAGCACCAGCAGATTTTTACACCGACACTGCTGACCATACATCAACATGCAGACGCAGCGAGCCTTTCACTGTACACGGCCTCTGTGTGTGTGTGTGTGTGTGTGTGTGTGTGTGTGTGTGTGTGTGTGTGTGTGTGTGTGTGTATACGGATGTGTGTACGGATGTGTGTGTGCGTGAGAGAGAGAATGAAAAATACATGCACATAAGAACGTGCCGTTCACGGAACACAGAGCACATCCTATGAGTGGCCTCAAGAACATGTGTATGAAATGAGAAAGAAGATAGAACCATATTGCATAGTGACACACTCATTATTTAAAGCGAGGCCATAGTTTTAATGAAATTCAAGTGTATGTGAGAATATGAGATAATGTTGTGCTCATATGTTAACATTTGACTGGCAGAATCTGAAAAATATTTGGTATGATTTGCTTTTTTAGTGTGCTGGAGAATCTACATAACTGATATTTAAGCATATCCCACAAGAAATCTGTTGCCTCCTTTTATGATAGTTGTGTATGAGTGCCTTAGTTGTCCTGTGCAGCAAAGCTGGACCTCAGCATCGCTGAGCCAGTGTGGTTGAAAGCTCAAACATGCAGAGCACAATGGGAAAAACCAAAGGACTTACAGTACCTGGAGGCTTTCTCTCAAAAACAGAGTTCTCTCTGTTCAGTAAAAACCTTGTGCACAACTATCACAAAAAACATCTTGTGGGTTCTTATGAGCAGAACCATATATTTTTGGGGGTGTATTAATGTTTAACATGAGGATGAGAAATGTTTGAAGGAATTATTCTAACCAGCGCTTCTGACTGGCAAAAAAAGCTTGCATAACCCAACATCTAACCAGCATAAACCAATTTTTTACCAGCACCTTACCATTATAAACCAACATAAAGCAGCATCTAACAGCACAAACTAACCCCCAACTAGTAAACCGGCATTTAGCCAGTATACAAAATGTTCAACCAGCATAAACCTTCATTTAACCAGCATATAAATGTATAACCTGCATTCAACCAGAATAAAAATGTCTAGGCAGCATAAACCTGCATTTATTATTCATAAACCAGGCTGGACCTGCATGGAAATTAATTCTGGTCTAAACTGCTAATGTCCATCATGAAGGCCATTTCTAGAGCATTAAAGTAATGGATATACTCCATGTTCAAGCTACAATGTCTACAACTGTAAAAAAATAAAAAATAATAATAAATAAAAAAAAAAACAAGTAACTGATGTATTTTTTTACACAGTACTTTCAGCAATGTCACACCACAGTTTCGCATTTCAAAGACAATGCATAAGATTCATGCATGGGGAAAAAGGACATGCTTGTTCAACTGTCTTGCTAGCTAGTTTTGCTTGCTCATGTTGCCAGTCTCACAGTGATCAATACTGCCCACGGGCCAATCAGAACACTGCTCAAAGACAGCGCAGCCATCACAACCTCTGAGATTAAATTGCATTATATTTTATTACAGACAGCCTCTTACATCTCTGTCAATGTTGCAATTGATTAATAAAACATGAAATATTCATATTTGGGAGCGGTATCGATTTACATCAAAGAGACTTTTCGGATCATTTTTCAAATACAATGACCAATAGCAGACATCTGTCACAGTGGGGTAATGAGGGGAGAATACATTAAACTAGTTTACATTTGTGTGATTACTGCATAGAGGTTGATTCATGTTATCCATCAAACAGTCATTACTGTGTGTGCATGCAAGAGTGCGTGCGTGTGTGCATTTGTGCGAGTGCTTGTTAATTTGTCATTATTGCATTGCAACTGTAAAAATGTGAATCAGCAAGATTCTGATTTGGTCAGAATGCTTTAATGATTGAAGTCAAACAATAACTTTCAATTTTCTATAGGCAAACAGGTCAATGGGGCTATATAAACAAAATATTTTAGTTAAATGTATTAATAAATAAATATTACTATATATTGTTGTTGATATTATTACATGATGCAGAGTACATAAAGATCCATAAAAATTTGCCATCATGTACAATTTTTTATCACCAAACAAAAAAAAAAATTATAATGTATGCAGCTTTAATGTTATTATCACAATAACAAAAGCAGTCAAATGTCAAAAGAAATGTCAGAAGCATTCAAAATGTACAATTTAATTTAATTTAAAAGAAATATATGTTCCAATACTTAATTTAAAGTCAAAGAAAATTTTTACATAAACAATTTTATTAATAAATAATCTTTTTGCCACAAAATCTGTAATTTTCTGTCACTGTTTGTATGTATTAAAACATCCTCAGATGTAGCAAAAAAAAAAACAAATAGATCATGTTTGCATTTTCTTCTGTCTCTGACTATAATTCTAACCTTATATTCAATATTTGGCATATGATGCAGGGTGGTGTAGAAATAATAAAAAAGTAACCTCTGAAAACTTTCCCCTAATTTTCTGCCTATCTATATTGTACTTATCTATAGCCTTTTATTATTATTATTATTATTATTATTATTATTCTTGTTTCCTCCTTTCTCCTGCAAGAGAGTTCAAGGTTATTTTTTTTTTCGGGGAAAAAAAAAAAAAAAAGAAGAAGAAGACCACTACAGGAAGAGGAAGTAGGGAGCACCAAGAAGAAATGATTATATGGAGAAGAGTCCAGAACATTAGAGCACCTGAAGAGGTCTGTGTGCATACTGAAAAGTTAAATAGAGTTAGGGCAGAGGAAGAGAAAGGAAAGCACTCATACTCGAGAGGTCATGGTTAATGGTGCGAGTTATGCCTTTGTGGTGAAACCCAGGGTAAGTGGAGGAAGGACAGCAATCTCCAAGGCTCTTCATTCAGCACTCTCTCAAAAGCACTCTGAGGAGATACAAATGAAGATTAAGAAACGGAAAACAAGGCCACTCAGGGAAGGAACTGTAGTGTGGGCACATGCCAGGACAACTGAGTAGCAATACTTTCTACAAATATTCATATGGCTAAATGAAACAGCAAGGCAAAATAATGTTTTTGAGATGGCCATGTTTTATGCTTTCACAGTGAATTTGCTATTTTAGCCCATCAACCTCCCACAACCCAAGAGAGAAATTATGTTATTGGTAAGTATCCAGGGCCTTTTTTTGTCCATAAATAATGGAATTATTTAGCAGTTTTTCCTTCAATACTACCAACAAGCAGCACAGGTCACTGTGTCACCCTAGATGAGACAGTTTCTGTATCACAGTGAAACTGCAACAGACCTAAAAACATGAAGATACACTGTTATTTTGCTCGTCTTATTTCCATTTTAGCGGTTTAATGTGAGGAATATTCCACATATGTGTCACCGCATGGAGCCCTGAAGGAAAAAAACTTTAGGCATGCAAGATAAACATCAGATGGGAAATGTTCAGCTGAAGTAAAAGCTGTCAGAAGACACAAGATGTAGCAGTCAGTTAGGTTTTCTATATAGTGTTTGATTTGAACTGGATGTACCCAAAACTTCTGGCTTAAGGACCCACATTTAGATACACCTGCATTGTCTGTCAGTATAGAGTGTGGGATGAACATCACCAAAAATACAACATCTAATTCCACCCCCAAGCACTCACAAGAAAATGATGCAAGCGAACACAAAAATCTCCAAACCCATCCACTCCCGCTGCCCTCTTGTTATTGAAAATGCATGCGGTTACAAAGATCCTCCCTCCTTTTGACAAATTTATGAGTGTTTGAAAGATTAAAGGTGACCTTTCTTGGGTTTTACTGGTGAATGCTGCACATACGGATTATACAGCAAATCACAAACCTCTGAGGGAAATTACACAAACACCTGTTTGCACATATGCATAAACACCGCACAGCAAAAAAAAAAAAAAAAAAAAGAAGCTTCTTATCCTTTACTGAAAAGCACAAGGGCTGGCGTTCCATGTTACAGCTATGACAAATGACAAAAGGATTCCATCATCCTAACAAGCATCTTCTGATCCAGGTCCCTGAAACCCTGAGCAGACCTGCATCTCTCTCACTCTCATAAATACTCTCCACCAATCAGGTTCATGACAAGTTCTCACAACATGGACAGGCTCCAAACATTTCTCTGGGGACATCACTGATGCATTCTGGGAAATGTATGCCTTGCTGTTACAGTACGAGATACTTGTGGACACTGCAATGCATCAATGTTAACAGACATCTTGTGAGTAGCCTAATATTCTACTGATGAATATACTTATGTCATAATGACACACAAAAAAAGAGTCATGTCCCATGTTGCAGATTCACATCACGGTTCTCCTTCATACGTGCGTATATGTCAAAAAGTGAGTCGTGTGAGAGTCGGTCTAACGATACCAAATGATAAATTAAACACTGCTTATTTTCAGATGGAACGCGCTGCTTTTATTCATAACTTATGCCATCAGAGAACCTCTCTGGAGACTTCAAAAGCTACTCGAACTCATTATCATGTGCGCCTCTATCACTGAATCGGGCACAGTTACATCTCCATCTACTGCTGCCCAGGGCTACATTTCCGTTCTGTGTCTCACATCAACTTTATGAAAAAAAACCCTACAATACATTAAAGGAAAATGACATTTAACGCTCTGACCACAGGCAATGTGGCAAACGCTGTAATAGTTTGGGTTTGTTTATGGTTTTCAATAACAACTTCCTCCTGACAGGTGCAGAGCATTTCTGAGCGTGGATGTGAAACAATAGATGATGTCAGGGCTTGAGGCGGTGTAAGTGAACATGACAGATGATTGGATATTTTAATGACACGGTTTCATTTGCATATTAATGAATTCTCCCAATGAACCAACAAAGCGATATCTCAGAGAGGAACGGATATATCTTATGCAATACCCTCTTAATGGTGGTGAGGAGAACTCATTAATTATGAATGTTAGGCCGGTTTGAGCTGATTTCCATAGTTTAAGGAAAGAAGGAGGATCAAATCCTGAGGGCTAATTTGCTAATAGACTTGCAAATAGTTTATCATAAGGGACGATAGAATCAGGAGGTCAGATGTTGCTCAGCAGCAAACATCAGAGGACTTTTTAACGCACACCGAGAAAGAGCATTCTGCATCAATCAAATAACAAAATCTGATGCAAATTCATAATTGAAGACTTAACTTTAAGATTTCACACTTTAAGTGTCCCTTATCTTAATAAATCACCCAAATCAGCATATTAATGGATGATGAACTAAAATCACCATTTCATAGAAATAAACCTCCTGAGAGAAAACAGCTACGACAATCTCTTAGCCAGACTCTATGAACAGATACACAAAGCGGATCTCAAAAGTGGCCCTTAGGGGTGCCTCAGGTAATAACAGCACTCCTGACTGATAACAAGACCATCAACCTCAAATTGCCCACTCCACAGCATCAGGTTTCTTTTTAAATGCTTTAAATTTCAGACACCACACATAATAGGACCACGAGATAGACGCAAGGGCAAAAAAAAAACACACTGGCAATTAACAAAATTCTAATTGGACACTTGTTTATAAACATCCAATTAATCTATCTTGGTTGAACATCTTAATGATAGTTATTGTATTCAGAGTCTCTGTAACCTGTCCACCTCTTTGCTAAGCATCAATGACTCTTAACATAAGATAATTGCTGTCTTGCTTCTGCTTTCGCTTCAAAAAACATGCAACATTAATCTTTGATAAAAGTGCTGAATTTATCATTTAAAAAGGAAATCTATGTATAGGACACCAACATGTTATTTTCAGTCACAATTTCCAATGCAATGTTCATACAATATAAAAACAATCCTAAGAAAAAGATTGGCAGCTGTTGCCAGAATCTCTTAATTATGAAATACAGTATTTTATAGTCTGTAACTGTAAATGTGTGTGTGTGTGTGTGTGTGTGTGTGTGTGTGTGTGTGTGTGTGTGTGTGTGTGTGTGTGTGTGTGTGTGTGTGTGTGTGTGTGTGTGTGTGTGTGTGTGTGTGTGTGTTAACACTAATATGCTACCCTTCCTCAACAACTCAAATATGTTTTGTAACTTAAAATGTACTGTCCATCATAATAATAAAAATAAAGGGTCCCACTTTATATTGGGTGGCCTTAACTACTATGTACTTACATTTGAATTAAACATTTGGTACAATGCACTTATTGTGTACATACATGTTTTTACATTGTACTTATATTTTTAAAAATACCTATATGTAATTACATCTGTAATTAATTTCTGTAATTACATTTATAATTACACTGTTAACCCATCCCTCACACCTTAACCCACCCTTAAACCTACCCATACCACCAAACCTGTCTCTAACCTTACCCGTATCCCACCTCAGTAGCAGCAGAAGTGTTTTGCAATACAGTATGAACACAATAAGTACATTGTACTTATTTTCTGATGTAAGTACATAGTAGTTATAATATACCTAATATAAAGTGTGACCAAATAAAGAGATAAAATAAGTCACATGATGAGTAAAATTTCCATAAACCACACAGTGTTATTCACACAAAATACCACTAAAGCAACACACATGACACTAAAATAATGATAACACCACTAAATAAATAAATGCTAATGCTTAAAGTGCAAAGTGACTTTTTACTTTCAAATCTATACTATTTTAAAGTAAAATTACATTTAAAATACGGCGTACTTAAGTACGCACATAATTCACAAGTACTTTGAGAAAGCTGCTTGTAATTTAAGAAATAATAAATAAATAACGTGTAGACTGTAAATAAAAGTGTTACGCAATTTTCAATCAAGAACACGACGGCTGAAGAACAAGCGTGCAGAATCTAATGCAAAGCCGCCTTTTGTGCCTGTTGCGCGGCGCACCTCATGGCACGCACGCTTGACATTCTCACTCCAATAAACACAAGCTTCATGCAATCCGAATTGATGACAAGGTTTCCAGTGGAGACTGCTGATAGCATTTCATGTTTTTGCAGACATTAACAAAATACGTCGCGCGCAAATGTTTTTGTGCAGCACTCGCTTCTACCTACAGTCGTTTCTGCTTATTCAAGCGTTTGGCACAGTGATGGGATTGAAGCGCATTACTTTTACATGCGTGTAGGTAGTTTTACGCGAATTAGCATCTGCTACACATGTTTCACCGCAAAGCCCCATTGACACTGGAACAGTCGTGTTTTGCATTGGTAAAACCTAATATACTGTCACTATTGAGCATCGCTCAGTGCATATGTATTCATTCATACAGCGAAGATTCAGAGTCCACGAACTCTCCAAGACCGCTAAATGTGGTGGAAAAGTCTATCATTAGGCTTTCGTAAACAGTTAAGTTCTCTTACCTCTAGCCATCGCATAGGGCAGCAGGAGAATCAGGACCGCGAGGAAGCCAAAGCAGGAGTATCGTCCTTTCTTCCCAAAGCGTCCCATCATCACTGCGCTTCTCTCCTGCGTCCCCAACTAAACCGGGGAGCCGCTCGCATGTGCCGCTCTCATGCATGTGCCGTGCGTTCCCGTGGCTTCAGTAACAGGTCCCTCCCGTAGTGATAAACCCGAAGTTCTGCGTGAATCTCTCTCATCCGCGCGCTGAGTGAGTGTCTCGCGCATCCGTGAGACTGGAATAATGAAGCCGGTGCGCGCTGGCCAATAGCGGAGGGTGATTGAGGGCGGAGGGAGCGCAGCGGCTGTCCTTCACCCTGCTGCTCGGATGCGGTGCGAAGTGACCAGATGTGCCTGAGTAAGAGATGATACATGAGCATACATGTCAGATGTCGGCTAAATTCGAGATGACATATGAACAGCTGGTTGTGTTACACTGATTTCATCACAGATCGCGTCGGGCTCCTGGGGGCCACTGGGATGAGAGCAACGCTGTGCACACCGGAGCAGAGGCGGTGGCGTCTCTCGTGCGTAATCTGCGTGGAAGAAGAATGGATGTTTAATTAAGCAACAGCACATGAGCAAGAGTATTGTCGTACTTAAGTCTATAAACAAGTAATTGGTGTCGAGTAATTTACATTTCAGACAGTAATCAGCCAGTATGTATGTTTTGTCTCCACATAGCCTATGAAAAATGTTTCAAATTAGCCAAATGTCAAGCAGTGTCGTGCGGAAGAATGGATGTTTATCCAGTATCACATGGGCGAGAGTTCTGTTGCACTCAGGTCCATAAACAAGTAATTGTTATCGAGTAATTCATTTCAGATAATTAGCCAGTTCGCATATTTTGTCTCCACCGAACACAAATGTTTAAAATTGTCCAAACTGTCCCGATAAGTGTGTAGCACAGACTAAAAGCCGGTGTGTAATCACGTTTAAGTGGAACAGACTCCAGTCGCTGCGTAGATTTCAGAAAGCAATAGACTCAACTTTATCCAGTCCAGGTTTTCCATCTCACTTCCCGCGCTCTACTGAGAGAAACCCACTTCAAGCGATAGGCCTAATTAAGAGAAAACGTGCTCTTCAATTTGAGTTGTCTGTTGTTGTATTATTAATATTAATAATAACAATAATAATAATACATGCTTTTGTAATATGGACATTCATTACTGAAAGGCTATTACAGTTTGAGGTCACACTTTACAGTGATCCTGTCACTGTGTATATAATTAACTACAAGCACGTTAATTATGTTAATATAAATAACGGTAATTAAAACCTGCTTGTAATCACACATGGCTTGGTTATTTTTTATTACTAAATGATGTAATTGAATATTTAAGACTAGGGGGAACATATGTAAAAGTTTAAGAGTAAATAACTGAATAGTCAGGGTGGTATGCGTAAACATATTCTTTGAAACGTGTTCCCTGTGATATACAGTAGTCTTTAATTCGACAATTTACATAAAAGCATACATAAACATCTCCAATATACAATTCTACAAGCGTAATTGCAAATGTTCCTGCCATAAACCCTAATCTCAGAGGATTTTCTTTCCAGTGATAATTTAGTGCGCTCAGATTTGATTTTGATCTGGTCACACTTTCATCCATAATTATTTAGACTCCAAATATAAATTTGACATTTAATTATAAGAGTGCAGCTGATCCTCTCTTCTAAACTGGCTGGAAGTCTTTACCCAATGGAATTCCTACAGGCATTTAGAGGACTGGATTGTGATGGCTGTCAAAAATCTTTAACAGCTCGATTCAACCACCACAGGACAGAGATCTGAACCCCCGTAATGTCATTTTGTCAGCCAGTTCAGAAGATTAACACCATATTTCAATGGCATAATATCAAAAAGTATCTGTCTCTCTTGTAACGAGACTGGAATAGATAGTTAGAATCCAATAATGATGCTGATTAAACATGACTCCCTACAGCAATGAATTAAGGGCATGATATTCAAAGTGATGTAGACTAGAGAGGGCCACGATGGGACCCCAAATTGAGATTACAGTACATTTGGGGGAGATGACCGAAAGAAAAAGCCCAACACAGCACCTCACTGCTGCACTTCAAGGCTATTCCCATCCTGTCACATACACTGCTAGCTCTTCTAATAGCACCCACTGAGAAAAAGCATCGACACAATAGACCTAAAGCCCTTGTTAATATGCTATTTGTCCCACTGTGGCCTGATTACTCAGTGCGCGTGTGTGTGTGCTTGTGTGTTTGACCTTGCCTGATGGGGTTAAATGTTTAACAGGCTTTGCGCAATAGACATGATGATGCTTTAAATATCTCAGAGCTCTATAAAAGCGACATCATGGCCTCTTTCCCTCAGGACAAGAGACAAAAGTCACAGTTGTCCTTTTAATAGGAAGTGTCTACAGAGGATTCCATCGGGGGAATGAGACTGAATATTGGTATGGTCCATTAGCTGTCCTCTAAAAATGAGATAGTGAAAAGCAAACATCAAGAGCAGGCACTCACTCTATTATGGGCCATCTAGTGTTGCTATGGTTTCTTGATTTATTTCAGGGGTTAAATTGGACCGAAAAAAAAGAGAATATATATATATATATATATATATACACATGCATACATACATACATACATACATACATATATATATATATATATATATATATATATAAGCTTGTTGTTTGACAATCCATTTCATCTCTTGTATAATCCAGTCCAGTTTGATTCACACATCCAGTCCCCATTTAGTCAGTGTACCTTCAAAAAAAAAAAAGAAGAAAAACAGAATATATATATATATATATATATATATATATATATATATATATATATATATATATATATATATATATATATATATATATTAGGGGTGGCACGGTACATGTATTCGTACCGAACTGTCACGGTATGGACATCTCGGTTCGGTGCCTGAGGCCTTATGACGAATACAGGAAACTCATCCCCAATCCAGAAGGGGGCGCCCGCAGTAATGCAACGCTGTTTGATAACCGCGAGCCCCACCAGAAGAACAGGGCTACTGATGAGTTGCGCACTTGAAAACAAAGCCCACTAGACAGTGACTATGTGCTGATTCTGAATGCATCTCTCACTGACAAAGGAGTATACTTTAAAGGCTTGCGCACTCAACTGTTTTGACACTGCTTTGTGCTTGTGTATCCTACCTCTCTCATTCGTCACAAATCCAAATATTCCATAATATTTCCATATTTGCGATGTAAGGTATCTGAATGCTAAACTATTATTTATTATGTAAATGATAGTCTTTGTACTTCAGACGCATTCCAACGGTGACACGGAGGCGCGCGCGCTGGTGTTTGGTTCACTGTATTTTATTTTGATAAAGTACCAACTGCGCTGTCAAGTTAGCAATGCTGGAACTGATGTGTTGTGCGTGTGTGTGTATGTGTGTACGCTCCGGCGCCATCACTTAAACTGTTTCCTTATACCAGCAGAATCAACTTTAAACACTTATTGTCTTATTAATAATCACTGTATATAGGTCTGCTTTTATTTGTGTACACTCACGATGAAAACTAAACAGATTTTATATAACATGTAAAAAAATTTTTAATTTGCACTACTGTCTGTTCAAAATAAATGAAAAGAAACTGAGCATAGTAGATTTCTTTTTCCCCCCTGTTGTACCCAAATCGTATCTAACCGTGACTCCCGAACCAAGGTGCGTACCGAACTGTGACATCTGTGTATCCTGCCACCCCTAATATATATACATATAAAATAAATAAAAATACATTTCATTCCAAATCATTACACTTCTCTCCAGTCACTGACAAACCCTGGAAGAGGCTACATGTTAGAGCGGCATCATTCTCTGGATCAGGGTTTTCAAAAGTTGGGTAAGCAGAGGAACAGTAGTGTTTTGGGGGTCTGTGGGGAAAGAAAAAATATATTTTACATATTTATGTAAAATACATATTTTAAAATATGTGTAAAACACATTTTAAAAAAAACAAAACAAATATTTCCACATAATAATAAATACAAATAATTTTCTTTAGTATAATGACTATATAAAAGCTAGTTATTGAAATAACCAAAACATGTCTTGCATTCATCAGACACACACTTTCATGTTGTCCAGTGGAACAACACAAATTGAAACCAAATTCACCTGTCTCTGATATTAATCCAAGATTTGCAGTAGAAATTTAGCTTGATGTATTAAAAGTTATATTTTGATTGCACTCATGCTGCTACTGTAATCTATCTTTTGTTTTAACTCTTCAACTCTTTGATTCTTGTCATATTCTTTCAGTCATTTTCACCAGGAGCTTATTGTGGTGCGCCACATGCTGTTACAGTAATTGGCATGGGGAAACACATTTGTTAATGTCTTCTGTTAGCCTATATAAAATATGCACATGCAATTGCAAACATACAGTTGGCCTTGTAAGACAAAGAAAAATCACTTTACACATGCAGTGCGACCCCAGAAAGCGGTTTGAAAGTCAGTGACACAGGCATGTCAAAGCTGTTTAGCTCTCCTTAATGCATGTACCCCGTCGAGATAAACGCCTATTTCTGCCCACAGACGTGGGGAAAATCCGTAAAGGGCCTGAAGAGAGTGAAAGCACAAGAGTGAGAGCTGCCGAGGTCTACCATTGAGGGACAAAAAGAAGAAAAACCAGGAGGTGAGCAACTAACATGAACACATCATCTTTATAGCACATGATATGATGACTGCATGGCTCATACTGTATGACACAAATGAACTTACCATTAGTGGAGAAAACAACATTTTTTTCTTAAGTCTGCTGCTATATTCACTTTTGCCTATACAGTGAGAGGTGACAAATGCCAACATCATGAGTTTAAATCCAGCCATCTTACCGAACTTTAGCATCATATACAGTATCATCATATACCACCAGTTTGTGCCCAGAAAACTTTTTGTTTCTTGGAGGGACAGAGCAGAAAGGCCTCTGTTCTGATCTGTACTTCATGTATTGTTTATTACAGCCGCATTCGTTTTAATAGATTCAGTTGACTGGTCTTGGAGAGGATGACGTCTAACACTGCAGCGACAGCAGTCTAATGAGCTATTTGAAACAGATTCTTTGATTTTTCACCACTCTGAATGTGTCTGTAGAGGTCGGGATGTGTTTTGTTTTCAGTTCTTGTTTTTCCTCCTTTCTTTTCTCACTCAAAGCTTGGCCTCTGAGTTAGTCTGAAAGCTTTGGTCAAAGGCTATTTCTTTGAACATTGTTTCATTCTGCCTTTTCTCTAGGATATGTTCTTACCAAGGTGTTTGGACGTACTGCAATTAGGGCCCTGTCCCCAGGTAATGTAAACCTTTGATAATTCACTCTGTGCCTTGTGATAGGCCCTGTGCCTCAGGCCTTGTGCTCTAATTAAAGAAAAACTAAATTTGCATTCACTTGCCTTTTATGTGTGTGTGTTTGGGAGGCTGCATACTGTAGAATTTCCAAGGATCGATGTGTAATAGATTCAAGAACGCACTAAAGTAGTCTAAATACGAAGATACGAAAGGTTTAAATTTGGTCTGCATCTGTCAGACGAGCTTAAAATTGAGTGCTGAGAACAAAAGAAAGTTTTGGTTGTCTGCAGTTTTCAATACTTTCCCCTCTTCTCTCACACTCAAATCTCTGTGCATCACTCCTTTTCAATTTAGACTTCTAATTTACAGTAGGTCTGTGTAAAATTAACACCCTGTTGCATTAGCAAGAGGGTTTGCATCGAAACTCCAAATTTGCTCTGAACTGATTCTGTTGCTATAGAAAGAAATAAAACAGGCTTTAATTACTTCCTCAGGTATTTAGATTGATGTGAATATCCATGCTGTCACTGATCAGAGGACTCAATTCAAACTTGTCAAACAACAGGAAGACACAAAGTAATCCTCATAAACCTTTTAAAAGCAGCGCATAAAACCTGAATTGATTTGTACATGTCTATAGAGGGTATATATTGTGTAACTGTCACAGAGGCTCATACAAATATTTATATTAACATTTAAGTACTTTTTTGATAAACCCTGAGCTGATGAAAGTGGGTGAATTGATTCATCTTTATCTGATACTTTTGTTCAAGGACCTGCATCAAATGACTGAATAAGATAAGGATAAGGGTTACATTACTGCCTTCAAAGACACACTGTAAAACCTAATTAGTTAATGGCAAATGCAAAATATATAGCCAAAATTAAATCTTTAAACCATTTAGAATCTTAAAAGGACATTTAATGCAAAAGTTTGTCATTTACTCACTCTCATGTTCAAGATGTAATATTTTCTTCTTTCTGGGAAACAAAAAAGAAAATATTTATCAGAAATGTGGTGAAATGCATCTTGTAACTGCACAAAGCTAAATGAGATTTGAAAACTGTGGCAGAAGGAAATTAGCAAAGCTTCAAAAACACTGAAATCAGAGCAAACAAAGTCATTTTTCAAAGACAATTTTCAGAAAATAGTTTCAAAATGCAACTAACTGTATGTTAACCAAATTAACTAGGCTTAAATGAAAGGAGAATATGCTACATATATTTCATATTATTGATGTCAAGGGCTGTGCGTCCAATCAAGCATGACTTATTTTTTGGTGCAAATTCACCTGACACTAGCCAGAAGTTGAACTAAACAGATGTCAACATGCACTTGTAATGTTTCATCATCTTCAAAACAAACAAATCTTCACAATGTAAAATAAAATACAACTTATAGTACAGTAAATATGAATTAACTTGCAATGAGGATGAATACTACAGGATATGGTGAATCATTGGCATAAATAGATCAAAATTCAATGTAATACTATAAAATACTCCAAATCTGAAGCAAAACCAACTGAGAGCCACAGATTTAGAGGACTCTGTGAAAAGGAGAAAGAAAAGGTTCTCTGAGCGCCCAGTCCTCTATTCCCTCAGGCCTTCTGTTTAGTTATTCGAGTGCGCAGAAAACACTTGTCCTTCTGCTCTTTTAATCATTTCATTCAGAAGAAATATCTAAAATTACTCAGATTGACACGCTTAAAGTGTTCGCTGCGTTAGCTGTCCTTCATCTATTTTTCTGATGAGCACACAATGCCCATCCTATTCCAAGCACTGAAGGAGAGCCTGTTCTTGTCCTCCTCTGAGGCTGAGAGACAAGGAGCAAGGTTAGTTAGAGTCGGGGGGGAAGGGGTTCTGAAGTATGCAGTCTTTCAAAATGACAAATTTAAGTTTTTTACCTTGTTTTTTGGAGTAGGAGTGCTTGAGCGGTAAAAATTGATGTTACAAAAACAGGGCTTGGTTATGGACCAGTGTGTCCAGTTTCCTGGGCTCTAAAAAATTCCAGGTTAGATTGAATCCTCTGGTTGCATTTTGCTAACTACATTTCAAATTTTCAAACTATGACAGGAAATCTGTAATGAAGATTTGTGTTACCAAATAAGGACCATAAAACTACCTTGTATATCAAAAAAACAAAAACAACAACAAAAAATGATGATACATTAATAAAATAAAAAAATAACTAGCCCACAAATATTGTGTAAAAGACCACATTTCTAATTAAAGTGCCTCTATTATGGGTAATGAAGGGTTCATATTTTGGTTTTGTGAGTCCCCACAACAGGCCGACATGCATGCAAGGTCAAAAAACACTTTCATTGTCTTATAATATGCATTTATTTTTACCTTACTTGCTCAATGACTCCCAAACGATTCGCTCAACGATTCATTTTTCCAAACCCCTCCTTTGCGTGAAGCTAATGTGCAGTGATTGGTTCGATTGGTCTCATTTTTATTTCATCATGCCTGTAATGCCTGATAAAGCAGCGTTTGTGAGTGCAGTGGTGCTTTGTGTACAGCCGTTAGCGGGGAAACGGCTATTTTACCGCTCCAAAAGCGGCACCTAGTGACAAAGAATGAATTTGCATTTTCATTCAGACCAACACATGGGCGGGCAATATGCAAATATCTTGGGATCCTTTTTTTTTCATATGGCTGCATCCCTCCAGAGGCAGCATTCCAAGGTAGGAAGGCATCAAGGCACGTCCGAATCCAAATTCTGCTTTACTTCCTGTCTCTAGAGGTACCTGCATCTGATCGAATTTTGAAGGCAGCATAGATGTATGCTTCACTGCCTTTGATATCCCACAATCCTGTGCGTTCCATGCCATGACAGTTGACCTAAAAAATAAAGATGGCGTCTGAAAGTTGCGTTTGGTGGTCAGTTTGTGTGTAAATGTATATTTCTGACCAACTTTTTGCACTTTTAATGTTATTTCTAGCGAGAAATCAGTATTATAGTAATTAAATATTTGTTTAGAATGAAAAAATTAATTCTATTTTGCTGTAGATCGTTAAAACTGTTACACTGCCTCAGAAGTCTGTCTGAAATCAGTTTCATGAGGTGCCTTCGTGCAAAAACGCTGCCTGCAAAGTCATTGCTTCATAAGGCAGCGAGGCAGCAAGTCAGCTGCCTAGGCTTTCGGACGCAGGTCATGCAGCCAATTTTTCATGTCAACATGAATTGGCTTTGGATTTGTTTTAAAAACGACTCGTTTCAATGATTCAGAGTCGACTCTTTCTTTTGAGAGACAATAACTTTATACACGGTGCACTTTCAGATTTAAATCTTTGCAGGATGTTTTCATTCACTTAGAGCTGTGTTACACACAGCATGAAAGGTGATTTTCAAAAATCCATAAAAGGGGCACTTTAAGTGGGCATGTTTTCTATCTACACCTTTAACTCAATCAACATCATAAATGTTCACAGTGCAATTTCGGACGGCTTCATCTGCGGAGGATACATAAGACTGTGTTTTAGATTTTGGACAAAAGATGGAGAAAGGAAGCACACTGAACCACAAGGAAATGGAAGCGTAAGGCCATTTCAGACCAAACACATCACAAAAAATTGAAATAAATTGCTGATGAATGCTCCATTCAGAGCAAAATAATGAATGCAGGCAGAATAAAAACTTAATTGATACAATTGATACAATAAACTGCCTACCTCACACAGCCAAATTAAATATGCCTTCAAAGAAATGTTGTCTATAGTCAGTATTTAGTGGGGCTTTGGCCCAGACTTTCATCTCAGTCCACATAAAATCAGCAATTAACTCAGCTGTTGGCACTCTTACAAATCTGTGATTATGTCATTTGAAACAGATCTCTTCACTTTTGCTGAAAACAGCAATCTGTGGTTTTCACAATCACACACAGGCCAAAAGCAAACCCAACTACTTTACCTCCGCTTTCATTTCCTTACTCTTGTTTGTCTTGTTCTCTCTCTTCATACTCTTCATTTGCTCCTCTCCTTCTTGACCAGGGGAAAAACATTTTAGAATGTGAACCTGAGTTAAATTGGCAGCTCATATAAACTCCTCCATCAGGACTCAGGAAGGTCCACTGAGAGCTGAGGGAGAGAGAGGACAGAGGACCTGTGAAGATGACTGGAGGCCTTGGACTAGGCTTGTTTCCCTGTTTGTCTCCCGCAGGACCGAAACACTGAATAAGACCTATTAGAGGGATGGATATCTCTGCACCAAACTGAGGTGGACTCAATCACCTGCTTCTGCAGCGCTGTGAGCACTGCTGCTTTTCTTTCATCAGTCACATACTACAAAAGCAAAGAAAAAGAACAGAAAATGCAGTTAAACAGTGAAGTCAAGAAAGACATTAACTAACCAATAAACACAGTGGTGGAAGTCTCATTTAAACATTTCTAACCAATAAACACAGTGGTGGAAGTCTCATTTAAACATTTCTAAGTAAAAAGGTCTACAACACCTGAAGAAAGCCATCTGTTAACATTCAGTTTCCTTTCAATGGCAGTTGCCTGGATGAAGTATCAGCTCCATTTCACACTTTGAAGTAATCCAAAAAGAAACTGATAAGATAATGCAATAAGTTTTACATTACATTATAAAGGGTTAATGAAATGTTACGTAAATAAAACATTCTTAAGAATACGAGTATTGTCTAATTAAAAAGATAATATGTGATTATGTACCACAAAACCAGTCATAAGGGTCAATTTTTTGAATTTGAGATTTATGCATCTTCTGAAACCTGAATAAATAAGCTTTTCATTGATGTATGATTTGTTAGGATAGGACAATATACAACTAATCTGGATCTCTGAATCTGAGGGTGCAGAAAAAAAATCAAAATATTGAGAAAATCGCATTTAAAGTTGTCCAAATGTAGTCCTTAGCAATGCATATTATCAAGTTTTGATATATTTATGGTAGGAAATTTGCTAAATATCTTCATGGAACATGATCTTTACTTAATATCCTAATGATTTTTGGCATAAAAGAAAAATCAATCATTTTGACCCGTATTGTTGGCTATTGCTACAAATATACCCATGCTACTTATGACTGGTTTTATGGTCCAGGGCCACGTTTTATACATTTACAATATTTTTAAGATTATAATATATAAACTAACAAGCAAACAAACAAACCTTCATCACTAAAAAGGGCTTACAAACTTTGCAACATTAAACTATGCAAAACTAAAAAACTAAAAAAAAAAAAAATCTTTAAGAAGAAACAAAGAAAGGCTGAGTTGTGAGTTGCCTTTAGTAATACATATTCACCCACAAATTTTAATAATTGCCTATTACTTAAATTAATCCAATTTCTATGAATGTCAGGAAAATCCACAACTGGTGTTGTCTGCTTTATAGAGAAAATTTCTCTCTTAAAATTCCCTCAAGAAATCATTCTCTTTCTAGCCACAACATAATTAATATTAGCACATAAAACAACCACCATTATTGACATTTGTATTTTTATGGTATTTTGATTGCTATGAATCATATGATAAAGCTAAATATAAACACCAGAGGGTGAGAAATGATGGGCAGGGAAATGTCTGTTGAATTGAATTCTGGGACATGTCTCGTTAACGCTGGCCCACGGCTAGAGAAAAAGACATCAGTGTCACCACGCTGTGACATCTCAACACAAACAATCACAACTCCCCTCATCCACATCGATCATCTGAGCGCCTCATGATTTAAAAGAGGGAGAGAAAGAGAGAGCGTGAAAGATAGACTAAGACAATGAAGATACAAGAAACAGTATGCTAGTCATTTATTAAATACTGGCTGACTTTCCTATTCTGCTCCCCCCCCCCCCTTTTTTTTTCTTCTTTTTTTTGTTTTTTGTTTTTTTGCTGTCTTGCTTTGTGAATTGCTGATTTAATGTCTGCAGAGCCAGATTTCTTAACATTATCACCCATCCTGTTTCAGGCTATATTCAAACTGTATTTGTCTCATCCCACTACTCGCACTCTATCCCACTCGAGTTTAATTATGCCATCTTAGAGCAAGTACCACACTGAACTGAGATTTACAGTAGGTCATTTAAGAAGCACAAAAAGAAGTGATAGAAGCAAGTTTGAAATCACCTGAGAAAATGAAAAACATTCATAGCAGAGTCCAGGGAGTAACACATTTTGTTTCTGTCTAGAACTCAGTACTGTTTTTAAATGAAATTTGTAGCAGATAAATATGGCAATTTTACAAAAAAAGTAGTTTAGAAATTTACAATGCATCCCTAAATTGTAAATTAACATGACATTAACATATATTAACAACAAAGACTGCAAAGTACTGCAGGGTTTATGAAAACTTAACTAATAAAAAAAAAATCAACTTTGATACCAGACACAGTGTAGAAAACAGGCCTTGTTTATAAATAATAATAATATATACTGTAGATAGCAGCTTAAGAAATTTAAGTCCTGCTTTCAAATTAAAAAAGACTATCTTTTTTTTGATAGTTTATTTAATCTAAAACATTCACATCAAATGGACAGCTTGAAACCAATCATTATCAAATAACCAAGCTGGGGTCATGATTAGTTTTAGGTCGTTTTTGTAAATCCCAACTACAGAATAATTTCCCAATCTCATATGATTGGGAAATTATATAAAAAAAAATCATATATAAAAAATACTGTTTTTAGCTTTATTTTAGCTAAAATAAGTCAACTTTACGATCCCACTCTTGTCTGGTTTTATTGCTGACTTTATATTAAGTCATTATTGACTCTGTCTTTTCCCATTCAAGCAGACAGTAGCTGTACTTTAATGACCTACACAGAAAACAGCTGCAGGGTGCGTTACCAAGATGGCCACCAAGTCAATCGACATGCCTTGAAGGTACTTTGATGCCATGCTTCAAACGTCCACCATGGAAACAGAGACCCCAGGCATTAAACATGAGTAAATGCAATGGTGTGCACACTACAGCAGCACACTCCTGCCAAGCGTTTTGGACTTTGAATTAGTTGTAGTGTTCTTTTACAATATGTTCTCTCTGGGGTCAAAAGAATCACCTTTCCCATAGCTGAATACTGGGTTTTCACTAGATCAGAGGAATATACTCAATGAACAAAGATTGTTAAAGTTGATCTCAACAGTACATGAAAGTAAAAATAGTATGCAGTCCTGGTTCAAATAAGACATACTGTAAGCTCGCTCCTCTTTATAAAGCTGTATTCATTTAATACACTAAGACAGGATGCATGATTCATTTATAGATAGAGCTTCATATTGATTCTATTTTTGGCTGTGCGGTTTGAGCTAGCATTATATGTCTGGAGTTGACATTGAGTCTATAACCGCTATTCATTTGCTTTTCTGCGCCGGCTCTTTTGACTTCATTAAAAAGCACTAACCAGACCACTGAGCCACCACCAATGTCCTTAGTAATGATTGCAATAAAAATGTACACCACCCCTGAAATTAATCCTTTATAAATAAAGCAGAAGGAATCAATGAGTTATCTAAAGCAGAGGCAGATAGCGCAAATGCAGTGCTGCACATGTTGAGAACACACTGGAATAGAGAGGATCCACAATCGTAAAGCCCTGAATGGAAATAAAGATATGGACACAGGTTAAGATTAGGGAGGTTTCTGGAGCTGTGCTGATAAAATCCTCTCTGTGCGTTGTCCTTTAATACGTGTGAAGTTGTATACATGAAAGTACAAGGTAAGACAGAGGGAAAGGCCAAATCCATTATATTGAGGCAGCGACGCACTTGCACACACACACAGGCCGTGGTGGGTTATCTCTGACCGTTGTGTCCTTGTAAACACAAAGCAATTATGCTGAAGACACAATAGAAACATTTAAGCAATGGTTCAATCCTCCCTCTCTCCCACTCTGAGGAAGAGGGAACAGCTCAAAGATAGGGAATGTTATGACAGACTAAATCCAATAATGAGTAAGAAACAGTACAGATAACTGAACACTTATAGGCCTTTAACTGAAAGGTTATCGAAGAGGAGCAACAGAAGAGGAAAATGTGCTGCAGGTTTGTGTCTACTTAGCATTTCACCACCTACATACAGAGTGCATTAACATCAGCACACCATGTTTGTTTGCTAAAAATATAAGTGTTTGCTAAAAGCTATAAATGTTCACACCGTGGAATTTAAAGAGGCAGTTCTATATATATAGACTGCCTGAACCTTTTCGATTCAGAGAAATAAATTATAGTGTACTTTTAAGCGTTCATAAATGTGTGTTCTGATTAATTTAGCTTCAGTAGTTTTACATTTGATTGATCCAAAGCTAAAATGACTATAAAGAATGAAACATGCATTTGCATTCAATGTGACCTTATCATGATTTAACAGCAAAACTAGCATGTAACTACCACATTAAAAGACTGGCCTAAAAATAATTTAAATAATATTGCAGAAGATTCTGTGAACAGCTGTACAAAAAAAACAAAAACATAAAATAGCAAAAAATGTTCTTGGTCTTGGCAAGAATAACTGAAAACTGTCAATAACCCAAAGGCTTGCTCTACAAGACTCAAATATAACCTAACACAATCTCTAACCCAGATAACCTTCTGAGCCTAAATATTGATAAAAACAATGAAACAGATGTTGCGTCAGATTGTTTCATCCGTATTGTGACAAACACTCAAATGAAACAGATTATCAAAATAGAAAAAAAAAATGTAGGGCTGGGACTTGGGTCTATCCATCCATTGTTGATTAGATGGAAGCAGATGTGAATGTGAGCTATCAATCGAATGTAAGTAAGGGGCTTGGATTATGCAGACTAAATGAAGGGAGAAATCCAGAATGCGTTACCAGAGAGAAGTTCAATTTATGGTATTTTGAAAGAAAAAAAAAATTGTAAGGTATTAAAAATTATAATATTTTTTTTTTAAATAAATGTATGCATGGATGGTTTTTCACAATAAGATAAATAATGTGCATTTAGAAAATAGGATGAATTTTCATTTTTAAGTCAAGTTTTTGTTGTTGTTGTTTTTTGAATACCTAACGGGGTGACACGTACCCACGTCAGGTTTGCATGTAGTTTCATCTTCTGTACAAAAGTACTCATCTGAAGTGCTATATATACTTCTTTTTAGTAACAGATCATTTTGACAGCTCTTCTGTGTGTTTCTGCAATGAACTATGAGCCTTGCTTGTCAAATCTATGTTTGATATTTTCAAAGGTAAGGTTTAAAATGCATTAAACACCCCAGAGCATTACAAAGCTTTCAACTTCTCCCTGTGTCTTCCCTCTGATTGATATACATGCCGTTGTTTCTCATTTTTTTGTTTTTTCTATTCATTCGCAGGCTTACTTGTTCAATGAATTGCTTCACTTGTTTTGTCTTTCCTGCATGTGGGTTTGTTGAAAGTATGGTGAACAATGCAAAGCCCAGATTATTTGTGCTGGAAAGAGGGTCCACCCCATGGTGAGCCTTATTTGTGTTTCATGACAAAATCCAAAAGGACTGGCAATACAATACATTGTCAAAATATGACAGAAGAACAGAAGTAGGGCACATTCGATTGCTGAACTTCTCAAAGTTCAGAAAGCTCATAAGGAACGCCATTATATTAGCTTAACCCCGTTTACACTAGTGTGTTTTCGTTTTAAAACGGTGTTTTAAAATGAAAACGATCCCCGTTTACACTGGCGTTTTCGCTGCGTTTGAGAAACGATCTCCATTTACACTACACAACTGAAAACGCATGTCACGTGACCATTCATACAGGTACAACCATAGATTCGTATAGGTAGATCCCTATTATTTAGATGGCGGATGCGTCTGCGTGCTTGGAGCGGTCGAATGGGGAATCTACCCATACATATCTATGGGTACAACAACTAGCATGATGTTATTGTTTACACGGTCATCAAGGATACGCAGAGCAAATGTGGGCAGCCACGCCATCGTTTTTAAGTCTCTTTTTTGGTCCGTTTACACTGAAACGCAACCCCGGAGTTTTCATACTAAAACAGGTCTGCAGCGTTTTCAAAAGTCTCTGTTTTCAACCTCGAAAACGCCGGAGTAGTGTAAACAATAAGCGTAACCGTAGCAAAAGTTATGGATTTTAAAACAAAAACGCACTACTGTAAACGGGGCTGTTGAATGCTTGAATCTGATTGGCTGATGAATGTTCTAAAGAAGGGTTCCTCAAATCTTACCCTGGAGGTCCGATCCACTGCAGAGTTTAGCTCCAACCCTGATCAAACTCACCTGTCTGTGATTTTCTAATGATCCTGAAGACATTGATTAGCATGTTCAGGTGTGTTTGATTAGGGTTACAGCTAAACTCTGCAGGAAAGTGAATCTCGAGGTCCAGATTTGAGGAGCCCTGTTCTAAAGTGTGCAATTATTTTCATAATGCACTGCGAACGTAGTTCCGGGCAGGTCTTGACCGCATTACATGACCATATCACTTCGCCAAATTATTTGAGTTATTTCAAAGGTAAGCAAAAAAACCAAAACAAATAAATATAGTAAACAAAAAGATAAAAACGACAGATCGTGTCCATGTTTTAGCCACAAAATTACATTTTATTATTTACGGAAAGCACATACTCTATCTCTCCCTTACAGACAGTTTGTGCACACATTAGCATAAGCGTTGATAGCACTATTTTGATGATTTTATCAGTAGCGTAGTTTAACAACTTGAAAACTACATGACTTCTTACAAGCGAGGTAACAACAACGGCGCTGTTCGTGAAGAAAATGAACTTAAAGTTTCACTATAACTAGAGACATTGCTGCTGAACACTATTGAGCAGGAAACTACTGAGCAGTCTCACACATTCACCGTGAGATACACGCATTTCAACCAGTTCACAACTTCACACGCTATCACGCCACACCTTGTATTTCTCACGCTGAGAAGGGATAACTTGTCCCGCTATATATACAATTAATAGACGAGGGAATATGGAGGTAAGTTCTCTGCCGTGTATTATTGATGCAGTCAAAAAAAAACTCTTCAATTGCTTTTGCGACCAGAAGCTTTAACTTAACGTTTGCTTCCTGAAAGGAAAGTACTAGAGATGTTATAACAGTTGGTAAATCTGATAAAAGACAGACAAATTCATCCAAATAAAATAAATTGTTTTATATATTTAAAAGGTATCACAAATACAAACAAATTTGGCCCCAAACATGCCAGCTGAACAGCAGTGTCCAATGTACATACTGTAAACACATAGTAGGATTACAGAATTTGTCCTGAACATGTATGTCAAGCTGTGTGTGTGAGAGAGAGAGAGAGAGAGAGAGAGAGAGAGAGAGAGAGAGAGAGAGAGAGAGAGTGAGAGAGTGAGAGAGTGAGAGAGTACACATTTCAGCTTATGAATGTTTTTTTGTTTGTTTTTTTCTGTTGTGTTTGTTGCACATTTTGATGCCTTGATGACAGGGGAAGGGGGCTACCATATAAAGCACTGTGGCTTCCCCACTCAAATTCAGATGCAGTGTGTTTTCCATGGTGGGTTTGAACAAAACCAAAACTAGAAACAGTCTGGAAGGAACGCTATTATCTGTCATGACAGTGCTTTACGTGGGAGCCCTCTACCTCTGTCATCAGGCATCAAAATGGGCAACAAACATTTACAACAGAAAAAAAAAGAAACATAAGCTGAAATGTGTACTCTCTCTGTCTCTCTCTCACACACACACACACACACACACACACACACACACACACAGACAGCTTCACATACATGCTCAGGGTAAGTACTGTAATCCTACTGTTTATGTACAGTATGTATATTGAGTACTGCCGTTCAGTTGGCTCGTTTGGGGCAAAATTTATTTTATTTTTGATACATTTGTATTTTTAAATACATAAATCTTTTTATTTTATTAGAATGAATTTGTCTTTCATCAGATTTACCAGATGTTATCATTTCTATTTGTTCTGGTCAATTATGAACAATAGGTAAAATTGAACTGCTAGCAAAAACTTGGGTGCTGCAAATATTTGAGTTGCTTCTCCCCTTTGACTTGCTCCTCCCCGTTGAGTGACTCCTCCTACCAAGCCACTTCTGAACCAGAGACAACGTCAGAAGCATCTTACCTGGGCTGTGGAGAAAAAGAACTGGACTGTTGCTCAGTGGTCCAAAGTCCTCTTTTCAGATGAAAGTAAATTTTGCATTTCATTTGGAAATCAAGGTCCCAGAGTCTGGAGGAAGAGTGGAGAGGCACAGAATCCATGTTGCTTGAAGTCCAGTGTGAAGTTTCCACAGTCTGTGATGATTTGGGCTGCCATGTCATCTGCTGGTGTTGGTCCACTGTGTTTTCTGAAGTCCACAGCCAACGCAGCCATCTACCAGGAAATTTTAGACCACTTCATGCTTCCTTCTGTTGACAAGCTTTATGGAGATGCTGATTTCATTTTCCAGCAGGACTTGGCACCTGCCCACACTGCCAAAGGTACCAAAAGCTGGTTCAATGACCATAGTGTTACTGTGCTTGACTGGCCAGCAAACTCGCCAGACCGGAACCCCATAGTGAATCTATGGGGTATTGTGAAGAGGTAGATGCGATATGCCAGACCCAACAATGCACAAGAACTGAAGGCCACTATCAGAGCAACCTGGGCTCTCATAACACCCGAGCAGTGCCACAGACTGATCGACTCCATGCCACGCCACATTGCTGCAGTAATTCAGGCAAAAGGAGCCCCAACTAAGTATTGAGTGCTGTACATGCTCATACTTTTCATTTTCATGCTTTTCAGTTGGCCAAGATTTCTAAAAATCCTTTCTTTGTATTGGTCTTAAGTAATATTCTAATATTTTGAGATACTGATTTTTGACTTTCATGAGCTGTAAGCTCTAATCATCAAAATTAAAAGAAATAAACATTTGAAATATATCAGTCTGTGTGTAATGAATGAATATAATATACAAGTTTCACTTTTTGAATGGAATTAGTGAAATAAATCAACTTTTTGATGATATTCTAATTATATGACCAGCACCTGTAGTTTTGTGTGAAATTATAGAGCAACGTGAAAGTAGGCTATGAGCATTATTGTTGTTGTTGAATATTTTTATTGTCGGATTATCATACAGAATGACACAGTTTTGACTGTCATGGTGTGTGCATGAACGAGTGTGAAATTCTGATCACTTATATTAGGCAATTTTGGGGCATTTAAATTCTGACTGTTGACATTGAAAATGATGCATGTGTTTTTCCAGAGGGTATTGGTTAATTTCTTGATTGCCGTTTTGACAGTGTCTACTTGTATATTTTAATCATGTTTGGTGGTTCTCTTTAATGTTTTTTCCCGATTTGATCCATGGGAAATTTAGAATTATATTTATATTATTTTGTCGTCATTATTTCGTTATAAGGAGTTAAAAATGGCTCTTATCAACCTTGATTTACAATCTATCTAGCTTTTGGGCTGGAAATCGTCCATCCAATCTGGCAACACTGGCCCGGCTACTGAGAGACGCACAGACTCACAGAGGTAACATTAATCTCTATCTCTCTCCCTCTCTCTCTCTCTCTCTCTCTCTCTCTCTCTCTCTCTCTCTCATAACTTAGTTATTAACTGTATTAACTGAATTAGTCTGCTATCAACGGCTAAAGCCTCCATTACTAGGTTTAAAATGACGTTTTGGAATTAGCAACGGAGGCATTGGATGAGATGCGGAAGAAATAATCCTACTCACAATAGCGATTTAAGTAGAAATACCGGACGAATGCCTTGAAATATGTCATCTGATCGATGTCGTGAGGTGTGGCAACCGTAGTATAAGCGGAATAATTGACTTCGGGCCGTTGAATTATTAGAAAGATAATGCACACGGCCACTACGCTTCGCGTCGTGTCCTCATCACCACCTCAGGTGTGCATTATTTTTCTAATAATTCAATGGCCCAAAGTCAATTATTCCTTACATATCATACTCATCGATACTTTGTAAAGTTGACGGCTCTGAGAAATAATGGGTTTATGCATTCACTCACACACATACTTTCTATTGTCTTACGGGATGAATATGTGCTCCATGTAGTCTTTCTTGAATCCTCTTTGTTCTGCCTGTAGGGTGTAAGGCACAGCTTACTTCTTTTTTTTTTAACAGAAGATCTTGCTTTGAAGTCAGACAAGGATGATTCCCTTCCAGCTTCCATGATCCACCTTTTTTGCATTTCTGCTGGAACCTGAAAGCAAATAACTATCATTCTCATTCATCAGCAAAAGCTTCTTAGATAAAGTAATGAAACCAGTGCTCATTCCTGGCTCTGTCTGACATGTGAAGTATGTGGCTCTCAAGTTAAGGAGCACAGGAAAAGCTCTTAACACCTAGCCTCAAACAATGGAATATACAACACCTCATTTGTGTAAACCACACAGAAGCGGCTCAGAAATTACACAGAGTCTGTTGTTTGATTTTGAATACTTACCTTCAGAGGTGTTCCCAAGGAAGACTACAATACCTGAAGAGGGTCCAAATTCACTTCAGTGACACTTGTTCAACTGATGAGGGACTGTAAAGTGCATGCAAAAAAGTGAAAACCCAAAATGCAGAGACCAGAACACCGTAAGCAAGACTCAACACATAACCAGGTCCATGTATACACTAAATGCAAAGCATGAAAGAACCATGAAAAGGACCATTTCAAAATGAAATACAAGAAATTCAAAACAAGGCAATGATAAAAATCCCAAATATCTTACAGTATTCTCTTGCGGATGGTAATATTCCCAAATTCGACCCATTTTAAAACATTACAATTTTAATATCACTTTCTAGAACTCATGGGAATGTTTGAAAAATATTTTTGAGGTCTTTAAAAAGCATTCGATTTAGTCTCTTTAAAGTTTTGCATACTATCTTTCATCAAAAACTACATTTAAAAAATACAAAATGATCGAAACAATTTTTGAAAACATAATAAAGACAAAAATGACCCCATATGTGAAAAACTGACTTTTAAATGGCAGAAAATAACAGCAATCAAAGACTTGAAAATGTATAAATATAATTATTATGTGTCTGATAAAGCCAGGGCTATTTCCCTGACCTTACAATTATCCTGTAATTCTTTACAATTCATTCGAATGACTATTTATCACAAGCACTGCATCATATAAGAGCATTTTCCATGTAAAACTCAGGATTCTTCTTGACACCAGCTCGGTGAATATTAAATTAACATCCACCCTGACAACCTCTATAAAGCATAACAAAATTGCACTTTTGTTTGACTGTCAGATGTTTCATTATTTCTGTCCATTTATGAGGACATACTGATCTCCATGGTGAAAGGGCTTGATATTTTTTGCAGACTTCTTTTGATTCACACTTGCATTAGCACTATACATGTTGCTTCTTAGAAGAACTATTTATCTTCATGAAATCTATTTCCTCTGGTATACTGATACTGATCGGAATGAACGCAACCAAGTCAGTGCAGAAATGTAACATTTAAATCACTTGAATGGAAGTTTTGATATTAAGTTTATAGTTGATATTAAGTTTACTCAAAACCAAAACATCCAAATCAAACTGAAGAAATGTGTTAAAATATTAATTTGGTCTCAGTTATAGTATGTGTTTACATAGTGTCTAATCAGTGAATAGCACTTCAGGAGCATCTGACTTCAGGGACATCTGTTTCACTAATACTTCATACTTAAAAATTGGGTTAGTTTTCGCATATGAAACAACCAGCTTTGATATTAACAACTTACATATTCACACATACACCCATTCTTGGACAGTTAAAACACTGCAAAATTACAGTGAGTGTCTAAACCTTGTTTTTAATTGAAACTTGGAATGGAAGTACTACGTTAGCTGTGTGTTACTTAGAGATATGGCCAGATCTGTAGTACCACCTGTTTTGCCTCATGTTTCCAAAAAATAAAAAATAAAAAAATAAATACATCCCTCATTGTCTTTTTGTTTTTGAGAATGTTTTGAAGATGAAGGCTTTAGGATTTGTATCTGGATGCATGCTATAGAGACAAGTTTAATTTTGACTAAAAATGCAATAAAGTGAATACTGTAGGGTGGCAACAACTATACATTATTTAAGCAATAGCATGCTACTGTACTGAATCAAATTCTAAGGAGCAAAGCCCAGGGAGAGCCCACAGATAAAAGAGAACATCATCATTACAGTGTCTGTGAACTGAACCAAACAGATATATGCAACATCACCATAGATACAGAGATACGTTGATGAGCTTAGACTGAAAACTGAGATCAGACCTCAAACACTGTTCTATCTGACCTAAACAAAACCTGATTGACAGCAGGAAAGAGCATTTCAATATAGGTTCACAGCAAGGTCAATCTCTTCACCTACACTTGATTTAAGTGGGTTGCAAGTCTTTGTATTGCATTCTACCTGCTTCTGCTTACCAAATAATAAATGTATATACTGGAAATATGTAAGCTATAGATTTGAATTCAAATTATTTGACTTATTAATTTTGTCTTGGTTGCCTGGGACAATGGTCAATTATATAGTTTACCAATCATTACAAAAACATTTAATAAGAGACACATCAAGAATTCTGATTAGTTATTTTAAAGTTTAATAATAATACTGTTTTTACTGCATTTTTGATCAATGCAGTCTTGCTGAGCACAAGAGACTTGTCAAAAAAACAATTAAAAGTAATACAGACACCAAAGTTTCATATGGTAGATTATGCAATATGCTAAATAGTTACAAAGCAAATCTAACAACCAATTCAAAACATAATATGACAACCAGTCATATCAGAGATCTCTTGGTTAACATTAAAATATTTTTACTTTTAACTAAAACTAAACAAATCAGGGTCAACACACATGCAGTACTTGAGCTATGATTAGATTGTGTACAACATAATGCTATTTATTTGGTTTGTTTCTCACTCATTATCATTGGGCAGAACAGCCATTACTGCGGGTGGGCCTGTGCCACCCTCACTCTTATGTGGACCATGGTAAATTAACACCACTTCACACTCTGATATTCAAGTCAACACTCTGTAGTAAAAATTGGCCTCTTGAGTTAGTAGTCACCTGTGGATAACTTAAGTGCTGTAATCAGTCAAAGTGAATGCAGTCTGTTGACTGCAGTGATGTGTCTCGCTGGGCAATATGAATGCCTACTTGAAGAACAAGGCCTTTGACATTCATGAAAGCCTTTAGAGTGCATGCACACGTATTTTCTGGTAACAATGTTTGAAGTATGCATAATGCAAATGCAACTGAAGTAAATCATGCGGTCCGTTGCGCATCTTACATATGGAGAAGTGGCACACACATGCATTCACTAACTTAAACATGCACACACAAACACCACAATATAATAACATCATGATCTCAAACCAATATCTTGCTGTGCCAACGCAATAGATTAATAAAAGACAATACGAGCTTAAACGAAATAAGGGGGCCCGAGAGACTGAAATCGCACAGGTAAACAAGGGACAGATAGATTACATTCTCTCAAAGTAAAATGAGTTGTGTTCTTCTCTTGCCCTGCCTCTCTCCTCGCCTCCATCCCTTCCTTTATACATTTCCATCTATCTCTTGTGATTTAATCGCTTAGCCTCTTGCTTTCCTTTCTGTCTCTCCCTCTCTTTAACTTGATTATATTGCAACGAAGACAGTAAAGCCAGGAAGACACTGTATGTTTTTTTTTCTGTCCTTTCCGGTTGTTCCTTATCAGATTGTACAAGGAATAAATAAATAAATGTACTAGTTAACTACTCTAACTGCTTTACCAGTGTTAAATGAAGTTATATTATTGAAATGTTAATTGTAGTGCCCCATGATTTTTTTGCGATGTGGAAAACGTGAACGGACTCGCAGAATCCAGTCACAAAAATAGAATTTACTGTGTAATGCAGAATGTCATGGAATTTTTCAAATTTAAAGTGAATAAATCAAAAGTAGGTCAGTGCACTTAAATCAAAACGTTATACAATCATGGCCAAAAATATCGGCACCCTTAGTAAATATGATCAAAGAAGGCTGTGAAAATTAATCTGCATTGTTAATCCTTTTGATCTTTTATTTAAAAAATTCACAATAATCGAACCTTTCATTGGATAATAAGAATTTAAAATGGGGGGAAATATCATTATGACATAAATGTTTTTCTCTAATACACATTGGCAACAATTAACGGCACCCTTTTATTCAATACTTTTTGAAACCTCTATTTGTCAGTTTAACCGCTCTAAATGTTCTCCTATAATGCCTGATGAGGTTAGAGACACCTGACAAGAGATCAGAGACCATTCCTTCATCCAGAATCACTCCAGACCCTTTAGATTCCCAGCTCCATGTTGGTGCTTCTTCTCTTCAGTTCACCACTCATTTTCTACAGGGTTCAGGTCAGAGGACTGGAATGGCCAGCAGAAGCTTGGTTTTGTGCTCAGTGACCTGTTTTTGTTGTTTTTGAGGTTTGTGTTTGGATTATTGTACGGTTGGAAGATCCAAACATGGCCCCTTATAAGATTCAGAACAGAGTCAGTCACTTATTGATTTTTTATCTGTTGGTATTTGATAGAATCCATGATGCCATGTGTCTAAACAAGATGTCCAGGACCTCCAGCAGAAATATAGGCCCACAACATCAAAAATACAGCAGTATATTTCATTGTACACATGGGGTACTTTTCATCCATGTGTTCACCAAACCCATCTTGAGTGTTTGCTGCTAAAAAGCTTTTTTTTTTTTTAGTTTCATCTGACCATAGAAGCCAGTCCCATTTGAAGTTCCAGTCGTGTCTGATAACTGATTATGCTGGAGTTTGTTTTTGGATGAGCTTGGAGAATTTTTCTTGAAACCCTCTCAAACAACATGTGGTGATGTAGGTGCTGTTTGGCAATTTTTTTTTAAAGGTTTTCTGACCCCGAGACTCAAATATTTTCTGCAATTCTCCGGCTGTGGTCCTCAGAGAGTCTTTACCCACTGAAACTCTCCTTCTCACCGTGCATTAGGACGATATAGACACACGTCCTCTTCCAGGCAGTAACATTTTATGTTGATTGGAAATTCTTTATTATTGCCCTGATGGTGGAAATGGGAATTTTCACTGCTCTAGCTCTTTTCTTAAAGCCACTTCACTAATTTGTGAAGCTCAATTATCTTTTGCTGCGCATCAGAAATATATTATTTGGTTTTTCTCATTGTGATGGATGATTATGGGAATTTGGGCTTTGTTTTCCCTCCTATTTATATTTCTGTGAAACAGGAAGCCATGGCTGGATAATGTCATGTTCATAATCACCCTGGAGTGCTCAAAATTGTGAATATGAATGGGAATATACTTCAGAGATCATTTTTAGGGGTGCCAATAATTGTGTCCAACGTGTATTTGAGAATATTATCCAATGAAAGGTTAGATTTTTGTGATTTTTTTTAAATAAAAGATCAAAAGGAATAACAATGTAGATTCATTTTCACAGCCTTCTTTGATCATATTTACCAAGGGTGCCAATATTTTTGGCCATGACTGTATGCATTAATGTCTTTGAATATTAATCCGCAAAAACACTATTTAAATATGGATCCTGCATGTCTCTGTGTGAATGAATGGCGCAGACACACAATTTTGTTTACTATACACAAAGCTATTGAAGCGCTATGTGTATAGTATAGCGGTGTTTTCAACCTCATAAAGGTCTTCACAGCAACCCATCAAAATAAAAGTTTGGTTTAACTTAAAGAATCTGTGCTGACAGAAATATATTACTTAATATAATGATACTACCACTAATAATAATAACTTTAATAAGTTATTATTAAAACATTATTTTTTAAGGAATATTTACTAGAGAAATTATCTTTCAGAATTTATTTACTTATTTATTTATAAATTGATAAGAAAACAAAATGTATTTCATAGGGCCTTAAAAAGGTAATTATTTTTGTGTATGTTTCATGATATCAATTAATTGCACAGGAATTTTGATTAATTTTTTTTTTTAATTTAACCATTAAAACAGTGTCTAGAAAAATTAAAAATGAAAAAACAAAATTTGGAAAAAAATAAAATGAAATTTTAGGAAAAAATAAAACATATCATAGGGCCCTATAATTGTTACTTTTTAATTTAAATAAAAAATCATTAAAGTTGTTCAATTAAAAATAAGATTTTTATTTTTATTATTTAATTAATAAATTTATTTATTTATGTATGTATGCAGAATATGCAATAAGAAACACCATGTAAGGCAACCTTAAAAAACAATGCATTGCATTAAGATCAGAAACAAACCCAAAGAAACACTGCCCGTCTGGAGAATCAGATTTGACCCACAGCATATGTCAACAAAATGAGACCGGAGCAGAACTGGGCTGAAGAGGTATGGCATTGAGCTAAGGTTCAGCCGTAAAATGCAAACAAACTGCCGCCGCTCATGGGCGCCAAAATCACAGACTGTCAGAGTGTGTCACAGCCTTCCCAACACATGCTGTGTCGCTGTCATACCGCTATGGGGATATGTCAAGCCTTATCACAGCAACATAGGAAGGGCTATGACATTGGTGTCAATGTTGTGACAGCGCACATGCACTTAAGTCAGCACATAACAGAGATATGATTTTTACAGTTTTGTAAGAACCTTCAGAATAGGTGATTTGTGACATTCTGTTATTCATTTTTTACAGAAAAGATTAAAGATTTGTGCATCATGTGATATACGTCATGGGAAAGAATGACTGTTGACAAAACCCACATTTTACATTAGAAAAACAAGAGTTGGAGCTCTGGTTCTCAATGCATCACCCTCAGACAATGTATTTGCCATTCCAAAGAATCTCTTCAGGTGGATGTGTCACCTTAGGTATTCCTTTGCCTGGTTTGAGCTGTATGTTTCAGCTGTTTCCAACAACAGATCTTTTATGAAACACATAATACTGTAAACTCTCACCGGATGAGCAGTTTTACAATAACCAATATGCTAACACATTAGTACACAATTCTAAATCAATGTGCAAAGCTGCTTTCAAAAATAACACACTTTGTTTACCAACCGTAAAAAGAGGCTAATTGGCAATATACTACTCAGTGGAAGCAATTTTCCATTTTGCTTCATGCCACACAACGTTCCTAAACTATGGCAAAATTACTACAGAAAGTGGCTTACTGCTTTAGTTGTCCGTAATTTCTGGTTAAGTAAAGTACAACCTTATCAAGCTAATTTCCAGATGTTTGTTACACTAAATAAGTCTCTAATCATATGTTTAAAAAAACAAACAAACAAAAAAACATATATTTTGATAAGCTAGTTCAGGATACAAATCACAACATTGGCATGGAGGAAATAGGAAGGAGGGTGAAGCAGAGGACATTTCATTCAATAAAAGGACAGTATTCAACCAAATTTATAATAAGTATTATGGTTGGCTAACCAATTCAAGCTCTCTTCTCCCACAAGGATCTGATCCTTACGCTTTTGAGCTATAATATCTACTGCTAGCAAGAGATCTGTGAAGAAATAACACCTCTAGGAAGTGTGGTAGAGAGGAAGGGCAGAAGGAAAGAGAAAAAAATAGTTCTCTTTATTCTCACCTGTGCCAAGCGACACGGGTCAAAGATGCACATTTTTATTCATGAGTGCACACATGCAACTTCACATAACAGCTGACTCCAGCTCACTCCAAGAGAAACTTCTAGAATATGTTCATTTCAGCCAAAAAAATGCACATATGCAAATTAAGCATTCTACTGTACAATGTAAAAAAAAAAAGGAATTGACAAACCTTGCATTCAGATTTTTAGATTCTCCAAACTATTGTCTTAAGAATTGTAAAACTACAGTACTATTGTCAGTTTTATTATGTTAATTTATTAAATGCAAAATGCCTCATTCAGCCAATAAACTAATCAAGGCAAGATTTGTTGTTCAACAAATTTTCAATTAGTAACACAAAAAATTAATGTATAATTTTATATAATCTTTTTAGTAAACTTAATATGTGAATTAACTAAACAATCTTTGATTCTGAAGGCACCTTACCAAACAAATATATCTGGGATATTAGGAACAATATTTGGGGTAATTCTGTCAAATGAAGGTTTTTATAGTTTACAGCATTCACGTAAACTGCAAAATAAACTGTTGGTTTTTTACAGAGTAACTTTTGTACAATTCTTACTTAGCTCAACCCTTTTAAGATTTTTTGTTTGTTTTTTTGTTTTTTTATTGCCGGTAACATTTTACAATATGGTGGCAATAATATGCATTAATTCAAATATAACTCATAAAGAACTAAACAATTACTGTACTGCATCAGCAACAAATGAACATTATATGATTCATAGATTAAGTACTCAATCAATTATTATTAGTTAAATGTCTCATAATGTATTAATTCCCTAATAACATATTATATTAACTAACAGTGTAAATTCATGTGTTAACTAAAGTAGGCAACTGGAAATTGAAGTACATAGCTTTGACCACTGTGGTAATGAACAAATAAATTTACATCATTAGTTAATATAATATGTTATTAGGGAACTAATACATTATTACACATTTAACTAATAACAATTTATTTATTTCTAAATCTATGAATCATATAGAAAGTTCGTTAGTTGCTGATGTAGTAATCATTAATAAATGGATTATTAATTATTCTTTCTGAGTTATACATTATCTCTGTGCATTAGTTAAGCATGAATTAATGCATATTTGTGCACCCATATTGTCTTTTTTCCTCCTGATCTGTGTTCTGTGGCTTGACTATGTGTGTTTTACCAATATAGGCTGCCAAGCTGCCACCCTGCAACTTCTCAACAGATTTATCTTCACTGAATTGTTTCAATGCCACTGTGTTCAGATTATTTTTCACCACACTGGGGTGAACTTAAATAGACAAGGCTGGTGTGAGGCAAAGAGCCCCATAACTGTTCACCATACCTCACTCCAACCTCTCTCAGTCGCAGCACACACAAAGGTAATAAGACTCCAGAGAATAACTCATAGGGACCATTTTTCACTGTCGATTGGTCTCTGTCCTCATGTACTTACGCACACTCATACCCAAAAACCAATAGAACTGCATCTTCAGTTACCCCTGACCTCCATCGACTGCTACTATGAGTGTGCATACTTGTCTGCTGGTGTACTCAAGGGATTTTGCGCAAATCTTTCGGGGGGGTTTCCACTATTCTATAAGCAGATTCTATAAATGTGAAAAAATGGAGAGAGAGAGCGAGACGGGTGGATTATCTGTATTATAGGAAAAGCTCCTCAGAGGCATAACTCTAGCAACCCTAAAATTTGATTGTTTGCCCCAGGTGCCACCCCAAAACTTTAAACTATAATTAACCATATCCCACATCAACAGCACATTCAATAAAACCAAATAGAAGTTCCTAGGGTTAAACCGGAGCTGAAAGCAGTGTAAATTACCAGTGGTGGCTTGAGGTCAGATTTGTGTCAGCACTGTACATGGTAGCTTGGTGAGTTCAGGGCAGCAGAGAGGATTAGGAGGGTGACACATAGAATGTGTTCCTACTTTCAGAAACAGAATGCAGATTAATGGAACAAACAGTAATTTAAGCCTTACATGACTTAAACTTAAAAACAGCAAGGCATGATGAAATGACAGTACATGTCTGTGTGATGCATTTATGCATATTCCATCATTAAAAAAGGACAAAAATTAAGTTTGAATGGTGCTCATAAGTATAAGCCAGCACCCCCATCCCCCCACTGGGGTGTAAGAAATGCACATTATAAATAAAAAGCATTATTTTTATTATTATTATTGTCATGATCTTATTACTACTATCCCACCCACTGAATCTGTCTTTTCTAAATCCAAATGTTGTCATTGAAGCTGCTACTTCATTATTATTATTAAAAAGAGCAAGTAGCAGTAAAACCTGGAGGAGAGAAAACAAAGAGGTGTGATTAGGGCATTACGAGCACTTCTACATTTCACCCTAAAGACTCTTGATAGTAGCTTTCTCAGTGGGCAGTAAAAAGGTGAATTATGGCCATATTATGATTTTGGCCTTCATTACAATAATGGCCCAATCAGAGGACAAGTCATTGACTAATTGGGTTTAATGTTCTCTTCATTCCCACATCATTTAAAAATGCAAGCATCTTACAATTTTTCTCTGCATTGTATTGAGGGTCATTTTGTCACCCTCATTCCAAGGGACAATTTAAAATTCAGATCAAGCTAAAATGGAAAAGGTATGGTTTTAATCATGAAAAGAGCCTGAGAGAATGTAGAAGATTTTAAAATGAACTGTTATATTTTTTAAAGGTACAGTGTGTAATTTCTGTGGGGCACTAGTGGCACCAAACAGAATTGCAGTAAGGGAAAAACTAGACATTTGTTCAAGGTCACTGTAGTTCACAATAGTTTTGAATTGACACAACATGCATGTTTTCATCTCTTAAAAATGCACCTATAGTTTGTTTTTAAACCTTTTCGGTCTAACTTAAATAATATTGTGAAAAATGTCATGACAATGCTGCAAAAGTACCAAATTTCTGTCAGGATTAATATATCAAGTCCTTATTTGACCTTTGTCAACTAATCACTTGGTTGTGACACAATACCGATATATTTCCTATAACTCCAGTCTTTCTTGATAATAAGCTTGGCTCATTTTCATAGAGCCAGCAGGCAGAGATGAAGGACTGCCTTGGTCCATTGAGATGACAAAACGCAATATGCCAATAGAAATGGAGTCAGATCTACTTGGGGAGAGATCCAATCTTCACTCTATATGATTCGTCCATACATTTGACTTCCAAATACATATTTAAAGCTTTCCTGCCTTATGGAACCTCATTACCGCCCCCCTACTGACAGCCTTAATAACACTGTTAAACAATGAGCGAGACAGTAATGGAGAGCAGGGCAGGCTGGCTAATTCTTTGGGTAAATTTACTCCATATAGCTTCAAGCTAGATTGAGTCTAATCCCTTGTGGGTATATACATATATATATATTTTTAGCTGATTCTCAGTGTGCAGTGTATGATCAGCATGGACGCTGAATCAGAAATGAGGGAAAGCACTCACATTACATTGGTTTTTATTCAGAATCTCAGAGGGGTTGGCTATGCTGTCTTGATCCAGGATGCTTAGAGTCTGGGATTTTCTCAGAAAATCTGATGGAGTGAATTGTAATACTAAAGGGTGGATCATTATTCACTAGGAAGCTATAATGCCTTATACATGCATATCTGAAACAATGCATATTACACATGACCTCTGTTTGGCAGTCGGGTAGCTCTTGTGGGAGGCCTCAGTACCTTTATAACCCTCTGCCCTCACTTGGAAAGGTTAGAGAGTAAAGAGAGAGCAAAAAAGAGGGTATTCAACTGAGAAAGAGATATGAGACTTCATGCACTCCTTTATCAGATAAATTCAACCACATTGCATAGTCTCACCACGATAACTTCAACAAATTAAAGTCATGGTCTAAAGGAAGCATTCCAGTTTCTCTGTGACAGATAAACTACCCAGGGAAAGAATTACACCGAATCCTGGGAGATCTGTTTCTGCTCTTCCCAAATCACATGAGACTGCTTTTCTACACAAACTCATCCAAGCACAGGGTATAGAAGAAATACAGCTTCAGCAGATAAACAGTTTGAGAATTGCTCTTGCTTTATGTCCAGGTGGAATATCAGCCATTGTGTTTGTTTGGTTTCAAGTTAACATGAAATAGCATCTGCATTTTACTTGTGCACTAAAAAAAATCCTCTCAAATACAGTTAAAAAACTTGTGCTTTATATTAACTTTTCTAGACACAATGTACAGTGCACAATGCACAGTGTTAAAAAAAACAAAAGATGTCATCAAGGTAACAAAATACACAAAAATTAATAATAAAAATGAACTACATTAAATCAAATGTAGTATAAACACCATAATGTAGATAACTGATAGGAAAAAAAAAATTGATGAAAACAATTACACACACACACACACACACAAAAAAATCAAAGTATTACAAAGGGACGATGTTACTGTAATTATAAGGTTACTTTTAGTCACAAAAAAACTAATACATTTTTTAATTCTTTATAATTTACATGGGTAGGTAACTTACAGTTAACAAGTTTTACTGTAGCTTTTTCAGTTAACATTAAGGACATTTTAACACTTTGGGAAATTTATTAGACTGTTAAAAGTATTTGCAATAAGATCAGGAACATGAAATAAGAAAATAAACAGGATCAATTTTGATTTCAAGTTGACTTCAAACCCAACAATTACAGTAGCCTTACATTTATTTACGTGGACAGAAGACTGATGGACAAATACACCAAATTTTCCTTGTAGCTAGACTTGTCCAATCTGGTGTCCCCATGGAAAAGAAGACAAAGCGAGAACAAAATAAAAGAAGAAGTGAAAAGAAGGACACTTTATCCAGATAAACGAGAATAACACTGCAGACAATGACCCTGTGGCCTAACATCCACACTACGACCATTTCCGTGTTCACTTCCCCGTCTCCTGGGAAACAACTACCTGCCGACAGTTAGTAATAGTGTCTCCCTCTCCTATCTCTAAGCTAAAGGGATGGAGTGAAGGTTTGTAAGTGGGTGATGAAAGAAAGAGAAAAAGAGACAGAGTATTGGCGATAAGAGGAGGGTTTCGCTGATGTGTGCCGTGATGGATCACTCCGAATGGTGTAGTTGGCAGATGGGGTCGCTACATTTTAACAGAGGACACTTGATCCATCAAACCCTCTTTCTCGTGCTTTCTCTCCCTCTTTCTGTCTCATTTATTAACTGTCCCACTCTCGCTCACCCTCTTTGAATTGGTAGAGCGATTTGAACACGCTGTCTGGTCACCAAGAACAGTTTTTGAAATTACTGTCTGTTCGCAAAATTGAGATGAAAGGCAAGGCTCGAGCACACACAAACAAACACACAGGTCACGCTGAAGGACGAATTGGGAGTTTTTCCCATATCGACACTCTTGACAGACTCTTTCATGACACTATTTGAAATCAATACGCACTATAGAATGTAACGAGTGTCTGGCTGCTACCTTGAACACATGAGGGATTATTCTTCACACGGGGGAGGCGGAAAGGGGTTCTAACTGTCATCCAGAAGGTAAAGCCAATTATAGCCTCGCTAATTACTGCCATTATACCCTTCTCGTCGTTAACCTATCATAAAAACATTTCCCTAACAGGAAAGTGCCCCCCTGACATGCAATAAAACACTATAAAACTGTCATGTATGTCAGCATGAGGTGGCGAGTGACTAATTTCTTATTGATTGGCTGCTGATGGCTAAATCGATCACCATTTAAAGCAATATCATATAGAGTGTAAATAAGATTTTTGTATCTACACACATGACTGCTTTAATTGCCATTATCATGCAAGGTTAATTTCACCCTTGATATGAAGGTGATCACACTGACACCTCATGCCCTGCTGTACATGCATAAACCATGAGTGATCTCAGATCAGTTTTATTCTCTGTGGAGTGAGAAGACACTCACTATTGCCTTTTTGAATTTTAAAGGAATAGTTCAGTCATCATTTACTCATTCCCTAGATATGGATGACAGCTTCTACCATGTTAGCTGCAAGTATGTCATAATAATGACATTCTAAGGCATTATTATAAGAAGTTTTCTCATAAATTCATAATAATGAACTCATTATTACAACTTGCAGAATCACATTTGTGTGATTCATCTGTGACAGAAAGCAGCTTCCTGCTCATGTCATTCCAAACCCGTATGTTTTTCTTTCTTCTAACGAACATATAAGAGAATATTTTGCTGTATATAAGCCACTTTTGTATGAATATATGAATATTTCTCTCCTGATTCAAACAAGATGACTTTTTCATTGGAGAAAGCAATATTATGGATAGAGGACTAGAGGAAGCAACGGATCCTAATAATGAGATGTTAATTGGTGCATAATGCAAATTATTTGTGGATCATTGTGATGTTTTTATCAGTTGGTTGAACGGCACCCATTCACTTTTTCCATTTGGATCCATTTGTGAGCAAGTGATGTAAATGTCTCTAAATTTGTTCCAATGAAGAGATACTCATTTGCATCTTGTACAGCCTGGGGGTGAGCCTTGTATAGCATTTTTAGCACATTTTCATTTTTGGGTGTTTTCTCAGAAAATCATACAGGATTGATGCAGTATAATAATAAGTACATGATGCTAAAATATTCCTTTTTAGTGAACTAACACTTTAAGTACAAGAAGTAAAAGTAAATCGCTTCTAAAACAAACAAACAAAAAAAATAACTCTCAGGGACTGCAGGTTAAGGTAAGCAGAGCTCCATATGCCTCACTGAGAATAAATCACACACATTTGGGTTTGCAGCCAGCGGTCCAGATAACTCACTGATTCTCTTTATTACTCTCCTGCAATCCTTTCTTCTGCCCTGATAACATGATTACAAGGGAGAATGGAAGGGTGGTGGGGTGGGGAGGCTGAAATCTGCATACATTTGTGCACTCACACACACCTCAACATAGACATTGTGGCTCGAAGCAATCAAATGCTGTGCTGCATACAGCGCCGGTGCATGTTTTATTCATTTGCCTTCTAAAGCATACCGAAACTCTTTCTCTCTCTCTCTCTCCTTTCAAACTCAAAACTGTACATTGACAGGGACATGCCTTCAACACACACAAAAGACACTTGTGAAAATCAAACCACTATCTTAACCACAGGGCCGGTACGTGAAAACAAACATGTCCATGTCCAACCCAGATCAGTGGGCCCATGCTGTGTACGAGACTCTAACTTGTCGCTTTTCATTTATGGGGCAGATGAAAACAAATGTCAAATGAAATGAATGGAAGCCATTGTCAAAGACACCCAGTCCTCTATCCATAATAACTATACAAACATGCGATATGTATCATTTATTTGGGTTCAACGGTACCTGCATTAGCACAGTAGTTCTCATATTTTAAATGAATAAACAAATTAATTAATTAATTCTACATTTTCTTTTAGCTTTCTAAACGATAAATCAGACTTTTTTCAGTACACCTACATATGCAAAAATGCACATGTGCATTTTAATTGCACAAAATAGCTTTTACAAAATCCTAAAATTAATTAATAAAATGACCTTGCTTTGCAGCAGTAATATGAAAGAATCAGATCAAAATGAAAAGACTGTCATTCACTCACCTCATGTCGCTTTTGTATGTGTGGGCTTTCATCTGAGAAGTAACTGTCAATATCCTAAAAGTAATCTATATTATAAAGTCTCCTGTAGTCATTCGATTGCTTTGGGTGGAAAAAAGACTGAAATTTAAGTCGTTATTTATTTAAAATCCGACGATAAACACATTTGAATTTGAATTTGGCGCTCAAGAGAAGACACTTTTGGCCAGTGCACCATATAAGGAAAAAAAGGCGGAGCTTTAAAGGAACACTCCACTTTTTTTGGAAATAGGCTCATTCTCCAACTCCCCCAGAGTTAATAAGTTGAGTTTTACCATTTTTGAATCCATTCAGCCGATCACCGGGTCTGGCGAGAGCACTTTTAGCATAGCTTAGCATAGATCATTGAATCCTATTAGACCAGTAGCATCGCATTCAAAAACGCTCAAAGAGTTTCGATATTTTTCCTATTTAAAACTTGACTCTTCTGTAGTTATATCGTGTACTAAGATCGGCGGAAAATGAAAAGTTGCGTAATAATCAAGGAACTTTGCTGCCGTAACATGGCCGCGGCAGGCGCAGTGATATTACGCAGCGCCTGAAAGTAGTGCCTGGTTGCTGGGGACTACTTTCAGGCGCTGCGTAATATCACTGCGCCTGCCGCCGCCATGTTACGGCAGCAAAGTTCCTTGATTATTACGCCGGAATAATCGGTAGTTCCTAATCATATCAGCCTAGAAAATCGCAACTTTTCATTTTCCGCCGATCTTAGTACACGATATAACTACAGAAGAGTCAACTTTTAAATAGGACAAATATCGAAACTCTTTGATCGTTTTTGAACGCGATGCTACTGGTCTAATTGGATTCAATGATCTATGCTAAGCTATGCTAAAAGTGCTCTCGCCAGATCCGGATATCGGCTGAATGGATTCAAAAACGATAAAACTCAACTTATTAACTCTGGGGGAGTTGGAGAATGAGCCTATTTCCAAAAAAAGTGGAGTGTTCCTTTAAAACTTACTGGCTCTGTGGTCATCAATGCTGCAGATTCAAAAGTGAACGTGTCTGCCGCAAAGGAGCACGCTTCACTGACAACCACAGTATTATTATATTATTAATACTGAGGTGTATTTCTTTCTTCCTGCAATTATTAAATCATCCTTCTCTTTTGATTTTTTTCTATTATTAACTACTCATTTCCATCCCTCAGTCAGATTAAACAGTCTCAGGAGTGTGTAGTAGCACCTTCTGTGATTTTCCAAATAGTAGCCTAACCACCAGATACCTTGTGTGGATAGAGCCAACACATGTTCCCTTGAGCTGACGTTACAAGTTTCAGGGACAGACATTACATTATAGTCGCTGGTCCTTCTGCTTGGTTGAGCACATTCTTGAGCCGTGAAACTCAATTAATAAAAGCATATCCACATGTTCAGTTGGGAATGTCTACTAAATTTGAAGGGACAAGAAAAGAGTTTAAAAATAAGAGCCATCTGTGAATTGGATACATAAATTATGGGAAGCAAACTGGGTACATCAATTGTAGTCTTCATGACTAGCAATAAAGCACATCATTTGATGCAATAACCAACACTGTCAAAAAGCAACCAATATTAAAAACAAAATGATAGATAGATAGATAGATAGATAGATAGATAGATAGATAGATAGATAGATAGATAGATAGATAGATAGATAGATAGATAGATGATAGATAGATAGATAGATAGATAGATAGATAGATAGATAGATAGATAGATAGATAGATAGATAGATAGATAGATAGATAGATAGATAGATAGATAGATAGATAGATAATCACGAGTCATAATATTCAATGTTATATTTCATCATTCAGAATAAGAATTCAAAGCTGTCTTTTTTTTTCATTCGAATGCCACTGCATCCCTTTCCTCTTCTGAGAAATGTCTCTGATTCATAGATTCAAAAGGTTGTTGTAAGAGATTCAACACCACTATATTACGTATTTTTCAAAAAGAATAGTCAGGTGATCATCGATACTGTGTTGTTTGAGAGGTTTTCAATGAACTTTATGTGGGTGTGTGTCTTTCAAGGTCTATAAAGAAGAAGCAGCGTAATGACCATAGCTGGATTCAGATAGTAAACATCAAGTGATGGTTTTGATGGGCTTAGGAAAAAGATGAGCATAAGCAGCACAAAAACACTGAACACATACATCCACGCTTCAAACGAAATGTGCCTCCTCCCGCTAGACGACAGCTGGCAGAGCTCTGGTATGTGTGTGGTACACCTGGCGCTGTGCAGATAGAGTAAACCTCAAAACACACACAAATACAAACATCCACATCACATCAGTGTGCATCACACATGCATTCGAAAAGGTGAACACTGATAACATTTGCCATCAACCAGCCGACTGTGAAATAAATGTCACTCTAAGGGGCATCTGATGGTCATCTGGATTTATAAATATTATGAATACATTATTCTATTAATACCACTAATAAAAGAGATAATATTTACATGTAAATTTACAATGGAGTCCAAAAGTGTCTACATGATTGTCTTTCTTTTGTGGAACACAAAAGGAGTCATGAATGGTATAATATCCGAGTTGCTCCATACAATAAATGTAATGGGTCATTCTTCAATTGGGGTGGCAAATGAGAGGCAGAATTTGTAAAAATGTTTGTTTGTTTTTTTTTCTAATAAAATATATTGGCATGCATTTAAAATTAGTTTAAATATGCTATATCCAATGAAAGCTTAAGAGCATTAAATAATTTCAGTCAAACACTGGTGTCACAGCCACGTATGTCTATGTCATTTTGAAGTAACACCACAGACGTAATTATAACACCACAGACTTTATATTGCAAGTTAATATAGGCTCTGTGGTGTTAGCAGGAAAGACAGTAACACCACAGACAAATCGGCCTAAATCCAGACTTTTCTAAAATGGAGGCTGCCATCATGATGATTTCAAGATCAGGGGACATTTTGGAAATATTAATAAGTATGTATTTATCAAAATTTTGATTTAAATATGTAAAATCTGCAAGTTATCAACATAACACCACAGACACTAATAAAGTGCGGCACATGAAATTGTCATAAATTTAGCTAAACTATTGGCAAAATCCATTGTGGTAACACTACAAACATGAATTTGGGGGACACAACTTTTTTCTTAAGTATAACAAAATATGTATTTTTAAAAACAATTTAATAAAATTGTACATGTTAAATAAAATCTATATTCACATTATAACCACTTTATTTGTGTTAAAAATGTTATATTGTTTCAATTACATTCCATGATACCTCTCTAAGGTATGGCAGGAACATGCATATTTTGTTACAAATGCAATCTCTCAAACTCAATTAAATATGTATTTTAAAACAAAAATGTAACTATTAATAGTGCAGAAATTGTGTTTACCCTACAGAACACAAACATGCAAACATTTTATAATTGATTGGTATTTAAAGTTTATTTCAACTGTTGTAAAGTAGAGGGACACCACTTGCTCTTGAGTTGAAGAATGTCCCAGGTTACATATGTAACCATGGTTCCCCAAGGGAACGAGACGCTGCATTGGAAAACGCTATATGGAAATGTCTTCAGCAAGACCACGCTCTGAATCACATGTGTAATCAGTCCAATCGATGGGCGAGACGTCACAGGCAGGGTGACGTAGCGACCAGGAAGCTTAAAAGCACGTGAAGTGCCCTGAAGTGGAGGACTGGCAGGAGACGGCCGAAATAGATGTTCTAGAGACCCCCGAAGGGGTAGCAGGGCTCTCAGCTCCGCTACGTTCCCGGGTGGAAGAGACAGAGATATGCACTCGCTGGAGACCGCTGCACCCTGAAGCACCATCGGTGGCTGGGTTAGCAGATCGATCTCCTGAGGGCACTGAGGAGAGACGGACACCGTGTAATGTGGTGCACCGGACGGCCCCTCTTTCCCAGGAGGGGCCGCCCTCAGCAGTCCTGGGCCACGATTGTCAGGACCGCTTCGCCGAGGGCTTCCTAGACTGAAGCACAACCCTCTGATCGGACCTCGCCTTAGAAGCCCCCAATCTAGAGCACCGCCAATCTTGGTCCCGTTGCGGGGGAGCGTGAGAGGTAACACTGTTTTTGAACCTCCCGGTATGAGGAGCTGGTGCACGGCTGGGGCTGCTCCCGCCCGGCAGCCCCCAGAGCTAGAGAACGGTGAGGGAGGAAGACCCTGTCCTTCTCTTTCATGTCAGACAGGGTCGCTCAATGGCACGGGCGGTCTCCTTGCTGGCGCGGAGAGATAGATCAGCGGTTATCCTCAACTCAAAAATGTCATCTGATTTGACTTCTTTGCCTTCATCTAGCTCTCTAAGCAGGTCAGCTTGGTACAACTGTAACACCGCCATAGTGTGCAGACACGCACCAGCCTGACCCGCTGTCGTGTACCCCTTGCACACCAGCGCTGAAGTGGTTCACAGCGGCTTGGAGGGCAAGACCGGAGCATTCAGAGACGATGCCGCACCGGGGGACAGATACCTCACAAGATACCTGCTCTTCTCGGGGCATCGCTCTGTAACCACACTCACTTAACCCCGCCACATTGCCATAGTAGTCGGAGGCGGGAACGAAAAAGCGGGCCGAGAAAGGTCTCGTCCACAACCTCGACTCCTCGGTGTGGCGGTCGGGTAAAAATGGTAGGCTCCGGCGTGGAGGCTACCGGTTTGCAGAAAGTGTTCATCGAGTTTGCTCTGCTGTAGTTCAGCCTGTTTCTCGGTGGGCCAATCAATATTTAACTTGGCTACCGCACAAGTAACTATCTCCAATAGCTCCTCATACTGGGGTGACTGAGGGGGCGAATCTTCGACGCCCATGATGTCTCGCCCATCGATTGTGCTGATTACACATGTGTTTCAGAGCATGGTCTCGCTGAAGACGTTCCCATAGCGTTTTCCAATGCAGCTCGAGTTCCTGAAGGAGAACTACTTTTAGGATGTTTTACAGTACGTGTTTTTACTGTATGGAAGGTTGACAGTCCCTGGTCACCATCTGCTTTCATTCTATGGAAAAGAGCAATACTTACTAGAAATTCTGAAACAATCAGTTTTATTAATTAAGTGTTACAATTATATAAGTCTGTGGTAAGCATAACTTGACGATACTTTGATATTCTGTTCTACAACGTAAACTGCACACAATCACACCCCAAAATGTCTCAGTTAATTATTTATTAGAAATACAAGTTTTCAAAAATAAGCATAACTACTTTGCATTTTCAGTCATGTTATGTTTACCACAGGCTTTATTTTACTCATAAATTGAAAAACTTCATTATAAAACCCTATAGGAAAATATGGAAAGGAACCAGCAGCGAATTAGTCTTCTGGGTTCTTACATCATACCTACACCATTCTATAATTACACACCTTTACTTCTGCTTATTTAGCAGAACCATAAACTTCCAAATTAATCCCCACCTCCATTCAGTCACACCAGCTTGAACCTGCTCCACTTTCACTCAGTTAGCTAAAGTAGTACATGCTACACAGTGGCAAGTGATAAAGTTGGATTAAATCAGTCATATATGCTTACACCAGAAGTAATTCTGAAAAAAAGAAGAGGAAGAGTGATTTATACAATGTCAGTGTATCAGAATAGTAATTCCTGCCCCGCATAGGATTGGTTACGTATTTGTGACAGTAGGAACCATTTGTGGTTTCAAACTATATGTGACCCTGGACGTAAAACCAGTCATAAGGGTTTTTTTTTTTTTTTAATTGAGATTTATACATCATCTGAAAAAGCTTTCCATTGATGTATGGTTTGTTAGGATGAGAATATTTGGATGAGATACAACTATTTGAAAATATGGAATCTGAGGGTGCAAAAAAATCAAAATATTGAGAAAATTGCCTTTAAAATTGTCCAAATGAAGTTCTTAGCAATGCATATTACTAATCAAAAATTAAATTTTGATATGGTAGGAAATTTACAAAATATCTTCATGGAAAATCTTGAATATCCGAATGATTTTTGGCATAAAAGAAAAATCGATCATTTTGACCCATACAATTTATTTTTGGCTATTGCTACAAATATACCCATGCTACTTATGACTGGTTTTGTGGTCCAGACTGAGTCACAAATTTTTGAGACCGTCTACAGATTTTAAGGAGAAAATACTCAGCAATGGAGTTGAATGATAATTTTCCACATGGTTTGTCTTTAATCACATTAAAAACACCAGACATGATATGTAAACATGATATGTAATTTTCAACACAGGGGGTCTTTAAAAATGCAAAATCAAACATTTTCACTGATGTTTTCACACTTTTGGACTCTATGTTAATGTCAGCTGCTAAAGCACAAATATTGAATAACTCTCATGAATAATGTTCACTTTGCTCTATCCTGTCTAAATGAAGCCATGTCTCTCTTTCTCCCACTTGCTCTCTCCTTCCAGCCCCATTCCAGAAACCTCCATCCTCCTCTTCTGAAGATCTGAGCTGCCCTGCTGTTCACGGCCTGAGGGCCCTGTCTACTGGCTGAAGAGTGTCAGGCCGACCATGAGAGCTTCCACCTTGGGCACATCACAGAGCCTGCTGCCCTGGAGACAACTATGTACAGCTAATCACCTAGGTATTTGCCGCCATTTCACATATTCCATCTTTTTTCTCTCTCCTTGTCCTTCCCTCTCTCCCCTCATCCTTCCATCCATCGCTCCCATCCTGCAGGAAACATACAAGACTATTAATGTCAAATAGCTATAGGTGAAACATTCTTCTAACGCACCTGCAGAGCAGACTGGCCGTGGGCAAAGACTTGATTAATGTTGCTGATGTGTGTGTGTGTGCATGAGAGACAGCGGGTGGGGAATCAGTTAGAGAGTAAAAGATAAAGGGCAGGACAGAGAGATACAGTGTTACGCTTTGATCGGAAAGGTCATGTACGTTTCTAAGTCGCTTATTATTAAAGTAATAGAACCCACCAGGAACAGAGCAGAGGTTTTTTTTTTGTTTTTTTTTGTGGTCTGTCTGTTGACAGCATCTCAGATCTCATCCTGCATGTAAATATATATGCATACTTTAAACCTGGTGTCTGTTTACTTCAATAATTTGCTGTGGTGAATCTCAGAAAGAGATGTCTTCTATATTTATGTTATTATACTATTAATTGATATATATATATTGCATAAAGAAAATAAAACCAATTTCACAATTAATGTTGTTGCTAATGTTATTTTCAATATTTCTCATTAGTGTGTGTGTGTGTGTGTGTGTGTGTGTGTGTGTGTGTGTGTGTGTGTGTGTGTGTGTGTGTGTGTGTGTGTGTGTGTGTGTGTGTGTGTGTGTGTGTGTGTGTATGCTGCATAAAAAAGTGTTATATTACCTACAATTGCACACAATTATATAATAATAATATACATATATAATTATAATAGTTATACTTATATTCATTTAAATAATATAATATAGTATAATAATATAATAAAATACAACATATATAATAATATATAATCATTGGTGGAGGGCGTTCAAATATGCATAACTGCCTGGGAAAAAAAAGTCCAAAAATGCTAAAAGGGGATATTTTATGCAGCATAATTTCTTTTTCCTTTTCTCTTGATTTGGGATGAAATGGTGTAGTCTGGACATTTCCTGACAGTTGTCAGGATTGTTGACAATAAATAAATGAAAAAAAGAAATAACGTGTTTAGCTTCTATTTGGAAGTTTAGACTTATTCATGTACTGTCATCTATGTTTTCTCAGGTCAAATTTCTCATTACAAGATTCCAGAACAGAGCACTTTTACACAAACTGATTCCATGTGTACACAAACCTCTAACAGTTCCCCTTTCTCAAAACCCTCTCTCCTCATCTCATCTCTTGTCCCGTCTCCCATTCCTTTCCTTTCCAATTTCCTGTCCTCTGCCCTCTCTGTCTTTTCTTTGCATACATGACTGGTAATGTCCATTTCTCCTCATCATGTGTCCTTGAGCCTTTCATGGTCTTAATTCCCATTAACACTCAGAATGACCTGATCACTGCCTGCCCATTGTTCCTCTGCTTTCAAATGACACTTTAATTAAGACCCTGTCATGCACTGCAGATGGACCTTGGGCTCTGGACGCTGGTTAGACTAACTGGAGCAGACTGACCGCAACTCCATGGCAGGGTTGAGTTCAATTTCATTTTCTTCCTGCAAAATGAGAACAAAGATCTTGCAAAAGTGAATTTAAACGGCATGAAGTATCTATCACAAAAAGTTTTTTTAATTGAATCTAGTGCGCTAAAAAGAAGCTCTTTCACACAACACACAGAAAAGGAGTAGTAGACCTTAGTTCACCTAAATTAAAAATTGCTAAGAATGTACTCACCCTCGGGCCATTAAAGATGAGTTTGTTTTTTCATCTGAACAGATTTGGAGAAATTTTGCATTACATCACTTGCTCACCAATGGATCCTCTTCAGTGAATGGGTGCCGTCAGAATGAGAGTCCAAAAAGCTGATTAAAACATCACAATAATCCACAAGTAACCCACACAACTCCAGTTTATCAACTGACATCTTATGACGTGAAAAGCTGTGTGTAATAAAAAAAAATCCATCATTAAGATGTTTTGAACTTCAAACGCTGCATCCGGCTAATATGGCTTTTCCACTGAAAATATTGCTTTCTCTAATGAAAAAGTCATCTCATTTGAATCATGAGAAAAACATGCACAGATCTAACACCATTTACAAGCAGATCAGTCCAAAACAGAATTAAACAAATATGTTGTTGTTTTTTTGTGGACAATAGGTGATTAACTCTTCACCAGAGGAAGTGTTATTATGGACTGTTTTTTTCTTTTGTTTTTTGTTTTTTTGTTTTGCCAGAAGTGACAGTTTAAAGTTAAAACACCTTAATGATGGATATTTATAACAAACACACAGCTTTTTATTTTTTAATGAAATATATTTGGTGGAACTATTCCTTTAAGAACTGTTCAATCCTCTTGTCTAACAGGTTGATTGTAACATTTATTCCAGCATTTATGGAAATCTTATGCCATGTGACCTAGCATGGTAAATGTCAGGCAAAGGAAACATCTTATCTAAGTTCACAGGTGTGCAGAAGTCGAAGAGCGGTTCACTGGGTGCAATGATTAATATGTTTCTCAACATGTTTTCTTCAAAGAAAACCAAGTTCACCTTTACGGCTAAATATGTAAATGTCTGATATACCATAAGGTAGAATACTCAGTCTGATGGATAATGGTAAAAGCTGCAATGGCTAATGTCTGTCATCCATCCGCTAATAATCACCCACTGACCTTGTGTCTGAGTAAGCATTGGTCTGCCTTTTGTGCCAATTAAACTTGGCTAATTATCTGCTTAGCCTTTTAGCCTTCATCTGCAGTTCAATGTTAGCCAGAAGCCACAGCAATTAGCAGCCAGTCAGAACCAGGGGAAAAAACAAAACAATACCCACTACCCGCACACTAACACATGTCCATTCCTATCTACAAAGAGAGATCAGAGCTTAGATCATTAACTCGAAAACAGTAATTGTTTTGTAATTGACAATGACACATAAACTTGACACATTAATAGAAATCTGTGATTCATCATTGACATGACTAACAGAAAACAGGCCAAAAGGCTAATACACGAAAAAGAAAGAAAAAAAACAGTACAACAACAATAATCTATCTATCTATCTATAAGGCTGAATCTTGTATTGAAGCAATTGGTTAAGATTATTTAAATGATTTAAAGTAATGGAAAAACATGACTTACTAGTCATATCATTAAATTGTTCAGTTAGGATAGCATGCAGTAACTTGATCACAAATACCAGGATCAAGAAAGTAAAACATTCACACTTGCCCACGCACATTTTTATGTGAAAGCTTGTTTGTTTCCACACAAATTTTAAGAATTATTTAAATAACATCTTTCCGAAAAAGTTGATGGTGTAGAGTTCGTAATGCCAAGGCCAGGACATGATGAATGCATGAAATTTTATTTCAGAATTTATGTGGCACTCAATGAACAGTACAAAAGGGACAAAAGAAAGAAAATGGTAATCAGTTTATGCACAAAATACTTATTTTTTAATATAAAAATAAATGTGAATGCACACACACACACACACACACACACACACACACACACACACATACACGCCCATACACATATTTAACTGACATAAAACTTGTTCATTTAGGCACCCACTGACAGAGGTGAGTCTGTCAGTTACCACCTCTAATGAAGCTCAAACTGAGAGCTGTTTCACACACACACACACACACACACACACACAACTTTACATAACTTTAACTGATGGCCGCTGTTGAATTAACTAACCGTTAAAACCAATAATGTCCCTGTGACAGCGCAAGGGATGGAAGGACGCAGAGAAGGACTCTGCACTCTGTCAGGAGAGTATAATCAACACTGACAGAGGTATCATTTCACTGGAATATCTCGCCCCCTCTCTCTCTTTCTTTCTCTTACTTTTTCTCTGACTCACTCTCTCATGCATGCATAATATGACTCCATAAAAGAGTGGTGACATGAAACAGCACAGGTTTGATTGGCAATTCAGCGACTGTCAATTCTCCACTACCAGATTCATTTAATGCAGAGAAAGAGGAGGAAATATCCATGTGGATACTGAACCGATAGCACTTTTTTTCATATAGATGATAATATAACATAATTCTATTTACACATACTGCACGGCGGAACTCAGATGGCATTTTGATGACATGCTATTTCATCTCTGAATAAAATAATAACTTTTTGTTGCCATTGGCAAATATGGAAACTTACGCAGTCTTACGCCTAGTTTTTCATACATTTCAGCTTTTATGAAAAAGAATCAGAATTGGAAATTATTTTGAAGACTGCCAAGAATCCAAATGCACTTTTTTTATGATGTACTAAAAAATATTTTTTGGCTTAGATGATAGACTCTTCCCTGTCAAGAGTGATGCTTTAAAAGAAGTTTATTTGATGTCATGCTCTTTTTGAATTAAATCCTCTAATGCAAATGGGACAGAGTAATGGGACAGAGCTGATATCAATTCCTTTCAAATCAGTTTTGCCAGTAGACTCAGCAGGGGTACAACAGGGCTAAAGGCCCCCCAGGGTAGAATATCTGTTTGATTTTTTTTTCTCTCTGAAATAAAATAGCAATAAATACAGTAGCTACATAAACCACTGCAGTAATTGTCCTGATATATGAGATACAATTAAAATGTGTTGATAAAGGAATAGTTCACCCAAAAATGAATATTTTGTCATCATTTACTCACCCTTATGTTGTTCCGAACCTGTATGAGTTTCTTTCTTATGCTGAACACAAAAGAAGATATTTAGAAGAACCAAGTAGTTGTTGGTCCCCATTAATTTCCATAATAGGGAAAGAAATACTAAGGAAGTCAATGGGGACCATCAACTGTTTGATTACCAGCATTCTTCAAAATATCCTCTTTTATGTTCAACATAAGACAGAAACTCATACAGGTTTGGAACAAATTATTTATATAGTATCTATCAATACTAATGTTATTTATGTACTACTAATCATATATCAGTTTCTATATGTGCTCTGTTAATCTGCCGTTTTATTCTATCTGCTATCCTCAGACACATCCAGTTGTCCGCAAATTGTATCTTGTGCCCACTGGCACTGCTACAAGGCTAAGTTGCAACATACGCACAGCTCATGCAACCAACGCCAGGGTTCTGGCCAGAATCCACTCGTGTTTCCTCACGCTTTCATTGCAAGACAACTTGTGCTAATTGTTTGTTAATGCTTTTATCCAAAGCCACTAACAGTCCACTTCTTTGATGAACAGTCCCTTCGGAGCAACCTGGGGTTAAGTGCTTTGCTCAAGGGCGCAGTGGTGATCGTTACACTGCCCTTTTGTTCTCAGAACACACTTTGAGGGATTTGAACCTATAACCTTTTAGTAACTACTTCAGATCACTGACCACAAGACTACATGACCTGCATTGTCATAGACTGAAACACTTTCCAGTTTGAAATCTAATCAGCTATCTACTGATATAACAGCTTTAAACAACAATCCATGTCAAACATCCAGCGAAAAACCATTCAGTGGTGCACAAGAGAGACACTAAATGGTCCTAATTGGAGTGTGCCAGCTGACAGAGGTAATGCAACAGGGCTAAGTCACCATGAACAGATGTCTGATGGGGAAATATAATTAAAGAGAAAAACAAACAAAAATAAAGAAGAGAAAGAAGCATGACTAGCATACTTGATTAATACGATGGAGGACATTAGGGAGCTCAGGGCTACACCTCAGCTCTAAAATGTCCATTTTTATGTTTTAAAAAGGCCAATTTTTGGTTATGCAACCGTTAAAGGAACATTCTATTTTATCATTTTGCAAACATTACACAACATTTTGCAAATAAACATTTTCTGAACGCTCTGCAACAAGTAGTAACATTTGAAAAACATCAGATTACTTTCAAATGGAAATGTTTCAGAAATAAAACTTTTCATGAACTAAGTATAATAATGTTTTTGTGGTAACGTTTTGAGAACATTATTAAAGACCAAAGAACTCTAAATGAACATTGTATTAACATTACAAGAAGACCATTTGTTCATAACTTTGCCAAAATGTCTGAGAGTGTTCCCTGTTTTCTGGGATGGAGTTGTCACTTTTTAACTTGAGTGAATAATTTTCAGGGTGCTTTTGAAAATTAATTTCTGTACAGACATAGATTAAAGAACTTGTAAAAGGCAAAATACTGAAATATGAATTATGTTTGTATCTTTGATCATGTTTTGGCTAGAAATAATAATAATGGTATAACTGGTACAACAAATGGTTACACTTTATTTCGATAGTCCACTTTCGACATTCTACTAACTAAGTAACTTTGTAACTACATGTCAACTAATTCTCATTAATTAGCAACTGCATGTCTACTAACTCTCATTCACGAGTTCACACTTACATATAATAATATAATAAAGTTTATGCGTATTTGGCGTGCTGTCCGAGGGAAGGGCTCCGATTTTTGGCCCGAACCCAGAGTACCATACAGGTTAGGACAGGAATAGTTGTAAGTGTGGAGAAGGGGTGGAGGAAGGATGCTGGAAAACTGCCAATGATCGGAGGTCTTCTGTGTGTATACACTGCCCTCCAAAATTATTGGAACAGTGAGGCCAATTCCTTTATTTTTGCTGTAGACTGAAAACATTTGGGTTTGACATCAAAAGATGAATATGAGACGAGAGATCAGCATTTCAGCTTTTATTTCCAGGTATTCATATCTGGATCTGATATACAACTTACAAGATATCACCTTTTGTTTGAACCCACCCATTTTTCATGTGAGCAAAAGTATCGGATTGACTTAAACTAGATTAAAGTGAATAAGAAGTAATATTTAGTTGCAAATCCTTTGCTTTCAATAACTGCCTCAAGTCTGTGACCCATTGACATTACCAAACTTTTGCATTCATCTTTTGTGATGCTTTTCCAGGCTTTTACCGCAGCCTCTTTCAGTTTTGGGGGGTTACTCTCTTCAGTCTCTTCTTTAGCAGGTAAAATGCATACTCTACACTACAGGGTTTAAGTGTGGAGATTGACTTGGCCAGTCTAAAACCTTCCACTTCTTGCCCTGATGAACTCTGTTGTTTTGGCGTTATGTTTTGAGTCATTATCTTGCTGCATGATGAAGGATCTCCCAGTCAGTTTGGTTGCATCTTTCTGTAAATTGTCAGACAAAATATTTCTGAAGACTTCTGAGTTAATTTATTTGCTGCTGCCGTCATGTGTTACATCATTAATGAAAATTATTGAGCCTGTCCCAGAAGAAGCAATGAAAGCCCAAGCCATTACATTACCTGTGTAATGTGTACTATAATGTACACCTGTGTACACTGTGTTTCAGATGAGCTTGTGTGTTTGGGATCATGAGCAGATCCTTTCTTTCTCCAAACTTTAGCCTTTCCATCACTTTGGTCCATAAAATCAGTCCATAAAACCTTGTCCCAGAATTTTTGAGGCTCGTCTCCTATTCTTCTTGCTAATGAGTGGTTTACATCTTCTGGTGTAGCCTCTGTACTTTTGTTCATGAAGTCTTCTGCGAACAGTAGATTGTGATACCTTCACTCCTGCCCACTGGAGGTTGTTGCTGATGTCACTAACAGTTGTGTTAGGGTCTTTCTTTACAGCTGTCACAATGTTTCTGTCGTCAACTGCTGATGTTTTCCTTGATTTACCCGTTCGAGGTGTGTTACTTAGTACACCAGTGGTTTCTTTCTACCTCAGGAGATTCCAAATGGTTGTACTTGCTATTGCCAATGTTTGTGCAATGGTTTGATTGATTTTTCATCTTCTCTCAGCTTCACAATTGCTCATTTTTCACCCATAGACACCTCTCTGGTTTTCATGTTGGTTACACGTCTAACTAACTATAAATGCAGTCTGCATGGATCTGAAACTGAGCGCAGACATTCAGTGCTATTTATTGTTTGAATGATCAATAGGACACACCAGGGCAACGAAACACACCTGTCCTTCACATGTTCCAATACTTTTGGTAACATGAAAAATGGGTGGGTTCAAACAAAAGGTGATATCTTGTAAGTTGTATATCAGATCCAGATGAAAATACCTGTAAATAAAAGCTGAAATGCTGATCTCTCATCTCATATTCACCTTTTGATGTCAAACCCAAATGTTTTCAGTTTACAGCAAAAATAATGGAATTGGCCTCACTGTTCCAATACTTTTGGAGGACACTGTATACACACCTTTTATCTTGTTAACAGGGTTGATTACTGATTGTGCTCCTCTCGTGTTAATTAGGTTAATTATTTGAACATACTCCTCCCGAACTTTGATAGTAAAACATCTTTTAGGGTAGGTTTAGGGTTAGTAGAATAAGTTGAAATATACTTGCAAAGTTTCTGATAGTCAGTATGTTGCATGTTGTGGACCCATCAAAATAAAGTGTTAGAAGATATTAAGCAGACAGTCTACTTATACTCTAATGACTCCTAGTCGACATGTAGTTGCAAAGTTACTTACTGTTAGTAGAATGTCTAAAGTGGACTATCAAAATAAAGTGTTACCCAACAAATGGTATAAATTACAATATTTGAAACATGTGTGACAACTTGCCCCAACCTGATAACATGTGCAAAATTTCCATTTACTGAGATCACAAGTTAAAATTTATGCTGGATTACTTTAGTGATGTCCTTACTACCTTTCCGGGCCTTGCTGTCTATGCAGGGTCAGAAAAAATAAACAATAAAAAATATTGTAATTTGTGTTCTGAAGATAAACGAAGGTCTTACAGGTTGGGAACAACATGAAGGTGAATAATTAGTGACAGAATTTTCATTTTTGGGAGAACTATCCCTTTAACATATTACTATCTATACTAAGGAATTTTATTTACATAATTTAAGTGAAATAAAGCATTTAACGTCCCATAATTGTATTAAACTAAAATCCATTGTAAATTTGTTACGGTAAAGCCTTTAACAAACAAAACGAAACAACACTGGAAAGCTAACCATAAGCTTAATATTAAGTCTCTTTTTGTTGACTGAAAGGATGAGCCATGTTTAGCATCAGCGCACATCCTCCGCAACTGAACAAGAACAGGGATTATATTTCTCCATTTATAACAGAAATCAGCCATGACAGAGAACCTACCAAGGGAGATACATGTTTGACGTCGATTGATGGATGTTCTCCTACACTGCAGCCCTGCCCTCAAACATTGACTAATTCATAGACGCCAACAATACACAAACTTTCTGTGCCTGTACACTCTGGGTGGTTTCACACACAAGTGATGTGCTCCAGCAAGGGCGATTCAGAAGCGTGAATGTGAAAATGAGCCATTCACATTCATGACTTCCAGAAATAACTAGTTCCAGGAAAATGTGACGCCCATCTCTATGATGCAGCCTTTGCAGCAGATAATGGATGACTGTATAATAAGCTGCGTTAATTAGGCACATTATAACAACTTGATTAAATGAATTAACTGACCAATTAGAGACACTCAACTAATGCTTTTCTGCTTAAGAATGGAGCCTCATATACCTCTGAAGAGATATATGTATTAAAAAGCCATCAGTATGGTATTAATCAAGACCGCAAGAAAGACTTTGCTGATTAATCAAATTCAGAGCGCCATTTATTGCACTGGGGAGTTATATGGGGTATAGCTTCAGAAAAATGCTCTGTCATTTTCAGATCATTCCAAAATCAGCTTATTACTCCAATACTCCAATTCATCATGGCTGCATCCATCACTGTCTGAGACAATAGTGATGATTCCTCTGCTTATAAATGCTGCCAGCACTGAGCTGATGGATCCTCATAGCTACAATACAATGCCACGCTGACTTACAGATGAGAATATGTGCTGACTGGATGTTTAAACCCAGTTTAGCATAGTCACAGTGTTCCATTCCTGCACTGCATAATAGCTACAAATTTCATGCATCTGTCACGTTTGGCATTATGGCAATTATTGATTTTCTGCAGATGGTATGCAAGTTATTCTGAAAAGGTATATGAAAACCAAACTATTATATAAGTGTATGAATATCAGGAACATACTGTAGTGGTGGGGATTTTTCAGTGACTCTTTCTGAAAATTACATTATTACACCAGTAGGTGGTGCGAATTCATAAAAAAACAATTTGAGTGAAATGAATTATTGAATGAATCACACAACCGATTCATTAAACACACTTTCTGGTCAAAAAATTGAATACTTCCCTACTATATACAGTATGCACAAAAAAAAAAAAAAAAAAAAAAAAAAACAGTACGCTAAAAGAGTAGAATGTCCAAAGTAGCATGTAATCAAAAAACAGTTTTAGATTAAGACTGACAGGTGAAGCAATGCAACTGGCTCTGGTAGGTAACAACATGGCTATTGGATTCATTCACAATATCCATATTCAAACTATACAGAACATAATTTTTTAACAGTCACAAAGTTCAAATTCAAACGTAGTGTTTGGACGCAGTGACTGATAAATTCAGGAACAAAACAAGCCACTGAAACATTCATTCAACTGATTCTTTCAAAAACATACATTTAAGAACAAAACGCAACTGTGTTGCTTGGAAGTGAAATTGTTAATTCTGCTTTGGCTTCATTTGGAACAATTTGAAAATACAAGATGAAAGCGGGAATATTGTGCTGTAAATTTCTTGTTTATTCAACATGGAGTAAATATTGAAGCTACTGTTTATTGAACAAGACATTAATATTAAAGTCAAATCACACTCGCTGTCTGCTGCAAGTCTGAATATCAGAAGGCTTTCATTCAAAATATCTTACAAACAAATAAGTTTATTTTTCAAATACAGTTTGACTATTCAGACTGAAAGATTTCCAAATATTAGATTTTAATCAATCAAATTAATTTTGAGTTCATGCCCTGGAAACCCATTCACAGAATGGAGAGTTTCAACCAGTTCATAATAGGGCCTCCATTACTTCTCCCTAAACATTGCACAAACCAATTTTATTCCAGAATTGTACTCAGAAAATGGAGTAAGCCTTTTATTTATTTACAGTGCCACTAAAGTGTTTAGTATACAGTAGCACTGGATGTGTACACAGGTACACTACCAACTCAACTAGCAGTCACGCAGTCAATCAATCACAGCTCAGGCCTGCTGCTTCTAACTGCACCCATCCATCATCTCAGTATCTTCCTCTTAGACAACAGTGATGGATCATCAGCTGCGCATACTGTCAGCTCCATAAGCGACGGCCCTCAGTCGGTCAGCCCCATCCCACTGAAGGAGGTACAATATGGGCTCGTAGTGCACAATGAGATTTAATGGAACTGCTGTTCAGCTACAGTTTAAGATATCTGACTATATCAAGATAATTAATTTGGATAATACAGACTTAAATGGCCTCGGGCAGTTATAAAATAAGACCTATTAAAGTCTTTTAGCAGAAAGACTTTTAAAATCCCCTTGGCTGGAAAGGTCTCATTCTGATTTATGAAAACTGGTGTAGGTCAACGGTGTACTTCAGATCATGCTCTCTAGCCCTAGCTCATCAACTTTAAATTAGAGAACGACTCTAACTTGGAGTATTGTGCCCTGCAGACCTCTGATCTGCTGAAGACAGCACCACAGCTCACCGCTGGCACAGTTGAGAACCAAAAAAATAACAGAAAAGAAAAAGAAAAATAGCGGAACCAAATTGCATTTGCTTCTTTTGACGGTTCTCATACATAATTCTGCCGATAATCTGAAATTGTTCAATCAGTGGCACGTGCAGCTGAATCTACAAGAATGTACGCCAAATGATTTTTATGAGCTGTTTCCTTTTAGTGAATCATACACTTACAGCACAATCAGTGTAGTTTGATTTTTGAACAAATGACTCTTATTAACTGATACTTTTTAGTGAATAAAACATACAGCTGTAAGACTTACTGTAAATGAGTGTAGTCATTGACTGGTCACATCAAGTGTCACCCACTAACATGTGCCTACCAGCTAGTCACTTACTAGCTTTTTTTGTCACTTACAGTAGTTTTTTCAGCAAGGAGGTGATGTGTTATAATACTTCACACGAAGACAACTTTGTTGACTTATGACTTCATGTCAGACTGAGCAAAAAAGAAGGCAGAAGACCACTGAAGAGGGGGAAATGTTAATTGACGAGCAGTTTGCTACACAGGAACCACTTCTGTTCTCTTTAGTGTGAGGAGTCAAAGCAGAGGCTGTAAGCAAAGGCAACTAAATCCTATTATACCAGCCGCTGTTTCTAATCTTTCCATCTTCCTCAACATCCAGATGAAAGAGCGATACAAGCCATCTTGTTGTTCCTCTGTCTCTGTCTTTCTTCGACCTCCTCGTGTAATCTGACAGTGAAAATGAACCAAATGAAAGTTGTACTTATATCCCTTTAGCCTCCGCGTCATGTGGGCTGAAGGCGCAGATGGATTCGATTTTATTAGCTGTGTTTAAGTGAGCTTCTCTATCCTTTCGTCCCTAGAGCTCAGCCTGGATCTGAATCCGTCTGTCAGGAAGACTTATGCCCAACACGCTGCGTGCTTTGCCTGAGAAATGTGCGGCATCTCTGATTGAAAAGCAATTTTTATTATAATGACGTGCCTAAGATTACCATTGATCTGTTTACAAGGCCTTTATTGAATAACAGAGCAAGACAGAAAGATAAAGATGATGCATATCAGCCAAAATCCTATGAAATTTTTAGAAAGGATCCAGAAGTTGTGGTTTTAAAGTTTTAAGGAAGGGCCAGTTAAATCATTGATATACTCCATCCAGGCTTAAATCATTCAAAGTTTTCCCATCTCCATTGGAGTGATTGTCAGGGTATCCGGGATCAATGGTACTCAATGATTCTTACAGAAGTACAGTATTATTGAAATTCATTGGATTCCTCCCTGTGTGGATCCCAGATTTATTCTGTTCAGCACCAGTACACTCTGAACTTCCATTTCCTAGAGTGATTTCACAAACACACACACCAACAAAGAGACCACCTAAGTACATATAGAATGTACCTTGTTTGTAAGTAGATTTCCTAGCAGCGATTCCTCTGCAAAACATGCTCTCAGTTGGCGTGCTTGACAATAATCCAATGCTATTGAATTGTATATTCCATATTGTGGTTTACATTCAGCTTGCTTGCTATTGTAATACTGAGCAGTATGAGACGAACGCACAAAAGCCATTTCTATACAGTATATCTTCCTGTCTTATTAAATAACTAACCACAATGCCTTTTCACCAGGAGCTTTCTGTGCTATTAAACTTAAAATTGTACTATTTTCAGTACAAACATGAATATAGTTTATTTTAAATTTTGCCTGCATATACAAAAGTCAAATACACATAAGAATATTTTTTGTAAGTTTTTTTTTTCTCTCCAGTTTTATGGTTTAATTTGGCACATGGCACAATCCGTATGTAGACATCTGATATAGCCTACATAAATAAATATGAAATACATTTATACATATGTGACCCTGGACCACAAAACCAGTCTTAAGTGTCAGTTTTTCAAAATTGAGATTTATACATCATTTGAAAGCTGAATAAATAAGCTTTCCACTGATGTATTGTTTGTTGGGATAGAGCAGTAGAACTGGTTAAAAACAGTTCTACTGCTTAAAACTGTAATATTTCACAATATTACTGTTTTTACTGTACTTTGATCAAATGAATATAGACTTCTTTCAAAAACAACACAGAAATCTTAATCATTCCCACTTTTTGACAAGTAACGTGTATGCAGTATATATATATATATATACACGCATAGTAAAATCAAAATTGTGAGATACAGTGGAATATATGAGATATATATCCCCGCTTGTGAAATATAAATTTACATTTGTCGATATACAGCAAAACAATACAGCTTTTTATACTCTGAGATGGAAACAAGCTTCCATAGAAAACACTGCAGACAGCAAGCGCAAGTAAATTACACTATCTGTGGACACAATTCATTTTTTGTGCAAATGTCCTTGTGTTTCAGTTTAGAGTAAGCCAAATCTCTGAAAGGTGATAGAATGTGAGGATAGATCATTAGTGAATATACACTCTTGTGTGTGTGTGATTTAAACCGTATTCTAATATTACAAAATTTAGCACCAAAGGAAGTTCTTATGAGGTGTTTTAACGGTTGTTCTTTAAGTGAAATATTCGTCTTAGTTTTTTTTTATTGTTTTTCCTCTCTCTCTTTACACCAACCTAATGTACTGTAGGCTAGGTGTACATGAGTGTGAAATGAAAGTGGAAAAAAAACACATTTTGCTTTAAATAATAACATTTCCTCTCTGTGTGTTATCACACATGAACTATGAAATAGGTATGACACAGTTTAAAAATAAATGTTTACAGACTTAGAGCTCACATGAACAGCACAACAGCACCTTCTTTAAATCCCTCTACCGTTTCTCAAACCAGCCCCAGAGCTGACAGAATTCCACATGTCTCCTGTAAGACCACTTTAAGCAGAAACACAATAACCTGTGGCATTTCGAGGAGATCAAACGCAGCCCGCTTCAGAGCGCCACGCACCAAAAGAGTGCCCTCAGAACACAACCCCTCCCGCGTCTCAGAGCTGCTCTGCCTGACCATCATTACGCTTCATCCAAAGCCTCTCTGTAGTGTGAGGTTAGAGGTGAGGATGAGTCAGGTGTAAGATGAAGAAGAGCAGTTGGGGGGGGGGAGCTAAGAAAGAAAACATTTTTAAACCATTCAGTCAGAATACAGATGGTGAGAATAAAAAAAAACAAGTCATGAAACATGTTGAACATCAATTGGGTGATATATTATATATCGTAGAATCATAAAATAGAAATATGTGCAAGGAAACGCATGTTGTTTGATAGAGAATGTGTTATGAGAATCGCATAAAAGCTGCGCTTCTTTTCGTGCCGTTCTCGGCACATGCCACTCATTCATGAGACACTGAGCACGCTCCGTCGAGGTGCAAGAATGCTTGTTAATTGGCCCGTGAATCAGATTGGTTTATCCTTGGAGCCAGATAAGGGATCCATAATTTATCTGAGACAAAAAAAAAGAGCGAAAGAAATGTAATTATTTTCCTGTTCAGTAGAGCATGTGGAGACGAGGACTCTGATGATTATTGAATTCTCACCGTCTTCTATTACACGCTGGATCTGCAGCCGGAACTGTGGGGAGCTGGTGAGGGTTCTGCGGCTCCCCGCGAAGTTCATCCGTTCGGCGACGTTGGGGGAGCATCGCGCTGCGGTTTTATTGGCGTCGGGCATGTTTGTCGTCCTTCGGAAACAGCTGAGGCGGATGTGGAATGGGGTCTGTGAAAAGAGCAGCTGGGGGAGAACTGTGATGTGTACTCGGCTCCCTACTGGGACGCCTTGAAAGCACAAGAGAGAAGTTCGTGGTGCACATAAATGGATGTAATCTAGAGATCCAGGGTGTGTGTGTCATCAAATTAGTGTTTGTTCAAGGTTTGTCAGTTATGATAATAGTTTATGAACTTTACACCAAACAGAAAGATAAAATAAATTGAAATTAGCATGAAACCCTTGTTGCAGAGGATACTGTAGATATTTAATGAGAATGTTGTGCTTGAAAATGCATTAATACTAATTTGACTTATTGTAGTAAATGAGACTTTAAGTGTAATTGTAATTAAATGTAATTTATTTGTAGTAAACGGGACTTTAAAGGACCAAAAATGAAAATTGTGTCATTAATTACTCACCCTTATGTCGTTCCAAATCCTCGGACCACAAATTTTATGCAGGTAGTAAGGACAATGTTTAAATAGTCCATGTGACATCAGTGGTTCAACCATAATTTTATGAAGCTACGATAATATTTTAAGTGCGCAAAGAAAAGAAAAAATAACGACTTCAACTATTTCTTCTCTTTTGTGTCAGTCTTCGATGCACGTTCATGAGAGTATCAAAATGTATGCATGTAGCCATTTTTCTTTTGTTTTCTTTGCACACAAAAAGTATTCTCATAGCTTCATAAAATTACAGTTGAACGACTGATGTCACGTGGACTTCTATTTACTACCTTTCTGGGAAAACATGATAGCTGCATTGCTGTGCAGGGTCGGAAAGTTCTCAGATTTCATCAAAAATATCTTAATTTGTGTTCCAATGAATGGAGGTCTTACAGGTTTGAAACAACATGAGGGCGAGTAATTAATGGCAGAATTTTCATTTTTGGGTGAACTATCCTTTTCAGTAATCATTTAATTTACATACTATCATATATAAATGTGTACATACACCACTGTTCCAAAATTTAGTTTTCATAAGATTTTTTAAATGTTTTCGAAAGAAGTCTCTTATACTCACCACGGTTGTATTTATTTGATCAAAAATACAATAAAACTCCAGTCTTCAGTGTCACATGACCCTTCAGAAATCATTCTAATATGCTTATTTGCTGCTCAAGAAACATTTATTATTATTATCAATGTTGAAAACAGCTGTAACTTTTAATATAATTTAAATAATTAATAAGAACATAACTGATTTAATACAGAAATCTTTTGTAAAATTATAAATGACTTCACTGTCACTTCTGAATGCATCCTTACTGAAAAGTACACTGACCTTCAATTAAATTGATTGAAATGCCCATGTAATTAGTAACGTTTGAGACCGAGGATGTGTGACAGTAGGAAAGAAGGTCTAAATGACAGGATATAAAGTCAGGTAGAGTAAAAATGAAAATGTATTTAAAAAAAAAAGAAAAAGATGAAGAAGAATAGGAAGAAAGCCAGAACCCTCACCTCCATCTCTGCCTAATCTTTGACTCAATTGCAGCTCTAATAACAAGGTGGGGGGGATTACACTCTTCCACCCTCAAAAAACTCTTCCATTTCACCCCTTGCTCAAGCCATGATTACTGTTTCCAAGGCAACAGTTCCAGAATGTCTCCATGGCATGTCCTTTCTGGAGTTCACGTCCACACTGTGGTCAGAGCGAAAGAACATTCCCTACTTTTGGAAGACAAAGCCATCCTTAACAATCAGCCCCACAGTACCAGAAGTAGTTTTAGAGCTGCTGACCTCCACCTTTCAGTCCCCTATTGTCCCAGAAAAAAAGAGAGTTAGAAGGAGCGATAGAGAGAGGGAGAGATCACCCGGAAGGCAGGTAGAAAGAAGGACACCTTGCACTGCTGTAATTGAATCACTACTCATCAGTGACGCTGCTGTGATTTTCTTGGCCAGGACTGATTCCAGGGTCACACTGAGATACTCCTGAATACACTCACATGCACAGATTATTCCTTTCTTCCTGTCTAAAGGCCTGTTCACACAGAGAACGATAATTATAAAGATAAATATAACAATATTAGCATCCACACAGTATATCGCTTAGTCTGGGGAGAGCATGTTTGCCTGCAAGTTGCAGAAGAAGATGGTTCAAGGACTAAAAGAGACTCAAGCAATCACTTGCTATACCCTTCTGCAGCGACTCAGACTCCTACAATATACAGTATCGTACTGAATGCATGATGAGTCTGCATATTTTGCTGTTTCAGCTTCAAGTCCTGTGATGTATTTTTGTTGTTGTAAAAAGAGAGAGAGAGATCAATATTTCCAGTGCAGCAGCAACAGAAAGAAAGGAGTTTGTGTTTGTGTTTGCAAAGACTGGCGTCTGGAAAAGTGACCTGGAAACAATTGAACGTGGGAGATACAATGACCCAGCCGTCTCCTTTTGATGACACAACAGAGGCCGCACCACAGATGTAGGCAAGATATTGTGCTGTCCCAGACACTGGTCTCCTCAAACGGAGGAGGTTGCTGATATTCTCCTGCATACAGAGCAGTCCAGCTATGGATTTGAGAAGAAAAGGTTCAAAGAGAACCGAAGAATAAAACAGACAAGGTGAGAGAGTGCGAGTTTACCATTGGTCAGAGGAGACAAACATAGAGCTGGCACACTCTTAAGATAACACTTCAGAAAATTGCTAGTCACGGACATATGCACATGCACAGGAAGAAGTCGTGCCGGGCCCCTGCTGATTTGTTCGATGTACACATACCAACTGTAAATCACACACAGGCACTTAAAGCCATTATGGTGCATAATTGCTTTGCACTCTCTAATCCTCAGTCGCTAATCAATGGCGTCATTCTCCCAGATGCCCCATGCTGTTCTCATGGCAACCCGCCGGCCGGTCTTTTGCACACATGGCACTGACACAAATCCCGCACAAAGTATTTAAACCTGCTATCGATACGGAAAACAGCAATTGAAAGCGGAATTACATGCAAATGAACACAAATGCACTCTTGTACGTACACGCTGAATGATTATGTGATGCCTGTGTGAATGTGTCCTCGCCTAAACTTAGTCTTTTTGTTATGTCTTGCTGCTTTGGAACTATGGAGGACCATTCCTGCAGAAATTAAAAATAAATTAATTAATAAATTTATTAAATAAATAAATAAATGGTTTGATAAAACAAATATAATTCATTTGTAATACATTTATTTTTATTACCTTTTTTCTATATTATTTTCAGTATTTTTTATTTAAATTATTCTTGCATTTATTTATTTACGCATTCATTTATTTTTTTCATAATTATTTATTCCCACATGTATTTATTTTTAATTTATTTATTTATTTTTTCCTTCTTTTTTTTTCAGGTTTGGTCCTCCATATGGAACAGTTTAAATTATGAAAAATTCCATATTTCTAAAGAGAATTTTTATTTTAATAATAATTTTAGCATTATTTCAACAAAAAGGATTGAAAAAAGTATCCTGTAAATATAATAAATGAATGAATGAAAAGAAGAAAGATCAGAATTCTAGACCAAAATTTATCAAATTCTGAATCAGAACTCTGAGACTGAATTCTTTTACACTCTAAACGAGAACGCAGAACCAGAAATCACTTCTGAAATAAGTCAAATCAACATCAAACATCAAGCAGAACAGTTTGTACATACAATAGAAAACTTCACAATATTCCAACAAAGAGGAAATGTGTCCCTGGATGACAAAACCAGTCTTAAGTGTCAATTTTTCAAAATTGAGATTTATAAATCATCTGAACGCTGAATAAAAAAGCTTTCCATTGATGTGTGGTTTGTTATGATATGGCAATATTTGACTGAGATACAACTATTTGAAAATCTGGAATCTGAGGGTGCAAAAAAAATCAAAATATTGAGAAAATCGCCTTTAAAGTTGTCCAAATGAAGTTCTTAGCAATGCATATTACTAATCAAAAATTAAGTTTTGATACATTTACGGTAAGAAATTTACAAAATATCTTCATGGAACATGATCTTTTGTTAATATCCGAATGATTTTTGGCATAAAAGAAAAATCGATAATTTTGACCCATACAATATATTTTTGGCTATTGCTACAAATATACCCCAGCGACTTAAGACTGCTTTTGTGGTCCGGGGTCACAAATAATAAATACACTGAATAGAAAATAAAGAAAGAAATATAGTATAGTATAGTATAGTATAGTATAGTATAGTATAGTATAGTATAGTATAGTATAGTATAGTATAGTATAGTAGATATAGTAGATATAGTAAATAAAATATAGTAAATAAAAGGAAATAAATAAAAAGAAAAGAAAGATAAAAAAGACAGAAAACCAGACTCAGAACCAGATTCTGAATCAGAACTCAGAAGTTCAGAATATAAACTTCTTTCACGCTCCAAATAAGAAAAGAATTCAGTCTAAATTTAAGCCAAAATAACATCAAATGACAGGTGAAATGTACAGAAATTTGTATATGTACAAAATACCATTGGCCATTTAAAAGAATTATGTTCAAAATGTCACGTTTTGGTCACTTACTATATGTGATTAGATTCCTACTTCTCATTGCCTTCACAATTTTTTGAACAGGACACCTGTGGATCCCTGCATAGACTCCTGTCCTGCACCTCTCAGATGTAAAACGTGCTGTTCAGTTAAAATCACTCAAACATAGTGGAAGAACCATATACAGCAAATCTAGTCTAAGGTGAAACAACTACTGTCCACTAAAAAATAACCTCTGCCAGGTGCACCATAGAAACAAGTTTGGTTTATTTCATCTCAGCCAATAAAACAGAATGCTACTAATCCAGAAAGCCCCCTGCTGTTACACTAATTGAGTTCAATATGCAGTGAGTGTATCCATCTCTCTCTCTCTCCATCTCCTTCTGTTCCATTTATTTCCTCTCACTCTCATTGGTGTCCTTTTTTACAGTATGTGTATGCTGTGGAGTTGTCTTTCAAAGTTCCTCTTTCTTAAAGAATGAGAAATCCATTATATATGATTTTTGTCATTTGTTGTTCATGTGAGTGCTTTATTATGCAGAATAAAAGTTTAAGTTTCTAACAAAGAGCTATAAAGGACTTCCAATCATTTTCAACCAGAGTATATACTTTCCCCCCAAAAAATTGTTTTGGACTAAAACCTAATTACTGACTTTGCTCACATAACAAAAAAAAAGTTGTATTTATTTATTTATTTAAAATTTGGGGGGGGGATTTTTCCCCACCTTTTTACACTTCCCGGTATTAAAAATGACCGGCTCACAATGAAATTGCTTATAATTGTCCTGTTCTGCGATATTATTATCAAATATTGGATTCAATCTTTTTATCAGCGTATTTTCCTTCAGTTTACACAGGTTTGTATTTCTTGAAGGCGTCATTGATCTGAACTTATGCGCCTCAGTTTTTTGAGTGAACATTGCCAAAATTATCCATAAATGTTTTCACTCAAAAGCTAAAGTGCATACGCTCAGAACAATGAAGCCTATAACCAATCAGCTCCAAAAAGAAATAAAAGCCTGTGCTGATTGAAAGAAAACACATTAACAAAGACTGAATTTTAAAGCAGTTTCAAAAGGAACATTTAATTAATGTTGTAGAACAAAACACGAAAGCCTCTTCAAATAACATTAACCACAGTTCTTACTGTACTCATAAATTGAAAACCTCTATTCTAAAAATCCATAGCAAATAGCAGTAGGTTTGAAAATGCTAATTCTGTTCTGGTTTTAGCTCTATAAAAACTGTCAAGCAAGATTTCAAAGCATCCATACATATTATTGTAGCTAATGATTCACACTAAGGTCCAAGTTGGCATTCTTCTCCAGTTCATTTAAGCTCCCTACGATGTTCCTTAATCAAGACCTGAGGAAAAGAGATGTAGCGAGAGAACGAGAGAGAGAGAGCAGGTGTGCATTAGCGCGAAACCCGAAACCTGCCCATATCTCCCAATTAGACGCTTGATGGTCATTATGCATTCAGGTGATGAGAACCTTCACACTTGAATCTGGTTTTCGTATTCCTCATATCCTCTGCTTTCCCCACATGCATATTAATCACCAGATTTAAATCATGAGACCTGATTTGTCTCTAATGGACTGTACAATGCATCTGTCATTATTTATGTTATTTCCTTCCTCCCCTCCTCCTCTCTCCTTCCTGCGTTCTTTTTGGCAGGTAGTGAGCTGACACAGGAGTGTGTAATTAACTCAGTGAGGCTGTAGAAAGCAGTGTGATCTGTCACCAGCCGGGCCCCGTCAGCGTAACACAGCTTTACACCACCTGACTGCTTCTCATTAGGAGAAATGTGTGTGTGTAAACGATTTAGCAGCCTGATCCGTGCATCCCTACGCCAACACACCCTTAAACCTCCTCTTCTTTCTTTTCAGTAAGAACATCTCATCTGTAGTCTGAGGTACGAGTGGCCTTCACATGATGATACCTATTAGCTAACATGAGAGACATCAGAGCACATAATTCATGCATTACATGTGACTGGCTTAAAGGGAAAGTTCAACCACAAAAAAGAAAATTCTGCCATTATTTATTCTGCCGTATGTCACTCTGAGACTTTCTTTTTTCCCCGTGAAGCACATATTTTGAATAATATAATCGTCACTCTTTTCCATGCAATTACAATGAATGGGAACCAAAGCTTTCAAGCTTCAAAAAGAATGCAAAAGCATCATAAAAGAGGTGCATACAAATTCTACACTGTATTTCAAGCCTTCAGAAGTCATACATACAGCCGAAGTCGGCATTAAATAATAAACTTCATTTCCACTGTTAGCTGTTAACCTCTGTGACGACTCTGTGACTAGTCAGTGCATTCAATTCATGAACGAATTATTTGGTAAACCGGATGAATCGATTAAAAAGATCTTACTCAAAAGATTAGTTTACTTTAATCTCATTATAAAGTAGGTTATTATTTTACACTAAAATAAACAGTAAGACCAAAACAATTGACTTAAAGTGCCCCTATTATGGATTTTTGAAAATTCCTTTCATGGAGTGTGTAACACAGCTCTAAGTGAATGAAAACATCCTACAAAGTTTTAAATCTGAAAGTGTACCATGTGTAAAGTTATTGTCTCTCAAAATAAAGCGTCGACTCTGAATCATTGAAACAAGTCGTTTTTAAAACGAATCTTAAGCCGTTTCATGTTGACGTCAACATGAAACATTAGCATATTGCCGGCCCACTTGTTGCCACTAGGTGCCGCTTTTGGAGCCTTAAAAAATAGCTGTTTCCCCGGTAACAGCTGTACATAAAGCAGCACTGCTCTCTGCTTTAAATGAAATCGACCATTCGGACCAATCAGCAATCAGATTAGTGTCAGGCAATGGAGGGGTTTGGAAAAATGAATCATTGAGCGAATTGTTTGGGAGTCCTTGAGCAAATAAGGTAAAAATAAATGCATATTATAAGAAAATGAAAGTGTTTTTTGACCTTGCATGCATGTCAACCTGTTGTTGGGGACTCCCAAAACTAAAATATGAACCTTTCATAACCCATAATAGGGGTACTTTAAATATGTATAATTGAAATAAAATAAATTAAAATTAGAATCAACAAAAATAAATAATTTTTAGTAGCAAAAGTTGAGCAGAGATTTTCCATCTGTATCAAAATAAACAGTAAGACCAAAACAATTGACTTAAATATGTATAATTGAAATAATATAATCAACAAAATCAACAAAAAAATAATAAAAGTTGAGCCGATATTGTCCATCTCTATCAAAAGCAAAAAAAAAAAAAAAAAAAAAAATGGAAATAATCTAGAAAATAAAATGTCCACAAAATATCTATAAAACTATTAAGATTAATGCTGAAAATACATTGAAAATATTTGGGGTTAAACCATTTTCGGTCATAAATTGCTCGTAATTTCACAAACAATTACAAAGAAAAGGCAAGTAACCAGTGTTGGGCACGTTACTTTAAAAAAGTAATTAGTTATAGTTACTAGTTACTTCTCACAAATAGTAACTGAGTTAGTAACTGAGTTACATTATAAAAGTAACTAATTACCAGGGAAAGTGACTATTGTGTTACTTTAAAAAAAAAAAATCAAATATTTAAAAAAACTTGGATGTCCCTAATATTAAATATTAGTTATATTATCAATATATTAAATGAATGAAATGGACACTAAATAGAATAAATTATTATTATAAAATATTGTACACTAATCTACACTGTTTTAATATTTCTGTGGGACAATGTGAGAGACACCTTTCAAATTCAATATATTATTGTAAATATTATCAACCAGTTACATATATAAAGCTTATATCTGTAAATTGGCACAGTTCTTTTTTAAATATCTGACACTTGGCATTAGTCAGGCAAGCATTATAATATGATATTAATTTAGCATTATATGATGATAGAACTTTAGTAATTAGAATAACCATGTATGAATGCATATTTGTCATGTTGACTGAATTTAGGACTGGTGGTGATGCTTAAGATAGCCTATTGTTTGTCATTTAGTGTTTCGATAAAAAAAAAAAGAGAAAAAAAAATAATACTGATAAGATAACAAAACTACTACGAATTTTACTATCAATATAAAATGTACTAAGCATTAATAAACTGCTGGGTTCATGAATATTAAACACGTAGTCTGCGTTCGCTCGAATTGATTTGCTGAAATCAAAACAGGGAAGATAATAGGTGAGCGCCAGCCAATGAGATTGTCGTTTGCGCATTAGTTCCGCCCACAACCAGAGAAACTGGCAGTTCTTAAAAGCTGAAGAATTCCAAAGGAACTCCGTTATTTTGACAGGACAATACAACAAAGAATATCGTTTACATGTAGCGCGTCAATTCTACATGTTATGAAAGACTCTCTCGCTCTGTATATTTCTTTCTTTGTGTGTGTGAGACAAAGCGACGGCGAGTCGTTCGCCTTCACACTAAAGTTTAAGGTAGCCTACGTCAAATAGGCTACAGGTAGCCTACACTGTGCAGCCATTCAGATGAACTGAAAAATAAAATTATAATAATATTATAATAAATTATAGTAACGCCGCATTTTATTGTCAGTAACGGTAACGGCGTTGTAACGGGGGAAACAGTAATTCGTTTGATTACTCGTTACTGAAAAAAATAACGCCAATATTAACGCCGTTTATTTATAACGCCATTATTCCATCACTGCAAGTAACAAATTGAATTTAATGTGAAATTTTTAAGTAGAAAAAAATTAAATGGTATTTCTAAAACACTTTAGTAGGTCTTTGTTTACTTTAGAACTTTGAACAGTAACTAAAACTGAACTGAAACTTCAAAAGAAAATTATAGATATATTTTTTTTAATAAAAAACACTATATTTTCTGAAGGAAAAAAAAATGAATCACAGAAAGCATTTACATGACTCCAGTAGACTTAGAATATAGTGCAGAAGTCAAAAGTCAATTGTATGATGCAGCTTTTTTTTTTTTTCTTTTTCTTTTTTGACAGGCCAAAAAGTGTTTTTTGTGGCTTACAAAGGAAACAAGGTTGTATATATTGAAATGACAGAGGGTGAGTAAATTATTATTACTATATGTTATTTTTGGGTGCACTGTCCCTTTAAACCTCCATTTCTTTAATTTGACCAGCAACAGTCTCTCATCTGCAGTTGCGAGTGATTTTTGCATGATGACACCTATTAGCTAACATGAGAGACATCAGAGCACATAATTCATGCATTACATGCGACCGGCTTAGAGCTACTTATGCCTGAACTAATATAGAGAAAGACAGATCTTTGTGTTTCTCATTTCATACTCAGGATTGGATCTGCAGTAAATTACCTCCACCTATGCTCACGCAGAGAAAGACATAAAGGGAGGGAGGGAAGAAGGGAAAGAAAGAGAAGGAGCACCAGAGAATACTGCTGAGACCACATTTAGTGATGCTGAAAGTCTAATTACAGTGGGCAGCTGCTCGTGATAGGGTTTACACAGCAGCATGCTGAGTACAGGTAGAGAGGTCAGGCTCTCAACACCTCTGGAGGACAGCGAAAACGAACAGACTGCATGGTGGGATGTAGATCCCACAGCAGAACAACACCTTCCCTCAGTTTTACAAACATCTACAGGCGGGGTGGTGATAGCCTGGTGGTTAGGGGTTTGGCTTGGTGGGGCAGAGAGTACAAGTTTGATATCCGGTAGGGGCGACTCATAAACTGGAGTTATTGGAACGTTCTATCACCTTCATGCTTTTGATCCAGACGGTTCCAATGGGATTGTAACTGCAATTAATAAACTGTAAACTGCAATGATATAAAAGTATGCACTTAATGGCGTGTTATCACATGGGAGGTTTTCCAAAGGATTTCATCTTTGGAACTGCGACGTTCGAGTCAAATTGCTAATTAAATATACTTGTTTTCTGTAATATAGAGATTTTTTATGATGACAAAACATGACCAAACATGCCCCACTGACACAGGTCGACATGTTAAATTAACCTTTTTTCCTGGAGACCAACAGTAGAAATTGAAAAAAAATTATGGATATAAAAAAATAATATGCAATTTTTTCTATTTAATATTTAATATTAATGCAGAACAAAATTTCTCACTCTCGCTAGTTTGTTAATATAATACTATATTAAAATACATTAATATGCATATTTAAAATGTGTATATAAACTATTTTAATTTATATACACACGCGCACACACACACACACACACACACATATATATATATATATATATATATATATATATATATATAATATGTAATAATAATATAATAATATTAAATTGAGAAAATATATACGAATATTTTACTTATATATTATACTGTTATATAAATACACATTTTTAAATATTATATAACATTAATTTATACTCTTTAACAGACACACACACTCACACACACACACATTTTAGATAATTACCGTATGAATATAATAAAATATTATATCACATATTGTATTCACTCTCCCTGGTGAAACAAAACAAACACATTGGCGGAACTTGTGCATGTCTCACACTTCAGCGTCTCACTCGAGTCTCTTAAGGACCATGCTGCTATTCATATGAACTTGGAAGTAAAATTATTAGGTTTGGGAGTCTGCCATCGAATCCACAAGTGAACCAAACCACACGCTAACATGTTCAGATCACACCAGCTGTTGTACTTTGTAGAATTCTACACAGCGGTCTCTCACGGCTGGCAGATCGAATTACGGCTCGGTGAAACAACACAAGCTAAGCGTGCCGAGAGTGTCCCCAGTCAGCGTGCGCTCAGATTAATATGCATGAAAATTGAAACACATATACTCAATAATCATTTAAGCACCAGACTAGGCTTGAAACAGCCAAATCCGCTTGAATTCATGCATGTCACAGAAAAAGAAAATCTCTCCACGGGGTTTTTGTTATAGAGCCTGGGGAAAAAATGAGGAGTTGACAATATTTTTCTCATTACCACTGCAGGGGTCTTTTCATATACTTCCTTAAAGGTGTACAGATGTATTTCAGGATGAAATAAGCTTAAATGGGGAGTCTAAGATTGACGGCAGGGTTAAAGACGTCACATTAGAGTGGTTAGAAGTGTTAAGGTCTTTTTGAACTTCCTATATCTACATTTCAAGGTAAATTCCCCCACGTTCCTCTTGGGATATCAAGATGTTCAGATTTCCCTTTCAAGTTAGATACTAAAGGCTGATTTTACCTCTGATGGAAAGTTGTATGATCTGTCCCTTCCACATCTATGTAAAGATGTGGACCCTCAGCTATTCATTGTGCTGAATGTGCTGCTAATCTAGAATATGCTATTAACAAAACACTCGAACATTGTATTTTATTCTGATCTATAGGATAGTTATATCTGCAATAGCAATCTATAGTTTCAATGCCTATTCACACCAAGGACAGCCATGAAAAACATGCATTTATTTCATTTTATTTTATTTTTTGGTTAAACAATGCATACAAAACATAACACAGAATGGTCTGTTGTTTTCATATTGATTCTTTTGTTTTGGACACTGAACATTTTATTCACGCATCCGAACATTTTTCTAGTCAATGACAAATTTGTCATAAAGGCATGAATAGTTTTGGTGTATAATTCTTTGCTATTATTTTATACTCTTCTGTCATTTATTCAGTGCATATTTTCTATATATTTTTTTTTCTTTATGCCAGCAGTCTGTTCTGGCCATCTACTAATCCATACACTTATTTCCCAAGCATAATGAGAACATTTAAGGCTAAAAGGGCTTTTGGATTTGCATGGTTCTTAATTGAAATGAGATTTGCTGAGGTCTTGGAAAAAGAAAAGCCCATCACAGACTGTTAATTTTTTTTTAAGAGCGCAGGGACCAATGCTTGACTTAAAGACCTGGTGTAAAACAAACAGACACACATATAGAAACACACAGAGAGGCTTGTTTTTTTTTTTTTCAGACCTTGAAGGCCTCAGGTTTGTGTAGCTGCATGCAGCACCGAGAGCACTATAATCTCACAAGCAATATATCATTTAGGAGATCTAAAGTTTTACATTTTCTGAAGGAAAACTCATCACCATGATATTGTTCTTTGGATGGTTGCTTTGCAGACCTTTCCAACATGACTATGTAATGCGTGAAGTTGTGGATGTGCAACGCAGAGCTAGTGCAAGATGAACATTTGTGGTTAAAAAGTATATATATTTTTATTTTATTTTATTTTTATTTTTTTAGAAAATATCGTATTGTTTCACTAGATTCATTATTCCTTATTCCTCAGCTGGGATCATGTAGAGCCATTTGAAGCTGTATTGAAACTGCAGTTTGGACCTTCAACCTGTTGGTCCCTGTTGAAATCCATTATATGGAGAAAAATCCTGGAATGTTTTCCTCAAAAACCTTCATTTATTTTTGACTAAAGGAAGAAAGACATGAACATCTTGGATGAAATGGGGGTGAGTACATTATCAGGAAATATTTATTCTGGAATTAATCCTTTAAATGTGGCTCCTTCAGTTTCTATGGGATTTTCTTTTACCAATTTATCCGCCAGACAAAAATCATTTGAGAAAAGTTAGATTGCTTGTAAAAATAACACCTCTCCTCAACCTTACATCTGAATAACAGGATGTGTATACAGGATGAGTAAAGTTTAATGCTTTTTTTTTTTAAAGGTTTTTTTTTTTCTTTCAGAAACAATAGATATTTGGCAAGCTCTGCTATTTTCAAAGCCCCAAATTGAGTAAAAATGGAAGGTAAACACAAGAAAAGTGAGTAGAGGTTGGCACAATGTGGCAACAGAGAGAATGTGACAGTAAAAAAAAATCAAAGAGAGGGAACAGAATGATATTGGAATGACAAACAAAACAGTGAAAACTGTATGTTAGAAAATAAACCCTCGAATAGCAAGCCAAAATAAAGCACACACACACACAGAAATAAATCATTTTTCCCTTCCCATCATCCCTTATCTCTATTTAAAAACACATGCACATCTTCATCCATTCACATGCATTTTGGGTTTATTAGCTTTGTCCGCAGTGGTGCATTAGGCAGAGCGTTGGCCATGAAGTACCGCGTGAGGCTCAGCCGGCTCCCTGGGGATCTTTCTATTTACTGATACTATCGGTAGAGAGCTCTGCAGAGGACACAACCTCCACCACCACCCTGCTTACGGATGCCTGGTCACGGCACAAAGATAGACTTCCTCACTTCTCCTGCTTCTGGACTAGCGCCCTTTCTCTTTTTGGGGGGCCTGACGCAAGCAAGCACAGACAGGCTGACTGACAATGAGGCAAACATTACATGAGACAGTAGCTACTTCTGCTGCCTGACTCAGTCGTGTTGAAAATTACAGTGATGGGGTTCAGAAGAGGAGCTAGAACCACGGTGGATGTTGAGTCATGAGAACGCGCAAGTCTGCTAATAAAGAAAAACACATGCACCTACACACGGCGACCAAGGACACCCGAGCACAGGAACTCGCCCTTCAAGCACGTTTTGTGCAAAAGTTAATCACAGGGAAAATGACTCCGGGGGTTTTGTTCAACAGCCTGTTCCTTCATCTCCGCTTGAGCTGGAATCATTAAACACATCCACTGGACAGTGAGAAGAACACACATGGCTTGTTTGTCAATTTCAGAGGGAACAGAGGCAAATCTGAGCTTAATGAAGAGAGGCTCACAGCGAGCCTTTGAAGTCGCTAAGCCGGCGAGGCACTCGGCAAACACTCCATTGTATGAGTTGTATGAGGTCGACTTAAGTAGAGCATCTCTTCTCGATGATGAGGAGAATTCTCTCAAAGCTCATGAAAGGAAAGTGATGGTAATACTCCTGCGGAATGTGTTTGAGTATTAGCGAGAGGGAGGAGGGAAAGAAGGAATGAATGGAGGAGAGAGAGGAAGAAAGAGTTTGTGTTCCAAAAAGGAAAAGGGAAGGTTGAAAAAAGACAAAGATTTTATATAAACATGTGCAGTGCTGTGCCTTCTCTGCTGAAAAGACCAGCACTAAAATTGCAGACAGTATTGGCAGACACCAATAAAAACTATGTAAACTGCAATTTATTATATATAGTTATGCTACTGGGCTGTTGATTGCTTGGATCTAAATAGTTAACAACGTTCTCAGGGGTGCAATTATTTTCAGACAAGCACACAGCTAAAGTAGTTCCATGCAGGTCTTGACTGGATTCCAGTTCCATATCGGTTCACCTAATGATTTCTGTAATTTCAAAGGTCTTAAGGCCTACAACAGCAATAGAACCAAAACCCACAAAGACAGTGATCAAGTCAATAAATATAACAAATAACACAATAAAAATTACAAACTATAGATGGGAAGCAGCTGAAAAGCTACATGATATTTCTCAGTAGAAAGGTGGTAACATTGCTGTTCTTGAAGCAGTTAAACTTACAGCTTTACTATTGGTAGAGACACTGCTGCAGAATACTGTTGAGAGACAGACAGACTCTGGTAATTAACACATGCTTCAGACAGCTACAATTAATCTCTTTCTGCATTAATTAATAACTGCATTAACAAAGGCTCAAGCCTCCTTTATTAGCTCTAAATTAGTGTTTGGAATTAGCAACAGATGCTTCCGATGAGATGCGTAAGAAATCAGTCCTACACACAAGAGTGTTTTAAGAACAAAAACCTGACAAATGTCTTAAAATACATCATCTGAACAATGTCTTGAGGTAACCATAGTAAGTGGAATAATTGAATTATTAGGGGAAAAAAATGCTTTGCTTCACAGCTGCATTATCACCTCAGGTGTGCATTATTTTTCTAATAATTTAACAAAAAAATATACAGTACAATTACACTCAATAACATTCTTTTTGTCTTTTTGCACCACTGCTTTAAGCAGGATTCTGATCTCTTTAGAATGAGAAAGTCCCTCCCTCTAATACCACTTGTAGCCAACTTCCTGTTTCAACACAGGAAATATTGCTATCAAAATACTAAATACATATAATTAAATTGTTAACACTTAACAATAAGGTTCATTAGTTAACATTAGTTAACAACATTAGTAAACATAAACTAAGAATGAACAACACTTCTATGGCATTTATTAATCTTAGTTGATGTTAATTTCAGCATTTACTAATGCATTATTAAAATCTCAAGTTGTGTTTGTTAACATTAGTTAATGCACTGTGAACTAACATGAACTAACAATGAACGACTGTATTTTTCATTAACTAACATTAACAAAGATTAATAAACAGTGTAATAAATGCATTGTTCATTGTTTGTTCATGTTAGTTAATACATTAACTAATGTTAACAAATGGCACCTTATTGTAAAGTGTTACCATTAAATTATACTCTCATTTTTATTCATGTATTCATATGAACATGAACAGCTAACCTGTTAAGCATTACATAATGTCTCTTAATGACCTGTTAATGAAAACCTCAAGCTCTATATAAAGTAAATGAAGCCCTGGTGAATGAACCACTACATTGATTGAAGTTTGTGGCTTAGCCATTTTTAGGTTCTTTGAGGTGTGAAATGATTTGACCTGCGATGTTCTCCCCTTTCATTCTCCTGTCAGACAGCCCAAAGGTGCTGTCACCTCTTCAACTAGACAAGAGAGAACCACTTACAGTCAACAAATGAAAAGAGATGTAACAGGCAAAGAGAAATCTATACATGGCTTTAGGCTATGCTTTTATACATTTATGTATTCTGCCTCACTCCCCCTCTCCCTCAGAATGTATTCTTCTCACAAAAGCGTATAAAAAGTCTGATGGAGAAGGAATGCCAAGCGACACTGGTTGAAGGGTAGTGTGGGATTCCTGGTGCCTGGGGACAGCCGTGTATGAAGGTTAAAAATGCAGAGCCGAGCTTGGAAACAAGGTCAGGGGGAGTGTGAACAGGGAGCGCTTTAAGGCAACAGAGGATGAAGGAGAGAGACACATATGGAATGATGTAGGAGAGTATGTTTCAGACAAAATGAACCCGGGTGAGGAATTTCAAAAGAGGCGGGTGGTATTGCGAAGGTATCGATTCGGTGATTGTGAGGGGCTTTGTCCACCAACTCATACCTGGAAACAGGATTATTATGTAGTGTGTATTAGTGACCCTATACACTGTAGTACATGCGCATGTAATGTATATAACAGAAAGAATAAAGAACAAAGGGTTATGATTCCAGGGAAAGATGCAGTTGCCTTGGTAGGAATTAAGAAATCAAGGAGGTGGTTAGAAAGACGTTCCTACCTGGAGCTGATCACCCAAGGTCATGGGTTCAATGCCTAGAATCCACGTAAAAAAAAAAAAAAAAAAACCTTGAAATGCAGCCTATCTATCTATCTATCTATCTATCTATCTATCTATCTATCTATCTATCTATCATCTATCTATCTATCTATCTATCTATTTATTTATTTATTTATTTATTTGTCTGTCTGTCTGTCTGTCTGTCTGTCTGTCTTACATGTTAAAAACTGTAGTCAGTAATGTAATCAAGATTACTCATTTTAGGTAACATTCTGACTTTTGGATTACTTTTGACAATGTTTGAACTTGTTTATTGATTTAAGTAAGATTATTGTTCTAAAAAAGATTAATTACAGTGAAGAAAGCACCCTTTAAGACAGTGCTCCTAATCTCAGCTCCTTACCTATATAAAAGACACCTGGGAGCCAGAAATCTTGCTGATTGATAGGGGATCAAATACTTATTTCACTCATTAAAATACAAATCAATTTATAACTTTTTTTTTAAAAATGCATTTTTTCTGGATTTTTTTGTTGTTGTTGTTATTCTGTCTCTCACTGTTCAAATAAACCTAACATTAAAATTATAGACTGATCATTTCTTTGTCAGTGGGCAAACTTACAAAATCAGCAGGGAATCAAATCATTTCTTTCCCTTAATGTAAATTAATGACCATTTACCAACATCAGATATTATTCAAATTAGTTGTTAAATTGTTGAAATATTCACTTTTTAAATATAGTGGACTGACTGACAAAAAGTTTGTGAATCTCTGCATCACATGAACAAAAACAAAAACAAAACAAAACATTTAAAAAAGAAAAAAGAATTAGGGAGAATAAAGAAATTATGAATAATTTACTCCCATTGTGTGAATCATTTGTAATCATGTAATCCATAAAAACTAATTGTAATCTAATTATAAGCATTTTAAATATAATCTAATTACTTCAGTATTTTTTATTGATCATGCAAACAGACCTCATATGATGAACAATCTATCTATCTATCTATCCATCCATCCATCCATCCTTTTTACAGTTATTAGTTTTTGTTGTTGTAAAAAGCCAGTGAAACAGTACGAGACATCACTGCTCAACCATCCACTCATCCATGCATCTATCTATCTGTCTCTCCTGTTCTAGGCCTTATCCTAATGTAGTATGCAGTTTAGGTACTTTGACTACCCCCCTATAGGGCTGAGCGTTTCACCAGACTGTCGTCTCCAGGGGGTCATTCTGAAGCATCGCATTTGTTCTACTTTTTATTCCAAAACAGAATTCTCTTATTCAAGCAGCCAGCTGTGCTACATGGAGTCTCTCTCTCTTGCTGCAGCAAAGTGCAGTTCCGTGCAGCTATGGACTGCCAGAGGGTCTGGTGCTATTAATTAGCTTCCGTTTATTGATATATGGTTTCCTCTTGAGAGAAAACAATGCATTCATCTCTCCTCCCTCGCATCTCTTTCAATTTCTCTTTCTCTTGCTATCTCACTCTCTCTCGTGTGCGCTTGCATGCACAGGCGTGCAGGATAAGGACCGGTAACAGGCGTTTGAAATCGCTTTTCTTCACAAAGCAGGTGAAACAAGCATTCATTCTGAAACAACAGCCATTGTTCTGTTATTGACCACTTACCCAACAAAGAGCTTAGACCACCATTGTCGAGTAAATGTGAAAATAAAATGGCAACTGTGAAATTTCCTCAACCATATTCGGAAGTCCTTCTACATTACAGATTTAAAGTCAACATGAACTCAAAATGGACCCTACTTACTTTCTTAATGCATACCCTTGGTCTTACTATGCAAAAAAAAAAATAGAAAAGATTTATCCTGTACTGACAAAAAATTTAGTAAAAAAAAATTAATTAAATTAAATTAAATAAAAGGCAGCGCAGGTCTTTTATTTAATTTTAAAGGGACAATTCACCTAAAAATGAAAGTGTGGCTTTTTTATATATTTAGAATAGCTTCTCTGTCAACATACTGTATATGCTCATTTAAATATAATCTTTAAAAACAAATACTTTAACACAACTAAATGTAATATTTAGCAAATCTCAAAATTAAAACATCCAATTTTTTATACTGTGCATTATAATGCTGTGATGCTGTGATCTTATGGCATTTAAAAAATTAAACCTTTTTTTTTTATTTTAATGATTTATTTAGACAAAATAGGGTAGAAACATTCCTGTATGTAGAACCAGACAATTTTCAGCTGCAGTCCATAACATGAAAATAATTATTGGCTTATCTGAAACAACCAAAATTTTAATACATGCAACAACTCTGGCTACGTCTGTCCAGATAAATGTTGTCCATACAATAAACTACACAATAGCTTTGTGTGAGAAATAGACCAAATGTTATGCAGCAATCAAGTATTGTAAATGTTACATTACAGATGTAAAATAGATTGCAAGTACTGTACGACATTAAAGGCACATTAAATCTATGAAATTTATAGTTCTAGAAATGTCTTAATAGCACAATATTTAGCTTTGACCATAAATTCACATATTCTGTGTACAGGACAATGCCGAATTTCTGTGTTTGGGATGAAAGGTGAGAGAAAACAACAGGACAAAGAGAAAGCACCTCTGTCAGTCAACACCAATAACCACTCAACAATGCTCAGACACAAAGCATTGCATTGGCTGAGCATCATTTAAAAATCAATGGAGAGAGTGCATCAGGCTCTCGTGAGAAGTCTCTTATTACATTGTTCTTCCCCTCTCAGGAGGGACACGTCTCTCTAACACAATCCTTACAAACATTCATCTTCTCTCCCGCTGGCATTATGATGTCATTACATTCCACAGAGGTCACGCTAAGGCCAGGCCCAATGACTGCTTTCATTGACCAGGCCGCTCTTCAGGGCTTCAGCAAAACATTAGTGAGCTGTTGACCCTTGACCCATCCTTCTCAGAACAATAAGCAATCGGCCTTTGTCTGTTTACATACACACTCCCACCAGGGAGGAAAAAAAAAGGTAATTTACTGCTGTATGGACAAGTGCCAGTTCTTTTTTTTTTCTCGCCATCCTTTTTTAATTAACTATTGCATGTGGAGCGGTTTATAATTAATTCACTTCATCAAGTGCAAAGCTGTGAAAATGTATTGTTCATACAAGCACACTCTAGGCCACATGGTTTTAATAGACATAAAGGTTTGCTGAAAGAAATGTCAGAGATATTTTCATAAGAGGTGAACAGAGAGAGATAGAGAGACGGGGGGGAGAGAGAGTGACAGAGTACGAAGGGGATGAAACGGTAGGAGAGAGCAAAGAGTGGGAGGGGAAGTCCATGCAAATTGGCGGTAATGCAGTCGTAAGCTTGTGCTGGCTTATCACTGGTGCATGTCCAATTTTCCGACTCAAAGCGAAAACGCAGAACAGATGATTTCCTGTTTGTTTTACAGCTTCATACTGTTAAAATATTTATTGCCCGTTCACAGCGAGAGCACAAAAAAACTAATTCAAGTTCCCATCATTTAATGCCTAATGCTGATTAAAATAATTAACATGCTGATTTTTTATGTAAATATTCTGACGAACATTTTTAAATCACTTATTTGTGGATGCAATTTTAATAACTAAATCATCAAAAACATATTTTTTTCTAAATTGCTCTTTAAAATTATTTTGCTAATTTACTTAAACACCCATGATAACCTGTGATTAAAACGAACTCTGGTGCAATTAACTCTACACCGCCATCCGAACCTTGGTGTGCACCAAAGACATCTAAATGAACCAAAAATAGGATGTGATGTTGCAAGATTCAGCCTTAAAGGATAAATGCACAAGCTTATCTGGTTCTTCTCATCATCAGAGCTGAGAACAGAGAATCAGAGAACCGTTTCCTTACAGCAGATTTTCATGTGTGCAAAAGAAGGTTTCTGGCACTGTTTTGACTCCTTTACGCATTTTATAATCTTTGTGTGTTATAATCTGGTCTAAATACCACCATATGTACACTGTTTTGGATGTTCACTAACACAACATCAGATTGTGACCATAACCTGATGCATTTTGTTTTGTATATTTAGGTTACAGTATGTTTATTACTACTATTTTTGTGTTTCACAAAAGAAAAATGTCATTTGGATGAGTGAATAATGACATAATTGTCATTTTTTGGTGTACTGTTGCTTGAAGACATGAACCTTGGGTTACAGACACATTGTGATGGTGTCACAGATTATGCATTATCAACAGTTCCTTATATCCATTCAGTTCATCTTTTGCAATGCATCCACCAATGATAGAATTAATGTTTGTCTTTACAAAACAGCAAACAAACAAGCGTAATCTCCCATCTCAGCCAACACGAAAAATAAATAGAATTTGGCAGCTAAATCCATGACCAGCATCGCCTCTATTGAAAGAGGGGATAAATATTAGTTTGGCAATGGGAAATTGGCTGTGTGACACTTTTAATAACATAGCTCTGGTTTTAAAGCCGAGTGAATTTGCTCTATAAATAAACGCCTGCAAACACACAAAGATATTTATACACACACAGACAAACACCCAGTAAGGTATGAGGACATGCTATATTGACAAGCAGACCACTGCCAAATAAGCCAAGTATACAGTGGGGGAAAATTTATTTGATCCACTGCTGATTTTATACGTTTGCCCACTGACAAAGAAATGATCCGTCTATACTTTTAATGGTAGGTTTATTTGAACAGTGAGAGACAGAATAACAAAAAAAAAAAAAAAAAAATCCGGAAAAATGTATTTCAAAAGAAGTTTTGTCACACTCCTCTTTGCAGATCCTCTCCAAGTCATTAAGGTTTTGAGGCTGATGTTTGGCTACTTGAACCTTCAGCTCCCTCCACAGATTTTTCTATGGGATTAAGGTCTGGAGATTTTCTAGGCCACTCCAGGACCTTAATGTGCTTCTTCTTGAACCACTCCTTTGTTGCCTTGGCCCGTGTGTTTTGGGTCATTGTCATGCTGGAATACCCATCCACAACCCATTTTCAATGGCCTGGTACTGACGGTACATGGCCCTGTCCATCGTCCCTTTGATGCGGTGCAGTTGTCCTGTCCCCTTAGCAGAAAAATACCCCTAAAGCATAATGTTTCCACCTCCATATTTGACGGTGTGGATGGTGTTCTTGGGGTCATAGGCAGCATTTCTCCTTCAAACACAGCGAGTTGAGTTGATGCCAAAGAGCTGGATTTTGGTCTCATCTGACCACAAAACTTTCACCCAGTTCTCCTCTGAATCATTCAGATGTTCACGGGCGAACTTCAGACAGGTCTGTACATGTGCTTTCTTGAGCAGGGGGACCTTGCGGGCGCAGCAGGATTTCAGCCCTTCACGGCGTAGTGTGTTACAAATTGTTTCTTGGTGACTCTTTAAGAGAGTGTTTCTAATCTCAGCTCCTTACCTGTATTAAAGTGACCTGGGAGCAAGAAATCTTGTTGACTGATATGGGATCAAATACTTATTTCACTCATTAAAATGCAAATCAATTTATAACTTTTTTTTTTGTTTTTTGTTTTTTTGTTTTTTTGTTTTTTGTTATTCTGTCTCACTGTTCAAATAAACATAACATTAAAATTACAGACTGATTATAGACATTTCTTTGTCAGTGGGCAAACGTACAAAATCAGCAGGGGATCAATTTTTTATTTTTTTTTCCCCAATGTACATACATGAGCACACACACATAAGAAGGTAATTTACAGTTAGAAATACACAGACACTAAAAATAAATACTGGCAGATGCCACTTTATATATATATATATATTTAGGGATGTCGTTTAAACGGACGTTTTGTACCCAACTAGTCTAGAAACCCCCAAAAAATGGCAAAAGAGTTTCCCCGCTTGTGGAGAGCGTCAGTGCCACGGATCATTTCATATAGTTACCAGTTAACATAAACAATAAAGACTTGTAAAATAATTTTAGCTCAAAACACACTTTCAGATTGCAGCGAGTGTTTGAAATAACTTCTGTGTGAGATCCAATGTAGATCATCAACAAAACAGAAATATGAGTTGCAAAAGACTATGCACGTGCTACCATGGTAAACATAGTAAATACGACCACCTGAAAATCAGACAAGTGATGTATTTATTTATTTACATATTTTATCTGTCAATAAGTCTCCTCTCTTTATACCTGATGTTCATATAACTGGGGCGGATCTACTGGGGTGGCAACTGCCACCCTAAGAAAAAGCTGTCCCACCCCAGAATTATCACAGAATAAAATATAAATGTAAGCAGTGTTTCATGTGCTACTTTTCAACTGCAGCGATGACAGCATAACGGAAAATAATGGGGAAAAAACAAGTGTTTCACTAAACTGTGCACGATGGTTGCACGCGCACGCAGCGCGCCCAGTGTAGTCAGCTTCATTAACAAATGACTCTTATGAAGCATTAATTCAGTTCTCAAAACAAAGACACATTTCTCAAAAAGTTTAACAATTAGTAAGTTAAACATTAGGTAGCAAAACTGATTACACCAATCAGAATATCTGCATCCTAACAACGGAGAGAGGAGTGAGCTGAACAAATAATATACATGGGTTATCCAGACAGCGAGCAGTGTCGGCCCAGATCCGGCCCACATCTGGCCTTCATGGATTTCACACGGACCAGATGTGGGCTGGATCTGGGCCAAAAATATGTTGCGGTCTGGGTACACATTCAGTATAATTACAGTACAGTACCAGTACATTGGATGATGGAAATTTCACTATTTTATATGTACAGTAAACTGTAGCACATGTTGTACACCTTCAAACGTGTGACTGTCAAATTTAGTTTGTAACAATTTTTTATGTGTACTGCATGTTTGCACAACAGAGAAATGACTGCCTAGAGACATAGCTAGTCTTGTGTCAGTAGACCAGGAAACTACTGTACTTTATAAGAAATTTGACCAAATGTGCAGAGGAAGCAGAATTTACTTAACACCCCCCCCCCCCCCCAACCCAACCCAAAGTTCACTGCAGAATTATTATTATTATCTGTAATTTAATTTATGTTGTATACTGTAATAGAGACTGAGCTGCAAAAATAATTCCTGAATCATAATAAGAGTTTTTTAAGTGTTATTGATCCCATGAGTGTTCACTGGGCAGGAAAGTCATCTGTGTATTTGAATTGAGTGTAAGCATTTAAGAATACCTGTAATATCTAGATTGAAAAGTTTGAAAGACAAATTTATGCTGGCTTGTCTTAAAGTCTTGTTTAAGAAACATAAATAGTTTGGTCAGTTAGATGTTCTAGATGTTTGCTAAAGTGTTGCTAGTTGGTTGCTATGATATTCTGGGTGGTTGCTAGGCTCTTGCTATGCAGTTGTTGGGGATTTGCTAGACTATTGATGGTGTGTTCTGGGTGATTACAGACATTCCCACCTCTGGTAATAACAGAAAATCAAACATTGTTTTAAAAACTGATCCAGTTTCAATGCTTTGATATTATTGTTTTTCTTTCTAATGTAAATTCAAACATGTTACTCTTAAATTGAAAGTATCTTGAGCCTGTGTGAACCAAGGACCTTATTTAAGGGATTTAACCAAAATCCCATTCAAAAAACCCAGTGACTCTGGGACGATGGAACCGGAAGTGCTAAAATGCACTCGCTTCCGGGTTTTTGCCTACATCATAGTTCCACCTCTCTATTGTGTTCAGTGTCAACTAGTAGGAGCTGTACCGTTTAGTCAACCAGTCGACTAGACCCGCACATCCCTAATATTTTTATACCAATTAAAATTAAAAGGCTAATAATGCCCCAAAATAGAAAGATTATTATACTTTTAATAATACACACACACACATACAGTGGGGGGGGGGGGGGGGGGATTATTTGATCCCCTGCTGATTTTGTACATTTGCCCACTGACAAAGAAATGATCAGTCTATAATTTTAATTGTAGGTTTATTTGAACAGTGAGAGACAGAATAAACAAACAAAATCCAGAAAAACGCATTTCAAAAAAGTTATAAATTGATTTGCATTTTAATGAGTCAAATAAGTATTTGACCCCTTCGCAAAACATGACTTAGTACTTGGTGGCAAAACCCTTGTTGGCAATCACAGAGGTCAGATGTTTCTTGTAGTTGGCCACCAGGTTTGCACACATCTCAGGAGGGATTTTGTCACACTCCTCTTTGCAGATCCTCTCCAAGTCATTAAGGTTTCGAGGCTGACGTTTGGCTACTTGAATCTTCAGCTCCCTCCACAGATTTTTCTATGGGATTTAGGTCTGGAGATTTTCTAGGCCACTCCAGGACCTTAAAGTGCTTCTTCTTGAACCACTCCTTTGTTGCCTTGGCCATGTGTTTTGGGTCACTGTCATGCTGGAATACCCATCCACGACCCATTTTCAATGGCCTGGCTGGCTTCAATGCCCTGGCCCTGAAGGTACATGGCCCCGTCCATCGTCCCTTTGATGCGGTGCAGTTGTCCTGTCCCCTTGGCAGAAAAACACCCACAAAGCATAACGTTTCCACCTCCATATTTGACGGTGGGGATGGTGTTTTTGGGGCAGCATTCCTCCTCCTCCAAACACGGCGAGTTGAGTTGATGCAAAAGAGCTGGATTTTGGTCTCATCTGACCACAACACAGTTCTCCTCTGAATCACTGGCAAACTTCATACAGGCTGTGCATGTGCTTTCTTGAGCAGGGGGACCTTGCGGGCGCAGCAGGATTTCAGTCCTTCACGGCGTAGTGTGTTACCAATTGTTTTCTTGGTGACTATGGTCCCAGCTGCCTTGAGATCATTGACAAGATCCTCCCGTGTAGTTCTGGGCTATTTCCTCACCGTTCTCATGATCACTGAAACTCCACGAGGTGAGATCTTGCATGGAGCCCCAGTCCGAGGGAGATTTATTGACAGTTATTTTGTGTTTCTTCCATTTGTGAATAACCAACCATTAAAATTACAGACTGATCATTTCTTTGTCAGTGGGCAAATGTACAAAATCAGAAGGGGATCAAATAACTTTTTCCCCACTGTACATACAAATACCTAAATATATAAAACATTCTAATAATCTGATTTGGTGCTCAATTGTTATTGGTACTTCGTAAATAATAATGGTTCTTATTATTATTATTAAAGTTGAAAACTGCTTAATATTGTTTTGCAAAAAAAATCTAAATTTAATTTCAGCATTCTTTTACAAATAGAACATTTTAAAGAGCAGCAATTATCTGAAATAGAAATTGTCTTTACTGTCATTTTTAATAATTTTAATGTGCCTGAAGTATTAAAATATATGAATTACTCTACACTTTTAAAAGGTAGTGTATCACGGAAACATTAAGCAGTGGAAAAAAAATTAAGCAGGGAAATGTTTTCAACATTGATAATAACAAGAAAAGTTTCTTGAAAGCCAAATCAATTATATTATTCAAATCTTTTAACCAGTAATACATATGACAAAAAGATCAAAATTGCACTGAAAAACTCTCAAATACTTGGGTAAAAAAAAAAGGTATATAATTACAATAGGTAAAATAATTACAAATATTATTACATTTTTAATATTTTTACTTTTTAAATTCATTTGGAATCTTTTAACCTTTTAATTAGCCATTTAATTTAAATGTTAACAGGAAACGTCTCTCTTAGGAAATGTGTTAACTGTGCACTTAAGTAACATTTAGATTTTGTAAAATAAATTCCCGTTCCTTGTATTTCATTACTGTTCATATCTGCCAAGGCATCTCGTTTTTCAAACAGAAGCTATTTTCTTTCTCATCCTTCAGTCTGGCGACCAAGGCTATTAGTGTGCAAACACATCTGCGTCGGGACCGGACAAACTCATCTCCAAAAAGACACATCAATTCATTACCAGTCTCGACCTCGCTGGGAATCCAACGCTGCCTCTGTGTTTTGATGCGGCCGATAATTGCACAAGAGTTTCGAACCCCTTTCCAATGAGGCTCTAATGGTCTGCTTGCAGCTCCAGCATTCCTTCAGAGAGAAGCAAAGGCCTAATAAGCCTGCATGCCTCACGCTGCCTTTCCTTCAAAACAGATTATATACAAACGCATCAGGGATCTAATGACTATTCACTTTCACTAGTTGAAAAAATATATTCGTATTGATCTAAAAAGCATTAAATTCCAATGCTGCATTCATGAAGAGTGAGGAAAGAAACATACACATACACATACACAGATATTTTATGAGGTGAATCTGCATTTTAAAAAATGAATCAATGTTTTAGAACAAATCAGTCACACTTTATTTTAAGGTCCAGTTTTCCCCATCAACAAACCATAACTACAACTTTTGCCTCTATAAACTCCTGATGTGCTGCTTATTAATAGTTAGTAAGGTAGCTGTAAGTTTAGGTATTGGGTATGATTAGGGATGTAGAATATGGTCATGAAGAATATGTGCTTTATAAATACTAATAAACAGCCAATAATAATGCAACTAGTTAATAGTGAGAAACAAATCAACTGAGCGAATGACTCATTGTTAAAGGATAGCTGCTTGTTTAATTCTGGAATTAATCTTTGGCTGAATAAAATAAAATAACATCGAGAAAAACATCAAAAATTGTTACGTGTGCTATACTAACTTACTGTAAGGGAGTGTTTCTTTTAAATAAGTTTACATAAGGTTACATTTTTAAAAAGGTTTAGGAACGGAACTAACTGTTCATATAAAGGGTTTATATAAGCCTTTCAAAATACTTTGAATTTACACAACAGAAACAAGATAGCAACATTACAATACCACGCAGACCTCCTTCAGCTGCAAATGACAAATACCATCTCATAAAAGGAATTTATGCCGAATTTATTATTCTCCCTCAACTTTTCACTCTTGCTCCGGTGGCAATTCCGTCAGAATCTAACTCTAAAGTAATTGTGCAGATTTGCCGAAGTCATCCTTCATGAAGTTGTTTACGCATTTCTGAGAAGAATAAAAAGCTTCCCCTTGTTCCTGAGAGGTGCACTTTTCTTTTTAAAAGCTGATGGCTCTGTCTCAAAGCTATGAGAAAGGAATTTGTCCTTCACTCACAACAACAACTGCAGTGATTCTGCTGAAATAAACAACAAATGCTAGCCAGAAATCATAAATACTGCTCTTTAAACTTTTACCCTGTGTAATATCTGTACTTTTAAACATACACCGTCCCACGGTCAGAGTGTGTGTGTGTGTGTGTGTGTGTGTGTGTGTGTGTGTTTTGTGGAAAAATGACTTTTTTCCACTGTCTCTCTCTATGGCTAATGGTACATGTAGAATGGGAGTCATTAGGTGAAGCTGTGGACTATGGCAACACCTATTCAATGGCACTCCGATGAGACGGCCTCGTCTATCACTGCTCAGCCAGGGCCACTCACACAAGGTCAGCTTGTACTAATGACGCGTGACCGCTGCCTGCCAGAGAGAGAATGAGAGAGACAAGAGCTCTAGAAAGACAGAGAGTTCATGATATGAAAGCCAGAGAGAAATGAGAAGATGAAAACAATATTACAGAAGGATGGAAGGATTATTAGATTCATCATTGGATAAATTATCTATGAGATCTTCATAAGTGCTAGTGGAAATGACAACCTATCCACAGTTCAGAGGTCAGCTGTGAGGAGAATCTAGACTCTCCCCTTTGAACCCACCCTGCCCTATGAAACTGCTTGATGGACACTGATCTTTTAGATTTTTTTTAGTCTTATAAGGATAGTCCACCCAGAACTGGAAAAGTCTTTTATTATTTACTCACCCTAACGACAGTTTCTTTATTTAGCTTAACATAAAAGAAAATATTTGAAGAATGTTGGTAATAAAACTTTCTCTTTCCATTAAATTCCGATGTATGGACAAAAATACACTGGAAGTCAATGAGAACCAAAACTCTTTGGATTCTTCAGAATATCTTCTTTTGTTTTCTGCATAAAGAAGAAATTCATACAGGTTTGCAACATGAGTTTGAGTAAATGATAACATAATTTTTTGTGGGGTCTTTAACCCTAGAAATTTGCAACCTGAAAATTTAGTCTCCCTCGGGCCATACAAAATTAGGAAAAGATTGGGAGAAAACATCACTTACTCACCAATGGATCCTCTGCACTGAATGGGTGCCATCCAAACAGCTGATAAAAACATCACAATAATCCACAAGTAATCCACATGACTCCAGTCCATCGATAACTTCTTGTCAAGTGAAAAGCTGTGTTTTTGTAATAAACATATTCATTATTAGGGTGTTTATTATTATTAACTTCTTGCCAATATAGGAGTCCTCTATCCAAAATTTTGCTTTCACCAGTGAAACGTTGTCTTGTCTGAATGAGGCAAGAAATATGCACAGACCAGCTTTTAAACCAAACAGTTTTAAGCAAATATTTTGGTGAATTTTGTGAGAGAGAAGGGCAGACAGCAGTGGATGGACTTTTTCACTGAAGGTTTAAAGTTAAAACGCCTTAATAATGGATTGGTTTAATACAAACGCATAGCTTTCCGCTTCACAAGACGTTAATTGATGGACTGTAGTCATGTGGATTATTTGTGTATTATTGTGATGTTTTTATAAGCTCATTTTGACGGCACCCATTCACTGCAGAGGATCCCTTTCTAAGTAATGTAATACTTAAAGGCTTCTCCAAATCTGTTACAAAGAAGAAACAAACTACTCTACATCTTGGATAGCCTGAGTAAATTTTCAGCAAATTTCCATTTTTGGATAACCTATTCTTTTAATGTGTAAAGTGTTTTGTAGGTAAAAAGAGGCTAGTGAGAATATGTTTTGTTTGTTAAGCGATTAAACTGCATGCAGCTATGACACACACACATCACTGCAACAGTTTGTTGCCAAGTTTATCTTTTCATACTGCTCCCAAATTCTGTCACTCATAATAACCAGCTGTCTCCCTTAAACATTTCCAGCCACTCAACTGCAAAAAACATTTTTTTTAAAAGCAACTCAATCAGGTGCACATGATGTCATAAATGAACAGCATTGTGATGTAATTGCAAAGCACTTACAGAAAACATGCCTACGTTTTGAATAATCTCACTGCTGTCTCTCTCTTTTATAACGTTTCCTTCCTCGCAGCATTATTCCTAATCACAGTTTGAACTCCCAAAAGACTCCTGCCTCTCTTGGCGCGTGCACATGCGAACGTGCCGCTGATATGCAATGTGTTTCACGCCTCCGTACGACTCGAAAAGAAGCACACTTTTGTTGCACAATTATTTTCCTGAGGAGCGGAACATAGCGACGCGAGATGTGAAACAAAACAGGTCCTCGCAGAATTGATTGGCAATTATGATAAACTGCCTTAATTACGGGGCCTAGCTCTCTGAGGGATATTTTGAGGGAGGTCTAGGTCTACAAAGCGACAGCTTTTCACTCGTTATTCTGCAGAAAGCGCCGTCGCCAGGGGTCCCTTACCGCTGGAAGCACAGCTGGTGAAGGGTGACAAGGGAGACGCTTTGAGAAGAAAATGAAGACAGTTTTACATATGCGCAAGCTAATTGTGTGATTATAGAGTGTCTATAGACTTCTCTGCGAATGGCCTACCAGCCCAAACTCCAATGATGTATTGTAAACATACCTCTAGCATACAAACAATGGCATATGCGGTTCAGGCGAGCACGTGTCGGAACATCAGCACGCAGCGCTGCTTTTTATACATACTCATTTGGTGTAATTAGCTAAACACAGCACGCACAGGTTGCTGTTGGGATGATTGCAAGCATACTGTCAAATGAATAAGGCTCTCAAAGGAAACCCAAGAGGGTGATATGGCAGGTGTCTGCCATTATGTAAAAAAGTCAATCTAATAAGAATGAAATGAGTCGTTTGTTCTAAACAGTTAAAGCTGATTCTGTAAAGTGATTAGAAGGTATTCTACAGTAGGTTTAGATATATCTTTAATTCCCTGGCATGTGATGTGGTGCTCCTGGGTGTGACAGGACGAGGAGAACAGAGGACACAAAGGCAGAGGATAGATGCAAACACAAGGTTTATTTTCCAAAGGTGAACAAAACAAATAAAACTGTAACAAAAATCAGCGAGCAAGTCTCTGGGGTAATCCAGCTACGGTCTGCAATGAGATGCGGACCCAATGAGCTGATCACTGCCCAAGACCCAGTGCTCACACAGCACCAACCATCTAAGAGTGGAGCGAGGCAGAGAGTGGCAGTCCTTCTCTCTACGCGTCCTGGGGTACAGACAGACAGACGTCAGTGTAACACCAGAGCACAGAACACAAAACAATCTACTTACAACAAGGACTAGTCAGAAGAGAAATATAAAGGAAAGGGTAATGAGCAACAGGTGGAATAGAAGTAGCTCATGACATGCGCAGCCCCGCCGCCAGATCAGCGCTGTTTGCACCTGTCACGAGCTGCCGAAAAAGACATGACAACACTGACAGCAGAGGGAGCCAGGAAGGCACCCTGACCCATGACAGTGGGGTCATTTAGTATTACAAATTATAGGTAAATATTGTATGGTTCCTTTAAAAAGCATATAGAAGCAGTGTAGAGTTCAGGACCATGGACAGCACTTTGGATGGCGGCAATGTGTGTATTTTTTTTTTTTTTAAATATGGCTTAGTATTATTGAAGTCATGACATTTCCTTATAAAATAAATGAATAAATAAAGATTATAAAAAATAATGTTGTCTATTCAGATGAAGGTCAGCCTGATCTTTGTAAAATGTCAAGTCAAATTTTCTTCGGGAATGTGTTGACTTGTTTATCCATTTGTTGTTGTTTGGAGCATTTTGCAATGACCTGGATGACTGAGAATCTTTTAAAAACAACATTATTACAATATGGTCCATTTATTTAATCTAAAATGGAACCAACAAATGGGTAAACAAGTACAGATGAAGCAGAACAACATTTTAGCTGACAAGTAATGTTTTATTGGCATTATCATTTTGGTATTATTATTCCAACATCATGTGCATGTTTTTAGCAAGCAACCCCATTTTCCTATTACAGTACAGCTGATATTCCTTGAAAGTACTATGCCCAACATATGACAAACAAGAAAATTTATGAGGTTTGCAATTTTGCACATGCCTACTGTAAATATCAAAAAGTAAATAGTTCCCCCCATATATAAACTATATACACTGTAAAAAAAAAAAAAAATTACCGTGATTTTAATGGTAAAAAACTGTGAAAATGCTACAGTAAAAACCTGTTAAATGGTTAATGGTAAGTTCCTGTAAAATTGACAGGGAAAAATCGTAAACTGACATTCCCAGTATTCCCTGCATTTCAAATTTTGTTTGAATTTGATGTTTTTTCTTTGAAATAACTTCTTAGTTTTTTTCTTATCAGTTATGTTTATTAGGGTTGTATTTTACATCTAATGTTGTTAAATTAATGTTTATTGCATATTTCAGTTTAATGAGTCTCACCATGATGGTGTTTAGTGTTTGTGTGAATGACACTGTGCACCATCTATGTATGTTATTATTTAAAAGCTGCTTGTGATGGGCTTTGGTTCATCATGTGACTTTCTCATCACCACCTGCATTAGGTGGTTATCAGTGTATTTCAGAGGTAAAAAACAGATTTCAGTCCTTCAATAGGTTGTTATATTAACATTATATCAGTTAATGAAATTATGGTATTTAACTGTAAATTTAAGTTAAAACCGTAAAACCTAAAATGTTGTTAACGTATTTTTTACGGTAGAATTCCTACTGTAGCTGCCGGTTCTTTACCGTAAATTTTACGGAATGTTTTTACAGTGTATATATATATATATATATATATATTAGAGGTGTCAACGTTAACGCATGCGATTAATCAAGAAAATTTAACGCGTTAATAATTTTTTAACGCAGATTAATCTTTTGATAAGGTTTGACCCTAACTTCTTCCCATCATCGCAGCGCAGAAGATTATCTATCATTGTGTGATGAGGGTACAGCACCAATGTTGCCAGGGTAAAGGCACAAGTGGGCTATTTTGAAAATACAGTCACGGGAAAAAATTACAGAGCCGTGGGTTGCGTTTTTTTTTTTTTTTTGGGGATACTTTTTTAATGTACCGCGGCCGCTCAATGTATATATAGACAAATTCAAATTAAAATAGATCCTTTTACTAATGTGTATTATACTTGGAATGTATCCCTGGCAACTTAAGAATGGAGAGGCAGTTGTAACATCACAAACAACGTGAGTTTCAGCCAGATCATACATGTTAAGGCTTTTACACAGCAGAAATAAACATGACAACAGCCACTATAGATTATATAACATAATAAACACACGATTACGATAGATATGGTCTGTATGTGATTTTCTTGAGTGGAATGTGTACATCTGAAAAGCTAATTTGTGCAGCGATATAAAAGGCTATAAATATCATATTTTAACAACAGTAAACGACCAAATTACACATGTGATCGCAAAAGAAAGTTATTACAAACACCCGATGGTAGTTTGAAGTGAGTTCTGAGTAAAAGTGTACTATTAATCTCATAAATTGTCTTATGTAGCATGACGCTAATGTTAGCTCTAATGCAGCAGCAGAACAGGTCCAATTCTTCTTCATAATACATTTTGTCATAATCAGTGCTGGGCACATTACTTTAAAAAAGTAATTAGTTATAGTTACTAGTTACTTCTCACAAATAGTAACTGAGTTAGTAACTGAGTTACATCATTATAAAAGTAACTAATTACCAGGGAAAGTAACTATTGCGTTACTTTTAAAAAAAAAAAAAATGTTCAAATGTCAAATAACCTTGGATGCCCCCAATATTATATATGTTAAATTAATGAAATGGACACTAAAAAGAATGAATTATTATTATAAAACATTGTACATTAATCTACACTATTTATCTACTGACACTTAGTATCAGTCAGTCAAGCATTATAATAAAATATTATGATAATTTAATATTATATGATGATAGAACTTTAGTAATTAGAATAACCAAGTATGAATGCATATTTATCATCAATATAAAAGGCACTAAGGATTAATGAGCTGCTGGGTTCATGAATATTAATCACGTTGTCTGCATTCGCTCCAATTGATTTGCTGAAATCAAAACAGGGACAATAATAGGTGAGCGACAGCCAATGAGATTGTCGTTTGCGCATTACTTCCGCCCACTACCAGAGAAACTGGCAGTTCTTAAAAGCTGAAGAATTCCAAAGGAACTCCGTTATTTTGACAGGAAAATACAACAAAGAATATCGTTTACATGTAGCACGTCAATTCTGCATGTTATGAAAGACTCTCTCGCTCTGTATCTTTCTTTTGCTTGTGTAACAGAGTAAAGAAAGGAAAAACAGAAACTAAATGTGAATAGTGTCAAAATGCTTGTTTCGGTTATAAAGTATTTGTTCTTGTTAAAGGTGCTATATGTAGGATTGACACCCAGCGGTTGAACTAGGTATTGCAGTTCAAATTCAAAATATTGGAGACGGTTTTTTTGTTTTTCAGATAAACAAGTATGTTAACTTAGCATGTTTCTTAAATATCTACAAACATATTATGGTATTTTTATGCTTTAGTATAGTCAAAATCCTACATACAGCACCTTTAAATTAACCTTGTTCATTGGTTATTTAAATAATGCATCTTGGAAAAAGGGAGACACCTACAGGCAAGAAGGGTGTACTAAGGGTTGAATCAGCCACCTTCTCAGTTCTCACGAGCTGTTGAGAAGGATGGTAGGTAAAAAAAAGTCTCTGGTCGATCGGTCAAGAAAATATTGGAAGATATTATTTTAGACAAAAAATAAAGTCAATTACATTTGTCTAGAAATGTATTTGAGAGAACTTTATTCTGTATTTTCTTTTCAGAATGGTAAATCAGTGTGTAGCAGGGTCTTACGTGCCTTACAGGTGGTTGCACGCCACGTGCTAATGGCGTCTGCTTTTCATCTCATTTGGTATATTTGTTTGATTATTTTGTTTATTATTTTCTGACAGTTTTATGACCGGACCATCAGTATTTATTGTCTGTTTGGTGCTCTTCGTGTCTTTTCCAGGTATGATGTATTACTTTTCTTCCGTGCAATTTTTGTTCTATATTCATGAAAGAAAAAAAGAGACTGAGTCATATTCGTATGTAACAAAAAGTGTTTAAATGTTCAGTTCACACGAGCTGTTGAGAAGGATGTTTTATGACCGGACCAGCAGTATTTATTGTTTGTTTGGTGCTCTTCGTGTCTTTTCCAGATTCCCTCAGTTGCAGTAAACACTAAAGTGAATGTGCTCAGCAAAACTGCTTTCACGTGGTCATTATAGAGTCTGGGAATGTGTCGTCACAGCGGCAATGCATTCTGGGAATTTAGGTCACGGGAGCTACAGCGGAGACTGAGTGGTAGTGAATGTAGACTTTTTATATTATTTAATGTTTATATTATTCTACTTAAGATCGTGTTGCAGTGGTTAAGGCTTACTGTATCATCAATTGTCATATCCCTTTGCATGGCCGGTGTGAAAAATTTGCTTTCTCTGCGTTATAATGCCGAAAAAGCCGAGGTTTTACCAGCAGACATTGATGATAAAGGCTGTGGTAATTGATCATTCCAACGTGATCTAAGTTAAATCATAAACATTAAATATGTCTACATTCACTACTGAACTCAGATGGTAAACATCTAAAATAAAATGTGGCTTTATAATTCATCTCTGTAGATTTAATATATTATAGATACAGTGATTTGCATTAAACTGTAAGCCCTCACACCACTAATAGAAGAAAATCATATATGGAAATGTTATTTGCGGCAGCTCGTTAATACCCGGACGCTTTTTGTAAGGATTAAGTTTCCTTCATTTATTTGATCGCTGGCATCGTTGTTCGGCATCCTAAGTTAGCAGGAATCTTCAACTTGGTTTGGTCAAGTCAATGTATTTATTTGCATAACATCCACAATACACATCGTTTCAAAGCAGCTTCAAGTTCTGTTACCTCTATAATTACTTAACTCTTAACACTGAGCAGTTTTACCGGGCAACATGATGATATAACAATGATCCACTGTTTGAGATCTAGCTGTGTATTCTCCCCTTACAAAATTAGCCATGGTTTTGCTACTCTAACCATAGTTTATCTGTGGTATTTAATAAAATTGTGGTTATAGGAATGGTAATACATACACCAAAAGCACGGTCGCTACACGTTTACTATAGTAAAACCATGGTTAATTGCCGTAAGTGTTTTAGCAGTTAGCATATATCAGTACCACTGTAGTAAAGGAGACTGAATAGTAATGAATATTTGCAGCCTCTCAGACAAACAGAGCGTTTTTTTAAAAAAATTTATTTAAAGAGATTTACATATTATTCCGTTTCATTCTAAGCGTATGTAAGATGTTTTTTCAAAAAATATGAATGTAAAACGGTCGGCTTTTTCTGTGGTGATTTGCATTTGTTTACGCTGTGTGCTCCTGAGCGTGACCTAAAACATGGCGGAATCCGACGCAGCGTGACGTAGTTTGCCAAGCTCTATTGAAATAAAAGAACACACGAATCCAGAGGGGTTACACGTGCGTGTATATGTGAGAAAGTAATGGCGAGTCGTGTGCCTTCACAATAGAGTTTATGGTACGTAAAATACAGCTACACTGGGCATCCATTCAGATGAACTGAAAAAATTAAATTCTATTAATATACTATAGTAACACCACATTTTATTGTCAGTAACGGTAACGGCGTTGTAACGGGGGAAACAGTAATTCGTTTGATTACTCGTTACAGAAAAAAATAACGCCGTTTATTTATAACGCCGTTATTCCCATCATCACTGGTCATAATACTTCATAAGGTCGCAAGAAAATGTTTTTTTTTTTTTTGTATTTATTTAGAAATACTTTTGATAATAGTTGGGTAAATGTATATAATGTGGCTTGGTAAATGTTTTATTGCCAGTATAAAGGCTGATAATGTCTGAATAAAAACAAAAGAGTAATGATAAAAGAATAAGGATTATGTGTCATACCTGGCGGAAGTGTGAAAGGTTCTGTTTCCTTAAACTAGTTTCATGCAGTTCTTTTTCAACACATTTACAGGTAAATCCTAGTATTTTAAATTTTCGATTAATCATGATTAATCACAGCCCATTTTAATCGATTGACAGCACTAATATATATATACAGGTGCTGGTCATATAATTAGAATATCATCAAAAAGTTGATTTATTTCACTAATTCCATTCAAAAAGTGAAACTTGCATATTATATTCATTCATTACACACAGACTGATATATTTCAAATCTTTATTTCTTTTAATTTTGATGATTATAACTGACAACTAAGGAAAATCCCAAATTCAGTATCTCAGAAAATTAGAATATTACTTAAGACCAATACAAAGAAAGGATTTTTAGAAATCTTGGCCAACTGAAAAGCATGAAAATGAAAAGTATGAGCATGTACAGCACTCAATACTTAGTTGGGGCTCCTTTTGCCTGAATTACTGCAGCAATGTGGCGTGGCATGGAGTCGATTAGTCTGTGGCACTGCTCAGGTGTTATGAGAGCTCAGGTTGCTCTGATAGTGGCCTTCAGCTCTTCTGCATTGTTGGGTCTGGCATATCGCATCTACCTCTTCACAATACCCCATAGATTCTCTATGAGGTTCAGGTCAGGCGAGTTTGCTGGCCAATCAAGCACAGTAACACTATGGTCATTGAACCAGCTTTTGGTACCTTTGGCAGTGTGGGCAGGTGCCAAGTCCTTCTGGAAAATGAAATCAGCATCTCCATAGAGTTTGTCAGCAGAAGGAAGCATGAAGTACTCTAAAATTTCCTGGTAGATGGCTGCGTTGACTGTGGACATCAGAAAACACAGTGGACCAACACCAGCAGATGACATGGCAGCCCAAATCATCACAGACTGTGGAAACTTCACATTGGACTTCAAGCAACATGGATTCTGTGTCTCTCCACTCTTCCTCCAGACCCTGGGACCTTGATTTCCAAATGAAATGTAAAATTTACTTTCATCTGAAAAGAGGACTTTGGACCACTGAGCAACAGTCTAGTTCTTTTTCTCCACAGCCCAGGTAAGACGCTTCTGACGTTGTCTCTGGTTCAGAAGTGGCTTGGTAGCCCTTTTCCTGAAGACGTCTGAGCGTGGTGACTCTTGATGCACTGACTCCAGCTTCAGTTCACTCCTTGTGAAGCTCTCACAAGTGTTTGAATCAGCTTTGCTTGACTGTATTCTCAAGCTTGCGGTCATCCCTGTTGCTTGTGCACCTTTTCCTACCCAAATTCTTCCTTCCAGTCAACTTTGCATTTAATATGCTTTGATACAGCACTCTGTAAACAGCCACACCTTTCAGTAATGACCTTCTGTGACTTACCCTCTTTGTGGAGGGCGTCAATGTTCGTCTTCTGGATCATTGCCAAGTCAGCAGTCTTCTCCATTATTGTGGTTTCAAAGAACAAGAGATACCCATAATTTATACTGTAGGGATGGCCATTTATTCAAACTCAAATGTAAATATTCTAATATTTTGATATACTGATTTTTGACTTTCATGAGCTGTAAGCTCTAATCATCAAAATTAAAAGAAATAAACATTTGAAATATATCAGTCTGTGTGTAATGAATGAATATAATATACAAGTTTCACTTTTTGAATGGAATTAGCTGAAATAAATCAACTTTTTGATGATATTCTAATTATATGACCAGCACCTGTACATATACACACAGGGCCGCTGCTGGCCAAATGGGTGCCCTAAGCAGGATTGTATTGTTGTGCCCACTCCCTCAAATATTATGAAAGTAAACAAAAATACCTACTATAGGGGTCAAAATAGAACTTTAATAAAATATAAAAGTAAATAAATAAATAAATTTTAATTAAATTGTATTATTTACAATTACAATTCATCTATATGTCATCTATAGCAGTGGTTTCCAACCACAATCCAGGAGGCCCTCCAAAACTTCAAAAGTTTTTCAAAAATTACCCCAAAAGTTTTCGATGTCACCTTAATCAAACACACCTGATTCAGATCATCAGCTCATTAGCAGAGACTCCAAGACCTGAAACGGGTGTGTCAGACAAAGGAGAGATGCAAAATGTGCAGTGTTGGGGGGCCTCCAGGAGCGTGGTTCCCACCACTGATCTATAGCAAAAAAAGGTGGCCAAAAATGAGATATTAAGCAGATATTTCAATCAAATGTTGGGTCAATAGCCTATTAGACAAGGACTTGATCGTACTGTAAGTGTAACAGCAGCAATTACCAAGCCTTTGGCTCCCTTTGCAGGCATTGGTAATAACATGTAATATTGATAAAAAACAATGGACACCATCACAAAATTTGTAATGGTTTTACTGGTTATGGTAATTGGTCACCTTCTAAATCCTAATGGAATATGTCCCAAAACACACTACAGAATGTTTTTTAATGGTTAAATGTTTGTAATGGTATTTGTGATTCATTTTTTCAGCAGGGTTGCCTCATTGTTTTTATATAATGCATTTTAAGTCATTTTAAAGGCTGTTGTTGGCTTAGGTTTGTTTTTATAACCACAAAAATATTATCTTAATACTACTGTGTATATTATTATTTGAAGTAACAAAACCATGGTTAATGGTTAACAACAGGGGTCACCAAGTTCGGTCCTGGAGGGCCGGAGTCCTGCAGAGTTTAGCTCCAACCCTAATCAAACACACCTGAAGCAGCTAATCAGGTCTAGGTATACTTGAAACTTCAAGGCAGGTGTGTTGAGGCAAGTTGGAGCTAAACTCTGCAGGACACCGGCCCTCCAGAATCAAGTTTGATGACCCCTGGTTAACAAGAACCATGATTTTTTTTTTGTTTGTTTTTTTTTTTTATTCCTGGTAAGTGAACATGGAAACGCTGAGAGTATATTAGACGCGTTGGTGGTGGTGAAATTATTACCAACATTAAAACACGTTATTGACCTCAACACCCAAAAAAGTTTCACAGGATTTTGAATGTAGCCTACCTTAAAGTGATGCACGGGCTTCGTTTTCATCTTTTTTTGGCGCTGGATTGCTGATGTCTTTTCACGGGCATAGTTATCCATCAATTATGGTCATTTGCATTCAGCCGCAAACATGAGGTGTGAGCGGTCGCGGGTGCGGGAATGGTGCATCACTTTTATTTTATTTTTTTTACTTTTTTTTGAGCAACTGGGATGGTGCCCTCCTGGGAATTGGTGCCCTACGCAAACTGCGTATAGGGAGCGGCGGTACTGTATACACACATGTGTATATATAAACACACATATTGTCATGTCAACTTATAAACTTCTAAAGTTGACAATCAACATTTTGTCAAGTACATACTTAAAGGTTAAGTACCTTTTAATGGCCTTTTGTTGAAAAAAAAAAAAAGTCTAAACCAGCTCTGTTTTGTAAGCTGGCTTGGCATTGAAAAGACCAAATACAGTGAAATCACCATTTACACCTTGTCAACACATATCTCACAAACAACTACATACATCTGCAGACAAGCACAGCCAAATCATTTGGACACAGATAGAGACTGACACCCCCAAATGAAGACGTCACAGATCAGCAGCAGCTGAGCACTGAAGGAATAATTGCATGCATGTAAACATATGCAGAGTGGGAGAGAGGATAATCATCGGGCGGTTTTGATAAAGGTGGAGAGATAACCTTTTCCTTCCCTGCTTCGCATGGATGAACACGGAAAATAAGAAAATCTCAATTATAACCAGCAGAAAGCAAGAAAGACGGAAAAAAAATACAAAAGCAGCAATAGAAAAATAAAGAATGGGAAGCAGATGAGAAAAAGAGTGAAGTTTGAAGAAAGTCAGATGCTACAGGCATTCAAAAAAAAAAAGTATGCAAATTGAAATTCAGGTTTAGATTATTCTCTGAAGTCAAGAAAATAACTGTCTTTCACAAACAACTCATCTGCAATGCAATAATACTTGGAAGGCAGGAAGTGGAGGGTAATCTAAATACATCACACTCGTCACATTAACTGGTGTGATGTCAACATTTTCAAACAGAGATCCGATAAAACAACACTTTATTAATTACAGATTTTTTCATAAAGTCTCAAAGAAAACAAAGATCATGCTCTTCAACAACCTATGTTTAAAAAAAAAAAAATCTACACCTCTCTTCACTGTTAATGTATGCAGGCAGAAATAGCTCTGCAAAGAATGCACTTGACACATCTAGACCTGTGGTTTTCAACTAAAGTTTGTAACTCAAAAATGGGTCAAAGATTTGGTAGTTGTTTGATATGGTTGCAGAGATCAGAAAAAAATGCACTTAAAACAAATGCAACCAACCATATAATTGTGGATCATTAAGATAGCAAAATAAACAGGCTTATCAACTTTTAAAAATAGAAAAGAAAACAATTCCTTATCTTTTGTTGTTGTCAAAGGCCATGCATCCAATTATTTTTTATTTAAGCTTATGTAGTTCATAAAAAAATATAGTCAAAATAAAATAGCTGGGACCAATAAACTTTCCCAGAAGTATAGATCGACAGATAATAGTTAACCCTCTGATGCATCGTGGTCACAACAGTGGACAGCTATTTGGAAGCCATTTTGAACCATTTAAGATGTAGCATCATGTCCCAACCACCAACCAGTGAACCCCCAAAGTGTTGTCTATGATTCCATTTAATTGTTGTCTTTTTATCAATTTTTTTGTTTTGAGATATTGAATAATATATTCAAAATGGCGGCAGGAAAAGGGGATGCACCATGTGCCTCGGCAATAAGTTTTAAATCATTTTATTCTCAGAAAACCAGACAGGTACAAAAAATATTTTTCAGTTAAATACGATGTCAGAAATAGTTTCATCCAGATTTTAACAATATTTTTCTTGTATGTTTTTTTCTGTGACAGAAGATATACCCGTCCACTACAGTAGACGTCATGCACCAAAGGGTATAATTCTGCCTATGGGCCTATATATAGGGTGTGCCTTATTTTGTATGTTTTATTAAAATTATGATATAATTTAAACTTGAATGGTTTTATTGGACAGAAATATTAAATAGTCTTCAGATTTTATCATTTATTTCAATGCCTACAGTCTATATTTATTTATTAGATCATAAACTGTAGGCAGTAGGCACGTATACATACGTATACAGTGCAGATATATGTGTGCATGATTGTGTTCGAGTGTGTGGTGGGAGGATGTGTGTGCTTGTGTGTGTTTGTATTTGTGCTCAACATGTGTATGAATAGACCCCCCCACACACACACACTCACACAGCCCCACACACCCCTGGCCCATAGACACACACTGTGCTGTCATGACATAGCTTGCTGTTATTGAATGTTCTTATCTGTATTCATACCATTTTCACGTAGGAAATATTTTAAAGACGTGTATTTTTAAAATTACCCATTAAGTTCTATTGATTTACTATTTTTTTTTTTTCGTTTGATTCATGGTGTTCACTACAGTGGACAGATATGTAACTCCCTCAAAATATAATTACAATATATTGACCCCAAAAAATTGGCATGATTTTTCACTTGTTTAAAAGTAAAAAGAAACATGTAAATATATATATATATATATATATATATATATATATATATATATTACTTTGTGATTTAATTGAATTCATGCATCAGTTAATCGTCACCTTTCACTGGCCCTTTGTTAAAAAAATAAATAATAAAAAATAAGTTAATAGTTTAAGATTCTAAACCAGTTGGGAATTACTGATCTAGACCACTTCTGTCTATGCAACTATGACTTTCCATATACATGTCAACATATTTCTGTGCTAGAAAAAGGCTTATTGATTTGGCCATGACACATTATCCATGTCAAAATTATGGTTTAAAATGTGAATAATTATTTTGATATACATCTTAGGTAGTAGTATGAGTCAGCAGTAATTCTAAAAAAAAAAATAAACAACAACAACAACAACAACAAAAGCACCCATAATCCCTTTTGCTAAGAAATCAAAAAGCAACTAAGGAGCATAGTGCAGGCAGTGGTGTCATTTCTCAAAGAGATGGGGCGCATCTCATTATTGCTGTAGAAAGTTCATGCCCGCTCACCCACCCATCTGCTGCTCTTCTCCTGTCCTGGAGGGGACAAACAGGAGGAAAGAAGAGGGGGAAAAAAGAAAAATAACGGATAAGTCAATAAACTGAGACGGTTGAATGACTTGAATAAAAAAAAAATTTAATTGCCTTAATTGTTTTAAGGTTTGGTAGGCGTGGGTTTTAATAAGGCATTTTAGTGTGATTAATTATTTTAAAAAATATATGAAAAATAAATGAGTGACCCATACATAAATTCTGTAATTAGAAAATTTCCTGTCATTTGAGAATAAATAATGCCAAAGTATATCCAATGTCTTTAAATTATATTCATTTTGGGGTTTTTCACTGCAAATATTGGTATAAGTAATCACAAGTAATTAATATGATGAATTAATCAGCATATCAGATTGACAGCTTAAATTATAATTACACATGCACAGCATAACCAAGGTTTAATTGATGACAAACACTTATGAGGTGGCCTAACATCAGAAATGGTGCTGTGTGGGTGTAAGAATATTAGTAGCATAAAATAATGTGATTAAGGGCGAATAAACTCATATCTGAAGAGGATTTGAGACACAAGGTAAAACAGCAGCAGACAAGTTGTATTTCTGTTTGAGGTTTTAACTAAAAGAAATCAGACTTATTAGTAAAATGTGCTTCTAACAACATTTTTGCACTCCAAAAACATACCTATACATACAATTCACTGCAGCGTTCAGCTGAAATGAACACTAAAGGCAATAAAACACCAATAACTTTAATTCCTTTTCAAGCAAACTATGATTATAGGTCAAATTATTAATTCATGAAGACCTACTTTTGCATGGTTCTTTGCATGTTATTACCTCAAAACTAATGTAATGCAAACTAATGTATTTTTACATAAGCATCACATTTCTATATGCATATGTATGGTTTTTCCAACATAGTAAACTTGCTCTTTAGCGCACCTGGTACAGCATTGTGGAACGAGACTGGTGAAACACAGTTCAACAAAAAAGCTTAAAGATGAGTAAAAACATGGTAAAATGGCATAGTTGCATCAGCAAATGCATTTTTACCTCACTTTTTTCCTTTAACAGTATCGATTAGGTTTAGGGCAAGGTTTGTGTGATGCACTATTTTCAAACGTGATAACTGCCACAATATGTACATGAACCATCATAATAAAATATTGGCACAGTCAAGCTTATCTATTCTAGAGAAAATTGAACATGCTTTTTAGCGCCACTCACTGGCAACATAATACAATTTTTGCAAAAATACTGCCACAGGCACATTTTCATATTTTTCATGAGCCTGTGTTGTGGCCATAAAATAGTTCCCTGACAGCTGTTGTTATGTGACTTTAGAATAAATAACTCTTTTCAATCATTGCTTATGTAATTAGCATTTTAAGAGCCAGTTTACAAGCTTAATTCCATAGGTTTCAATAACAACGAGGAGTACAACACATTACAACACACTGAATTTGCATTTACTGACAGGAGCATTAGATCTCATGAGCCTCAATCAAACCTTGGACTTTCACAAACAAATGAAAAGGGAAAATTTCACAAGGGAAAAAAACCCCTCCTCACCCCCTTTTCTCCTCTCTCACTTTCTCATTTCTTCTCATTTGTTGTATCCTGATGTTTTTTTACAGAGCGACCAAGAGTGTCAATCTTTCCTGGCTCAATCTGACTGGGAACGCTTTGGCACAAACCTCTCATTCGTCATTGCAGAAGTGTTTTGTTTCTTTATTTCGCTTCTTGGTTCTTTCATTCTTTCTTTTCCACACCGCTCGAGGGCAACCTTATGCACCCAATACTATACTACTAGGAACTAATACAAAAACTATTTCTGCCCAGCACGACAGGGAGAGGTTGAAAGGTGGAAAGGTGTTCGGAGTCAACGAAATATAACCCAGAGTTGTGAGGGGTGAGATTGAAAAGTGTGACCCTGGCGGTGGAGATTCGCACAGAGATGGGCATGTATGAGCACAGAACAAAGAGTGACGGCGGCGTTAGACAAAAGTGAAAAGCAAATCACTGTGGAATTTAAAATCAGTCACATTGTACAAGACACAAAAGTTCACATGGAGAGAAGATCAGGGCGGTTTGAGGGTCAGTGAATATTCAGAGCTGAGTCTAGACATCAATGGATGTGTCTGTAGCCATGCTTTGATGAAATACAGGAATATGGTTGACCTTAAAAGAATTGTTGAATCATTACATCTGCAAGAATTCATTATGACTTAGTAAATCTTTCAGAAAAAAACACTAAAGCTGCAGTCTTAGCCTAAGACATGCTCAAAGAAGCTTTTACAGATCGGTTTATTGTTATCATCAACTTGACACTAAGAAAATGCAGTATGTACATTATCTAAGCTCAATTGTAATTACTTTTGTTTAATTTTGTAAAAATGGTAGTTTAAATGTTAAATTAAATTATATGTACAGACAACACTTTTTGGATTGTTTGAGGAATGACTAAAAATCAGACTGACTTAAAGTTTAAAATCATTTAAAATAAATTAAATACTAATTCTCAAAAAATAAATACAACAATTAATAAGTAATGTTTAATAAACAAATTTCAGGAGGAGCACGCACAGATAACTAACACGGCCAATCCATCACTAGTAATTACACCATTTATCCAATCCTCCGTCCTACCTTCATTATCTCACGACATTCAGCATCCCTCAGCCACCCCGACTGTGCACCTTCAGCCCATTCCTACCCCAGCATGGGGAGGAGTACGCGGGGGGAGCGCTTTGAGACCGGGCTAAACACCAAGCTCGGTCCCCTCTCCTCGGACAGGGGGAGTACCCCGGGCTCGGGAGTCTTACCAATCTCAGAGCCCTCTCCCTGGACAGCACGCCAAATATGCATAACCTTTGCTCAGTTGATTATATGTAAGTGTGAACTTGTGAAATACATAAAAAAATAAATACATTTATTTAGTAGTCGCTCCACTACTAAATATATTAGCCTTATGCATAATGCAAAAATAAACTAATACATTTTAACCTAAACATCATCCCCATAAGTATGGAGTAAACTTGCTCTGTAGCGCACCTGGTACAGCATTGCCCTCTGTCAGACCTGTGTTCCTATCTTGTTGTTTTTCTCCCAATGTGCCCTCCGTTACCTAGTTTTCCCTCATGTGTTTGATTATTTGGTCTTTCTTGCTCCTGTTCCCATTATATTCATTTGATTCCAGCTGTGTCCCATTTATTCCCTCATTTAGTTCCTTGTTACTTAAGCCCTGTGTCCCCCAGTGCCGAGCGTTTGGTGTCTTACGTCATTCCATCTCCCAGTTCCTGTGTTGTGCCTGCACTCTATCCCCTTTGGTTTGTTTTGATTATTAAAGTCTTTTTGTTGAAGTTTACTCCTCATTTCCTCGCTCATCGCCGGTGAATTGTGACAGAACACTCAACCAAACAAAATGAACTGGGCAGAGGACTATCTTTTCAAGTTCCAGCAAGAGGGACGGCCTTTGGAGCAATATGTGGAGGAGTTTCTGAGCGTGATCCACCTGGTGAGATGGAGCTGTTCAATGATTAATGTATGCTTCCGGATGGGACTAAAAGATGATAATTTGTTTCAATTCCTGACCCCTGACGATTACCGCAGACCCGTAGAGGATTTTCTAAGTTTTGTTCTTGATTTAAATGCTTCCAAGTTCTTTGTTGATGTGGAGGATCCTCATCCTCCTCCCATCCGGAAGCATGTGAACGCTCCAGCTCACCACAGGCCAGCACCCTCCACATATGGTTCCAATGAGCCTACTCCCTCCGTTCCACCTGCACTTCTCTGAGTTCTCCTAAGCTCCTCCTCAGTCCTCAGCCCAGAACCGCTGGCCGCTCCAAAGTCATGCCCGCCGTCTCCAGCCCCTGAGTCCGCTCCGGAGTCGAGAGATGGCTCTAGCCCCTGACCAGAGTCAAGAGAGGGCTCCAGTCCCCGAATCAAGCCCAGAGAGGGCTCCTGCCCCCATATCAGGCCCAGAAAGAGCCGCTGCTCCAATGCCTGGCCCATGGAAGGCCGCAACAACCTTAATTGCCCCCAAGGAATTTTTTTGGGAGAGGGCTATAGGGCTCCGGCCATAGAGGCCGGGCCGAGGGCCGAAGCCAAGGCCACGGAGGCTGCTCCGCAATGGCCTCCTGAGTTCCCTGCTCCACCATGGCTGCCTGGATTGCCTGCTGCGCCATGGCCCCCTGAGCTCCCTGCTCCATCATGGCTCCCTGGATTGCCTGCTCCGCCATGGCTTCTTGGTCTGTCTGATCCACCTTGGGTCCTGGAAGGGGTACCACCCCTGGAGGCCTTCCTTCCCGCGTAAGCCTGTCACTAGAAGCCTCCGGAGCGTCCACCGGTGAATTGTGACAACCCTCATAACGTGGAACAAGTCTCATGAAACACAGTTTAACAAAAGAGCTCAAAGACGTGTAAAAACACGGAAAATGGCATGGTTGCGTCAATAAATGTATTTTTACCTCGTCTTTTTCATTGCAAAAATAACAAATTTCAGCATCGCAAAAATAACATTTTATTTAAAATGTAAATTAAAAAATGTTATTTTTGATCGCCACCCATGTGTGTTGAGAATTTTTACTTTTTGATTCCATAATATCCTGAATTCTTTGAGCATAACTTTATACACCACTGCACAGTTGCATCTGAAATATTCACTGCTAGATCTGGATTGATGGAAACTCTGTAAAGAGTAGAAGAAAAGTGTGGTACCTTTTTGTTCAGTGTTATCTGCAGAATAGGCTGCTGTTCCATAATTTAAATGAGTGCTTCCACTTAGTTGTAGAATACCAATGCCAAAAATAAAAAAAAACTACTGCCTTTCAAAACTACATCTGAAGCAGAGAGCAGACTGAAGGACTTTATTAATGATAAAAATTACAGACATAAAAGCTTAGTGCCAAAGACTTATTGGAAAAGACGAGGTGTTTTAGCTCAACTTAAAACCTTTCGTGGTTTAACAACTTGAAGCCCAGAAGGCATTTTACATTCCTAGTCAACAGACTCTCTTTTTTTCCTCTATGAATTCATTACAACTTTAGAACTGAATAACATCTTGGATAACTTAAAAACTGAATGGTTGTTGTTATCTGGAAATACATTAACACGATAACCTTTTAATCACACCTTGTTTCAAATTACTTTGCAGTGAAGTTTGTGTTTAGAACTCTTTCTTCATTCTTCGTGTCTGGTTGTGGTCCTGGTGGAGCGCTTGGTAATTAGCTAATCTGCCTAGTTGTGATTACGTTTGCTGGAACAGAAAAAGCAGAGAGGGCGGGAGGGTGAGCTGACAGATTAGGGAAAAGTTGTGCATCGGAAAAAAGTTATTTTTCCAGCCCGTGCTGGGATCACAACACTAGAAGATTAATTAAACTCGCCTGCCATCCCATCAGGTTAATTAGGGTTAAGGCATAATTAGGACACAATTAAAAAACTGGCACACAGTGAAGTCCCTCCATAATCGGGCAATATCTGAGCGTATGTGAGAGCACATTTGCATATTTGTGTGCGTGTTAGAGTCCTCATTGCATATGAGTGTCCCGACCTTGCCATTAGTACCTCTTCAGCCTATAGAAGCTTTGAGAGGCGGCCATCATTCCACTAAACAGGCCTGTGGGGTACGACTAACACTCTGACTTCCTTTTAGCAATAAAGCTTCGTGGTAGCAATTTCGTCTGTGATTTAAAATGAACATCACCTTCACATATGAATGATACTACCTTATGGGCTACAAATATTTTTATCAGACATAGTTAGATAAAAGTGTGCTCTCAGGCCCCAAACAAACAAACTAAACATGTTCAGAGAGAATTACATCAAACTTTTGCTTAAAAGCTCTGAAAACAAATCAACTAAAATACACTAAAAAATAAATAAAATATCAAAATAAAATAAAAATAATAAAATATAGAAATAATAAAGTAAATATCAAAACAATAAAGAAATTAATTAAATAAATCACCACTATGTAAACAGAAACATGATGGCAAAGCAATTTTTATTTATTTATTTATTTATGAGTTTATTTTTTTTTTAATCTTTTATTTATGACTTTTATTTATTTACTTTTGAGTTTTATTGGCACTAAGCAAATCTAAACACTTAAAATAAAATTATTAAAAATAAATAATAAAATAAAATAAACATTTTTTATTCAAATAAAACAAAAAACAATACAATAAAATAAAAATAATACAAATATATAAATTATTATTTAAAAAAAAAAACATTTTCAGAGAATTTTACAGGCATTATATCATCTCTGCATTACATTACAACTTCTTCCTAAAAACTAAATAATATTTTATTTAAGATAAAATATTGCAGATAAAATATATTTGCTTAAAACTAAAATACAAAATAATAAAATCAAAATAAAACGCAAAACTGAACTTAATAAAATAATAAATAGAATAAAATAATCAAATAAAAATAAAGGAGCACTAAAAAAATCTGAAACATGATGACAAAGCATGTTTGTTTTTGTTTGTTTATTTAAATGATGTACGAAAGAAAATTCTCTGTATGAGAAAGGTTTCCCACTTCTCTTCCCAACATGCAAATATGACCGTCAAATCACCCTGCTGGACTGTAATATCCGAGCTCTGTGAAAAAGAGTCGGGTTAGACTGACCTCTGGCTCAGCGGAGTCATTTTTCAGCTGGGTTTTCAACCAACCTTCATAAAGCTCTTAGAGCCCAGGTGGAGAAAATCTTACTCTGGGCCATTAGAGCGCTGTAAAGCTGACGAGACTTACACATGTAGCGTTCTGACCTGACACAGGCCTCCCTCCAAACAAATTGCCCCCAATTTTGTGCCACCAAATGCGACCCTCGGATGTTCCCGTGACAAATTGGAATTGATTTGTGCCTTGGCTGAGACTTCAGGGGTCACGACCCACGGCTGCTAAAAAGCATTCCTGTCATTAACATTCTGGACGCCCACCTCACTGCCACGGCGACGAGAATTTCAAGGCATGAATAAAATCAATCACTATTTTTCTTTTTCTTTCTTCCCCTTCACACCCTCCAGATAACCACACAAACAAACAGGCACACAAACACTTTCTATTTTGGCCTCCTCTCTGAATTTCAATACACAGTGCAGGCATTTTAATGGAAAAACATTATTCCATATGTAAAACTCACTTGAGGAATGTAAAGTACGCGCCCTGATAAACAGATGGCCAGCTCCGAGCTAAGAAATATGAAGCTTTTTCAGAAATGTTTTTGCTATTTTTTTCTACTCAGCATATATATAGGGGAGGAGGTCACTTCTGTTATGCAGTATCTTTTGAACTCTGCAACTTTGTAAAAAATGTCAGACTTTGAGAAATATGCTTTTGTCAAACTCAGGCACTTATAATTTCCTAATTACTGCTTGCATCATTTACATCAAGGCAATAAAATGAGCAAGATGGACCTCATTAGGGTTGAAAATAAAGAGCTAAAGTTGAATGATTAATGCTTAGCTTGGATGTTGTCATACATTTATTAAACACTTTCTGAATTTTCATATACCAATTTCTGCAATCAAACAAGGTGGGATGTGGTATGCCTTACATAGTAACCAATATCTTAAGAAAACCTGTTTTATTGGAAATATTTCTATTAAAGAAGGGTAGGAAAATGTCTGAAATTTTTCATAGTAAAAATAACTTATACATTACTGGAACATGATTTAAATTATGTAATAAAATAAAATAAAAAAATATAATATTTTTTTTTATTATTATTATTATTTTTTTTTTTTTTTTGCATTAGAAGATATAATAAATGGCTACAATGCTCAAAGCCCTGTAATTATTTTTAAGTTATTAAAAGAATAAATAAAAACAATTCTTAAAAATGTTCACTTAAATATAATAAAGACAGACAGACAGACAGACAGACAGACAGATAGACAGATAGATAGATAGATAATTTTTATAAAATTAAACAATAATTTAAATATTTAACAATAATTTAAAATTAATATCATTTTTAAATTATTGTTATCTGCATATGTGTATATTATAATAATAAATGGATAATAATCTGCCTTTTTATGTCAAATATATGATAATAAATGGCAACAATGCTCAAAACAAAGCAGTGCAATTATTTTAAGTTATTAAAAGAATAAATAAAAGCAATTCTTTAAAATGATCACTTAAATAAACAACACTAAATCATTATTATTAATATTATTTTTTAATTACTGTCATCTCTGCATATATGTATATTATTGTAGAAATCTGACTATTATTTTCTGTCCTGTCTGTGTAGTCCTGTCTAAGCATTCTATTATTTATTTTTATTTTTTTTTTGTACTTCACACACTGTACTTGTACTGGACATATGACAATAAATGACTTAGCAACTGAAAATGAGAGAAAATAAATGATGAATGCAAGAAAAATAAAATAAATAATTACTTTTAATAATATGATTTCCATCTTTAACATTTTATAACATGTTATATCTATAAGACATAATGGACACATGTTTTATAACATACTGCGTAGCATGAATGAACATTAGAACGTGTGGCCAGAATAAGTCGATGCTAACGGCTCGATATGAAATTAGCCTCCCCAGCAGGAAGTTTCTGCAGATGGCATGAATCTCAGTCCATCAGGTTCAGCTTCAGTGGATATCAATATCAGTCGGAGGCTGAAAGCAGCCATGTGCTCGGTGTTATTTACAGTGAGGGAGATCATATCAGTGATACGAGGCAGAGATCGGAGAAATGGACTGAAGGAGAGCCACTGATTTCTGTGTAAACAATGATTTTACAGCCCATTAACTCTGGCCAACTGAGACCATGACTGGACATCTGCACAATGACTTGGGTGTTTTCTGCCTCCACATTTGGACGGACGCATGATCAGGCATTTAATTGTAGATGTCAGGTTTGAATAAATATATTCAAAAGAGTCCATTTTTACACTACAAAATAAATTGTTTTTTTTTTTTTTTTTAAAAAAGAGTAATAACTACTAGTCTTTTACCATTTTATCTGTGTTATTATTTGAAGGAGTGGAAGCGCATTGCTTATAGTTGTCATAGAGATGTGACAGTCATGTTCTCTGATGAGTTTCTAGTGTTGAAGTGCCTAAATGTTTAGAAGACAGGAGACATCAGTGATGATGGAGGAGTCATAACCCTAGAGACGAGAGCATGAACAGTCATCGTGACGGGGCATTCAAGGTGACACAGGTTGTTATGTGAAACCTGTCTCAGCACCTCTCACATGTGTTTGCTCACGCACTCGTGAAAGTGCATGTTTACCATGTCATCTGCTCTAGGTGGTGGCAGTGCTAATTCACAGAACATTTACTTTTCTGCAGAGTTGCTTTATTTACTAAATCAGCCGCCCCTACATTGCCTGTACACCAGCAAGTCCTAATATGTTTTGACATGCACAACCCTGGCCAATAAGAGCCAAGAGCACCTCACTGCACTTACAACACACACTAGGTTGAAGCTGTGGCCTAGCGATTAGCACATTTTGCACCCACACATCAGGCTCGGATGTTAATGTGGCTGATGCAAGTTCAAATCTGGCTTGTGACATTTCTCGATCTTGTGCCACCTCATCACTTCTTGTCATCTCCCTCTCTCTACTGTCAATCAATGCAACAAAAAAGCTGAAAAATTGTTTTAATTGTAACATTATATTCAAGACAAATAAGCATAGTTTACCTTCCATTTTACAATACCAAAAATGCATCCGGACTTTTACCCTAGTGTCAGGATTCTGGACTCTCTGTGTTTTGTCCGTTTCTGTTCCTGTTTTTCCTTATTTGGTCATGTTCCTGTCCTCGTTTAGTTTAATTAGTCATTCTGTGCACCTGTGTTCCTCCCAATTCCCTCATTATCCCATGCATTTAAGTTCCTGTCTGTGCTTTTCTCCCCTGTTGGGTCTACTTGTTTTCTACGTGTGTTGCTCAAGCTCCAGTTGTTCCTAGTGTTTCCTTGATTAAAGACTGTTAAACGTTTCCACGTGCCTCCTTGTTCCCTTCGCTCCGTCGTATTGTGACACCTAAGTATCTGCATTATAATTTTTATTATTTATATTATTATATGAAAAAAAAAATTCATTGTGACATTATTTCCAAGACAGAGTATATTTTACATTTAATTTTACATTTCCATAAACCATCCTTAACTATTTGCATTATTTTAAATTATGAATTTTTAAAATAATGTTAATAACATAATAAAACTATAACAACAACAACACAATATAAGCAGTAAACAATCAATATCAATCAAAAGTGTCTAAAAGAAAATACAAGTTAATATATACAAAAATGATAAAAAATATTAAAATACTAAAATTAACAATAACAGTAATTATTAATTACTAATAATAATTATGTAATTTTCATGATCAAAATTATATAATAATAATAATAATAATAATAATATTACATATTTATAAACAATTTACAAATGATCAGCTTCATTGTTGCTGCTATTTCATTATTAAAATTATATAACAAAATTACAGATGCAATGGCAGATGCATGTCTAACGTCCACCTCTGGTTCAAAGAGCGTTATCACCTCTGCTATCTTTTCTAACGCTAGCAGGAACAGTGGTCAACTTTCTCTTTGAGCTTCACCAAGAGGAGCCACTCCCGTGGCCCAGACACATTCAAAAGCCACAATACACATAGGAAAGGACATTGGCTCCATTTATCCACAATCAAATGTTCCCAAATGTATATAGTGTATTCCTGTGTTGTATGCATGTTCCTAGGTTATAGTAACGTGGTTATAACTCTGTAGTACTGTAGTGAAGCTCTAATTACTTGGATCTAGACATATGAATGTATGATTGCCTTGGCATGTTAGGTATCAAAATGACTGTCTTCTGATTCCCAGATTAATGGTGCATATTATGTCACCATCACTTGCACCATACTCTTTGTTACCATACTTTGACTTAATATTGGACAAATCCTCCAGACCACCATAAACTATGCAAATAAGGTCAATCTGCCAAAGATGGGTGTGACTGGTAGACCCTTAAAAGTCTCTAACCCAAACCAATCATCGCTCAATCCCTTTGAGACACACTCTCCAAGACTCACCCCTGAGTCTGACCTTCCGGCAGTTTTTTTTTTATCTTTAAGTGACTTTGTCGATTCGCTGTGGACTCTACAATCTTCAGAAGAACCCGACGAAAGCCTCCAGCTCAATCCTACTAAACTCATCAAGAACCTCTGTTGTCTACCGCATTCGGACACATGTTTAGCAACAAAGCCAATGCAAGTAACCGTTTCCAATTAGTTAGATGCGTGTCTAAGTTCTCTGATGATTCTCATTAGGTTGTGGTTAATTGATGCTAAATACTGCCATTCTTTGTTCTTCTCTTTCTCTCTTTCCTTACTTTCCTTCATTCTGTATATATGTGTTTTGCTTAGTTGTATATTAGCTATGGTTTCATTTATTAAATCCATTATATTCACAATTGATTGCCTCTGTGTGCTGCTCACAATTCGAGGTCACTGAATGTCGATCTTGCTACATGCTAAGCTACTGCTATACTGTATAAAGTAGGAAAGCTGTTCTTTCTTGGCCAGGAAGATAATATTTCCTATAATTGATCAATTATTATACTGTCTGCTCGGTGGACGAACAGATTAAATAATTGTAATATTGATTCTGCTACAGTTAATTCTGAGATATAATCTAAATATTTATAATTAATTATAACCTGTTATAATTTATCCTAGATATTTCATATATTTTCATATAAATATATATATAATTATTCACATAATTAATTTAATTTAACACATTTTTGCATTATATATATATATATATATATAATGCAAAAATGTGTTAAATTAAATTAATTATGTGAAAAATTAAAATAGGCTTCATTTTCTAAAAGAAAACACACACATATTATATATATTAGGGGTGTCAACATTAACGCATTAACGCATTAAGGTGTATATACAGGTGCTGGTCATATAATTAGAATATCATCAAAAAGCTGATTTATTTCACTAATTCCATTCAAAAAGTGAAACTTGTATATTATATTCATTCATTACACACAGACTGATATATTTCAAATGTTTATTTCTTTTCATTTTGATGATTAGAGCTTACAGCTCATGAAAGTCAAAAATCAGTATCTCAAAATATTAGAATATTACTTAAGACCAATACAAAGAAAGGATTTTTAGAAATCTTGGCCAACTGAAAAGTATGAAAATGAAAAGTATGAGCATGTACAGCACTCAATGCTTAGTTGTGGCTCCTTTTGCCTGAATTACTGCAGCAATGCGGCGTGGCATGGAGTCGATTAGTCTGTGGCACTGCTCGGGTGTTATGAGAGCTCAGGTTGCTCTGATAGCGGCCTTCAGCTCTTCTGCATTGTTGGGTCTGGTGTCTCTCATCTTCCTCTTTACAATACCCCATAGATTCACTATGGGGTTCAGGTCAGGCGAGTTTGCTGGCCAATCAAGCACAGTAACACTATGGTCATTGAACCAGCTTTTGGTACCTTTGGCAGTGTGGGCAGATGCCAAGTCCTTCTGGAAAATGAAATCAGCATCTCCATAAAGCTTGTCAACAGAAGGAAGCATGAAGTGCTCTAAAATTTCCTGGTAGATGGCTGCGTTGACTGTGAACTTCAGAAAACACAGTGGACCAACACCAGCAGATGACATGACAGCCCAAATCATCACAGACTGTGGAAACTTAACATTGGACTTCAAGCAACTTGGATTCTGTGCCTCTCCACTCTTCCTCCAGACTCTGGGACCTTGATTTCCAAATGAAATGTAAAATTTACTTTAATCTGAAAAGAGGACTTTGGACCACTGAGCAACAGTCCAGTTCTTTTTCTCCACAGCCCAGGTAAGATGCTTCTGACGTTGTCTCTGGTTCAGAAGTGGCTTGGTAGCCCTTTTCCTGAAGACGTCTGAGCATGGTGACTCTTGATGCACTGACTCCAGCTTCAGTTCTCTCCTTGTGAAGCTCTCCCAAGTGTTTGAATCGGCTTTGCTTGACTGTATTCTCAAGCTTGCAGTCATCCCTGTTGCTTGTGCACCTTTTCCTACCCAAATTCTTCCTTCCAGTCAACTTTGCATTTAATATGCTTTGATATAGCACTCTGTAAACAGCCACACCTTTCAGTAATGACCTTCTGTGACTTACCCTCTTTGTGGAGGGTGTCAATGTTCGTCCTCTGGATCATTGCCAAGTCAGCAGTCTTCCCCATTATTGTGGTTTCAAAGAACAAAAGATACCTGGAACTTATGCTGTAGGGATGGTCATTAATTCAAACTCAAATGTAAATATTCTAATATTTTGAGATACTGATTTTTGACTTTCATGAGCTGTAAGCTCTAATCATCAAAATTAAGAGAAATAAACATTTGAAATATATCAGTCTGTGTGTAATGAATGAATATAATGTACAAGTTTCACTTTTTGAATGGAATTAGTGAAATAAATCAACTTTTTGATGATATTCTAATTATATGACCAGCACCTGTAGACCTTTTTCTGAACGCGGAAGTCTCCCCCGATTAGAACGGTGATTTACATTTCCGGTTTCTAGTCACATTTACATATTTTCAGAGCCGATAATATAATGTGAACCCTATGAAAGTCATTTTAAAAAATCATGTGGCGCCATTGTTTCATCACTTTACAGTGTCGCAATGACAAGTCATAGTTCAATGAGTGGGAAGATGACATGAAGTGACACGAGGTTAAGCTGCATTGAAAACAGATGAGTGCACATACAGCTCCCGATCAGGGTGAAGTTCATGGGATTTTGTAAACCGAATGATAAGAGCAAACATTATTTTTTATATAATAACATATAATATTATCTCACACTCAGTATTTTAACGTAAGCGCTGCAAGCCATGTATACAGTGCCTGACAAGACATTCTGATACGCAAAACAAGTACTTTAAAGGAAATCCTTAGCTTACTGCCATTACTGTGGCAGCCAACAACAGCACAGCAACCTTCCGCACATTTTTATATGTAGTTATATTGAAAAAGTTTCAATTCAGTCAATCTTTTTTTTTACGTGATAACGCTCTTTGAACCAGAGGTGGACGTTAGACATGCATCTGCCATTGCATCTGTAATTTTGTTATATAATTTTAATAATGAAATAGCAGCAACAATGAAGCTGATCATTTGTAAATTGTTTATAAATATGTATTATTATTATTATTATTATTATTATTATTATTATTATATAATTTTGACGTTTTAGCGGATTTCTATGGAGACCGGAACACGAGAGCACCCAAACGGAAGTTAGAATCCATCATGGCGCCGCTCATCAGATATTCAGGAAAAAGGTCTTATAGACAAATAAAAATGAAAATAGATCCTTTTACTAATGTGTATTATACTTGGAATGTATCCCTGGCAACTTAAGAAAGGAGAGGCGGTAGTAACATCACAAACAACGTGAGTTTCAGTCAGAGCAGCAGAAATAAAAATAACAACAGCCACAGATTATATAAGACAATAAACACACGATTACGATAGGATATTTGTATGTGATTTTCTTTACATGAATGTGTACATCTGAAATGGTCATTTATGCAGCGATATAAAAGGATATGAATAGCATATTTTAACAACAGTAAACGACCAAATTTCACATGTGATTGCAAAAGGAAGTTATTACAAACACTCGATGGTAGTTTGAAGTAAGTTCTGAGTAAAAGTGCACTATTAAGTCCATGACTGTGATTAACGCAATTAAATTTTTTAATCGATTGACAGCACTAATATATATATATAAACTTGAATCTCTTTCATCATGACTTTGCATTGTAGCCAGTTAAACACTGTCAATGTGCTGGATCCAACTGCACTGATAAAGTGAATCAGGGAATGATGATAAAGCTGCTCAGAGGACCTGTCCCATCCCTGTCTCTGAGGGAGGAATGCTCCTGAATAAACAGGTCCAGAGACAAGGATGTGTCCCACAGCTGGCCCACTGCAGGTTCTGATAACTCGCTCTAATGCACCTTCGCATTATGTTCAGAGATGTGGTGTGCATGTCGGGCGGTCCGCGGGTCTGCCCCGCAAGTGTATGTGCGAGGAGGAATGGGGTGGTACTGGGACAGGGCTGCGGGAATCCTGATAAGGGACTGGATAAACGTAATGAGGTTGTGGGTGTGTAAATTCTTGCTTACTCTAAACAGGGAAGGCGATTCTAAGCGTAGCCCAACAGCACCTTGGTTATTTGCTCCAGCAGCTGTGGCCTAGAATAACAATCAGGAGGTTTGTCTCGCAGTCAGAGCACACTGTCTGTGTGTGTGTGTGTGTATGTGTGTGTGTGTGTATGTCACTCTAATCTGTCCATGTGTGCTTGGTTAGTCATGAGGCCTATATTACTTTTGCCTTATCTGTGGTCCAAGCTGAACCAAACCTTTATGGACATTATGGAATGTCAGATGAGTGTGTGTGTGTGTGTGTGTGTGTGTGTGTGTGTGTGTGTGTGTGTGTGTGTGTGTGTGTGTGTGTGTGTGTGTGTGTGTGTGTGTGTGTGTGTGTGTGTGTGTGTGTGTGTGTGTGTGTGTGTGTGTGTGTGTGTGTGTGTGAGTGTGTGTGTGTGTGTGTGTGTGTGTGCGCGTTATGCTTTAAAGTAGCAATAAGCCATGCAATCACCACAAACGCCAACAGCAACATGGAGCTTAAACTCAACAATCCTTCCAGCAGACTAATGAAGGAAAGCAAGCATGCATACACACACACACACACACACACACACGTTTGATCAACAACTATGGTCCACAACACACTTTATAGTTAAGCCATTAAGCAAGACGCTTTATCCAGAGTGTCTAAAATGCTAAAATGTTTCATATAGGAAGAACGGTTCACACCAAGTCTGCTTCGGTTAAAAATATACATTTTTGTTCCTTAAAAATGATTTTTATAGCTCAGTACTTGGAAGCTGATAACACACTTGTGGTCACTCTCTACATGGTCAGTGGGTTTTTGAATTGATCGAGTCTCCAAAACAAACAACAACAACAACAAAACTGCAGTACTCTGGATGTCACCACACTCCAGAGCATCATAGAGATGTGATGTTTCATTTTAAAATCTTTTCAAACATGTTTTTTCAAGCCAAAACATCTTGCTGCTGTGGTAAATATAAGCTAGCTGCAGTTTATCTAGTTACCACTCCAGATTATCTAAAGCTATCATTTATCTTTTTACCTATTAAAGTTGGTATGAAATGGAAAGTCACCCCATTTATTTATTTGGTAACACTTTATTTCGATAGTCCACTTTAGAAATTCTACTAATGGTAAGTAACTTTGCAACTACACGTCAACTAGCAGTCATTAGAGTATTAGTAGACTGTCTGCTTAATATCTTCTAACATTTTATTTTTATGGGTCCACAACATACAACATACTGACTATCAGAAACTTTGCAAGTATATGTCAACTTATTCTACTAACCCTAAACCTACCCTACCGAGAGTTAGTAAACATGTAGTTACAAATGAATGAGAATTAGTTGACATGCAGTTGACATGTAGTTACATAATTACTTATAGTTAGTAGAATGTCTAAAGTGGACTATCAAAATAAAGTGTAACCATTTATTTATTTATTTATTTATTTATTCATTATATAAAAATGAATGTACGCCAGACTTCAGTTATTTCATCTGCCTAATTTCTGACCCTTTCGTATAATCAACTACAAGCTCACATTCAGATCTGCCTCCGTCTAAACAATAACCAAATCCCTGGCCTACATTTTTTTTTCTTTTTCAATAACCCGTTTTACTTGGATGAATGTCACAATATAGAAGAAAAGATCTGTAGGTATTCCTGGTATTTTTGGACTTTAAAGAATCAAGTAGGACTAGTTTTAGACAGTAGACTGACACATAAAATGTTTAACCTGCTATTTTCCATACAGTGACAGCATACATGAACTTTCAACATCTAAAAAAGACTCAAATGTAACATAAAACTTGTCCATATAACTTGTGCACTAATAATAATAATAATAATAATCATTAATAATAATAATAATTAAATGAAAAAAATTAATTAAATAAAAAATAATGTAATAATAATTTAAACACAATATAATTACTATATACAATTTATTTTTATTTTTTTCCTTTTTATTTCGATTTACTTTGTATGTACTATATTCCTGGTCTTCTGAAGCCATATAACATTTGTTTGGTGAGGAACAGACTGAAATTTAGTTACACAAAATACCCCATCCATAGCTCATTTCTCATTAAAAATTAATTAACTAACATGTGCGGTGCGGGGAGGTTCAATCCTGCTTGAACGTTCAAAACATGTTCAGTAATAAGGTTCATGTACAAAAAACCTGAAAAAGAGTTTTACATGCACACTGGTAAAAGTTAATATTTCAAGTTCACTAACTGTAATGAATATAACATCCCTGTACTTAAAAAAATAAATAAATAAATGCCTTACTGAAAATGAAACCCAGTCGGTTTAGAGCTGTAAGCTGATGTCCACTCACCGAAGACCCTGCTGTAAGCCAATTCATCCATGTCGGAGAGACATGCAGCTCAGAAATCTCTTAACAAAAATGCTCTCATGGAAAGCTTCATGGAGTGGGAGAGAGAAACTTGTGGATTAGGTTGCCCAGGAAAACCTAGAGGGCAAACACTCCAACAACCTTACACCTGAAGAATGCTAAACATATCACAGACTGAATTTTACATACTTTCTCTCATCTGGGAAGGAGCTGGAGTACATTTGAATAAGTGTTTTACTCTATTTATAGATTTGCATACTTTATGATTAAGCCTTCAAAAAGACTTTACAAAAGATGGCATGTTCTTAGATACCTGTAACAGAACCTGCAAATGTGGGAAACATGTCCACATGTAGGATAAGAAATAAAATTGTGTGAAACAGACTTGTTACAGACATATATAATATTCAGTGACCTCCAGCTTCTGTTCTGTTGTTCTCCATTATGAACTAAAATCAAATACATTTAGTTTATCATATGAAAGGATAATGGGAAAGTACTGCTTCACTGCGAGGCATTTTGCATCAAGGCCTTTAGTATATAAGGTTAGTATTCTCAGGTACATTAGCTTTTTTCAAAGTGTCCGCTGGCTCATTGTAATTCTAGAGCTGTATAAGGCAGCGTGATTATGCTTGTATCGGAGAGAAGATGCAGAGATTAAGCAGAAGCAAGCCGATGGCTTTTAGCGGCTGTTCCTGTGGGCGTTCAGTAAATGTTTATGGTGGGCATGCTGAAGCTCGGACAGACAGTCGCTTGGGATGAATTGCTGAGAAGGAAATGATAACGGCTATGTCAGCATTGTTCGTGAGGGATTGTGTATGTACAGAAAAGTATTACTTTAGCTTCTGCAAACATATATATGTGATGACTCATCACCAATTTTCAAAACTGATCTGCATATACAATGATGAGAGAGTGATGGTTCATAAAGATCCATCTGAGCACAACATGAAGACATTTTAATGAGTTCTCACAAACTCTGCTGTCATTCTTTACACACAGTGAATGAGATGCAGCATTTACAGTTAAAGTTTTGTATTGAATTTTTAGTGAAAATGAAATGAATAAAAAAAATAACATGGGGAAAAACTCAATCTAATTTCATAAGATCGAAACTATTTAAATTTTTTAAAAATTACTCGATCATAAAATAGAAATTTTATAGAATTTTTTTTCTGTAAAATAAAATAAAATAAAATGCATGTAATCCAAGGACAAAACAATATTTTCATAAAAATAACGATACATTTTATGGAAAATGAAATAAAATAAAAATGCAACAGTGGAGAGTGAGGAAGATTCAAACACGCACTGCCCACATGAGCACCAAAGCTCAATGCTTTGCAGCACATGTATATTAATATCTAGGACTGTCAAGGTTCTAAGGCAAAGTAAAAAGAAAGTTTGCATGCAGGTTTGTTTTTGATCAGACTGTGCATGTAAGAACAATTGCAAGTGTGTTATTATATTACAAAATACCTGGAGCACACAGGGAAAAAAACAACCTGGTCTCATAAAAATACGTACCAGGTAGGGAAAAAAAAAAAAGTGAAAATAAGAACAGGGAGAGAACAAAGTGAAAAACCAGAGAGAATGTGGAGTGTGTCAGGAAAAAAAAAAACTGATTATGGGAGAAATATGTGGACAGAAACATAGTGAACCGTCAGGTGGAATACAAGAGCGAAAACTAATTAATAAAGCACCAATGGCATAAAAAGACACCATATTACAGAAGCTAAAGGTGTTATCGCAGCACAAAGACTCATATTCTACCACAGGGATACTGAAAGTCCAGTCCATATGTAAATTCTTGGCCGACGCAGAGATATGACTAGTCTGCCACTACTATCAAGACTCTTGTTGAGAATTCAGCTGCACTGTCTGTGCCTGCACTGCAAGAGAATGATGCAACAAATCAGAACACCAGGGTTATAATGAACGAAGCAGTCTGAACACATGTCTACACAGAAAACGAGTGACAAGACGCAAAATGACAAAACTTGTTGCATGCTATTGCGTGCACTGCAAATCAACAAATGTGTCTACAGTGCAAGGAGTCCTATTTTGTTGTGTTGCTTGCTGTTCAAACTTTACAAAACTCAAATTGTATTTAAATATATTTATTCCCAAAACATTTTCACATTTCATGAAGCAATAATTATTTTTTTAATAATAATGAAGCAAAATATCAGGATATGCAAAAACGATTGATTGGTCCATGATGACACAAATATTAAAAGCTCAACAGCAAAAACAGAATGGATTCCCAATCCACTACACCCAATTATGAACTGCAACAAATATACACCATAAATGATTTATTTAAGATAATCAGTTTGTTTTACAAGATATTGATATGTTTGACAAGAAAATACTTTTTTTAGTCTTTCTACTAAATGTCATGTTTAATTCAGTGTGTTACTTGCCCTCTTTTTGTAATTAATTGTGACCTACAAGACATTTCTGATTAAAATATGTTATTTTATGAAATTATGTAATTAATAAAATTAATATGTAATTGTATTAAGTAGGACATTTACATGTGAAGATCAAATCAATATATTGAAAGCATTTATTCATGTAAGGATTGCATTTTTATGTAAATAATGTTTAAATTCACTCTGACTACATTATTCTGGAAAATAAAAAGGCTCTCCAAAAAACAGACCAGCATTTTTGTGTTTTTTTGTTTTGTTTTGTTTTAAGTTTTTTGTTGTTGTTGTTTTGCTGTTTTTGTTTTTTTTTTGCTTACTGGACATTTTAAAACCAATCAAGTATCATGAAAATTATTACTAATACCAGGTCATTTTATTTGCTGGCCCCTCAATCACCCTGCATTTTCTAAAAGTGGCCCTTGAGCTGCACAATTTTAGTATCCAACCTTTATTTTTATTTTTTTTATTTTTCAGTTTTCCCCTCAATTTTTCTCAGTCACACTTTCACATATACACAGAAACAATTGGTTTCTTTTTGCGTTCATGGGGTTGTGCAATGACCCCTTCCATTTAAACCTTGACCTTGGACCTTTATCAGTTAAATAAACCAGCCTGGTCTTCTGATTATTCAATAAAACCACAGTCCTATCGATCTCCGATAGCATTTTGTACCAGGGGTACTAGGTTTTTTGTTTGTGTGTGTGTGTGTGTATACGGTGTCCGTGTGCGTCTGAGCAGCTGCAACTGTTCATAAATCATTCTAGGAGACAGTTGTGAGCAAGCCCTTCATCTTATGTGGTCCCTGTGTGTTTAACCCTCTAACCATGAAGGGTGCTAACCCAGACTACACAATCACACGACTGCTGCACACACACACACACAACTGCAGGACTCAGAAGGGAAGACGGGATGAAATGAGCAGTTGAAGACAGAGAAAAGATGGGAAAAAAACGGAAGAGTGGTGGTTGAGAGAGCAAGAGAAAGGCCCTACAGCATAGTAATGTCAAACAAGAAATAGGCTCAGTGAAGCAATGAATCTCTTTCCAACCACAATGACTGAAAACTGCAGCTTCCAGTTTAAATGCACTTGCCTGTGCAGTTTCACCTTCTGCTATTTTAACAATTTGGACTATTGTGAAAATCGCAGTATGCTACATTTCTTAGGAAAAAATGTGTATATAATACAAAATTTGGGGCATTCTGTGTAAACTCAAGCACTTGATTTTGACTACTGAAAATGTGTACAATGTAACAGTTTACTCTTGGAGCCACAGTATCAGTATCTCTGGAACTGAACCATACACAGTAAAAAAAAATAATAATAATAATAATAACAATAATAATTTTCTCAACTTATTTTGTTTGAAAAAATTTTGAGTTTTCTCAACTTTTTGTTGTATAAACTGCTGAAGCTGGTTGCCTTAAACTTTTTAAGTTTGCTCAAGATTTATACAACAAAAAGTTGAGAGAACTCAAAAATCTCCTACAAAATTTAGATACTAGAGAAAAAGTTTGTTAAAATCAAAAATCTAATTCTAGGATCTTTATATCTAGGATGTTAAGATCTCTTTAACACTTCTTGAGTACTAAAAAGAAAACGTGAAAAGTGCTTTTTCAATTTTGAACTATCACCAATGCCATATAATGCAACAATAACTGCTAAAGTCAACGTTTTTTTAATAATAAACCCAGAAATATCTGTGTAAAAATATATATATATAATATTGATGCTGCCATCTTTCCAAAGTTATATAAATCTCATTCTCAGGGTTAAAAAAAAATCATTTTGATCCCCCTCTACAAAATAGCAGATTGCTCAGTAAATATTTATCCTTGACATTTAATTTTCATTGTTTTGTTTTTTTGCACATTATTAACATATTGGCTGTTTATTAGTACCTATAAAGCACATATTCTGCATGACCATATTCTACAGTGCAGTGCTAATCCTACCCAGTACCTAAACTTAACAACTACCTTACTAACTATTAATAAGCAGCAAATTAGGAGTTTGTTGAGGCATATGTCGTCGTTAAAGGTTTGTTATTGGAGAGAATTGGACCTTAAAATAAAGTTTGACCTTATTTGTCTTTCTTCAGAAAAATATTAACAAAATCAACAATTTTAGCCATGAAAGTTTTTGAAATGTGGTTCATTTGACACAGAATTACCCATTTTCTAAAGTGGTAAACAACTGCTTGTTTTGTACAAAAACCTTTGAATATGCACCCAGTGTGTGTGTTTCATCTTATTGATGGTTTGATTAGCGGTTTGATGACTGGGGGTGGTTAATTGGAGCCTTGGCTTTTCTGTGAAAGGGGTGGGAAAGGTCATCGATGAAGTCCGCGGAGGTGAGTGGCATTTCCTGAGCCGCTCAGGTTGGTGAGACGGGGCCGAAGGGAGAGAGTTTACAGTGGGAGAGGTAGAGGAGTGAAATGAGTATGTTAGTTCTGCGTCACAGAGGGTAAAAATGTCAGTGTGTTTCATCATCCCCTCCCAATACAGTACACAGTCGTATGTGAGCACACACACACTAAGAAAGAGCCGCGTAGGAGTCATAGCTGTCAAATAAGCACTCATTAAAAAATTGGTCAAGCATGCGTGGTTGTGCTGATCAGCCAGGAACAATGGGTTACGATCCAGTAAAGGGAATTATCAGTCAGAAGGGAAGGTTACAAAATATTTCACCAATGCAGACAAAGTTTTTGTACAGCTAGAAGAACCCCGCTGTGAGTTTCTCGCTGCATTTTAGCCCAGAGCACAAAATTGAGGATTAAAATAGACCTTAGCTCATAAATGCGAGTTATTGTGTGGAAAAGACACACTTGGGACTTTATAGAGTTTTGTGTGTGATATATATATATATATATATATCTTTTCTGCATACATCTGTGTATCACTCGATTGGAGTCATCTGAGTGTAACTACACTCTTATAAAAAGGAAAAAATCTCACATTATTAAAGCTCCTGATCAGACGAGAGGGTCAAGCGCTTGCAAATCCATCCAAAGCTGATTGATTTTGATTTGCCTCATTCACAGCTCCATTCAAAGAGCATTGTGTGTTCTGACGTATGGAGAGAATTAGACAAAGAACCTTCGTGAGAGCGAAATAATCGTTTCATGACAAATTGTAATCGTATTCACATTAGCGTCAGGCAGAATTAAAAAAAAAAAGAAAAAGAAAAAAACATCACCAGCTTTTTCTTCTGAGCTTCTAATTATCCTTCATTTTCGCAGATTCATTCTGGCTTTTTTCATTCTCACATTCATTCGCTTTGCTGCCTGTGAACCCTTCATATCTCTTGCTCTCCACTGGGTCACGACCTCTTCATTACAAAGTGGTTTCTGATCGGTGGATGAAATATGTGCCTGGTGTGAGGGGAAAAGGACTGACTGTGGAGGTTTCAGGTTATTCATCTCTGCATGCTATTGTAAGGTAGAATAGAGGTCTAGTACTCTATGATTATACACATCATACCTCTACAATACGTCTACAGAATAGGTCTAAGCAAATGCTTTTACTGCAAACGGCTTACTGTTGAATACGTGCAACATTAAAAAGCAGTGACTTATGTACTTATGTAGTGGCATTAGTTTTTAAATCATGTTGATTTTCATTATCAAACTTATTTTAGTAATTCAGAAAAGGGTTTAGAATTAAAAAATATATATATTGTTGCACTTTTCCTGTTAATATTTCAGCAATCAAGTCATGTGTCCTGTAGTTTCTTCTGTCTGGCTATAATCAGAATTAGCCAATTTACAAATGAATACTTTTGAGTCGATTCTTTTTAATGAAAGGGTCAAAATGGGTTAGCAACACACAATCTGAATCGATTCAGTCTGAATCACTTGGACGGCTCACTCACACACTGAATTGTTCGGTACAACAGTAACAGGACACTTCACTATGCAGATAAAACAACAAGTACTGAAATGGATATGTATATACAATATGCAAATTCAACTTCTCATTTGTCTTGAAAATTCATATGAAGCTTATGAATGGCTACATTTTCTGAGCAAAGAAGTATCAAAACACTATCATAAAACCATACTATTGCTGAAGCACCCAAAAGTAACATTCAAATATGCAAAATATATAACTGGCAAAATAGTTTTGATAATGCAGTTTATAGTTCGTTATTTTGGAGATGTTTTTACACATATATTACATCATATTACAGCTAATATTGTGGAGCATCAAATAGCTACTTTCTCTAAAGTGTAGCTCTCAGCTAAATTTAGTTCATTTTAGTCAAGCCGTTATTATCTAGCTAGCTGATAACTAGGCATCTTAACCCAATGCTGCCCACAACACCCTAGTATGTGACAGTGACAAGCTTACACAGACAAACAACAATTTGTTACAAAATGTAATGCAGAAATTCGGGCCACATAATGCAGGGAAAAAAACTGTTATTTTGTTTTTCACACGATACAAAATAAAAATTAAAAAAACTTACACTATACACTTTAAATATACACTAGATTACTTAAATAGCTAACTAGAATGATTGGGTGATTTTGTTGGGCAGTGAATCTGCATAGAGCATAAAATTATTTTAATTGTGATTATATATAGTTTAATATTTTTATTTTATATTGTAGCAATACTTTTGTAGTGTACAATAAAAAGTGAGTATTTAACTGAAATAATTATATCGTACAATTATTAAATTACAATACTAGGCCTACTTTTTATGTCTTAAAGGGATAGATCACCCCAAAAAAAGAAAATTATGTCATTAATTATTCACCCAGGGTGATCATAACCCATTGTTCCTGGCTGACCAGTGAATCACCCTCATGTCGTTCCAAACCCGTAAGACCTTCGTTCATCTTCGAAACACAAATTAAGACATTTTTGACGAAATCCAAGAGCTTTCTGACCACCTGAAAACTCATCTCTTTTGTCACCATTTGAAAAAAAAAAAAACTTTGCTTTCTCTTTCCTTAATCTCTCTCTGTCTAGCTTGTACTAATCTGAACAACGGCTGAATATTTGTATTACGAGCACTTTCTGTGTTTTTTGCCACTTCATGATGAATAGCTCCTCAATTCCACAATTGTAAGTCACTTTGGATAAAAGCGTCTGCTAAATGAAAATTAATGACAGAATTTTCATTTTTGGGTGAACCGACTCTGTAATTTCTTCATTCTTTCAAATTTTTCTGAGCAAAAAAAAATATTGTTTTTTTCAGAGTAAAGCTCAGCACAGTATTTATTTACATTCTTGGTTCATTTACTGTGAACTAAGATCCAGAAACACTGTATCAAATGCCACATTTCACTTTGAACCTTGCACCGTTTTCCCCACACATATTTGTGACGTAGAATGTAACTTGCTAATGTGACCGTTCATTAAACCATATTGCAATATCGATTTTGTTTCAACATATCGTGCAGCTCTAAAAGCTTTTTATGCGCTGTTTCTAAAGTACAATATATCTGCTGGTAGCGAACCGAGGTTTGATAGCTTTTTGTTCCTTGGTACTTGCTGTTGTGTGTCCAGACATATGGGACCAGCAGCCCAGTGATTCACAGCAGTTCTCAGCAATATGATTCACCAAACAAGTCAATACACAACGTATAAACATATGAAGGCTTCTGCCTCAGAGAGCGACAGAGAGGCTTAGCAGACAGCTCTTTTGATTTTCATCTCATTTGAAGTGTAGATAAAGCACCTGATAATGTTTGTGCCAAACTTTAAATTGAGGCACTTTACACCTGATGCCCCGTGTGGGTGTGCGTATATGAGCATGATTGTGCGAGACAGAAAGGTCAAGCAATGTCTGAAGGGATGCCAGCTGTCCCTCTCCAAGTTTGATTTTCTCATAACCTACAGACACACAAATAAAACAAACCGGAGAGTCACTCGCACACAAATACACACGGATACACGCATGCACATAAATACAAATGCCTCCTACTTGAGGTGCAAAAGGTCTGACAAATGTCAGAAACCAGGTTGTGAGGTAGAAGCAGAGAAAATCACAGAGCGATAGAAGTAAACTTGGGTTGGAAATGAGGTTTGAACGAGAAAAGAAGGAAGAATATTTCCAGCTGTGGTGTGTGGATCAGGATATTTCCATTAGATTCCCACCACCCCATGTCTTTCCACCTGTCAGTATGTTGGGTTTTTGACAGCGGGCTCTAAAGATTTAGTTTGAATGCTGTGCATTTTTCCTGACACCTAGACGTGTTTACGGCAGGTGCTGGAGTCAACCTGCTGTTGGTTTCCTGAGTGTGTATCATGGGAAGGAAAGATGAAAAAGCCGTAACACTTGACTTGTGTCTTACTGCCGCAGACTCTTTCATCACATACACAGAGTCCTTCAAACTATCGCTATCAAACCGCAGGCAGGAGAGGAAAACTGATGCTTGATGAGGGATGATTACAAATGCTGTGTAAAAGTGATGTGTAAGTGTGTTGTGATTGACCTCTTCCTCTGAAGCATGTTCTGAATACTTGTGTGTGGCTGAATAAAAGCATAAGCATTTCTTTTTTCGTCTCATGTGGTTCATTTATTTATGTAACCTGCACTTTTTCCCCTTTTTTGCTATTTTCATTTAAAGGAATGGGGGGGGGGGGATCAAAAGCTACATTTAAATTCTACTCTTACTATCTCTGTAGTATGCAGTATGTGGACTGGGAATAGCAAGTGAGTACGGAAAACCTGGATGACCTGTTACATTTGTCTAAATCCACACTGTATCAGGCTCTGTATTACCATTACAGTGTGACGAATGAACCTGACATGTTATGATTTTTAACATCTCTTACATTGCTAATTATTTGATCAGAGACTGCCAAATGCTGTTAACACATTAACACCAAATTGGATTAGGAATGCAAAATAAGCGTTTGTTTTTCCATGATGATGGCTGGCTTAATTAATCATGCAACATGATGAGGTCAATGTGACAAACAAAATGAGGTTATGTGATAAGGAAGCATACTACTTTTTTGAATAACTGGGATAAACATTTCACTTATTTAAAAAAGGAGTCAAATTAAAAAAAAAAAAAAAAAAAAAAAAAAAAAAAGTCAAATATAAAATTAAATAAATGCATACAGTATATTATATATACATACTGTATATATATATATATATATATATATATATATATGTCACGATAAGCCACATAAGGGAAGCAAGGAGTAAACTCAAACTAAAGTCTTTAAATCAAAACAAACAAAGCAGGCAGAGACACAGAAACAGGACATTGACGTCATTACCAGACACTATACTCAGGGAAACACAGGGCTTATAAACACACACTAAACAAGATAATTAAACAAACACAGGTGGGACATAATTAACTGATAATGAAACAATAAGGACAGGAACAGGAACCAAACCAAATATGGGCATACGTGAGGGGAAACTAAGTCAAGGGGAGCATGAGAGAGAAAACCACAAGACAAGACAGGACACAGGTCTGACAGTATATACATACACATACATACACTGTAAAAAATTTCAAGCGGTTTCAACTAATTATTATTTAGTAACTAATTCCACAGAAATTTTACGTTCAGTCAATTTCTGACTTCAAAGTGTTATCTGAATTGTTATTTTTTAGTTGGCTCAAACTTTAGTGAACTAGTTTTATAGTCCATTCAACTAAAACGTTTTAATTGGTCAAACATTAAGAAAGACTACTGCAAGTTATGTCAATTAAAATTTAATCATTTACTCCATGTGTTTTATATGTTACCTCAACTAAGATTTATTATTTGGGCATCATAAGAAATTGCTGGGGAACTATATAAACATATATTTTTATAGTTTAACAAACTTATTAAAAATGATTAACTGGTGTGTATCAATCACTAAAAACACATTTATTTATTTAATAACAATCTCCATTTATAATATTTTTCATGCAAACTAAACATACAGGAATGACGAAAAATCACCTACATCTTGGATGGCCTGAGGGTCAGTAAATTAACAGCAAATTTTCATTTGTGGGTGAACTATCCCTTTAAAGCTCCAGTTGACAAATATTACATCTGTAATACAACTGCAAAATTCAGTTTAAAATTTATTTAATGAACTAAGAAAAAACAAAACAAGCCAAACAAAATGTTAGCAAACAAACATTTACAAATATTATTACTGTTCACAATTACATCTTTAAAATGAGGCAGAAGTCCAAAAAAAAAAAAATGAACCAGGTTACAATATATAAAATCAAATCAAGTCACCTTTATTTACATAGCGCTTAAAATACTGATTGTGCCAAAGCAGCTTTACAGAGTCAAACAGGAAAATAGTTTGTCAATAATGCAAGAGGACATTAACAAGTCATTTTTCCAGTTAAAGTCAGTTCATTTGTGTCGCAAATTAGCTCAATGTGAGATGAACATAATTAATCATAACGGGTTATTATCAGTTATATTCATCTTCAGGAATTAACTGTAGCATTGATAGTACAATAAAATTATTTGTCCGCAGTACGGACAGTTTTAATCGTCTATTGACTCTAAAGAAAATTATTTCTCATCAGCAAACCACAACCTGTTAAGAACCATCAGCGAATCACATCACTTTAATTAAAAGGGGTCGAAGCCTAGAAGCGCATCTAAACAGTTAACAAGCGGTTACTTGCATTGGTTTTGTTGGTGCTGAGTAAAGTGTCCCGGTGCATGTATAATGCATAGATTCCTGATGAATTCTTTAGGAGTGAAAGCTTTGTCATTCCAGCCCTGGGTTGATTGGTCCGAAGTGAATCGAAAAAGTTACTGAACTTAAAACTGCCAGAAGATCGGACTCCCCCCGGAAGGGGAGCCGCGAGATTTCCAAGGTGATATGTGTGTCTCCCGGGAACCGAAAGTAAAGAGAAGCACCTCTTTTGGATGTGGGAGAAGTTTTATCTGGTTTTCCTGTAACACCCATTTTGCTTAGTTTGACCAATAACAAGGCGCATAGATTCAGCGGGAAAGTGTTTCTTTGTCCCACTTGACACCTCATTTGCATGTTTTATGACTGGTCTGAAGAATCGGTGTAGTTTTGCCTACCGTACAGTAAAAATAGTATGATTCATTTCACGATCACATAGTGTACATCATTGTTTGATGAATAAAGAGCAGATCATTTTGATACCAAAAAAGAAACATCTAGAAGATATTAAACCAGAGATACATTCATACACCTGAATATGAGCATTTAGAGCTTAACTAATACAAATAACGAGTGGTAACTAGGCTCATATAATAAGGAAACAAACAAACAACACATGCATATACCAGATACATTTGTAACTGTTTAATTATAGTCTAAATAAAGAAAATGTCTCTATGTGTGTGTGTGTTATGTGTATTGTAATCATGGAGGCAGTCCACTGGTCAGCCAGGCCGTTGGTGCCTGGTACCGAGGGTCATTTAGTTCTCTGGATTGAGTTTGAAGTCCGATGGAGAAAACAGAGAGTTGATCTGTTTAACATCTTCTAGATGGTGGGGGACAACCATTGGCAATTTAGCACCCATATAAAAGGTAGAATGTGGGGTCAGGTCTGTTAATTATATGCAAAGGTCAAAAGGCTAAAAGGATCTCTTAAAACAAAGTCCCAACGACCATCAATGATCATAAGCAGATGCTACATTGGTGATTCAGTGTTGGCATCATCCAGTTCAGCTCGCTTCCAATAGTGTCTGTGCAATCAGCCAAGTCCCCAAATAAGCAAGCCAAAGGTGACATCGGTGACAGAAATTGAGTAGAAAATCTTGGGAGAAACCAGGCTCAGTCGGGGGGCAGTTCTCCTCTGGCCAGATGAATCTAGCATGGTGTGGCTTAATTCTAGGCTGCAACACAGGTCAGATTGAGCAGAGGATTGTCTGGTTCTCGTGGTCTTGTCCCGATGGCCAACGAGGTCTTCAGAGGGGGATCTGTCTCTGGGGCTCATCTAGCTGACATGGTCTCCGCTGACATTCAGGGCTGTAGAGGTCATCTCTAGGTGCTGATCCACCATCTGATCTTGATACAGACTGGATCTGGGTGACTGTAGTGACCATCTGATCTGGATACGAACTGGATCCGAGTGGCTACATTCACCTCAGAATAAGAATGAACATTAGCATAGATGCCACTGAGAACAGTAAAGCTCATATAGTTGTAGTAAAAACTCTAAACATTTACACATATTACCTGGAATGAAAACAATAAACTCCTAGTCTTGAAAGTACACACAGTATGTAGTTACAGTGGAGCGGTCTGGTCACGAGCCAGTGTTTGGTGCCTTGGAAGAACTAACTGGGTTGCATCTGAAATCTTGCAACGATGACAAATCACCAATGAAACCTTTGGCCACACCCCAAAAAAGACAGAAAGACAAGTACATTTTAAGTAAAAAAAAAAAATGAAATGATGCCTTTTAAATCATTTACAATGTATCAATATCAGTTAATTAAATTTGTGAAATTTAAGTTGCAACCTTTTTTTTCACAAATTCGTTCCACAATCCATTTCACATCAGGGAGCATTGATGCTGACTGGATTTGTAATAGAACATGTACATTTCATATTATAGGGCTAAGTTACCTCAAATAGCATAAAAATAATATCAAAATATAACGGTCCTGTCTGTTGTTGATAAATACCAATGGTTACGTTTTACAAATTGATGATCAGTTGTCCCAGTGTTTACTGAGCCGCGGTCTTCCCCAGACCCTGTGCAGGAACTCGTGTGTGCACAATCTAAGTGATTGACTACCTAGGGAACTGACTGAGAGGCTTTGAACGGCCCTGTGAAACGATTCAGTTGTTCATTTTCATTCGGAACAACGAACTTCTCTTCCGAAGCGCCTTCACAAGACTAGAAACGCCGTGTAACGTTAATCCGCTCCGTTTGAAAAGAGCGACATTTCACTGTGGCATGTTAGTCACGTTGAATGTCTTCGTTTTACTTCACGGGACAATTGCAAAAGTTTACTTGCAAAAACCCATTCAACATGCCCATGTTAACTTCAAATGAGCGCAATACTGTGGTTTACATTTAGTTTCACGGTTCATAGATAGATTTCGGTTAACGTTAGTCGTATTAAGACTAATGGCTTATAAAAGAGAGAAAGACCGCGAGATCTCTTCATATCTTTTCACGGCACAGAAACGCAAAATATCATACAACAAGCCAAAATTAGCTAAAATTCATTATAGTAACACAGCGTTTGATATTAACTTAAGTGTTTTATTGATTAAACAAGGGCTAATTGTGGCATTAAATTTCCCTCAGCCATATCATACCACGCTTATTCGATGTTTATATATGTGTGTGTGTGTGTTGTACGTGTACGTATAAATATATACGTTTTAAATAAAACATTTACACCTTTTAAATATCCGTTTTGATAAATTCAGTCTAACCTTAAGTATAAATATTTATTCAGCGCCACCACTTAAGTTAAGTGACTTAGCGTTACCTGACGCCTGAACTTGACATACCCAGTCTTATATCCACTTTTCTTCAGATATACAACTCATAAAACACTTTCTAAATGTACACTCAAAAAAAAAAAAGAAGAAAAGAAAAGAAATCGAATATGTTGCATGATTTTCTCGTTAAATTTAGTCAGAGATCAGAGACCATTCCTTCATCCAGAATCTCTCCAGATCCTTCAGAATACCAGCTCCATGTTGGTCCTTCTTCTCTTCAGTCCACCCCACTCATTTTCTACAGGGTTCAGGTCAGGGAACTGTGACAGCCATGGCAGAAGCTTCATTTTGTGCTCAGTGACACATTTTTTGTGTTGATTTTGATGTTTGTTTTGAATCACTGTCTTGATGGAAGATCCAAACATGGTCCATTATAAGATTTCTTACAGAGGCAGTCAAGTTTGGATTTTTTATCTGTTGGTATTTGACTGAATCCATGATGCCATGCAACAAGGCATCCAGGACCTTCGGCAGAAAGACTGGCCCACGACATCATAGATCCAGAAGTATATTTAACTGTGGGCATGGGCAACTTTTTATCCCCATCTGGTGGGTTTGCTGCCATAAAGCTCTATTTAGGTTTCATCTGACCATAGAAGCCAGTGCCATTTGAAGTTCCAGTCGTGTCTGATAACTGAAAATGCTGGAGTTTGTTTTTGGATGAGCCAAGATGAGTTTTTTGGATGAGTTGAGGTGATGTGGTGAACATGTGGTGATGCAGGGGCTATTTGATTATATATATATATATATATATATATATATATATATATATATATATATATATATATATATTAGGCTTTCTGACCCCAAGATTCATCTGTAGTTCTCCATCTGTGATTCTTGGAGAGTCTTTGGCCACTCAAACTTAGCGTGCATTATGACAATAAAGACACACGTCCTCTTCCAGGCAGATTTGAAACATCTTTAGTTGATTGGAGCCTCTTAATTATCGCCCTGGTGGTGGAAATGGGGATTTTCAATGCTTTAGCTCTTTTCTTACAGCCACTTTCTATTTTGTGAAGCTCAACAATTTTGTTCTACACATCAAAACTATATTCTTTGGTTTTACTCCTTGTGATGGATGATTAAGGGAATTTGGCCTTTGTGTTCCTCATATTTATAATCCTGTGGAACAGTCACCCTGGTGTGCTACAAAATGTAAATATAAATTAATATGCTTCAGAGATATTTTACTCATAAGAATCTCTAGGAGTGCCAATAATTGTGGCCAACATGCATTGGAGAAAAAAAATAATAATAATATCCATTCTCCAAACTGCTTGTCCTAGGATGGACAAAACAAAACACTGCACCACCTTCTCATGCTATTCAGTTTTACTGTACTGAGAGAGAAAACACTAGTTACACACTCCTCAATCCACTTCTGTGCAGTATCAAAACTGTTTTTATTATTGCGCTGTTGCATTCATTTCAATCAGTTGGTGAACAATGGAGCAGATGCTGTTTGTATAGGAGATACAAACCCAATGATTAAGCTCCCAGAACATACACCCAAAACATTTCTCATCATAATCGCCTAACTCATTATACCATATTCATTAAATCTAAATGCCTCTGGATGTGATGGTCGATGAACAGAAAAGAAACGAGTCAGTCATATAATGGTCTTGTGCATCATTTTTATAGAGACAAAAAAACACTGTGAATAAGACAGATGATCCTTAATTGGCCATAGAGTAAATGACATGTCGGAAACGTGCGAGTTTTGATCACATTCCTCGCAAAAGCCCTGAGAGTTTGTAATCATAACACAGTTTAATTGATTATGCCATCATTGTGTTTTGCTTAGAATAGTTTGCATGTCTTCGCTGAATGGTTGTGAAGCAGAAAATAAAATTACATTACAGATCAAACGGTGCCTTTTACCTGATTTGTTCTCTCTCGCTCAGCGTCTTTTTTTCTGTGAAAATGTTTACTACAGCTTTGAAGCTCAGTATTTCTATCTTTTGTGCAATATTCATTCAAATTGAGATCTGCTCATACACAGCAATTCATAATTCACAAGGTCTCAACTCTCAAAAATAGGTTTTCAGGTCTCTTTTGAAAAACACCGATCATAATTCATAAGGGACCAACCTACCTAGTTAACATCACTATCTAGTTTTGTTTTAGCTGATTCAGATTTTCCAATGCATGTCCTGTCATTAGCACCAGCGTTTGTTCATTAGAAATGGAAACCACTAAAAATGTAAAAAATCTGCCTTTTAGGGCAGCATTTCACAAACAACAGCAGACAGTTTGAGCAAGGGATTGAAAGGATATGGACAAGCCACATGGGAGAGAGAAAAAGAATAACTGTGGAGATAAGCAAACTTTTATTAAAAAGGAAATTTTTGATAGGAAAATACGAAGAGAGAGTAACACGTTCTGACCTCTGCACCACCCAAACCCTCACAGACTGGGTGTGCAATTAGTTTAGAGAGGTTAAAAAAAAAGAGAGAGAGAGATAGAGAGGGAGGGAGATTACTTGGCTTGTGGAAGTAAAGAGAAGGATATATCATGCACAGAAAAAGATCTGCACTGCTCTGTTAGGTCAGGAACAGGGAATCATTTTATCAGTTTAGCAGTAAATAGTATTTAAAGGTAAAGGGCAGTTTTAATATTACCCCGGGGATGATATTTAATAAAAATTAACTTTATTTTGGCAAATATTTATTGTACTGTATATATGAAGATCACAATAAAATATTCTTGATATTTTTTGCCATGCTGTTGCAAAATGTTTCAAATGTTTTATAATTTCAAATTCAAATTTTGCTTTACCCTTGTCCCAGACCCAGAATTTAATTCCCAAAATACCATCATAAATAAATACATTAAAATTGAAGAATCTAAACAAACAGTAAATTAATCATTTTCAAAAAACTTTTTACACGAATTACAACTGTCCCTCACTTTTTCCATTGTTCCACCATGTCGGTATAAACATTTGACCAACACTTTGCTTTTTTCAAAAGTCAGTGTACTTGGTTGCCAAGTTGACAACAACAGTATCAGTGAAGAGCGTGCTTGAGACAAACCATGTGATGTGTGAAGAAGCACAATTTTTTTTTATTATGTGTAATGTCCAATCAAGCTGTAAATTTGTCAAATTATGAAAAAGAATGAAATGAAAAATTGTTTTTAAGACACATACAATACTAGCAATAGCATTACTAAGACAAATGAGACTGCAAATAAATACATAAAAGCCCATATATGAAGAAACACTGTTAAATTTAACTGAACTGATTGAGATTGAATATTCTAATAACTGCACCCACACAGCATGCAGCCTAAAGTCCATCTGGGAATTTCCAAGTACTCCTCATCATTGGGATAACACTAACAGATCTGGCAACAACACTAAAAATACCCTCCACAAGAGTAAACATCTCATTGTGACACTAACACCACTGTGAATATGTGCTCACAGTGTGATAATGAGTTCCGTCTCCACCATCAACTGTAAGTTCTGCTAAATTAAAGTCAGTGGAGGAGAACGTACATTTCAACAGTATTAAACGTCATCAGCAATGCAACAAAGAAATATTTTCCATCGTTAAAAATTATCCACACATCGTACCATCAATAATACGAAAGTGTGACACTCATCATGTGGCAACGTAGCCACTGGAATCTCGCAATTCCTCCGACACACGTCATCCCATGTTGATCCAATGCAGATGATTGTCCCACACATGTGTTTCTCATCCTGCCTGATTCACAGCTCCTCCTGTCCTTTCCTTCCCTCTGCCCATTCATCTCAGCATCTTATTCTTTATGGGAAGCATTCAGTAATGAAAATATAATGATGTCTGTCATCGGAGAACATCGTATTTCACTCATCATGAGGCCTTGGCACGTGGCCGGCTACTCAGTAATGGCTCTAAATAGCAGAGATTGACAGAGCTTGACGCTTTTGTTTGATAGCCTCCATCTCAGCCCGAGCGAGTGATACAGGATTCATTTGATGGACCGGTTACCAGCTCTGACTCATGCTTGAAAATGTAATAGTACAACACGCCTCATCGTGTACTCTGGTGCACATCAGGAACACCATGTACACTAGCAAACAGTTAACTCAGATGAATTAAATATGGTAATAATCATAGATTCTATGCATATTAGACAAACTGGAATAACTTTAAATGGAGTTAACAAACTATAAAGTTTTAGCAGGGTTTTAGCAGCAATAAGAAGAAGAAGAATGTCTAGATATTCTTTTTGATCATAAAAAAATATTAGTTTTATTATTAATATTTTTAATTAATTTTTCATAACAACAGTTTAATAAATATAACAATGACAATGATGTAAATGATAAATGAAAATTACTGACAAAACAACTACTACTACTACTAATAATAATAATAATAATAATAATAATAATAATAGCTTCTTGAGAAATTCATCTTCGACATTACAGGGGAAAAATTAAAATTAAATTAAAATAGAAAAAAAAATGTTTGTTTGTTCAGATTTAAAAAATGCAGCCTTTGTGAAGATAAGACTCTTCTTAGAAAAAAATATTAAAAAAAATGTTTTGGGCTTCTTAAGTTCGAGTCCCAGCACAGGGACCTTTCCCTGTCCCACCCCCCACCCCCCCTCACTTCCTGTCTAAAAATACTGCCCTATCCTAATAAAGGCAAAAAAAATAAATCTAATCTTATATATACAGTGAATATATACTGTACACTATGGTCCAGTTTTACTAACAGCTTGCGCCAGTGCAAACCATCTTTTGGCGTTAGAATAGTACAGTCATGTTTTATTAAAAATGCGCGGTGACGAATTAGAACTGAAAAGGCGTGGACACAGTCATTTTTGCGCCTGACATTATTGAATATGCACGTGTAGGAGTTTCCCTTTCAGACACAAAAGTTATGGAAAGAGAATATGCAAATAAATCACGCAACGTGTTTTCCTACTAATTACTGGCATTTGCAGCATTATTTAATGCCCAAAAAAAGCATGTCTTAAACTATTTTGCACTTGAAATGGCTGCAATTATTTTTGTTAGGAGAAGGCACCGCAGAGAACAGAGAGCGCGTGGTAGAAGGGAGAGGATTTTTTCCACATGTATTAATTTATTTTGAATGCCAGAAGAACACATTATCCGAACATATCGTTTGCCAAGCCAGGTTATTTTTAATTTGGTTCAGGAAATAAAAGACAACTTTGAACCCTCAACTAGATGTCACGCAATATCAGCTCTATCAAAACTTCTAGCAAGCCTTCATTTTTTGGTCTCCGGTTCTTTTCAACATACTGTGGCTTCTTTATTTCTTTATTCCTTATACGCTAATTTGTGCTGCGCTTGGTATATTGTGTTGGTCGATATGTAAATGAGATGTTGCATCTGTGTTCTTTAATTTGCGCATTGTTAGTAAATCACCCGAAGAAATTTCCCCTCCCATCTGCGCTGTTTTAGAATTGCGCTCTCATGCTAATTTGCCCTGTTTAGTAAAACTGGCCCTCAATATATTACTGACCCCAAACCTTGAAACATGTATAAATGCACAAAGCAAGGTCCATTTAAGAAATTTTTTAATGAGTCTGGCATGAAAAGAAGTTGGCTGAACACTCCACTGAACACCTTTGCGATGAATCAGAAAGCCTACAGCAAGCCAGAACCAATCACCCAAGATCAATGCCTGACCTCATTTACACTTCTCCCCTGGTTCCAACATATAAGAGAAAGCCTCCTCAGAAGACAAGAAGCGGTTTTAGAAACAAAGAAAGGAACCAGCCTATATGGTTTCAACATTAGATGTTCAAGTAAGGTATTATATACCTTACCACCAGCAGCACACAGTGCAAAAATATAAACTTTTAATAACTATGACTCAGGAGGAACAGTTCTGATGGCAACCCTAGTGAGAAAAGCTGACACAGAGAGAGGAGAAGAAAATATAATCCAAAGAGGATAAACTTCGGGCCGTTCTCATTCCCTCTGCATTCTAAACGCCTGGAATGAAGTGGCTGGACTGTTTGATTTTGTGCTGCTGGTAATTACACTCATGATAGGTGGCAGCTGAAATCTTAATTGCGTTCAGGCTTTACAACCACAGTACAGTCTGGCCTGATGAAAAGCAGTCGTCTGCTACCTCTAACACTGCTGTAAAATCTGACCATGTAAAGACAGTTCCTTTAAGACTGTTGCTGATACGAACCCAGTCAGATCAAATTGTACGATATTCATGAACTTCAGTCATGATTGACATTGAATGGGAGATCATTTGAGCCGTGTTCTGAAATTGAAAACTGTCCCACACAAACACAAGAAAGAACTGTCAAAGAGTCGGAAATCTGTCGTGACTTAAAGGCCCGTTCACATCAATCACGATAACGATAACGATAACGATAACGATATAGTTCTGAAAATCGTTCTCAATATTAAAGAATAGCAGAGTCCATACCACAACTATAACGATAAAGGCACAGAGAAACGATATCACTGGAATCACTTTCAGAACGATTTTTTCAGCTGTTGAACGATACAAACATTGACAGCCAATCAGAATCAATCCTACTATAATGAGCTCGAGAATTTAAAGCAGCAGACAAGCATGCGCTTACAGATGATATCATTCACTGGTGTGGACGCTATCATTATCTTTAAAGTTATCATTCTTGGTATGAACGGGGCTTTATGAAAGTGATCAAAAGACTGCAGATTTTACCCTACAAGGAATTATAATAAATGTATGGGCCCTATCATACATCTGGTGCAATGCAAGTGTTTTTTGCTAGTTTCAGCCTGACGCAGTTATCATTTTCACGTTGTTTAAATAGCAAATGCATTTGCATTCATTTGTGCGTTCATGGGCGTGCTGGTCTGAAAATGAGGTGTGTTCAGGCGCATTGCAAATTTTTTTAGGCAACTGAAATAGACTGTGCCATTGACCAACTAAAACCTGGTCTAAAGTCAATGGTGCGGTTTTGTTGTTTTTTTTTTGTTATTTAAAGAGCGCATTAGTAATATGCATCTATAGGCGGGTCCACAACACACATACACTTTGCTTATTACACAAACAGATATGCGCAGCAACACACAAACATGCCAAATATTAAAAAAATTAAAGGATTACAAAGTAAAAGATTATTATTGTGTAGGCTACATGTATAAAAATGCCTATAAGAGATAGTCAGATGCATTTCCTCTCTGGAGACACGTTCAGTCTTTGCGCTTGCAAATTCCACCGTGTAAATAGTGAATCCGCCATGGCGTAAACACAACAGGCTCTTAAGGGGATTGGGAGATGAGACTCTCATTTGTTTATTGCACGTTATGCCCAAAATGCACCCATTACTAATTAAGAGAATAGGGACAACCCTTTTAGACCATGTGTCGACTGTTTTTCCTGTCATTAAACTAGCAAAAGTGGATTCGGACACACCCTAACTGCACCTGTGCCGTGCGATTTAGACCATGTGCTTAGATTGTTAAAATAGGGCTCTACGATTCCCAGAATTCAACTCAAATGGAAAAACAATGGAACAGTTTTTATGGAAGAGGTTCTCAACTCACATAGAAACAGTATAGTGCATTCAGAATAACAGTGTATGTGACTGTGACATAAGGAAGAATAATTTTTGGCATCGCTCTCATTGGCATGCATGAGCAACATTGTAAGAATCAAATCTAATTAACAGTCTGTTGTTTGCTGTGAACATGAAAACCATACTGGTGTTTCTGCACTACAATACTCCATCAGGATGTGATGAATTTCCGGCTGAGATAAAAGGCAATGGAGAGCATTGGATCAGGTTCTTGTATGGATTTCTGATAACTATTCAGAGGCAAAGTGTTTGTAAGACCTACTTAAGTTCTACCATAGGGACATCTCACTTCAGCGTCTCACACACACTATGTTCTCACTCTCATCCATAATTGCACTGTTCTCGTCAACCAGCTCGACTTCCTCTATTATTATTATTTTTTTAATGAGACAATAACAATTATCTAACACAATTAATTTATATTTGACCACTTCAATATTTTAGCAGTAAAAAGTGTAAAACATCACAGTACAGTAGGTGTTCAATTAACATCTTTTTCAATGCAGTGATGCAATTATGTATCTCTTTCTCTCTCTAAATATTACACTCACATAAACATAAGTTTGTGATTTTTTTAATGTTTTTGAAACCCTGAAACATTTTCTTATATTTTTTGTATTATCAGTTTTGAAAACAGTTGTATTTAAGTAAAATATATATAACAATTATATAAATTAAATATTATGTAATTAAATATTATATAAATATAAGAAAAATATTTTTTCAATAACAGTAAAATTTCAGAGAATCAAAAGAGAATAAACTTTGATCACAAGTGTATGACACATAGTGTGTTATTTGCATTGGCGGGAAAAAAAAGCATCTGAATAGGGTGGCCATGTGCCGTTCACACCAGTTTGACCAATAAAATGCAGGTATTGTACATAATCGACCAATCATGGCACTGCGCGTGAGAAGGTGAGATCTACAAAGAACGATCAAAGCGATGCAAATATGCGCACGAGTTTGTTCATTCATTTGACTTGAAGCGTCACTGCGCACCGATCAAAAAAGACACCAAGGTAGCGATTCGAAAGCATAAAGAGCTGTCTGCTCTGCTCTCTATAGCTCTCATGAATGTCACCCAACAATCTACCTGCACAATGCAAACAGCCAAAACCTGGATATTTTAGGCAATATAGAAATCTTGGCAATGACATGTCCTGTAAAAATGGCCCGTATGGTCACCCCACATCTGAATGAAAGATTAATGTCCAATAAAAACAATTTTATTTTCCAAATGTTAATTCTGCTCATTCTGCTTTTATAGATGCTATCCCACTATGACAAAAGAATGCAGTGAATGAAAATCTAATTTCCAATACAAAACCCAAATTCTGGAAATGTTGGGACGTTTTTTAAATTTGAATAAAATGAAAACTAAAAGACTTTCAAATCACATGAGCCAATATTTTATTCACAATAGAACATAGAGAACATAACAAATGTTTGAATGGAGATATTTTACACTTTTATCCACTAAATGAGCTCATTTCAAATTTGATGCTTGCTACAGGTCTCAAAAAAGTTGGCACGGGGGCAACAAAGGGCTGAAAAAGCAAGAAAGTTTGAAAAGATTCAGCTGGGAGAACATCTAGCAAATAATTAAGTTAATTGACATCAGGTATGTAACATGATTAGCTATAAAAGGGATGTCTTAGAGAGGCAGAGTCTCTCAGAAGTAAAGATGGGCAGAGGTTCTCCAATCTGTGAAAGTGTGCGTAAAAAGATTGTGGAATACTTTAAAAACAATGTTCCTCAATGTCAAATTGCAAAGGCTTTGCAAATTTCATCATCTATAGTGCATAGCATCATCAAAAGATTCAGAGAAACTGGAGAATTCTCTGTGCGTAAGGGACAAGGACGAAGACCTTTGTTGGATGCTTGTGGTCTTTGGGCCCTCAGACGACACTGCATCACTCATCGGCATGATTCTGGCATGGCTCATTTAAAATGGACTGTTTCACAGTGGAAAAGTGTTCTATGGTCAGACAAGTCCAAATTTGACATTCTTGTTGGAAATCACAGACGCCGTTTCTTCTGGGCTAAAGAGGAGGGAGACCTTCCAACGAGTTATCAGCGTTCAGTTCAAAAGCCAGCATCTCTGATGGTATGGGGGTGCATAAGTGCATACGGTATGGGCAGCTTGCATGTTTTGGGAGGCACTATGAATGCTGAAAGGTATATAAAGGTTTCAGAGCAACATATGCTCCCCTCCAGACGACATCTATTTCAGGGAAGGCCTTGTGTATTTCAGCAGGACAATGCAAAACCACATACTGCAGCTATTACAACAGCATGGCTCCATAGTAGAAGAGTCCAGGTGCTGAATTGGCCTGCCTGCAGTCCAGATCTTTCTAACCTGACTACGTCAGACTTCGTAATTCCGCTCAATTTCATTTTGCTTCTGTACTCAGTCTGATATAGCAAACCATCTCCGCAGCAGCCGGGCCAACCAACGAACAGAGGGCAGGCTGAAAGCCGTGACATAGACGCTAAGCGCCGAATTTAAGATTGTAGTTTAAGTTAGGGAAATCTAAAACGACAGCGGACATGGAGACACGGGATGCTATTCGCTCTGTTGTGGAGAATATTCCCGGCATTTGCCAACTGAAGCCCAAACAAGAAGAGTGTTTGGTTCACATTTTGAATGGAGGTGATGTTGTGGCCCTACTCCCGACAGGTTTTGGGAAAAGTTTAATTTATCAACTGTTACCGATCGTCAGCGAGAAACTGGGGAGGCCAAAGTCCAGCAAGGCGATAATTGTGGATGCGTAGATTTACTTCACATAATCTGCAAAAGTCGTTCACAGCCATCTTCACTCCGGCATTTCGCTTGATGGTATTGTTTTCGCCGCATACCTGTGTTTACAGCGGAAGTTCGAGGCGGCTGAGCCAGTGCTTTACATACAACATAACCAAACGTTATGTGATTGGCTTACGGGTACACCAATGATTTTAAACTTCAGACAAGCGCCCGCCCTCGAGAAAGTAAACGCTTGTCAATTATGTCCTTCCAGACTCTGTCTACGAAGCAAAGCGAAGTAGCAGAGTTTGGTATTACCAGGCTAAGATTTTTCACCTATAGAGAACATTTGGCATATCATTAAACTAAAAATACGTCAAAGATGCCCACAAACTCTTCAGCAGCTGAAAACCTATATCAGGCAAGAATGGGACCAATTTCAATATCAAAACTCCAGAAACTCATAACCTTGATGCCCAGACGTCTTCAAACTGTTTTGAAAAGAAGAGGAGATGCTACACCATGGTAAACATGCCCCCATCCCAACTATTTTGAAAGCTGCAGCAGGCATAAAATTTGAAATGAGCTCATTTTGTGCATAAAATTGTAAAATTTCTCAGTTTAAACATTTGGTATGTAATCTATGTTCTACTGTGAATAAAATCAATATTTTAAATTATTTTAGTTTTCGTTTTATTCAAATTTAAAAAACGTCCCAACATTTCTGGAATTCGGGTTGTACAATCCTTCAATCAATGTATTTCTGTCCTACCAGAAAGCCCTTAAATGGAGAGGACTTTGCCACAAACCACCAGTGATTGAACCAGTGAAACACGACTCAGTTCTCAAAAAACAGCTGTACATAAGACAAGTGCTAAAAATACAGATGCACTTAATTTAAGCCTGTCGCAACACATCTAATTTAGCTTTCACAATCTGGTCTGTTTCCTATTGCCTTTTGCAAATATTGCAAAAACAGTTTTGAGTTTAGCCAATTATTTTCATCAACTAAATTCACTCTTTGGTATAGTTTGAGAAGCATCATTGCAGACACCAAAATACATTTTTTCCACTATATAAAATTACATCTGTGCGCCCTTACCTTACTCAAACCCACCAGAAACCTCTGAAACAGAGCCCTTTTGCTCTCTCTCAGGGTCACCGGCTCACCATGTCCATTAGCAAACCTGCTCCTCTTCTCTATACTTCACACAAACAGAAATATTCTCCCCAAGTACATATCTGACAATACTTTTTGCTGTTCAATTTGGCCCTAACAACAACAACAGCACCTTCTGACACGCCGAGAGGCTGTGAAACGGTCAGGAGCTGTTTACAGAAGCCAAAGTGGCAGGAATGGTGGATCCAGAACTTTCTGATGAGTTCTCACTCTCGCTGGCTGTGAGAGAAGGCGACATCTTTTTAGCACAAGGCTTTGTTGGCATGTAACGCTGTGAGAAAGTTAGCGCGGCACCCTGTTGTGAATCAATGTAAAAACACAGCTTCAGAGTGATATTTCACTTTGTGTGTTTTCCAGGATCTCTTGTCGTGATGTTGTGGACCCTGTGGACAGTTTTAATAAGACGAGGGGGTTGCTTTTTTATTGCTCTTATCAGTTTGATGAGACATTTATGTTTCTTGTCATGTTTAGACAAGCTTGATGTATATTTCATGGGTAAAAGTTTAGTTCTCTGAATAGTTTTTTTCAGAGTCTTAGAAATTTTTAAGTTAATATGCACGATGTAAACCCCTACCGATCATGCATCCATAATCTGACAGAGTGCAAAGGGGATGCCAGAGAAAATGTTGGTTTGAGTGAGATAAGCAACTGTTTATTTCCCTGTGGTTTAGCGAATGGCAGAAACGCATGAAAATTACAAAAGTACTGTAAAACTTTATGAACTAATGTTGTGAGATAAGGATCATCATATTGGGTAAAGCTTAGGCCTGGTAAATGAATGGTTGATGCAAGCCCAAAAAGCAGTGGCCCATGATCCATCAATATTGTATCACTATCAGTAAGTTGAAAACTCAAAAACCATATCAGACTCATGAGCATATAATTTTATTCAGATCATTTCAAACAAATAGTTCTGATTCATGAACAAATCAATCTTTTGAAATCTTTTCAATGCATCAGTTGCGCCAAAATCTGTCACGGAAGAGAAGAAATTGTTGAATAAAGTCATTATTTTTGTTTTCTTTGCACACAAAAAGTATTATCGTAGCTTCATAATGTTACGGTGGAACCACTGATGTCACATGGACTATTTAACAATGTCTTTACCACCTTTCTGGGTCTTAAACATGTCAGTTGCATTTCTGTCTGCATGGTCAGAAAGCTCTCAGATTTAATAAAAAAATATCTTAATTTATATTTGATGAACGAAGGTCTTTAGAGTGAGTAATTCATTAATGACAGAATTTTCATTTTTGGGTGAACTATTGCTTTAAAGATATTTTGAGATTGGGAATAACATGAGCAAAAACAATTACACAGTTTTCAATTTTGGGTGAACTATGCTTTCAAACACATAGATTTTTTTATTATCCCTGTACCAATCCAGTCATCTCAGCAGTAATTTGCATGTCACACCTTCAGTTCTTTGTACTATGTCCTTAACTGACTATTTATTCTCCTTTTGTGAATGAGAAAATGTCCCTGATCACTTTGAAATTTATTCTCTTTCCAGCCACCCCAGGGTCTTTGAAAGCAGAACACAGGCCTCGATACTGCTTGATTATTTCTCATGAGGCAATTAGTTTAAGGGGTCATATTATATACTTGTTTCTCTCTCTCTCTCTCTCTCTCTCTCTCTCTCTCTCTCTCTCTCTCTCTCTCTGAGGTCCACTTATTTTGTTAAAATCAATGGTTTTTCGACCAAACAGTCATAAATGCAGTTTTTGTGAACATTTTGCAACTTCTCTCATATAACTGTAACTTGCAACTTGACTCTTATAAAATAAGCACAACTCTGCCTCTTTTTTGTCAATTTTAATTAACAATAATAGCCTTATATTGTAAGAGGCTTATATAAGAGGAAATAAAGACAAAAGAACAATTCAATCAAAGGTATGCTATAAGTCAGCGCTGTACTACGGTAAAGTTCAAAATAAATATAATGTTAAACTTTGTGCTCAGTCAAAACGATATGACCAGGAACAAATAATAGATTCATGAGACCACGAATGCCTGTTAAATATACACATAATGAATTGTATCTCATGTTTAACCACTACAGAGACATCAGAGCCAGCGGCAGATGTCGGGAGGACTAGCCGAGCTAAGGCTGCTCGAGGCGGATACATGAGCACTGAGCGCCAGGTGATCGCCTGGAGCTCCGAAATCGGCTTAGCAAATTTTCAAATAGGCGCTATCTTTATAGATAAACCACAGATTTGAGCATTAAACAACTACATTCTCACCTGAAAAACTCTTAAAACTACATTTCATGAGACAATAAGAGTAATATTTTGAAAATTACGCGGGTTTTTGGGCAATGACGTTCCACAAGAACAGACAAGAACGCATATTGAGACATGGCTTGTCTGTGTGAAAATATAAAATTATAAAGTACACTGTTATATTTTTTGTGTTTGCGCACTCTGAAGTAATAAGCCGAACACAGCAGAGCAGAACGAGTGAAGGAGAAGCTGTATCCCTTTGTATCACGCACAAGTGACGATTCTAGTCAACCAATCAACGTTCTGCAGTGAGTTTAGCTCCACCCTCTTGGTACCCTTTGCTGTGCTAGGTACCCCAACAGAAGGGTACCAAAAAAGTGGTACGGTACGGTTCGCTATTTTGGTACCATTCACAACTTAACAACATTATTGCGTACTGTACCGTACTCTACCAAACCGCACTGCTCAGTGGAAACAAGACATTACTCTCAGGATGTGGATTTGCCGTTGGGTCCAATTTAGTCTGGCCTCCCCATCCTTTAACAATATTCTCTTGGTAAAGCCTGCATTACATTGTGACAGGATCACAAAACAATCAAAACTGAGAAAGATCAGACTGAATGGACAGGAGACCTTTTTAAAAATAATCATCTCTCACTCTTTCCAATTGTTGGGAATAATGTGCAGAGCAATAGGTGCTAAACAGGCTGGAACAGCACAAGATATATATATATATATATATATATATATATATATATATATATATATATATATATATATATATATATATATAGTTTTGGTCTTTAGGATTGTACCCCTTATAATCCCTAGTCATCTGCCCATTTTATTTAAGCTGTACTATCTGATTAACTTTACAGATCTCAATTTAATTAAATATGACCAGAACTACATTGCCAGATGGCCACAAGGCCAAAGCAATAATGCTATTCTGAGAAGCCCATCTAATCCACACTTTTCACTACACGGCCTAAAAGCAGGAAAAAACTACGCCTACGTTTACATTTCAAATCATTAAAATAATAACGGTAACTTTAATTGTGAATCAGATCACATGCAAAATTGGGCAAACACATTTCCCTTTGAGCGCTTTTTGCACAACTGTTCAAAGCTGCAGAATTCAGGTTAAATCCCTCCGGCTTTGACTAAAAGCGCAGTCATGAAGCATGGCAGCCAGACGGGAAAAAGCAGGGAGAAATGATTGCTGCAGAAAACGTGGCCGCTTCGACGTCTTTTTCCTCGCTGACTGTGAATACGATGGTAGATAAAGCTGAACGGAATAATCCCTTAGAATTGAGCGCTATTAAAACTCTTTGTGAAAATATGAGACCAAACTTACTTTTATACGAATGCTGAGGTTCAGGTACAGCACAAACTTGGAAAAGCCCCTCTGCTCTGACCCGGCTTTTTTCCTCTCTTTGTCTGTCACTGTCAGTTGGGGGTTTTTTTCTCTCCCTCTAAAACAGCACATCCTGTAACACCTAAACACAGCGATAAAAATTCACACTATAAATTTAGGAATTTGTCGCACACCTTCCCCTGATGAAACCCTTAATGTTTCACATCTTCTCACACTGAGGTTGCTGCACAAAAGTCTAAAGTTTGTTTTTTCACTACTTTATCTGTGGCTTATAAAGTTCTGTGGCTGTATCATTCTATTGCATTATTCTGTAATGATTACTGGGGTGGGCAGAAACAACAAACTATTAAAATAATTATGAAACTATTAAATATATATATATATATATATATATTTGTAGCTGAATATGTAGTTGCCTCTGTATTTGGACACATAATTTAAATATATATCAAACATCTACAAACAAATGATGCACAAACGTTTCTCAGGACAAATGTCATTTCTCTTAGTACTAAATTATTTTTAATCAATGGTTTCAGAGCTGATTAAGTATCATGTCACAAAATAGATCATCATGTTATTAGCATGTTCCAGTAATCACAACTAGAAAGTGTCCAAATAGGTTGTGTCCTAATTTTTAACTCATATCTAAAAATGCTTACAATTCCTTTGAAATATATACCACTGTTTAGTGATATTGTCTACCATCATGGCTTTTCTTTTAAATACATATAGTTATTTAGGTTTATATAACCATATAACCTAACCCTGTATGTCGAAGAAGGCCCGATCCTTAACTGAGTTTTTGTCCAAATAATTAACCGGTAGTTGTACAGGCCTATGAAATATGGCGAGTCAAAGACAGCCTTTATCCTTTTAATTAGTCTCATTTATCAGAGGCTAATGTCAGAGCTTCATTTCTGCTCTGGCTCACGCTCCCTCGCCACCTATGAGTAAAGAATTAACTACGTGTACATCAAAGCCACTTCTGGCATTCACTGTCATATTGCATTTAACAGAATGGAGTGGGGAATGTGACATTTACTGCCTCCCCTTTGCGGAGCAGAGCGATTGTGCTGAATAGATTTATGTCTGAAACGGCAGCAGTATCCATGAGGAGAAAAGTGCAATTTCACAACGCCATTCACTTTCAAATAACCTCCATTCACACCTTTCCCTTCATCAGAAAGGCTGAAAGAAGGGACTGGAAACACTCTTCAACGTCACCCCATCTCTAATTACATCAGACCAGTGAATGGCCATTTATAGCACCGACACAATGCCCTCAGACTGCAGTGGCGAGTCACGGAGGCTGCCACATATGATCATGTGAAAAAGACAAAGAACCCGCAATTTATTAATTCCTTTGAATAGCGTTATTCCCCCTTAAGAATTAATATAAAAACTCCACTTTAATTAGAATCAAAAGATGCTGAGAAAAGAGTTAAACAGAATAGCTGTGGAAACCTGCAAACATATTAAAGGTGGTTATGTATTTTTTTCAAAAACGCATTAAAAAACTGAGTCGGGCCCAGTACCAAAACAAACTTGTAGCCAATCAGCAGTAAAAGGCGTATTTGATGCTCGTATTTGTATTCTACTCATGATGTAGAAGAGTCCAGGTGCTGAATTGGCCTGCCTGCAGTCCAGATCTTTCACCTATAGAGAACATTTGGTGCATCATTAAACGAAAAATACGTCAAAGATGACCACGAACTCTTCAGCAGCTGGAAACTTATATCTTATAAACTTATATGGCAAGAATGGGACAAAATTCCAACACCAAAACTTCAGAAACTCATAACCTTGATGCCCAGACGTCTTCAAACTGTTTTAAAAAGAAGAGGAGATGCTACATCATGGTAAACATGCCCCCGTCCCAACTATTTTGAGAGCGGCAGCAGGCATCAAATTTGAATGAGCTCATTTTGTGCATAAAATTGTAATATTTTAGTTTAAACATTTATGTTCTCTATGTTCTATTGTAAATAAAATATTGGCTCACGTGATTTGAAATTCCTTTAGTTTTCATTTTATTCACATTTTAAAAAAAACGTCCCAACATTTCCAGACCCTTTTGGGATAGGGGCGTGTTTGTTTTGGTGATTTCAAATATCAACATTGGCTACCAGAAATCCCTTACCCCACCTTTAAAATAAATTAAAACAGGTTATTTCACTAATGCCTAACTGGAATAAATCATTTTCTATCGTCAAATTTGATTGGCTAGGTGCTGATATAGACAGGATTTTTGACTCTTTCTGGTGATTATATTGTTACACCAGTAGGTGGCTACAAGTGACTCATTAACTCAGTTTGCTCAAAAACACTGATTCATTCGGGACTGAAACAAGTAATACTCTTTGTAAGTTTTTGAATCATTCACTCAAATGATTCATTCACAAACTGACTGGATCCGGACCAAAACAATCATTTGTGATAGTAAATATAAATTTAATTAATAACATTAAAACATAATATAAAAAACACAAAATATAATGATAAAAGTTTGTTAATAAATAAATAAACAATTAATCCAAAAGCTCTATTCATTCAAGAACTAAACAATAATTTGTAATAATAAACATGATTATAGGGAATATAAATTAAATTGATTGTTTTTATTCATAATAAAATATTAATATATAATTAAAACATTTGCCAGCAGAGAAAATTTAATTATTCATTCATTCATTCATTCATTCATTCAAATGAGTCAATAATAATAATAAAAAAATAATTTAAAAACTGATTAATTCAGAAATTAAATACCACTGATGTATTTCTAGATTTGCAATTATGTTTTGACTTTTTTTTGGGACTATTTGCATGGGTGAAATAAATACCAGGCAATATTGTCTTTCAAATTTAAGTCACTAAGTCACAACTTTAAAACAGCACTTGAAAATTGTGGTGTTGTCATTGTTTTCACACTTCCATTTGTATTAAAGAAGATTAAGCACTTAAGAGGACCGGCAATCATTTAACTGCAGTGTGTATTCGGCTGCTGATACACAAAAACACACATGGTTTCATTTGTTATCAGCACTAGAAAAAGTATGTTGGGATTTCAGGGCACAGGTTGTCACTATCACTGCCATCCTGGTCCTTTTCACGTCTTCACTCATCCTTCTATCTGTTTCACTCTCCAATCTGATAACAGTTCTCTCAATCACGTCTGTCTTTCCCTGTTACTCTCCTTCTTTATGTTGTGCTCTGATTGCACTGTTTTCAACTCTGAATGCAATTTTGCAGTTAAGATTCCTGATCATTGACACTGTTTACCATGACCTACCTGATCTCATGATGAAAACGTACCTGTGGGAACTTTTTTGCAAAACGCGAAATTCATACCAATACGTACATGTCCCTGCAGTTTCCAATAGAAATTAACACTAGAGGTAGTAAAACAGCGAGCATTTGTAATCATTTTTGAGAAAAATGTTATGATTACAGCTCCGTATGTTTGGCTTTCTCCGTATGTTTTAGCTTAGTGCAGTTGGTACGTTATTTTAAAACATCATGGAGCATTAAAGTTTTAGCACCACTCAAGGGACATTTCAAGTCAGAACTGCGGTGACATATACAAAACCAACATCACATAAAACGTACGTTCATCTGTTCTGGGGGAAAAAAACCAAACACTCTTTTAGCACCACTCAGTGGCCTGTTTACATCGAATAAGTCACGAAACATACATGCGTCTTGCAAAAAATTCCTACAGCTTTCCCGCATTTTCACCATGAGATCAGGTTGACCGTGACAGTGTCAAGTCCTGTTACGAAATCCTTTCCTCATTTTTTTTTTCAACTTAAAAAAAGCATTTGGTTGTATAATTGTAAAATATAATAGTAACATAACAACATAAAATCTGTTCTATAATATAAAACATAATAATCACCTGTCTCCTGACCTGTTTGCTTGTATAACCGTGTTTTTGGCAACCCTGCTGTCTTGAGTGCGTGTGTCCTGCCAGACCGGCATAGAAAATTACTGGGCACCCTGCAGAGCAGAGCGGTCCTCCCAAGGCCATGGCGGTCCTGGTGAGGTTACCGCTGCCCTCTTCATCACTGTCATCGCGCCTCTGGGGTGGAAAGGATACACTGCCCCAAACACACAAAACGGCCCACTGGAGAGTGACCACAATGAAACAGGATACTGGAACACACAGCTAATGATAAGCACAAAAACTGGAAAAAGAGCAGACTTTTTTAGGAACTGATGAAGATGGATAACATGCAAAATAAATAAATAAATTGCTTTTTGCAACTTACAAATGTCGAAATTCTGATCATGTTGATGCTACAAGACAATATGGTATTTATTAAGTGCTATATATCTTATAGAAGCCTAAAGCAAGTATAAATTATATTTTTACATTTTTTCACATTACAATACATTCAAGAATCTAACCTCAAGTAGCAAAAGTAATATTTTGCAAGCATCAGTATTACAAAAGAGATCGTCATGTAGCCATGTGCAAAGATTGGGCACATACTGGAAGAAAATAAGCCTTTGCTCTAGCAGAGCAAAAATAGCATAAAATAATAATGTTCTTGATAACAAGGCTTGCTTCTGAGTATCATAGTCTATGCAGAAAGTCCATTACATGTAATGTGGTATGGCATGAAGAGGCTGCTCTTCTTCTCTTGAATTTTAGCACATTCATGTAACATTTAATAGTCACCATATAACCTACACACAGCAAAGGGTTTCAATGGGACTACCAGTGTTGGTCAGTAACTAGTTACTAGTAACTTAGTTACTGTAATAATATTACTTTTTGCAGTAACTAGTAGTGTAACTAATTACTAATAAGATTTCAGTAATAATATTACAGTTACCATCCATAAAACAGCTTAGTTACTTTGATGCCTCAACCCCGCTGATTTAAAATCCAACAATCAAATATTTCCTAGATTTATTTTCATAATTCATGCATGTGATGTCCCCAGTGCAGCATGCAGGCTTGGAATATGGAAAAGCTTACATTCAGCAGATAGAAATACTGCATTATATTGATTTTATCAGGAAAAAGATGATCTGAACACTGTTGTGTATTACATTACTGGCATGACATCCCACCCACAACCTTCTGATCAGCATGTGGTACATTATATTATTAAAAATAAAAAATATTTTTCGAAAATTAAACAATTTCTTAAAAACTTTGATAAAATACATAATGAAATATAATTGTATATGGGTAACAGAGAAATTACAATTAGCTTCAAGCTACACATGACAGTTAATGAGATTAATACAACACTTGAATGTCACTTACTATTGAGTGTTTGTAATAATGTTTGACTGCGATCTAATGCGGATTTTGATGAAATGATGAGGCAGAAATATGTTATTAGTAACATTCTAGAAGAATTTTACGTGGAAGATACACAGTTACAACTTCTGTGGGGCGTTAAGAAAAAGTAATGTAACTAGTAGTGTAACTAATTACTGTTGCCAGAAAGTAATAAGTAAAGTAACAGTATTACTTTTGAAAGGAGTAACTAGTAATGAGTAATATAGTACATTCTTTGAGTAACTAGCCCAACACTGGGGACTACGCTGTCACACACTATCACATTGATCGCTAGTAGAACATTCACTTCAAACAAAACCGATTTTGAAGGCAAATGTTGTGTTTCATGTTGTGTTGTGTCAAAAGCACTAGTTTTTCAGGTGTTCAACAAAAACCTGAATATCCTAGCAAAGAAATTGCAGACAATAAAAAAGCTACGTAATGTTGTTATTTGTTTTGCAGGTGCAAAATCATGATATAAGCTCAGCTTCAGTGTTTTACACACCTGCTTCTGCAAGGAGATTTGTATATTGCACATAATTACTCATTAATGAGTTTTTAATTAGTCTTTTGTGACTTGTTTTCCACTAAAAAAAAAATATATATATATAAATAAATAAAAATCCTTTAAAAACAGCATAAAATTACTTGAGAAACAACATAAGATATCATATTTTCTCTGGCAGAATTTTCTCTCTCTTTTATAATTAATCTACTTGTGCAACAAAACAAAAGACATTTTCATAAAAAGATACAATCTCTGAAAACATGTCTTCATAACTTATGCAGGACTTTTTTTAGATATTTTATCTGGAAAAAAAATACTTTGTGCGGTTTAAGACAGGAGCTTTGACTCATTTATGCATTTAATTTGGATAAGTAAATGTTTTATCAGGAGCTGTATATCTCTCTGGGTCAGAAACAGTATTATTTTTTTAATCTTATATTTACTGCATGTGTTATATTTATTCATTCTTTGCATTTTGATTTTTACTGTATATTTTATGTTTTAATTTGCATTTAGTAATTCTGTCATGTGCTGTTGTCATTTTTATTAGTTTTTAAGTTTTATATTTATATTTAGCGTTAAATAATTTTACTTTCATTTCTAGTTTAAATCATTTTAGTACTTAGTTTACTTTATTTCAGCTAGTTGCCAAGGTAACATTTCTTTTTGTCAATTTAATTCCATTTTATATAGTTTCACGAGTTTGTGTGCCCATATAATCTTAGCATTAGTAGTAAACGGATTGGGCTTGATGTCCGCAATGGAGGGCTCAGAGAGACTATTCTACTCATGCTCCGAAAGTTCCCCTATAGACAGAAGGATAAATGAAATAAATATGCATAAGGAGGAGATGGTTACTAACTGTACTGTAAAGTTTTCTCACCGGTGAATGACACATGATGTAGCCCAGCGCTGTTCCCAGTTCCAGTCCTCGCGCCCTCCGCTCTGCATATTTTGCATGTCTCACTTAGTTAACACACTCGGTTCAGATAACCAGCTCGTTAGAAGAAAGCTCCGTGCATGAATTGTGTTCCGATTGTCATGCTCCCTCCACAGTGTTCATTGCTCCCTACTCCCTGAGCAGGGAAAATCCGTTTATTTCGTTTCAGAACATTCACTCACGGATTTGCGCTGCTCCTCACACACAGACGAAAGAGAAGTGTGAAGTGTGACATAATATACCTCTATATCTCGGTCTGGCACACTTTAATGCCCTTTGTATGGAACATAAACGCTCACTTTGAACTGGAATCATGGTGGAATATCTGGTGATGTTCACTTCGCAGGGCACTTATGACTTACGGTCGAAAAGAACAACCATCAGACGTGATAAGATATACATATAAATTGTGCAGAGTGGGGAGGGCGCGAGGACTGGAATTGGAAACTGTTGATGTAGCCTATTGTAGTAATTTATGTTGTCTCTGGCTGCTCTTTGAGCGTATGTGCGTTCAGGGGGCGTGGCTTTGGACGGCGATTGCAGGGAGGGTGGGACGTTCACTTTCAGTGCTATCAGGCTAAAGTTAGCATTTTCCGAGATCTCCTACTGCACCTTTAACTATACATTTGTTCTATAAACAAACCACTTTCCAACATGCTAGCAAATGTTAGTAGACGAGAAAGGGTGAAGCACACACACTTTTTATTCCAAAGACATTTTTTGCCTAGGTTTACGATCAAAAGAAGCGCAAGTATGAGCAGTCACGCCATGCTGAATTCACAGCGTGCAAAAACACGGTTGAGGTGTTGGTGCGCACAGCTTTTGTAGCCCAATTAAATTGTGATGATGTAGCTAGCAGACAGGGTTTAAACCTGACATGAAGTGTTCATGTAGACTGATTGTGTCTGCAACAGATTGACTATGGGCTTCACTGCAGAGGTGATTAAGATAGAGGAGAGAGATTTATGGCCTGCTGCTCCTAAGAGAAGGTAATTGAAATCATTCCCATCACCAGAGCTCTCTTCTCTCCTTCTCCCCAGGTCAATGCCAACTAAAGAGTCGTCAGCTCTTGTGCTGTTTACCACATTGAGATCTGCTTCACCTTGCTTTCACATTGCCGCCCATGCTTGCGTGCGCACATAAGCTCTTTATTTCTGAGGGCGATGGAGGCTGTTATCGCTATCAGCCGCTCCTGTAATTAAGACATTAGAGTTTCCTGCACCACTCAGCGCATTAGCGGAGAAGAAAATGGCCACTCGTGAGACGAAAAAAAGAAGCGAAGCGCCTGATGGTTTATCTCAAGGGCTAATTAAAAATGGACAGAATCTTTCATTTTCTGCATCTCGGACAGCTAGCGACCTGGAGGCTCCGGCTGATTCTGCTGACTCTCCACGCTCTGGAGTTGCGCAAATAACTTCTCCGGCTGACCCAGAAGGGGAGAAAAGGCAAAAAACAGCCCATTTCGACTCTACTTGGCAGAACTTCAAACGTTTGCAGAGATTTTTGAAGAGAATCGTTACGGGTGACTTCTTCAGTTACCGCCATCGCTCGTCAAAATAGTTTCTTTTTTTCCCCTCTCATATCATTTCACAATGTCTGTCCTGTGTGTAATCGAGCTGCAGAACTATATAATGGTGTATTTGCATTACAAAGCGCACTGCTAGAGTTAGCGCAGTAACGGAGAGGAGTGTGTCATATGGGGCTTTGAAACAGTCCAGTGGTGCATTAGCTATCAAAGATCTCTCTGATCACTGCCCTTCTCTGAAGCAATCCCCCTGTTGTTCAAGTGTAGACGGAAAAGTGAGTCAGAGATAAACAAGAAATACATGATGCAATTTCAGCCATCTGGACACCCACACTTGCAACCCTACAGATTATTAGGAGACTTAGCTCAGTTATGGCTTCAAGCTGAAAGAGGCGTTAAACAGGCTCATTTTTGTGCTGAAAGTGAAGACCACTTCAAGGAAATTTTTTTTTTTTTGGTATGTTATATATGTGCCTGTCTCCCATTAAGAGGATTAGGGCCATTCAAAGTGTGAAGTATTAAATGCGGCCATACATCGGCTGGGGATGAAAGCAATTCCATCTTTGTAGTTCTCAGTTCCACTTTACAGTCATGACATTACGCTATAGGCCAATTCTTAAAATGGCTGACACAGTTATAAAATGAAAACATTTGAAAATATTACCCATTAGGATGCAATACATACACATACAGTAGCCTTGATTCAAAATAGCTGCCTGCAAATTCATAGCTACATAGTGTGTGATGCTCAGGACATCTTATTCAATCAACACACTGAACCACAGCTGTGTTGTTCTGGCTCATGGCCCAGACTGAAAAACAACACAGTTTTTACACCTAACTGTGACAATTTAACTGTATTTGCAGCTGTAGTCATTAATCAGTTACAGCAGATGTTGGTTTTACTGGAGTGAAGGCATCATTTGTATGTAAATGGAAACCATGATCGATAAAAAGATGAATTAGGTATTGGGTATATCAATCAATCAATCAGTTAGATAAGTAAGGAATAATTCATAACGAGCCGTGGAATTATTAGAAAATAATGCACAGCTGAGGTGGTGATGCAAACAAGACACAAAGTGCATTATTGTGTGCATTATTTAATAATTCAACAGACTGTTGTCAATTATACTGTCGCTTATATTGCTACCACAACTCAAATATTGTTCAGATGTTGTATTTAAGGACATTTGTCAGGTTTTGGAGTAGGATTAATTTCTTACGCATTTCATCCAACACCTCCATTTCTAATTCCAAAACGTCATTTTAGTCCGCAATGGAGGCTTGAGCCATTGATAGCAGACTAATGCAGTTAATAATGACGTTATTAGACAGACAGAGAAAGAAAGAGAGAGAGAGATTAAGCGTATTTGAATTACCTAAGTCTGTGTGTCTCTCAACAGTGATCGGCAGCAGCATTTCTAATAGAGAAACTTCAAGTTCATCTTCTTCTGGAACAGAGCCGTTATCAGTGAGAAATGACATGTAGCTTTTAAGTTGCTCAACTAGCGCTAACAACATGTTTCTATGCGCATGTATGTTTCTGTGTGTGCACTTGGAAGAGGGCACGGGAGAAATAGCGTGTTTTTTCCATACATAATAATTTTGTGGCAAAAATATATATCATATAACTGACTATATTTATTTGCTTGGTCAGTGTTGTTGTGGGCTTTGGAGTTTTAGCTGTTGTAAGCTGTAAGGACCTTTGAAATAACTGAAATAATTTGGCGAAGTGATCTGGACATGTAATCCGGTAAAGACCTGGCTGGAACTACTTTTGCCATGTGTTTCCCTGAAAATAACTGCACAACTTAGAACATTCGTCAGCCAATCAGATTCCAGCATTCAATGGCCCAAAGTATTTAAACAGTCTTTAACCACAATAATTTTTATTCAAAACTAAGAATATTTACACTGCTGTGTATAAAAACACGATAAACCAGATCTGTTCGACTTAAACAAGTGGGCCAAATGGAGAAAGACTTTGAAGCAAGTGGACCGAGACAGAATATTTTGTCAGCAAAAAGCCACAATCTGCAGATAAGGCTTGTACAATATATTTGTTTACTACATAAATTAAATGAATAGCTTCCATTGTCACCTAGCAGGGAATTCAGACAAACACATTTACAAAATCAGCCAAAAAGTGCTTTTAAAATTGCTCTATAACATAGCGAGACAGACTCACAGAAAGTATGCCATTAGCCATAAAAAGAAGCAAACAGGGTTATAAAGCAGAAGGACTTACAAAATAACACTTCAGTACTAGGTGCATAACTTTTATAGAGGTATCTTCAGGTCATTTGGCCATTAACTTTCTTAGCTTGGGAAAATAAGATGACACTGTCAGCAGCGAACTGGAAATGTCACATGAGCATGTAAATGCTTCAAAGTGAAAACTGCATAAATAAGTCAAAGTGTGAAAAAGAGAAGAAGTGTGAAAACAAACAAAAGGAAGGAATAAATACCCTCCAAACCAAATGAATGATTTTCATATCTGTGATTACATCCATTTTCTGCCATTGTCATTTATGTCCTACCATCTGCCATTACAGACCAACTCAAAAAGTGTGAATCATAGAGTGGAAGAAACAGATAGAGAGAGCGAGAGAGAGAAACTTCTCTCAATGAACCCTGTAGATGGCAAATTCAGTACACATCGTCTGGAAATCAAGGAGAGGAGAAACTGAATTATAATATATCCACAAAAGAGCAAAAAGTGGGACAGCTGTACAGTTAGAATGCCAGAGATGCATAAAAAAGCAAAAACACTCACATATTTTGATTTCTGACAAAAAAAAAAAAAAACTGGCCCAAATCTGCTGTATTATATAAATACCGTGCCATATTTCACAATGTTGCTGTTTTTACTGTATTTTTGCATATCGGTCTCAACGTACTCATATTATCCAGAAGCATTGTATTTAACAAGACTTTAGAGACTTTGAATTATTCTGTTAAAAACAAAGGACAATGAAAGAAGATTGCAGACATTTCGGCATTCATCACTGGTAATCTCAGAGGTTTGCTACTTTTGTTTACACACACATGGTCCCACAATGTAGGCAAAAGCTGACCCTCATCAACACACACACACACACAGTTTTTCTTGCTGCCCGAGGGATTGTCAACAGGTAAGCTCGCCCTTGACTAATAAACCAATGATGTCACAGCTGTTATTTTATGTGTGCATAATCATGTTTAATTACGAATCCTGTGAGCTATCATTTCATTTCAGTTAATGAGCTTGATTGCCTTTCCTGTACCATATTTTTGAACTGTCGACGCCACCCAGACTCAGTTCCATCAGGCTCAGCGTTTGCAGAACACAAGCTTAACTGTATTAAACATGCAGACCTTAACAGTGTAATAGCGTAAATGGCACAAGCTCATTTGCATACTCATTACACCAAATTCAAGGAGTGGGAGGGCAACGATTAATTCTCTAAATGAAATTATTGTGGCTGTATTGCGGGTGCTCCTTTATTTTGATATTCGGTTTTGTGCTGAAACACATCCTTTAGAGATTCTGTCATACTGTTTTCTTCTTTAAGTTATTTACATATCAGAACAACAAAAATCTTAAAAGTTAAGAGTTTGAGGTAAAACTTTCTGCTCCTATTCATTCTAATCAATCTGTTAAATAATAATAATAACAATAATAATTATAATAATTATGATAATAATAATAAGTATTATTATTATTATACAGCGATTATAGTTAATAATTATAAATAAATATAAATTCTTAATCATAATTTTATTATGAATGACAATTGCTTTTATAATATTTATTATTAATATTATTATAAATGTATAATTCTTCAAATCCTATATATAATTACAAATTTATAATATAATATTTAAACAAATGCTTCTATTTATTTTTCTATGTTTATGTAAATTACTCTGTTTTCTACTTTTAACGAGGGTATTTAAATTATAGGTAGCTTGTACACTGACAAATTACAGTTCCAACGTAACACTGATGTGTTGGACATTTAATTGTACTTTTTTGTATGAGTGTCAAAATTGACGGAAGTATTAGTATCCCCACAAAACGCAGATGCTAATGACAGGAAATGTTGCATGCTGAGAGCAGCGTAGCTGCGAGGAACAGAATGGAGTTTGTCTGACCTGTGATCCCTGAATAGGCAACATCACAGAGGAGGCGAACAGCTGGGTAGCTTCACGTGAGAGCAAGAAAGTGCTCCTCCATGACAGCCACGCGCTCCCCCGTGACCCCCGTGCCAGTCTATGCAAATCTGAGCGGATGGCTACCACTGCGCAGAGTTAATGAGAGAGAGATGAAGAGAAGGAGAGCAAATTAAAACAATCTCTTCCAGGGTTCATATACTAGCACCATATGTTCCAGGAGCTAGCGAACAATCCACAACAGTTAAAATTGCTGTGACCTATCACCGTGCCACGAACCGCTGTCGTCTCAGCCCTAGCATAACAGCCAAATGTTCATCATTTAGAAACTGCGTCTCAATATAATTGGATACGGCAAAAGGAAATGGCATGCATTTGGAAACAGAATGCTCTTCGACACAGGCATTGTTGCTGCCATGTTTTTTATCAGCTGTCAGGTTGAAAGTAACAATAGAGCTTTAGCATTACAATCTCCGTTGATGATCTCAAAAAGATAAAATACAATCATTTTGCCTCTCTAATCTACTTGAACAGACTTCCGCTGAGGTCCCGACTGTTAACGGAGGCATGAAGCTTTATGCATTTTAAAGTTTCCTCAATAGGCCTGGTACAGACAAACAGCGCTTTAAAAAAATTTATAATTGTTTATCTGCCTGATTCCTGACCCTCTCTGACAGAACGCCGCACGGCGGAGAGAAAAGTCTGATTTCGTTATTGAATTGGAGATGAGGTGGATGGAAAAAACAATTTAACATCAATTTTAGGTGAATGAAAAACATGCAAATAACACGACATAATGGAAAAGGCTGTATCGCACCGAATGAGGGTCTGATGATAGGGAATCACTCAGACAGATAATTGCATTGGCCGCTATCTTAGCCCTTGACGAATGTGTTGCCACACAGTCACGTGTAAATACACCATCATAATACTTTCGGAAGATGTTCAAATGGTGGTTATGCAGGAACCAAGTTGTTGTTTCGCACATTTGCCGTTCATACCAGGAACATTTTTAGACGTGCAAACTAAAGTTCATCTGCTATCCTAAGAGATGCCAATTAAAGTCATTGCACTTTCTGTGTTTGGTACTGTTTTGCGACAAATTGTTTGTGCCTTTTGAGATTGAATAAGTATGCAAAGAAATTGTTGCTATAAGTGACACCCTTAAGCAACACTTATCTATCACTAATAAGCATGTCTTTCATTAGCCAATTAGCCAGCTTGACTATGTCAGCTTCACAGCTTCACAGTTACCTCATAACAGCGTATATTGGCAATAAAATATTTTAAGTAAAACCAAACACATCAAAATAAACACATAAGAAAGAAAGACACAGAAAATGGGTGTAAGAAGAAAGAAAGAAAGAAAGAAAGAAAGAAAGAAAGAAAGAAAGAAAGAAAGAAAGAAAGAAAGAAAGAAAGAAAGAAAGAAAGAAAGAAAGAAAGAAAGAAAGAAAGAAAGAAAGAAAAATTAAACTATATGAATGAAAGGAAGAAAAAGAAGGTAAGAGTAAGAAAATAAGTTAGAATGAGTAAGAAGAAAATAGATGTAAGAAAGAAAGAAACACTAAATATATGTATGAAAGGGTGAAAAAGAAGGTAAGAGTAAGAAAATAAGTTCGAAAGAGCAAGAAGAAAATAAACGTAAGAAAGAAAGAATGTAAACATATATAAGAAAGAAAAAGTAAATATACAAAAGAAAGAAAAAAAAAGAGTAAGAAAGAATAAGAAAATAAACGTCAAAAGAGAAGAAGTTTAGACGACACAGTTTCCAACAAAAAACTGTAATTGTTATGCGTTTTGGATGTTCATCATAATACCATTATTGTCTCAATGTAAACAAAAAAAATGTGAATTTGTGAAAACAGTGACACCATGCGCATACGTGTTGTGTAGTTTTGGCATGCATAATACTGCATTTTTAGTCGTTTTCACAGATTTGTGTGAATGGGGATCGTTTTGACAATGTAGTCGTCTTTACATGAAAAACAGGTCTGTTTTAGTACATTGTAGTCGTGTAAATGAAAGATCAATCAATCAGTCTGTCATTTGGCACATACAAATAGTTTTAACAATTAAGAACTACATTCAATGAAAAGACTAATAAATTAAAGTGCACTTGTTTTAATAAATGATACTATATTTAAAAAAGTGCAGGTGTACAAGTTTGTCAATCATTTTCTCTGTTATGTGTTTTGCCTGGGGGTAAAAACACTTTGTGCAACTGATGGCTCACAGACCATGTCTACAACATTTCCTAGAGGACCTGTAGTGGACAGAATATGATTCAAACGGTTTAGATCTTGTAGTATGGACTGGGAGATGCTGTGACAGTGTGTCTACAAAGATTTACACAGTGGATGCTAGGTCAGAACCTGAATTTTTTTCTGTTCTTCTTTGACAACTCTCCGAGCGGTTATATCAGACAGTGACACCGTCGGTAAGAGTGCTCTCACAGGTACACTGGCAGTGCATGCCTCTGAAGACCACAGAAAAACACAGATGCTTCAAGAATACAGCAAACTCATGACTGGCCCTATACTAGCTGTGTACTGTATACTGGTTCACACTGACATTATAAAGAATAAAATGTATGACAGAATGAATGGACTACTATACATCTTACTTAACCTTTTTAGTGGTGAGTTTACAATATTCCAGCGGTCCCCCCAGAGTGAGTTTTTTTAGGCGACCGTTATTTTAGAACGTTTCCCCTTAATGTTTCCATGGCGACGCGTCATGATTGTCACGTGACACACCGCGGCCACAATAACACTGTATGACAGATGGATCGCTTTTATTTCGTTTTTCCTTTTTTATTCAAAATATTCATAAACTTGCTTACCATATAATCAACTATCTGATATTCCGATTAACAAATATGTGCAAATGAGTGTGTTTTATCGTTTAAAAACCATTCTAAATGATCTTGATCTGTAACGAGAGATGGGCGCCGCCATGTTTGTTCTGCTGCAGTTCAGAGAGTCCTGTCAGTCGTATTTAAATCACGTAAATTCATCAATTTCTCGCGAAATACATGCAAGTAAGTGGCGGGTGAGATGGGAGAAGAATAGAGTGGACTTTATAGTTACTTGCACTATGTGTATTTGATATTAATAAAACACGTCTGAAATTTATATTTGAATGGAGTGTTATTGCTGCTTCTATAAACATCTGAGTGTATTTTACAAACTCTAAATGTATTGTTTTACTAGTACTTATGTGTATTTAAATGTCTAAAGCATAAAATAAACATCATGTGGTTAAAAACACTGCATAGATGCGATTATATGACAAGTGCAGCGGCATCTCAGCGTCAGACAAAGCGCGAAAACGCAGTTTGAATTTGGCAGTTTTGCGACGTCACCGAACGTTCTAAATCCCATATGTGGGACCGTACCGCTCAAAGGGTTAATAACATCAATCTACAATTGTGACTTGAACTTCATTAATCATGTCTGCCCTGTTAACCCCATCACTGCCATAAGGACCATTCATGAACTATCTGCCTGTTCCGTTTCCCCAAATGTGTCAACAATCAGTCCAGTTCCCATCAATGAGCTTGAATGTAATTTGCCAGTCCGTCCAGTTTCAGTCCTTGTGTTTGACTTCGAATTGCCTGTTTGTCCAGTCTCTGTTTATGCATCCAATCTTGAACCGGCTGTCTTGCCAGTCCCAGTCAGTGAGTCTAATTATGAACTGTCATCTCAGTCTGTCATGGCCAAGGAGACCGTTAATGAACGCTTTATGTTCCCTGCCTCTGTCCTTGGAGCCATGAATATTCTGTCTGTGTTGTCTGTCTCTGCTTTCCCTAGGTCTCAGTTTCTGCCATGGTATCCTGATCAGTCTGGCCCGCCGTGGTGGTCCTCTGCTCTGTCTGCTCCAGACCTGATTTCTCTCCTCGACGGCTCTCCGTGGGAGATTCCTGTCAGGAGGGATCTCCTCTCACAAGCAGAGGGTACGATCTTTCATCCCCGCCCGGAGTTGTGGAAGCTGTGGGTGTGGCCCCTGAGGGTGCACAGCTCATAGCCTCTGGTCTCTCAACCGAGGCTGTTAAGACCATCCTCCAATCAAGTGTTCCCTCATCGAGGAAACTGTATACCCTGAAGTGGAGACTCTTCACTTCATGGTGCAGAGACCACCAGCTCGACCCAGTTAACTGCCCAGTTGGTACAGTGCTGGAGTTCTTGCAGGCCCGTTACTCCGCAGGGTTAACCCACTCCACCCTGAAGGTCTACGTGGCGGCTATAGCGGCCTACCATGCCCCTCTTGTTGGCCAGTCAGTGGGCAAGAACCCCCTAGTTATGCGTTTCCTCCACGGTGTGCTGAGGCTGAGGCCTCTGGTACGATCTCGTGTCCCTCCGTGGGACCTCGCTGTGGCGCTAGAAGCTCTCTGTAGGCCTCCCTTTGAGCCTATTGAGGAGATATCTGATCATCATCTTACAAAAAAGACTGCTTTTCTTTTGGAGATATCATCTCTAAAGAGAGTTGGGATCTGCAGGCCCTCTCAGTGGCCCCTTCCTATCTCGACTTTGTGCCCGGCCTGGCCAAAGCATTTCATTACCCTCGTGCAGGGTATGTCCCTAAGGTCCCCTCCTCTGCACCATGGCCTGTCGTATTCCAGGCTTTCTGTCCTCCTCCCGACCAGCAGAAGCTTAACAGCAGAATGCATCCACTGCGAGCACTGGACGCATACGTACACAGAGCTGCCCTGTGGAGAAGGGCGGACCAACTGCTTGTGTGCTATGGTCCCCCTAAGAGAGGTCTTCCAGCTTCTGAGCAGACCCTCAGCCGGTGGATAGTTGATGCCATTTCCATTGCCTATGAGTCCTCTGATCTCCCCTCGCCTTTGGGGGTCATGGCTCACTCGACTCAAAGTGTTCATCAGGTTCTATGACCTAGATTTGCAAGCCACTCCGGGCTCTTCTGTTCTCTTGCCATAGCTGTGTTCTTCCACACTAGGCAGGGATTTGTAAGTCTGGAGGCGTGGGCATCTCGTTCCCAAAGCGTTTTCCAACGCAGCTCGAGTTCCTGAAGGGCAACATCCCAGGTTATGTATGTAACCTTGGTTCCCCGAGGGAATGAGACACTGCATCTCAGGGCCATACTTCCGGCATCCCTACTAGAGCTTGCTTCATTCCTAGAAGCTGACGCTGGTTGCATCGCACGTGCTTTTAAGCTTCCCGTTCGCTATGTCACCCTGCCCATGACGTCTCGTTCATCAATTGGATTGATTACACATGTGATTCAGAGCGTGGTCTCACTGAAGGTGCTCCCATGGTGTTTTTTCCGACGCAGCGTCTCGTTCCCTTGGGGAACCACGGTTACATACGTAACCTGGGACGTTTTTTAGTTTCTGGGTTCATGACAGGCAGAATTAAAAGTTCAAAGGTGGGGTTTTGGGCTGTGACAGACAGTTCAAGCTCGGACACATCTGGGGAAACTGAATGGGTAGATAGTTCAAAGTTTGGCTCACTGATTGAAACTGACAATACGGATGGTTCAAGGTCATACACAATTGGGGAAATTGAAAAAGCAGACAGTTCGTATGTGGAATCATTAATTGAAACTGGTAAGACTGACAACTCTAACTCAACATTATTGACTGGTTCTGGACAGACAGGAAAATCAAACACACTCTGGGACACTGGACAAGTTGACAGTTCACAGTTAGATTCAAGAGCTGGTTTAAGACAGACTGACAGTTCATACTCATGCTCATACTCATTGGTTGAAACTGGACTGACATATAGCTCATTGACAGACACTGGACTGACAGAAAATTTGCAATCAGACATATCGCTTGAAATTGACCAGACAGATGGCTCAAAATTAGACTTATTGACTGAAACTGGAATGACAGAAGGTTCAAACTCATTTGTTGAGACTAGACGGACAGACTGTTCACAAGCGGCCTTCATAGCCATGACAAGACAGTCAGAGAGTTCACAGACGGTCTCCTTGACCGTAACGGGACAGGCAGAGAGTTCACAGACAGCCTTCATAGTCGTGGCAGGTCAAACAGGGAGTTCACAGGTGAATACCACTGACACCTCTGGAGGTACTGCAGCAGATGCCGCCACCTCTGGAGGTTCTACAGCAGTACCATAAGGAGTTTCAACAAATGCAGAGAATTCCGAGAAAGCACTTGGGGTCATGACAGAGGCATCAGGAAACAGGGAGATTTCATTGACATTCTCCTTGACAGGGTAGATACAGAGTTCAGCAATGGTTCCTTGACAGGCTGCGACATGACAGGCTGAGAGAGCATTGTTGGGGGGCACCACCACGCAAGGAGCTGAAACAAGTGCCGCCGCTGTGACTTGACTCATGAAGAGCAGCCGTGACTTGACTTGACTCAGGAAGACCAGCCGTGACTTGACTTGACTCAGGAAGATCAGCCGTAATTTGGCTTAACTCAGGAAGACCAGCTGTGACTTGACTCAGGAAAATCAGCTGTGATTTGACTTGACTCTGGCAGATGAGACAAGCAGTACCGCCTCTCCCTATATGCAGAGTATGCAGAGTACGCAGTTTGCATAGGGCACCAACTCCCAAGGGAGCACCAACCCAGTTGCTCAAAAAAAAAAACCTTTCGTTCTATATTAATATTAAAATTAACATATACATAAATAAAAATCTAAACATGAATACATATATATAATGATAAAATGAATGCAGTAGGCAGGCTAAGCACACGTGACAGGCCATTCCCACACCCATGTGCGCGACCGCTCACACTATGTTTGCGGCTGAATGCAGATAATCATAATTGATAGACAACCATGCCTGTTAAAAGATATCAGCAGTCCAGCGCTGAGAAAAGAAAAAGAAAAAAGATGAAGCCCGTGCATCACTTTCAGGTGTAACATTCATAATCGAGTGAATTTGTTTTGGCTGTTGACGTTAAAAACGTGTTTTAATGTCAGTAATAATTTAGCCACCAACAATGCATCTAATATTCCCTCTGAGTTTTCATGTTCCCTTACGAATATAAGCCATGAAATAACAACTGCGACATGTTTAGGATCAGGAATGACAGTAGTATCACTAAAGTGCTTTGTTGTCTTTGCCATTTTGTGAGCTAATAATATTCTTGCGGTGTCCATACCTGGCCAGTGTCCAGTAGAAAAGCCGCTGGATCCTCGAGTGGCCAAGTATTCTGTTACAGAGCGAACGAGACGAGGAGCATGTGGATCCATATTCAAAGCTTTATTCAATGACATGGTCAAACAGGCATGGGTCGACAGCAACAACAGGTATGACACAGGCAAGACAAAGAGTATTCCAAGGACAGGTGTGGGTCAAACAGCGGAAAATGTAATCCGGGGAAGGTTATAGTCCAAGACAGACAGAGAACATGCAAAACGATGTAAACAGGCAAGGATCAAAACACGGGTGAACCAAGCATAGAACAAGACTAGACTAGACTAGACTAGACTAGGGCTGGGTTACAGGCTCCGTAAAGTAGTTATCACTAGCATAGCGATAAGCGCTAACAATACTCGGCAACCTGAGAAGGATCTGATTGGGTGTTATATAGTGTGTGTAATTGGTTGCAGGTGACAAAGTGCAATCAGTGAAGTGGAGCATGGGAAATGTAGTCCAGGGTGACACGGGACAGTCTGTGTAGTGTGAAAATCAACATAATAGGAAGGCGACCTCTGGTGGCGAGCAGACGGAAGACCACAGACGGGATTTGTGACAGTTACATTTGAATTAATAATATATTTCTTTAATATTTTGTATTTTTAGAGGATTGTGGTACATGGTATTGTCATATTTCCCTTTCATCTCCTATGATGGTCATTTTTTACCACTAAGATCACAAGTGTGACTATTTTTTAAGAGCATTTAGACTTTTCAAATAAATAAATATATAAATATAAATATAAATATATATATATATATATATGCGTTCATGTAACTAGTGCCACAAAAGCCACCAAGTTTTGCACCCTTCTGATGAAGTAAAAAAATATTTAAAAATTCAAAACATAAAATGACCAGATGGCTAAATTACTTGGGATGCTAAAATACATTCTTAAAACTCAAATAAGACTCGCCAACAAAATGAGTAAAGGATGTTTCCATTTGAAGGCATGTTGTAAAACAGTCAAAAACCTCATTGTTCACATTTTAAGATAATAAACATGCAGGCCAGTTCTGAGATGGAGAGATTTGCACCAGCAACATTTTGGTGGAAATCGGGTGAATGTGACACTGTAAGATGTAACAAAATTGTTTAGGCTTTTTCGATCTTGCTTTCTCTATTCACTCTGAAAGAAAGGTCAATAAACAACAATACGCCAAAGCCTAAGGCATTCTTTTGTTCAATCTGTGACACATCAGAACCACACACAGAAACCTTACTGAACATAACTTTAGCAATTGAGCGAGCAGTGCATGAATCTAAAAAAAAAGACCAGTTCCAACCCCTAAATCAGATATGCGGCTTTCTGAGAGATGCCACTGTGTTGGCATTCATTTTCTCTTTCTCTGCGCGTTGTGGGAGAGCTTTACCGTGACAGTAGGTCAGAGTTGTGTTGAGTGCTCCGACAATAAGAGAAGTGGGTGTGCTACAAAATAATGCTTTGTGTGGGCGGTGGGATGCAATTACCCAGAGTGCATCTCTCATCTAAATGTGTATCTACCTTGATAATTACAGGCTTAGGTAAGGCTTTAGTGCATCTTAAATTGTGCTCTATAACCTTAGTGTTGACAAGTCACAGAAACACAAACAATAATGCACCTACACATACACAAGTTTTCTTTTAGCCTAGTGCTACATTAATTCACCCCCACAAAACATCACCTCAAACTAGTGGCTCTCTTGTGCCTGTGTTAAAATTAGACAAAAGACTAGAGGTCACTTGTAAAATAATGCATTTTTGTCCAGAAATTAACATTTAGCCTCAACGTTTCCCAGAACTGGTGGCACTTCATACTATTTTCCCCCATTGGGCCAATCATCTGAAATCATGTCATGATTACAGAGATAATTATTTTAATGGCCAAATGACTCAGCATGCCCACAACAGCAGAGTACTAATGCATTTGGACACCAAAATGCAAAGCGGAAAGGAAAGACAGAAGAAAGAAGCCATGTTCTCGACACCTTGCTGTTGAAAATGAAGGCTAGAAATAGCCCCCATCATCCTTCAGGCTGGAAAAGATGCACTCCCTTCCAAGAAATGATACAAATAGAGGTGAACGTGTCTTAAATCTTGCAGCCAGTGTCCATTTCAGCCCACTCCTACTGCAGTGGGCCAAGACCATGGAGGTTAAAAAGCTCTTCGTGGAAAAAGTGAGGAGGGGAGAGCGAGGATGGGCAAAGTGAATGTGAGCCACAGCAGGAGGATTTGGAGCTTTGTTGAGGCAGCCCAGGGCACGGCTGGTACCAGCTGGGTCTGACTCATCTTCACTGGGGAAAAGAAGCTTTCAGTTGTGTTCGGCCTGCATTCCCCTTAAATGGAGATCATGTGGGATGTAATGGTAAAGTGAGGGAGTCTATCTGAAATGAAAGTGCAGTAATCCCTCACCTACTGCCATGAAAAAGGAAGTGACAGAATATAGATCATTGGTTCTCAAACTGTGGTCTGAGAAAGTATAAAAATGGTTAAGCAGAATATAAATAAGTAAAAATAAACATAAATAAATAAATAATTCTGAGGGAATATGTATTTATTTATTTAGAAATATCAATTGTAAAATCAACACAACTTTAGATTTTTTTTCTCAAATCTATTAAATATATTTTAGAAATATATACAAATATTAAATATTTATTATGAAAAAACACAAATTATAACAATTAATTAACTCATTCTTAAAAGTATATAAAAAATAAAACAATGTTTCAAAACTTCTATTTAATACAGATATTAATCATTATGATGATGAAGATGATTATTTTATTATTTTTAAAATATGTATAATTAGGCTATACATTACTTAATACATAAATGTATTATTTGATTAAAAAACATCAACATTACATGAATAACCTGATTAAATCCTATAACAATTAATTCTATAATTAATAGTGTAAACTCTTAAAAAAGGTGCTATATAGCACTAAAAGTGGTTCGTTGGCTCGTAATCATAGGGGAACCACTTTTGGTGCTGAATAGCACCAAATCTTGGTGCTTCAGTGGTGCTTCAGTGGTTCTTCAGCGGTTCTTCAGCAGTTCTTTGCTATCATATACAGACCCTGTTAAGCTCCATTATGGTTCTTCAGCAGTTCTTCAGTGGTTCCTTGGGGAGATTAAAGTGCTATATAGCACCACTGCCGTACAAAGAACCTGTTAAGCCCCTTTAAATGTTCTTTATGAGCCAAACAACCACTGTTGGTGCTGTTTAGCACCATTTTTGTTGAATAAATACAATGCAATATGGCACCTCTTATGGTTCTACATAGCACCATTTGACAAAGGTGCTGTATAGCACCTTTAAAGATATGGTGCTATATAGCACCAAAGTGGTTCCCCTATGATTACGAGCCAAGAACCACTTTTAGCACTATATAGCACCTTTTTTTCAGAGTGTATAGATGTAAGAATTGAAATATTTATTATTTTTATATATTTTAATATATTATCATCATAGTAGTAGTAGTAGTAGTAGTTTATTTGTTTATATATTTATTAATAATAAAATTAAATTAAATGAATGAATAAATAGACCAGTGAATAAATAAATTAACTCATAACAATTATATATTAACTAATTGTGTTATAATAAATTTTGGCTTGTCTAGGTTTATTATCTATCTGTCTGTCTGTCAAGTAAGTAAACAAGTCTGAAATTATCCAAAATTACAGATTGGTAATATTTCAAAATATAGGGTATAATCTAAGCATTTGCATATAATTTGTAATTATGTTGGGGTTGTTAGGTGGTCTGTATGTAGCAGCTGTACGCCACCCTGGAAAAAAGTTTGAGAAGCACTTTTTTAGATTTATGGAGTGTGCCATGAGAAAAGAGCAAATGGACGTGAAGTGAGCGAGTGGGATGTGAACCGCTCTCGGTACTGGTGCTCCATTACTATAATGTTACTGTAATATTAAAGTGCTACTCCGTGACGCTGTGTGACTAATACCACGCTGTTAAATCCTGGTTGGTAGCCAAGATTCAGCGATTCCCCATTGATGGCCATATTACTATCGTTGGGTCTTCAAACATATTGCGTTAATGATAAACATGTTAAAAGCCATGTTTAATCCCGAGTGTGAAAGCCCCTACTGATGCCGGCATCATTTGCATCCTTCCGTCCGGACGCCCCTCCATGTGTTCATTATCAGATTGCCTGCCAGCTCCGGAACACCTGAAATGATCTATGATTGCTCCTCATATGAATCACAGGAACGTTTCCGGGGCCGACATATATCCACAGTCGCCCATCTCCATTAATGTGTCTCAACCTGGAGCTGTGAAGACACCCGGCGAGATCATTAGTGCGCCTCCAGCAGCGCTCATCAGAAGCTATCAGTAAGACTCCTGCGAGGGAAAAACACATTCATATTCAGTGTCATGGACATCCACCACTTCCAGGGGTGCGAGATCTACCACCTAATTGTACTCAAGTTAAAGTATGAATATGGGGTCAAAATTTGACTTAATTAAAAGTCAAACTATTTAAACATTTTAATTATACTCAAGCATTTAAAAGTAAGTTATTTATTTGCTTTTCAAATTGACTGATGAAATCAAGACATTGAGTTAAGGGTTATTATAGTTAACTAAAACCTTTTTTTACTTTAAATTAGTTAGAGTCTGACATGGCAATAAAAATAAACAACTAACTAAGGCTACCTTCATGACAAAAACTGAACATAAAATAAAACCAAATAAGCACAAAAATACAGCAGATAAAATTATACAAGATTTTTTACATTTATCTAAATTAATATAAAATCTTTTCAGGATAAAATCTTACTAAACAAGTCACTTAGTGAGCATCAGTTACTTTAAATAAAATAAACATTAACTAAAATCAAAATCAATAAAAAAAAATTAAAATGAATAATAATAATAATAAAAATTTTAAAAACTTTGGCTAGTTGCCAAATCAATTTCTCATTTTAATTTAGCTTACCTTTTAGTTCTAAAACTAAATAAACTAAAAATAAAAATAAATAAAAACAATACAGATTTTTAAAAAGTAACAAACAAACAAAATTACCGAAACTTTAAATAAAATTAAAGTGAAAACAGAAAATATACAAATAAAGTAAAAAAACTATAAGGACATATGTTAAATATTTCAATTAATATCCAAGGATAAAATTACAGATTTGTGTCATGATAGCAAAATAAATAAATAACCTAAATATTGTTCTAAAAAAAAAATGTTTTTAATTTGACATATAAAAACATGTAAAATACGTACAAATATGAAAAACAACTTATAACAATGAGTTATTGAATGAATTGTTAAAATTATATAAAATAAGTATTTCAATGTTTCCATTTAATATAAATACAAATCATTATTAAAATATATTCATAATTAGAGATTAATAATTAATACATAAATATACTGAATATACATCAATCTATTATTTGACAAAAATGAATTAACAGAATAATCTACTCAATAACAAAGGATTAACTAACTGAGTATAAGTACCAAAATATTTATTATTTATATAAATGTAATATATTATTATTATTATTATTAAACATCATTATTAAATAAAATTAAAGGGAGATAATCACTGTATTTTAAAGGTATAGATTAAATTGTATAAATTTGTAACATTAAATACTTTTACTCATTTTGATTAAATTTCTAAAGGGAAAATGTTTTCAATAGTGCTCAAGTCAAGTAATTATAATACCCTAAATAAAAGTTCAGTAATGAAGTACAATTACTCAAGTACTTCACTGCTCCTTCCTCTCATTTCTGAGCTTTCAAGCTCCAGCTGCACATCAGTGCAGATTAAGATGGAAGGAAAAGATGGTACACAGATGTATCGGGACATAACTGAGGCTGGTGGGTGACTGGCAATATCTGGAGGGCAGATAGGACAAATTATGGCAAAACCATTTCCTCAAGGTACTATATAGACTCTCTTGATACACTCACAGGGGTTGTATTTGATTAAGGGAACATGATGGTAACCTACAGTGGTCTGGCTATATGGGAATTACAGTCCACAGTGAGACATAAGCCAAATGAACTCTCTGCTGAAGGAAAACAATGGTACATTTTGCCAGCAGAAGGTCAAGTTTGTTGTTACAGATTTGATTTTCTCTGTGCGACACCTGAGAAAGACCCATGACCTATTACAGGACACAGCACCGGGTCGACAGTTCAACAGCGTTTGTAGATGGCAATGCAGTCTCACACTGAGCCTTACCACTGTTATTACTACTTTTACTACATGAGAAAGAAGGCATTAAAGCAATTTTATTTAATAAAAGTACTTGAATAATTCTTAAATCATTTAATTGTTGCAATATTAAAGGTGGACTATATAGTATATTATTACGTGGAGTCATAATAGTCCAATAGTTCACTTCTGGTTCACCTAATAAGTAGGAATGTAAGAATATTATGGTTTGGAAATAAAAATAAAGCAAACAAATAACATTTTGTTGTAGGCAAAATAATGTATGAACACAATCATTTCAATATACAAGATATGTATTTGTTTGAAAAATAATAACTTTGATATGATATGAAATTTGATATGATGAATTGAAATGGATCTCACTGCATTTTCAGCATTTCTGAAGGATCATGTGACACTGAAGACTGGAGTTATGGCGGCTGAAAATTCAGCTTTGCCATAACAGCAAATTACACATTAGTATGCAAGATACATTTTCTTACATATTGTAATATAATAATATTTCACAATATTCTTGGTGAGCATAAGAGACTTTTCAAAAAATGTATTAAATCATATAAAAATAACTTGCATTTCATGGACCAAGGTGGAAAACATTTTATTGTCAATATTTATATCAGAAGAATCTTCAAATCAGAAGAAATGTGAAATGTTCTCCACATATGAGAGGAAAGAGTGTGATAAATAGTCCAACACAAGTGGTCCAAACATTAATTATGACTAATTATGACTATTAAAATGGCTATGTTGTGTGAGTCAGAAATACAATTCAGTAAAATCCTCTTCAAGTCAACATCCTGTGATGCGCAGCAAATTAAAATCAAATTCACACTCTAAACCGAAGCTTCTTAAATTCCCCCTGCATTCCAATCAAGTTTGTCGTATGATTTTCAAGGTCAGACCACACAGTGGTTTCTCGATGGCTTATGGCTTAAAACCCAATCTGTCAGCTGTCCACATTTTCTCAGTAGCTCCAAAATTGATGTACAGAGTCAGCCATGTTCCTAAATGGCTGGGAGATGATAGAATGCCAACTAACGCTAACATGCTACATGCTCCTCCATCGCTGCAAAAATGATGTACACTCAAAATCCTGCAGTCCAATTACTGTCACAGGGGCTCTTCTCAAGATGAATGTCCCCACAGAGGGCCATATCTCTCTCCCTCTCTCTCACTTTTCCTTCACACACCTAAAGAGGAGGAAGGCTGATTTCATTGAGTTGTAATGTGACAGACAGACGGCTACGGAAGCCTTTAAGAGCCGTTAAGAGGTGAAGGCACAGGCTAAGAGGACAGCACCCAAGAGCCTAATAACGCAGCCTAAGAATGAGAGGCTAACTGATTGTTCCATTAACACTGCCTATTAGCCAGCCCCCTTGACATCCCTATTGCACAGGATTATGGCCCTCCTTAGTTGACTACATTAGCCTTGCCCCAAAGGGACAAGTAGGCCCAAAATCGTGCTGAAGGCGTACCGTCATCTATTATTAGCCATCAATTATAACAAGGCCATTGGACCTTCAGAATTCCCTGTACCCATCCTTATCCACAGGCTGAGTGGAGAGGCTGTGTGTCAGCCCTTAATTTTAGCCAGAGCCCCATGAGAGCAGACACTGTCACCTCCTCGAATTTCCTGCTAGTTGCTTGGCAGCTATCTCATTCAGAGACGTAACCTCAGTCCTTAGCGGCGGCTAAATGTTATCTCAAGACAGAACACTATTGACCCTACAGACCCAAAGGAAGCCATCAAGTCAATTCAACAATTTATTCTGTCTTATCTATCTATCCAACTGTCTGTGAATGACAACTCTCTATCTTTTTTTTTTCAGATGTTTGATGATGCATTTTTGCAAAAAAGATTTTAAAAATAATGATAATATTAACAACTAGGGATGCACCGATACCACTTTTTCCAGTACTCACCCGAAAACGAAACTTTTATTTTTGGTACTTGCCGATACCGAGTACCGATTATTTTCATTGCATTTGTAAATTTTTTAAATATTGGGTACTGTCACATAACTTTGATAGAAAGGTATGTGATGGATTACAATCAACCAAAATTATTCAGACAACTGTTAGTATGACAATATTTACACAACTATCAACACTTTGTCGGGCAACCCTTAGCCTTAACGACAGCCTGTAGTCTCCTGGGCATGCTGTCAACCAGGTTCATGCAAATCTGAACTTCAGAATAATTTTTGGCTCCAAATTTGTATAAATTTTATTGGTAGTCCACTGTATGAAGAATTTTTTAAATATAAAATGTCACAGTTTACTTTATTTTGCTATCCTCGCCTACATAAATGAACTATAGTGTCCTGCACCCACTAGTAAAAAAATATAAAAAATCATATTTGGTCTCTGAATAATTTTTGGTTTAACTGTATATCCTTCGGTTATTTTCACACTTAATTATGCACATTAAAATGTATTTTACAAGTTTTTGTTACGTTCACTGTTCATTTTTTTGCTCTATGCTACATAATCCTTAATTTAATAGCATTAGAGCTGCTCCATTGCAGCGGCTCAGTTGTCACGGTTGTGAGCGGTGGACACATAAGATGAACGAAGACAAAGGTTTAAACGGGAATGAGAGATTTAATGGAACTTAAGATGAGGAGGTACACACACAGGGTAACATCAACAATAACCGACCGCTTGAACTCAAAAGGACAGCAACTGATATAGTGGGGATAACGAGAGGCAGACAGGTGAACACAATGAAGGTGATTAACTCATAATGGGAAAATGGCAGAAACTAGGTCACACATGGGAAATGAAAACACAAATAAAAGTCCAGGGGCGTGACATTTCGCCCCCCTCCCGGAAGGCGCGTCCCCGCGCCGTAGAAGGGGAAGGAGAAGGGGAGTGGCGAAAGGCTGGCAGGAAGGCAGGCAATACCGGAGGAGGTTCAGGCGGAGGACGGACACCCGGGAGGAGGACGACTACCAGATTCCAGGGCGGGTCAGAAGGAGGGAGGAGCCAGGACGGAGGAAGGAGGGAACCGGAGCAGGAGGAGCCCGGCAGGACCCAGGCCACAGCCATGATGATGGCCCAGGGTGGAGCCGACGGAGGGAGGAGCCATGGAGGAGGAATGGCCGCCGACTCCATGGGGCCGACCGACGGCGGCAGAGCAGGTGGATGAGGAGCCCGAGCCGGAGCCGGAGAGCAGATGAGTCCGGGCGAAGCCGAGGATCCGGAGGGCCAAGGTGGAGCCGAGGGCTCAGGCGACCGAGGCGGAGGCGGAGATCCGGAGGCACGCGGTGGAGCCGGAGCGACTGAGGACCAAGGTGGAGCTGGAGGGAGGGAGGAGCCCAACGGAGCCGGTGGGACGGAGCGACGAGGCACAGCCGGAGGAGTGGAGTCCTGAGGCGATGGCGGGATGACGACCGACCAAGGCGGAGCCGGAGGGACGAAGGAGCCCGGTGGAGCTGGTGGGCCGACGGGCGACGGTGGAGATGAGGGAGCTAGGAGCTGAGGTGGAGCCGACGGGTCGGAGGGCCGAGGTGGAGTCCAGGATTCAGAGGCTGGAGGCGAAGACGAGGGATCCCCCAGCCACGACGCCGATGGAGACAGGCAGACCCGCGGCGATCCCACCGCACAGATGGTGGGCTGAGGGTGAGCAGAGGGGCTGCCAGGATGCAGCGGTGGCGGGGCTGAGGTAGCTGGGATGATAGGAGAAGGCAGGAGCGGGTGGGTATTTTTGAGCCTCCGGGCTAATCCTTGTGGAGTACTTTCGAGGAGCCGGCACTGGAGGGCGCTTTGCAGGTACAGACTCTGGGCGGCGCTCTTGCAGCGCGGATTCAAGGGGGCGCTCTTGCAGCGCGGATTCCAAGGGGGCGCTCTTGCAGCGCGGATTCAAAGGGGGCGCTCTTGCAGCGCGGATTCAAAGGGGCGCTCTTGCAGCGCGGATTCAAAGGGGCGCTCTTGCAGCGCGGATTCAAAGGGGCGCTCTTGCAGCGCGGATTCAAAGGGGCGCTCTTGCAGCGCGGATTCAAAGGGGCGCTCTTGCAGCGCGGATTCAAAGGGGCGCTCTTGCAGCGCGGATTCAAAGGGGCGCTCTTGCAGCGCGGATTCAAAGGGGCGCTCTTGCAGCGCGGATTCAAAGGGGCACTCCGGAGGCTCTGAGCTGGACGGGACCAGCGGAGGCAAAGGTGGGCTGGACGGGACCAGCGGAGGCAAAGGTGGGCTGGACGGGACCAGCGGAGGCAATTCTGGGTAGTTAGAGACTTCAGATGACGGCGTGAGCATGGAAGGCATGTCTGCATGAATTTCCCAATTTATTAAGTCCTCAGAGTCCTGTGACTGCTCACCCTCAGCGGCGGTGCAGTGGGCGGGGCTTCCTTCAGCACCCTCAAGCTCCACTGTAACTTCCACTGTCGCGTGCGCTGTAGCCGGCTCTCGCACCTGGTCGGACGGTCCATGAGGCTCTGGCTCCGGGGCAATCTCCAGCTCAGTCGCTCCTCTTTGCGATGGCTCATAGGTTGCTCTGGGCTCTGGCTCTCCGACCGCGGTGGGCTCGGGCCGACGCTCTGCGGCTAGGGGTGATGGTGGGCTGGGCTCTGGGTCAGGAGTGGGACTGGTGTCATTCTCCTCGTAGTCCACGGTCAGTGGGGACCCACAAGACACCAGCACCCACTCCACAAAGGTGGCAAAATCTCCCCGAGGACCATCCCCGGACAACCGCGCTCTGCACCCGTCGTTTAGGCTCGTCCGGTAGAACGTGCAGAGGCAGTAGTCCGGGTAGTGGGTGTAGTTGGATATTTCCACAAAGAGTCTTGTATGGTCCTCGAGGGAAAGGCTCCTCTGCTCCAGCATGAGGAGAAGGCAGGCAGGGTCATTCATAACAAAACAGAAAATAAAAACTGATGAAAAAAAACGGAAACAAAACGAGGGGAAACACGCAGCTAGACTTCACTTTTTGTTACGGTCGGTTATTCTGTCACGGTTGTGAGCGGTGGACACATAAGATGAACGAAGACAAAGGTTTAAACGGGAATGAGAGATTTAATGGAACTTAAGATGAGGAGGTACACACACAGGGTAACATCAACAATAACCGACCGCTTGAACTCAAAAGGACAGCAACTGATATAGTGGGGATAACGAGAGGCAGACAGGTGAACACAATGAAGGTGATTAACTCATAATGGGAAAATGGCAGAAACTAGGTCACACATGGGAAATGAAAACACAAATAAAAGTCCAGGGGCGTGACATCAGTACTGTAATCACGCGTTTTGCTGTAATAATGCAGGGAACCACTCATTATAAATCTCCTATGATATTTTCAGAAATAGAAGTCGCGTTTTTCTTTTCATCTGAAACATGCTGTGATTTAGTTTCCAAAGCCACTCATATAATGCAGAAACTCGCACAACACGCGCACGTACTGTATTTGTACCGGTGCAGAAGGAGAGGGACAAGTACAGTAGGCTACAGCCTAGCGCATTTCACACAGGCTGCTAGTTTCACTTTCGCCAGAAAGTCATGTATGCCTAGAGCTGAAAATAAATTATAAAATTTATAGAGAATGCCAGGAGCTCAGTACCGGGCCCAATACCGATATTAACAACTATATCTATCTATCTATCTATCTATCTATCTATATATATATATATCTACACACACACACACACACACACACACACATATATATATATACATATATACATATATATGATGAGTTTGGTTCCAAAATGCTATAAATCCATTTTGATTAATTTGAGTAAAAATGTGTTTTCTTTACCAAGAAATTGGCAAGATGAAAACCACTATTTTCTGTTTCAAACTTTCACATACCATCTTTAGGTTATAATAACATAAAAAATTCTAATCCAGATTTTGATTTTCAAAGATTTATTATAAAAAGAGATTATTTTTTTCCCAAAATGCAATAAATCCATGACACTTTTTTTTTTCAGTATAAAAGTTATTTTTCATATTGAAACTGTTGAAAATACACAACAAAGCAAGTTGATCCACATATGACAGCCTCTGAACTTGGTCAATACTAATCTTATATGCAGGCACTGGACTAAAAATAGCCTACATTCAATCAGTCATAGCCCCTGAAATGAATTCAACGGGTCATCTTGTTAATTCTATAAATTAATTACAACAATAAAAAAAAAATGTCATCATGAACAAGAACATGAACAACAATATCACATTAGACCACAGAAATTCCAAAATTACATTTCCCTTACATTCAACTTCCAAAAGTGCACAAGAAAGGAGACTGGCGTTTGTTGCAGTTTGGGAAAAAAGGGAGAAAACATGACAGAATAACACAACGGATATCACATTTTGCTTAAAATTAAAAATGGACTTTTCAATACCGACCAGATACAATACTGATTTTGGTGTTAACTCAATTTTTTTTTTTTAAATGGCGTTTATCATGTTTTGGAACCAAACTCTTCATATATATATATATATATATATATATATATATATATATATATATATATATATATATATATATATATATAAAATTTACAGTTTTGGGTGAACTATCCTACACTCTTTTAATCCATTAACCATAAGCCAGTTTGAGATCAAACACAGTTGCAGGACCCCCACAGTACCAATCCACTGCTGGCAGTCCGGACCAGTTCGCAAAAGAATGATTTGTTCTCAAATCAGACGCTTTTCATGTAATTCAAGGTGATGGGAAACTGCTTGCACAGCCATTAGAAGACATAACTGCCCTAACATAAATCACGAGATTAACACATTATTCACACCAGTACTTCACTTTTATATCGCCAGCAGAATCATTGCAAATGTATTGTAACTAAATTGCATCTTACTAGACCCCGAGTCAAAGCAGGCAGCAGACAGGGAGAAACAAATTGAGAAATGATCCTAAAAAGAATATTACAGACAAAAAGACAGCGATAAGCAACGGAGGAAGTTTAGAAGAGGGAGAGATAAAGAGAAGAGAGGAGAGAGATCAGATGTTGGATCTTACAGTGGGAGCGTGCTGAGACAAAGGGAGAGAGAGATAGAGTGGATCTATACGGCCCAGATCAAATGATGCAGATTTGAGAGAGAGGGAATTCAAGTGGAGATAAAATGACAACACAAGCTTTTTCCATCGACCTTGGGCATGGAAGCCAGGCCATGAGTGGGCAAAAGGAACTAGCGTGTCACATAGTATGTGATAAGACATTTTGAGTGTAACCGGACCCCACTCGCAAAGCACTCTGTAGGTCAAAAAGTAAGCCAGGCTTGGTTAAGACTCCAGAACTATTAGTGACACACTAAAATCACCTAGAAAATCAGTAGTATATGGGCTTCAAATCTCCTTTTGGATGGTACACATATAAAGTGAATTACACTTTTCCTGGTGCCAAAATACTTGATGATCAAAAATGCATTAAATAGTCATGGAGCAACAATTTATATATTTATACACAAAGAAGTAACGTTTAAGTAAATACTTAAACAGAAAATTGCTGTTCCATTAACTGAAGTGGTTATTTAATCACATTTGGTATTTTAGGGCCTCTTAACTACAGATTTAATGAATAAACAGTGTATTTCTCAGATCTGCAATGTTAGTACATGCATTATCAACAAATGAATCTTCATTTTCCTAAATACTATTCTTTCACTTACTGACCGTTATAGAACTATTTATTTAATCATATTGAACAAAACCAATTTTTTTTTTAAAAAGTGTGATAATTTCAGGGATTCTCATTACATACTTAAATCTGCAATATTATCAATATGTAAGATTTGTAATAATTCAAAGCACACCATCATTCAACAGGTGATTTTAATGGGTTTTTCTGCATTTATTTGATCCAAAAATGCGGTTAAAAATAAGAATTTTGTATTTTGACTAACTATTTTCTATTTTAGTATCTTTAGTGTCCCGTGATCCTTCAGAAATCATTCTATTTGGTGCACAAGAACATTTCTTATAAGAAATATATTTTTTATCAGTGTTAAAAGCAATTGTGCATCTTAAGATTTTTGTTGAAACAGTAATACATTATTTTGAAGAATAGAATGCTCAAAAGGACAGCATTTCTTTGAAATAGAAATATTTTGTGACATTTATAAATGTCTTTTTTATCAATTTAAAGCATTCTTATGGAATAAAAATATTAATTTATATATATAGTTTTTTTTTTTAACTTTTGCATGGTAGTGTACTTAGCAACAAACAAGTGTTTAGGAAAGTATAACTGTAATTTTTATTGCCATGTTTTGGGAAAGGGAAAATATACTTTAACCGTCTTAAACACTGCTCTCAACAGAAAGGGGTCACCTTTATGTGAGTTAGACTCTATAGGTCAGTGCAATAAATTCAAGGTGACAAATCCTGTGCTAGCTCAGACCTCACAGAAGTTCTAGATCTGAGATGTTCTGAGAAGATCTGACTAGTTAATTGTTAATATCCGCCCTTTCAATGTTACTGCAGGGACAACCTAGGTTTGAACTGGATTCCAAGCAGCAAGAGTCATGCAAATCCAATAGCTGTCATTTACAAGCAAATGACAGCTTTTTCTCAAGGAACCAATCTGTTTGATGCATGAAAAGCAGATTTTTGAGCAGATCGAAAAAGTGTTGCTGGCAGGCATCGCTCTCAAGACTCATGCAGTGTGTAATTAGAGCCTGTACTGACAGCCGTCTAATGGAGGAACATCTCAGAATTGTAGCCATGGAGTGAGGCACAAATATTTGTGTCCTTATCTAACAGCGATATACAGAACACAATCACTCTTTGCCATTTTAGTAAGAGTAGCCTCCTTAAAATAAAATTTGGTACACCAAAAGCTAGTGTCTGCTGAAGGATAAAGGTCAGTCTCTGCCCTGAAAGCTGCTCTGTGAGTACATCGGTGAGCAAATTTAACTTCTACAGCTTCAGTAAAATTTCTGACCTTTTTAAAACACCCCATCTGCAGCATTTCCCAGCTCTCACTCAGAAATCTCTGAATGAATTCAGCAGTTCATTTCCATACTCTTTGTTCAGCAGAGACTTCTTGTGCAAAAAAAAAAAAAAGTTATGGTATTTAATAAGGGCAATTAAATGCTACAGACTGTTGCAGCTCACTACTAAGAAAGTCTTAGGGGTTTTTACAACTGCCTTTGCCTGTTTAAATGGCCAAACTCATTGTCAAAGGATTCTTTCTTAAAAAATAAGCGCTGTACTGCACATGCCAGACTCTCATTTGACTGATTTAAATGTAACAGCTATGTTATATATTACGATCAGCAAAATGTAAAATGTTGAATTTAAAAATGTACAGACTGTCTTTAACATGCATAACAGCATTACTTGAGCTACATAAACTCCACAATCTGATGATCATGTGATCCAGTATATGAAGCAAGAACATCTAAAAGTTTAACAATCAGTGTCACATATTAGTGACCTAGAAATGGCAGAATCTTAAATATTTCTTCATTTTGCATCATAGCCTTTGTTTAAATTGCTCTGAAAATGAGGATGATTAAAACAAATGCACATGTCAATGCAACAATCACCAGTGCATTCAAAGCCACATCCTCACTAACATGAACTACCATTTTGCAGTGTTTTGTTGTGATTAAAAGTTCTCAACAGGGTTAATTCGCCTCTCTCAAACAAGACAAGCAGTGTGATATTGGCCAGCTGTGATCTAACTGCATCTAAGGCTGCTGGAGAGGGTTCTACAAGCTGCTCCTAAAAAAAAGAAAAGTACAGTACGTTTCAGCAGATGGCAGTTTTTATTAAAAAGCATGCATATAAATGAAATCCAATTTTCTGATTAGCATCTGTCTTCAGTGTCATATGATCCTTCAGAAATCGTTCTAATTTGCTGCTCAATGAACATTTCTTATTATTTGTAATGTTCAAAACAGCTTAAGCATCCAGTTCAGCTGTTGAAAACTGCTTCATATTGTTGTGGAAACCATGTTACTTTTTTAAGGTTTCTTTAATGAACAGAAAATTTCAAAAGAAAAGCAGTATTTAGTATTTGATTAATTTTCAAGAATTAATTCATCTTACTTGCTCCAAACCTTTGAATGGTAGTGTATCACGGTTTCCACAGACATATTAAACCGCACAACTGTTTTCAACATTGATAATCATTAAGAAATAATTCTTGAGTATCAAAACAGGATATTAGAATGTTTTCTGAAGGATCCTGTGACATTGAAGAATGGAATAATGGCTGCTGAAAATTAAGCTTTGCCATCATAGGAATAAATCAATTCAAATAGAAAATGATTTTACATCGTAAAATGTTTCACAATAATACTGTTATTACTTTGTTTTGATTAATTAAATGCAACCTCGATGAGCATAAGAGACTTATCATGATCTTGATTATTTATTACAGTGTGTGTGTGTGTGTGTGTGTGTGTGTGTGTGTGTGTGTGTGTGTGTATAGGCTATATATACAGTATATATATATATATATATACACACACACACACACACACACGCACACACACACACACACACATACACATACATATACACATATACATACACTATATAATAAATACTTTCAAAACGGCCCACAGTGATTGAGCAGGGGGAAGCGGATTTCAAAATAAAGCAACTGTCATTTTGCTATATCGCTGAGTTGAAGTTGCGAGCTGGCCATCTAGATATCCTGACAGGTTTTACAACCAAGCAGGGAAAAAACTGTCAGGTTTTACAACAGAGCCCGGAGTAAACAGTCACTTCAAAAAAACATGACAAAATCCGGCTTTTCTTTCAAAATCCATTTTAAAGATGGTTAAAAACTGACTTAAGAATCCCATCTGTTTGCGTATTCCCACAGCTCCGTCTCACAGCAGTGTGTGGCCATTCAGAAAAAGATTATTTGCTTAGAGAAGCTGATTGCAATTCATTCCGAGCCCTACATGAGTGAAAATGGTGTTTACATTGTGAGGAAGCAGCAGGCTTGTGTGGAAGTGAAAAACTGCAGACTTCTTCAGTGGACCCAAAAAATATTGAGACACGTATACCCTCATGAAACATTTTACCTCATAAAGATATAATTAGTACTTTAAAGGTGATATATCATAAAAATCTGACTTTTTCCGTAGTTTAAGTGCTATAATCGAGTCCCAGTGCATCTACCAACCCAGAAAACGTGAAAAAGAACAACCCTGTAATTTTTTTTGTAAGTCTTTCTCTGCAAGCTTAAGAAAAAAAACGAGTGTGTCAGATTTCACTTCCCCCGTGATGTAGAAAGGGGATGTTATTATAATATTACCTCCCCTTAATCTGAAAGTTTCTACCCTCGGAGCCATCATTGTGTTTTTGCAAGCGACAATGGTGTACTAGTTCTGCAAAATTCGAGCAAAGTATGCTAACTTCCATCTTTATTTAACTGACGAGCACAGAACACTGTTTTAGAGTCCCAGCCTCAGAGGAGACAAGAGAGCAGTGCATTTATCCTGATCTAATATAAACATGAGATTTCTTTCCCAGCGGTTTATCCCAGCGGTTTATCAACAGACATAACTGACTTTTTTGTAACTCCAGTGTTTTTAACATAAACTTGTGTGTATTTGAAAGTTTAAGCGCAATAAGACATGAAAGAGAACTTTTCTGTGTGTGTGCTTCAGATGTGTATGCTCAGAAAACAGCGTGTTTCTGCTTCATTTTCAATATGATATAAAATCACCTGTGAGGTATTTTGAGCTGAAAATTCAAAGACACATTCTGGGGTACACATCATATCAGTGGCTTAATAAAAGCTGATCTACTGTATTGTTACATATAGCACATGTAACCGTTTGTTAGGTTTTTCCGGACAGAACTGATAAACCAATAATTATTTGTCTAATGGCTAATAAAGACCCAACAAAAATGGCCAGTATTAAAATCTATTCCTCAGAGACAAATAAAATAATATTAGTATAAAAGAAAATTAAAACACTAAAAAAATACTGTTACATGCAGCAACTCACTCCGACATTAATTATTAACAGGAAAGCACTCTTTAAGAAAAAAAAACCTCCTAAAAGATACATTTTATAAAATAAGATACTGATAAATATATATATATATATATATAAACAAGATAGGAATAAGATCAAATAATCAGGTTGTCATTTTTAATATAATGAGCTACATTACATCAGTGGTTACTACTAATAGGAAATCATGTGATCTGTGATATTACATGCACTTAAATTACATCAGGACTATATGGTTAACCAGAATAGCAAAAAGGGCAAAAAAAAAAAAAAAAAAAAAAAAAAAAAAAAAAGGGAAGTCAGTTCAGGCAGAAGTTCAGTATAATTTGTTTGCAGATGCCACATGGCCACTTTTTTACCGAGCAATGACATTCATTTTTTATTGCACACAAAGTGTCCAAATACGTGTATTTGGGGCACCACAACATGTAATTATCAGAGAAAGAATAAAACTAGTATTTGTTTAGAGTCATGTTATTACTGTGATGAGCAATTAAACTGCATGGAGCACGTTAAAAATCAAATGATGAATATGTTTCCATGGGAACACTCTTTTAACACTCTTTTCACAGTTCCATGTTGTCTCCCTGTACTCCTCTTCACTACCTCTCCCTCTGGCTTTCATGAAACATGAAGACAAAGAGAATCACTAAGTAGATATAAAAATTAATATGCCCAATCTTTCCAATGCACTTTAAAATGTAGCGTGGTCTGAATTCAGTTCCTTTCAATCCCAAACTCAACCTATTTCATATCTTCACAAGCTATATCAGTCCCTTCAGTGCAAGTACCTTTAATATCATATTTGAGGATTTTGTGATCTTTATGAATCAAATATATATCTTGAGACTAAAAACTGTACTCGCAAACAAATACAGAACCAAACAAACTCTGACTGGCAATCCGTCTGTAAACTGCAATGAATTGTGGTTAGTCGGTAAGTTGGTTTTGGGTGAAGCGGTTTGTGTTCAGAGCTCAGGGAACATAATTAGGCTGGCAAGAACAAGAGATAGATTACATTTGTGTGTGTGAGAGAGAAAGAGAAAGAAAGAGAGAGAGAAAGAGTGCTGACCAAAGGTGCAGAACATCCCCTTTGATAGCAGTGGTTCCTCTGTTCCTGTATTGCTACAAAAGACAGATAAACAGTTTTGACAGCAAAGCTTCGTGTTGTATCGCAGGATAATCATGAACGTGGATGCCTGTTTGCCTGCTGTCAGGGACTTTGATACTTTCAAAATGCTCATATTTTTTCTAAGCACTGCAGTGAATCAGATCAGGGTTGCACCAAAACACTGCAGAAGAAAGCTGAGAGAACAGAAGAAAGAACCATTTTCAGTGTCGATTAGGATCAAAGTAATGACATTTCTCTCTGAAACATTAAATAGTGCAGAATCTAATGTATTTTCTGCCAATTTTTACCCCAACTAAAAATAAAATTATATTTAGAAACATTTAAACTAAAATAAGAATAAATACAATTTCCAAATTTGAACCCATATTTAACAAAAAAAAAATACATTTAAAAAATGAGAAGGAATAAATAATTGACCCCATATTTTTTTTTACTAAAAATAAATTCAAAATTATTAAAATTATAATTAAAAACAAATAATAAAGTAATACAATTCCCATTTTGACCCTTATTTATTAACTAAAAATGCATATAAAATAACAATAAATACACTTTAAATTTTGATCCCATATTTATTAATAAGTAAAATATTTACAATATAAATATTAGTAAAAAAAATAAATAAATACAATTCCAATTTTGACCCAATATATCTAAAAATAAATAAATAAATACATTTAAAGTAAATAAGAATATTATAAATATTTTTTTAAATTCTGCCACTGTTGTGTTGTTCAGACTTCGCAGTTAGAGCACTTAAATGCATGTGCATATTTATGCATGTACTGATTTGTGAATGCTTGGGTGTATTTGATCACAGCATATTCTCCAGTTTAGGAGGTTACACCCCTGCCGTTTCCAAGTAAATCGGAATTCAACCTCTTTACATTTTGGCAAAATCTAACCTTTTAAATTCCTAAAGAAGTCTTAAGCTTTGTAGATCTCCAGCTGAGCATGTACTGGCAGTACAGAGAGCAGCTCTGTAAAGGTAAACCAGCAAGATACCTCACACACCCCATCAATGAGCTTTCCTACTCATACAATAATTTCCATTTAGCAAACCTCCTTCAAGGTATCCTGAGGGGTAGAATCCATTACCTCGCTTACACTGTGCAACACCTGATCAGAAGTCAGAGTCAATCCAGAGGCCTACATAATTCACCCGCTCAGACAGAACAATGAGTGGGCTGCCTCAGAAAAAAAAGAAAAAAAAAAGAAAGCCTGTTTCTTGATCATGGTGCTTTTTCGTATGTTGACAGCTTGAAGTTAACATCAGAGCTGGAGTCAGTCTCTTTGATATATAAATATACAAATTGAGAATCTGTTTAGGTGTTTCTCATGAAAAGATGACACGTTATTGAATCTTTTGTTCTGCTCTCGGAGGGATAAGAGTCATTTTGGCCCTTTGAAATATGAAAGTGGGTCATATGCTGGGATGAACAGAAAAGGACCCATTTACACTTAGTTATTCCATGCATGTCGATCATTTGGATTGCCAACTGCATAATCAGCCATAAACGTGCCTCCACAAAATTGTATCCATTAATTGTTTGTGAAATTTTCAAGCAATTTTTGAGTGAAAACTGTTTCTAAACCAATTTTTTTCATATATTATGCACACACGATCATTTGAACACTTCTTACGACATTGAACTGTTTTTATAAGACATTCTTCATTTATAGCCTATCTAGCTTGGCTAATAATAATCCATGTTCTACATTCATACATAAAATTATAGCTTTGTTAAATCAACATTAAAATATTTATAACACAAATAAGCTCATAAAAATATAGCAAAGTTAAATGACTATTTAAATGTCCAACTGAGGTTCCACCCAGGCTTCCTTACTACCAAGAGCTTTGCATTGCATTGAGTTCATACTGGTCTATAATTGGCTTTTCACCATCAGCTTAATTAACTGGGTTGTAATCTGGCTGCATCTTATCAAGCAGAGTGGACGCAGGGAAAAAACAACCTCTGTGTGACTTTACAGCAACGATCGATGATATGAGGAAGATGTGTCAACATGGATCCAGGTTCACATACAGGCTTGCTCATCTGCTCCAAAGTTACAGAACACCAGACACACTCATACACAAGCATACTCTTTGCACATACTAAGCAGGGATAGATCCTCTAAGCATCCTTAATGATCAACTTTATAGTGCGATTTTTTACATTAGTCTATGCTAATAAGCTCCAGCTGAGACCTTGTTAACATTAGAGTAAATTCACTGACTAAAATATATATATATATATATATATATATATATATATATATATATATAAGGATCAAGTAGGCTACCCTGCTTCAAACAAGGTAAAAAAATAAATAAATAAATCAAATAGGCTATTTAGAAAACACCAATGTGATATAGCCTACAATTTGTGCAATTAATTTTTTTAATGCATAAGTTTCAAGGCAAATAAGAAGTAATTCGAAAAGCTTATGGTTTGCAGTAGGTGTAGGCCCAAGTCTCAACTTTCATTCACTTCACAGGTGATCAATTCTAGAGGATTCAATAAATCATTGACTGGCGGAACAGAGGAATGTTCAATACATCCACATTGACATAAGCCTACTTTAACAAGTATATTTTGGAAGGATTTTTTTCAGTTGGTAGAACCAGTAAACAAAACCAGAATAATTTTAAACACTGTTTAAACGCCGTTTGAATAATTTCGTGTAGTTTTCGAATCAATAACTCACTTGCGAGTTGACTCACTGAACTAAAAGCCGACTTTTTCTATGTGCTGAATGAATCATGGATAACTGAACATGGACACTACAGTGAATAAATCAGGGAAATAAAATAAGTGTGTGTGTGTACATCTTGTTTTAGATGTTTAAAGCATGTAATATATTCCACCTCAAGATACGTTATGAAGCAATCACGATGAAGCAACAGAACCGCCGATTCTTTTGAACCGGTTCTTTGAAAAGGACCCGAGTTGGACTTTCCATCTCTATACATCACATCATTTTAAACGGTACAATAATTTAGTTTCCCCTTGCGATTAAAAGTAAAAGTTGCCGTTTAGAGCTAGATATTGTGGAAACATCATTCTGGTATCCATGGAAACAATAGCCTACCTGAGGCCATTTCAATGGTAAAGCCAATGGCAAAAAAGTGGATGAGCGAGGATTCACCTTAATGTGTATGTGGAGCTTTTACAATTAAGCCCTTTTGATTACTTTAGTTAAATTCCAGCATAGCTCAAAGCCCTTTTGAGACTCATTTTGGTGTGCAGCAAGCAATCTCCAAATCTGTTGCTAGCAATCACTGCAGACAGCACAAGCCCTGCTCTTTCATGCCTGGCTGATTTCATTCGTGACTCAGGTAAGAGTCGCCCTGGACTTGAGGCTACTTGCTGCCCGAGGACAAACCCGTCGCCAGATGGTCATCTTGTGTCTGCCTTGCTGTTCTCGGCAGGTTTCCTTTCACGTCTCATCAGCTCAGCATACGGTTCCGGGAAAACTGAATTTAACGATGCACTGCTGCCGCCTACCGGTAAAAGCGGCGTGTGCGCTGAGCGCTACAGTAGGGAGACCGTTGTTACACATTCATCTCTAACTAGCAGTCCTAATCCAAGCTGAACACCTCTGGTGTGACTTTAAATGCAGATCTTGAGCCAAAAACTCTTTACCAAACACCAATGACTTGTACATATGGGTACAGTCATTTTAGACACTTACAAAACTGTTGCAACAGAGATGGAAATACAATTTCTAAATACACGAATTATGTTTTGGAAGTGCCTTTTTCTGTTCTAAAGAAGGGGGTGTCCCAATACGTTTGTCCATATAGTGTATGTACAAGTCATTGGTGTTTGGTAAAGAGTTTTTGGCTCAAGATCTGCATTTAAAGTCACACCAGAGGTGTTCAGCTGGGATCAGGACTTGGCTTTCTGCAGACCAGTCAAGTTCTCCAACACTGACTGAATCAATCATTTCTTTTTGAACCTTGCCTTATACACAGAGGCATTGTCATGTTAGAATAGAAAAGGGTCCTGTCCAAACTGTTGCTTTAAAATTATAAGCACACAATGCCCTAGAATATTATTATATGCTTAAACATTAAGATTTGTACTAATGGAAATTACTAAAGTAATTTCTTTAAATTACTAAAGCGGCCCAATACTTTTGGCAATATAGTGTATATATATTAATATAGCATATACTGTATATACTATTTTAATTTAAAACTAAGACATGCAAAGACTAGACAAAAGTTAAACAAAACATGATTGCAAATCACATTAAGATCTTTACATTCATTATACACAGAAACTACTGTCAGGAGGGTGGTGGTCATGTATGACCCTGCAGCTCACTTTTAATTAGTAAAAATGACTAATTAAATACTTATAACTCACCCTGTGCACAACACTGTTCGGTCTACAGAACATTTGTTGTCATGGAGAGCTCTAAATAAAAATTATTTCTGTACATTTCTCACAGTCAGTTCCTAACAATGTGCTGGCAGTGCTGCTTATTAAAAAAAAAATGCTTCTTTTATGTTAAAAACATAAGTGCAGCAGAAACCTTTAGGCCAAAATCACTGTTAGTAGGGCTTTTTATGTTTTGGAAGATTTAAAACACTTTTGAGTTCTAACATCATCCTCAGAATACAAAATGGAAAGATTTCAATGTATTCAGAGCCAGCAGTGATGAATCCGACTGCAACGATAGGTAGTATCATAATATGATTTTCTACAAAGGAAAAACTTAATTAACAGAATCACTGCCATCAAAGCAGAAGAAGGTAGATATAAAGTGCAACAGTCCTAAATCTATTCATTGCAAGTGTACATCTTTCATTTTCAATATTTAATCAAAAAGGACAAAAAACTTGGGAGTCCTTGTGCCTGCAAGCCTGTGCCTAAAACAACAAAAGAGGCCTGTTGACTTTTAAAACCTTGTTTGCTTTATTTGTACCCATTCCACTGTAAAAAAGTGATAAGTTGACTTATCAAAAAAAAATTGAGGAAACCCATTGCCTTAAAATTTTTAAGTAAATAGTAATTTAAAAAAATAAGTTAAGTGAATTGTTAAGTTCACTTTTTTTTTAATTATTATTTACTTAATAATTTTAAGGCAACGGGTTTCCTCTATTTTTTTAAGTTAAGTCAACTTATCACTTAACAGAGTGAAGAAATTACAGATATATGGACAGAGTCATGTAGGTGTGAACAAACATTCTCAATGTATCTATCCCCCACGTCGTGACTTTTCCCAGTTCTTTTCTAAGACACTTCACATTACGTTCCCATACTTTCCAAACAGCCTGCCGTTTAAATGTTACCTCAGATACCACTTTATATTGCCTCTAATCCTCTATTGTTAAAAAAGCTCTGTCAAAATTGTATTGACATTCAGTCAGTCGGGTTGTTCTTTCAGAGCCTAGTGCAGTACTAATCAAAGGCCTCAGTATGGATGGTTTCATGGGCTGAATTAATTCCCGAGCATGTCCCGGGAGCAGCCCGAGGGGGGAGATGAGGTATAATCGCTGTAATCTTTGAACTACTAACAGATCTCAGAGCTAATTTGCCACACTTCAGTTCTCTAATGCACTATATATATATCTGGAACTTTTACCTTGCGTTTTGTGCCGTAACATATTTACACATTAAAGGGATAGTGAATGAGGGCAAGTAAATTATTTTTGGGTGAACTCCTTCTATAAGCCAGTGAGTCCCAACCCTGTTCCTAGAGGCCCGCCAAAATTTAGCATGTCTCTTTAATTAAACACAACTGATTCAGCTCATTAGTAGAGGTTCCTGAAATGTGTGCGTCATAGCAGAAGATTCCAAAATGTTCTCTTGGGGGGCCTCCAGGAACAGGGTTGCAATGTGTTCTTTATTTTCATCTTTGTTAACACAATCAATACACTTGGATGCAAGTCAACAGGAGGGAGGTCACAGAAGCTATATCGACTAAAGGAGAGCACAAACTACAAACTATAAAGATAACTTAAGAGCATGCATTTTAAAAAAAAATTCTTGAATGGAACATTTTGTATTCAGTTAAAGCTCACTAAAAGTGCACTGATATTTCAAGCACATCTTTTTACTCAAGGTGTCTAATCTTGGCCAGTTACATAAGAGGAAGGTCTGGGTCTCTAATGTCAGAAAGCTATTAGACTGTAGTGGAACATAGTTGACACAAAGAACAGTTCATACTTTAAGGACTGGATTTGGGCAGGCATTTAAATGAACCCACCATTCGTTTCATTATACAATGATGAAAAAGTCATTAAAAGAGACCAGCAGAAAGACAGGCAAACAAATAAAGAAAGTGTCAAATACTATGCAAGATATATTGGCAATCCGAAGCAATTTGTTTTAGTATGCTGGAAAATACTGGGAGTTCAATGCATTTTTCCCAACAGGCATATCTTCAGTATTTTGCTGCTAAAACAAAACGCTTAAATCGTACCCCTATCCGAATGACTGGTCTTAATATCTCATACACATAGTCCGCTTAAAGAAGGCCTTTACAGCAGCATTTGGAATAAAAGGGTTTCATAATATGCAAAACATTACAATTTCCCAAGATACAATGCACTTTTTTATATAAAGCAATGACACAGGCTATCACTAAAGCAAACACCCTCATTAATAATAACCCTAACATTAAATATGAAATATAAAACCAACACATTTATTATGACTAAATGCATCATATTACACACATAATAAACAATTCAGAGAGACATTGCCTTATATTAAATACTAACAGAAAGGTTTTTGCTAAAAAAAGAAGGGTGATCGGGGGTGTATTCCAGAAAGCAGGGCAAACATACCATCTGCTAATTCCTGAACTCTCGGTTGATTAACCCAAACCTTGCTTACTCGAGGTATGCTGGTTCAAAAAATGCATCCGTGAGTGAGTTCATTCAACTCAGGCTGATGATACACGGGGCAACTTTTTGACCATTGTTGCCGCCAACGGGCAACCAGGTGAGACACAGGGCCCACGACCGATCTAAAGTATCCAAATAGAAATTTGCTACCTATTCTCAATGGGAAAGTGCCCAAACAACATCGCTCAAAAAAAGTTGCTCAGCAAAATTGCTCAAAAAGTTGCCCCGTGTATCATCAGCCTTAGAATAATATATTACCTTATATAGTACTTATAACTGTGCTTATAATTAACACATCATACAACTATATATGTGGATTACAAATTTAAATAACAGGTGAAAGTGTTGAAGCTGCTTACTATCCATGTATTGATCGCAGCTTAATAATTAAAATAGGACTAAAAAGCTGCATCGAACGCTTTGAGAACGCCTTCAGCGTGACCACGCTCTATATCATGTGTGTAATCAGTCCAATGGATGGGTGAGACGTCACAGCCGGGGAAACGTAGAGACCAGAGAGCTTAAAAGCACGTACGGTGGATACAGCGGCAGCTTCTGTCATTCAGCGAAGAGCTCTATGTGTGTCAGTCCTATTTATTGTTGTCTGTCCCAGTAAAAGCATAAGCCATGTCAAAGTCAAAAGACAAGCATATAAGGGTTTGTCCCGATAGATCTAAAAGACGCATACTTCCATGTCTCCATCCCTCCCCAACACAGGAAGTTCCTGAGGTTTGCTTTCGGGGGCGAAGCATACCAATAGCGAGGTCTTCCGTTCCGCCTTGCACTCTCACCCTGCACTTTCACGAAGTGTGTGGATGCTACTCTGGCTCCACTGCGACTCGAAGGCATCCGCATACTCAGTTATATCGACGATTGGTTGATATTAGCTCAATCGGAGCAGATGGCGGTTCGACATCAAGATGTCGTTCTCGCCCATATGAAAGAGCTGGGGTTAAAGGAATACTCCACTTTTTTTGGAAATAGGCTCATTCTCCAACTCCCCCAGAGTTAATAAGTTGAGTTTTACCGTTTTTGAATCCATTCAGCCGATCTCCGGATCTGGCGAGAGCACTTTTAGCATAGCTTAGCATAGATCATTGAATCCAATTAGACCAGTAGCATCGCAGTGATATTACGCAGCGCCTGAAAGTAGTCCCCGGTAGCTGGGGACTACTTTCAGGCGCTGCGTAATATCACTACGCCTGCTGCGGCCATGTTACGGCAGCAAAGTTCCTTGATTTTTACGCCGGAATGAGAGTAGTTCCTAATCATATCAGCCTAGAAAATCGCAACTTTTCATTTTCCGCCGATCTTAGTACACGATATAACTACAGAAGAGTCAAGTTTTAAATAGGACAAATATCGAAACTCTTTGATCGTTTTTGAACGCGATGCTACTGGTCTAATTGGATTCAATGATCTATGCTAAGCTATGCTAAAAGTGCTCTCGCCAGACCCGGAGATCGGCTGAATGGATTCAAAAACGGTAAAACTCAACTTATTAACTCTGGGGGAGTTGGAGAATGAGCCTATTTCCAAAAAAAGTGGAGTGTTCCTTTAAGACTAAACGCCAAGAAAAGTGTGCTTTCTCCATTAAAGAGGACCACTTATCTGGGCGTGGTGTGGGATTCGACCATGATGCAGGCACAACTGTCTCCAGCTCCGATCGAGTCGATCCTCGCTACTGCAGTAGTTAGAGTGAGAGAAGGTCGGTCACTCACTGTAAAGCAGTTTCAGAAACTGCTGGGTCTGATGGCAGCTGTGTCCAACGTGACACCTTTTGGCCTGCTGTACATGAGACCGCTACAGTGGTGGCTCAAGACCAAGGGGTTTTCCCTGAGGTCATGCAGCAATGCTTTCGTGCCTTAGTCATGTGGAGGACACCTTGGTTCTAGTCACAGGGGCCGGTGCTGGAAGTTCCTTGTCGCTGCATAACGTTAATGACAGATGCGTCCCTCACCGGTTGGGGTGCGGTCATGAGTGGCCACCCTGCCCGCGGTCTGTGGAACGGCCACCATCTCACGTGGCACATCAACTGCCTAGAGATGCTGGCCATATTTCGAGCATTGAAACACTTTCTCCCAGACCTAAGAGATCGCCATGTGTTGGTGCGCACCGACAACACAGCAGTGGTCTCTTATATCAACCTGCAGGGAGGTCTGCGTTCGCGCCCCCCTTTGCAGGCTGGTGCACCAGATCCTTGTGTGGGCCCTCCTTTCGGTCACTGCAAGCGTTGTTAGGTCTCCTCTTGCTAAGAAGTCTTCAAGGTCTCCGCTCGCCAGAGCTCTACTGGGACAGTATCTGTATGTGGTGGTCTCTATGTGAGCGTCCTTACAAGATGTCCGTAGTGTGGAGTGTAGTCAGGCCTCCTCTCGGTTTAGAGAGTTGTCATGCTGAGGCCTCTACTCCAAGAGCTCGACCGTTTCTGAGAGTGTCATCAGGTCTCCTCTTGCTACAGAGAGTTATGGAGGCCTCCGCTCGCCAGAGCTCCGCTAGGACAGCATCTGTGAATGGTAGGGTCTAGGTGAACCTCCTCACAAGATGTCCGGTGTGTGGAGTGTAGTTGGGCCTCCTCTCGGTTTAGCGAGTACACCTCCCCAGATCACACGGCTCCCGGGAGTTCTGGAGAAAGTGCGCCGGATGGGTAGCCCCGGTCTGGCCGGGCCAAGTATGCTTCTCGGACCCGATTTCCCTTCTCGATGGCTCTCCATGGGAGATTTCCATCAGGAGGGATCTCTTCTCTCAGCCGTGGCCTTCCCCCCACCTGGAGTTTTGGAATTGTGGATTGTGGATGTGGCCCCTGAGGAGGCACAGCTCATAAGTTCCGGTCTCTCAACTGAGGTTGCTGAGGCCATTCTCCAGTCCAGAGCTCCCTCCATGAGGGAACTGTACTCCTTGAAGTGAACCTTCACTTCTTCACGCGGCAACCGCCAGCTTGACCCAGTTAACTGCCCAGTTGGTTCAGTGCTGGAGTTCTTGCAGGTACGGATCTCTGCAGGGTTATCCAACTCCAACTTGAAGGTTTCCGTGGCAGGCCTAGCTGCTTACCACGCCACTCTTGGTGGTCGGTCTTTCGGGAGAGACCCACTAGTTACATGTTTCCTCCACGGTGTAATGAGGCTGAGGCCTCCGGCCAGGAGAAGCTTATGCTAAGTGGTGGATCGGGATGCTATCCATAGCCTTGAGTCCTCTGATCTCCCCTCTCCCTTGGGGGTCAAAGCTCAGTCCACCCGAAGTGTGGCGGTTGTCTCTATGCAGGACATTTGTAACACTGCGGCTTGGTCCGTGCTTCTCACTTTTGTGAGGTCTATGACCTCAATATGCATGCCACTCCCGGCTCCTCTGTTCTCTCGCCTTAGTTGTGCTCTTCCACACTAGGCAGGGATTTGAAAGTCTGGCAGTGTGGGCATTCTTGTTCCCAAAGTGTTCGACACAGCTTGAGTTCCTGAAGGGGAACGCCTCAAGGTTACGTATGTAACCCTAGTTCCCCGAGGGAATGAGACGCTGCATCTCCTGCCATACTTCCGGCATCCCTGTGAGCGCTTCACTCATTCTACCAGAAGCTGCCGCAGTATACACCACACATGCTTTTAAGCTCCCTGGTCTCTACGTCTCCCCGTCCGTGACGTCTCACCCATCCAGTGGACTGATTACACACATGATTCAGAGCATGGTCACGCTGAAGGCGTTCCCAAAGCATTCGACACAGTGTCTCGTTCCCTCTGGGAAATAGGGTTACATACGTAACCTTGAGGCGTTCTATGCTGTTTTGGTGAATAAGAAACATTTTATTATTATTATCAGTATTGAAAACAGTTGTGCTGCTTAATATTTTTTTGGAAATCTTGATACATTAATTCCAAAACAGCATTTATTTGTAATAAAAATCTTTCGTAACATTACAAATGTTTAATGCCTCCTTGCCTAATAAAAGTGTTAATTTCTTTTGTCTAAATTTTGAATGGTTGTGTATGTATAAACCTGTATACATATAAGAAATATGTAAAATAAATAAATAACTTTAAAAAATCCTTCTCATTAATGTAATATTGTTACAAAAAAATCTTTTTTTCTCTATGATTTTGTTAATTTTATGTTTTAAATTATTTTACTGGTTTAACCCTAGGCTGAGTTGGCACAAAATCAGATGAAGGTGAAACTCAAGATCAGCAACAGTTCTTCATATTCTCTCCATGTCAACTTTGTGGTTGCTTTTTGACACCACTAGGCACAGGTAAAACTACTATGCTATAAAGAAATGTTTGCATTTTATAAGTTGCTTGTAAAAAAAAAAAAATAAATAAAAAAAGTATTTTGGAAAAGCTGTCCGTGGAAAAAGGAGCTTTTTTTTCTCAAAGAACAACGTTATTATGACGTCTACCAGCAGGAGTTACGAGCCAAACCTTGACATCTTGCATAGATCAATAAAGATTAATTTTTAGTATTATCTGTCATGATACATATTGCCCTACCTAGAATACCACATGGAAGAGGCTTGAGCGCTGGGACTTGTTACCAGCCACTCTATTCACCCTGTTTGTGGAAAGATATAACTCAGATTAAGTAACATTTATTAAGCACATGGAAATACCATAGGAACAGATATCAAGAGCTTGTGTTTTGGGAAGCATCCACAATGTCATAATGCTGGAGTGTATGAAACTGGTGCCACAAGTCATTGTGTTTCTTGGACAAAAAAAGTATTATTTAACTTTATTACGAAAATAGAATTTCAGACACTCCAAGCTTGTGACCATCATGTGGCGCAAATTCTTTCCAGAATAAAAAACATCTGCCCTGTGTGTCAGACACTTGCCAAGCTTCACCACTGATTAAATACCCATATATTTCCACAAACCGAAAATATTCATTTAAAAAAATGTAAGGTAACCATAACCACTCTCATCATGGACTCCATGTTCCAGTCACTGCCTTTGAGGCTATGATCCACGCAGTGAGGATAGTACTAGCGGAAGCAATACAGATTCCTGTGAACCAAACCCTAGAGGGCCATTCAGAACCAGATTTATATATACTGTATTTGAGGCAGAAGAACCCCTTCTATCCTAGTCCTCACACACACATTCATAACAAAGAAGTCCGACATGAAAAAAAAAGAACAAGAAAATTTGTGTGTAAGTGCGATGGGAAGAGGCAGAGATGGAGGGAGGGAAAAAGTTGTAGGAATGCTGTTTTTGGTTTTTTATTGACTGAGGGCGGGACATTCAGAAGCATATATAGGGCCCGAACTCAGCTGGAAAAATTGTACAGGATCACTCACCCAGTATCGGCAGCCTGCCCTTCATCATCACCATCATCACAATTAAAACACTCTTTAGTCATCATCTTTAAACTATTCTAAGACATTATGGGAAGACAGAAGGTGATTCTGGAAAAGATGGCTCGGATCTTTCAGGTTCGGAATGTGCTGATGCGACAGGCACTGGCAGAATGCCTGGGCACTCTCATTCTAGTGGTGAGACATTTCTGTTGTTTTTGTCATCGATGAGTTAGTGATGAGACAAACCGATTTCAGCTATGATGAAAATACCATGCAGTCAGATTTAGTTAGTGGGAATGTTTCTGAACAATTCAGAGGAGTAGTAATTAAAAGGTGTTACCATCCAGATTTTTCTTAAATACAGTATGATTTTCAGCTGTTATGGTTTGCACACATTTTTGTGTTCATAGAGACATTTTCTATAATATTGTTTTCAAATTTTTTGTAACCTTAATACAATAGGCTATTCCATGTTTCCGTAATGTCAGTTTAGTTAATTAGTTTGTGAAAAAAATAATAGTAGTAATTCTTAGCTTGATGTGTGGATGATAAATCACTAATGATGCAAAGAATGATTTACTATGTTTGATGAAATGTGGAATGGATGCATGTATACAAGATATCAAACATAATCTAGATGCTTTCATCTGCTAAAAAGGCTACAATTTCCATTCAGCTGAGGGATGTTTTTTCCCCTTATTTCACAAATGATTCGCTTAGAGAGGTTTTTTGTGTTCTTTATACCCATCCTTATGAAAAGTATATAGGCTACTTACATGTTTTTAATGTTTCCCACTTTCAATAAGAACATGTTTTTCTCAGCTTTTGCTAATAATAGCTATTAAAATAGAATTAAATGAATGTTCAAATCTAAAATAAATTTTAATTTTCTAGCTTAATTTGTAGCAAAATGTCTCCTTTGCTGAATACACTGTGAGATTACATAATTGGACTTGAGTTTTGCTGAGTTGCTGCTTTACTCAATTTTCTTACACTGTAGAGTGGGCCATTTCATATTTTAGGTATATGCTGAAATGAAGACACTGGAACTGTGTTCATGTAACATACTTTATCACTGAAACTGTTTAAACGCAAGCAAACAGGCTCTAAACAATAAGAATTCGAATGTAATATTAATTGGTCAACCAGGATGGTCACATCATGGATGAACACAACTAATAACTATAGAAAATATTGTTTTGTTAGTATCAGATGCTTCTGATTATAGCTGTTAATTTGTTGCTCCTCTGCTAAACCTCAAGAGAAAAGTTCTTGCCGAGACTAATTTTCACTTCAACAGAACACTACAAACATTACTAGCTGTCTTTGAATTAAAGAAATATTCCATGTCATCCCCTTGTAAATACATCTTGTATTGGTGTACTTTGTATTTTGACATTTTGTAAAGTCTAAAGTAGCTTATACAATGCAATTAGCAGGTAAGCACAAACAACAGGCACTGAGCACAACAGGGTCTATAATCCAGAATTCAAGACAGCCCATATCCGGAATAAATTTGACACACCGCAGGGGGATCACAGGTTAAACCATATCTCATCATCTGTTTTCAATGGAAACTAAGACTCTAGACCAGCAATATCTGGAGAAAAATAGAGCTTCCTCAATGCCCATCTGTTGTTTTCTGATGGTACTGTGCGGTCTGCGAACCCCCCATCCAGAGGCTGATCGTGCGGCTCAATAACGGCTGGCAAACACAGACAGGCTAGAGGGCATCACACAATGGGAGAGAGAGCAAGTACACATACACAGTCATACACACACTATCTATCAAATCCACATGGTGCCCATAACGTTTCACATTCTTCAAATGCAGTCCTCAAACAAAAAACTGCTACATGAAGCCAAGGATGTCTAGCTCTGAGAATCATAATACGTCAAACCAAAACCCGCAATCATTCAATGAGATTTATTTGATGAAAAGGCCAATTATTTAATCTAGAGCTAGTCTCAGAGTTAAGCAGTTGGTTAATTGGATTTCTATTCTTAATTTCTCTATTTCTAGATGTTTGGATGTGGTGCTGTCGCCCAGTTGATTCTAAGTGGAGGCTCTCATGGAATGTTTCTATCAGTGAATTTTGCTTTTGGGTTCGCTGCTACATTGGGAATCCTAGTTTGTGGGCAAGTCTCAGGTAACGCTGATCATAAGCTTCTTAAAACTGTCATTTTTTTCTTTTCCTGGGAGAACACAGGAAATTTAAAATTTCAGATGTGGCATTTCACTTCAGTGAGTCACATACAGATCAGAACCAGATATTAAAACGTTTGCCCAAACATTCACCAGATGGATTTAAACTGGTAAATTACACTACATTCTTTTCTACTTTTAGAGCATTTTATTTCCAGATATTATTGGCTGGAATTAAGGGTTGCCTCATGGTTAAAGTTCACTCGATGGATGTACTGTACCTGGAGGCTTTTGATGAAAAACCATATCAGACTATATCAAAGGGCAGTTTTGACTTTAACATTTAAAACAGAGAAATACTTCTAATAAATGAGTGTTTGGGCTATAAGTAAAGTCTTGGACAAGAAGTAAGTGGCAGTTGGTTGAAAAACAAAGCTCCCAGACATAGATTAAGCCTAATCCATGGCTAAAAAGGTTATGAAAAAGTTTAAATTGAAATTTTGGAAGATTAATCCTGGTTTAGGCTTAATCAGCATGTGCCAAACCAGCCACACAAATGTAAACTGATTATTTATGGTATATACTTCAGTTTTTATTGTGTTGTGTGAAGGTCTCATTTCAAATGTACCATTCAACTTATTAAGAAATGCACATTTGTGTTTTGCAGGAGGTCACATAAACCCTACTGTGACCTTTTCCCTTTGTTTGTTGGGGAGAGAGCCCTGGAGGAAATTTCCCGTGTACTTCCTGGCCCAGACTGTGGGGGCTTTTCTTGGCTCAGGAATAATATTTGGCATGTATATTGGTGAGTTTTAGGACTTCATTTTGGTTGTCAATAATCCACATTTTTCTCGGTCCACATCCTGGGTCAGTCTGTTGAAGCCAAAATTGAAACTCAGTTTATGAGACCTGTGGTTGTGAACTGGGAGCTTTTGAAGATCTAAAAGAGCATTTCCCAACTTTATGTTCACTTGATGTTTTGCAGATGCAATTTGGGACTATGGACACGGTTCTCTACTTGTTGTAGGGGACAATGCAACGGCTGGAATCTTTGCTACATACCCTTCTAAACACCTTACTTTGCTCAGTGGCTTCTTTGATCAGGTAAGACAAGAAAATTTAGTGTTCATTGAAGATATTTTTAAGAATATCCCAGTGTTTTTTGTCCATACGATGAAAGTGTTGTTTTGGACCCCATTGACTTTCATTGTTATGGACAAAAACTGTTGAAACGTCTTCAGAATATCAATGTTTTAGAACAATATGAGGGTGAGTCATTGTTGGGTGAACTAACCAATATTTTTCACAGATGATTGGCACGGCAGCTCTCATAGTTTGTATCCTCGCCATTGTCGACCCTTACAATAACCCCATTCCACAAGGACTAGAGGCCTTTACTGTGGGCTTTGTAGTTCTAGTGATTGGTCAGTCCATGGGTTTTAACTCAGGTTATGCTGTAAACCCAGCCAGAGATTTGGGACCTCGGATCTTCACCGCACTTGCTGGATGGGGCTCAGAGGTGTTCTCGTAAGTAACATTTGCTTTACTGTATACATTTTTGCCTTCCATTTTAGTATTGATATCATCTCTAACATCGATGTTTGTTCCATCTACCACAGAGCAAACTCTTACTGGTCCTTTGTACCAATCTTTGCCCCATTCATTGGTGCCATGTTCGGTGTGATGGTGTATCAGCTGATGGTGGGATACCATGTGGAAGGAGAAGCAAGAGATAAAAGGGAAGCAGAAGAAAAACAAGAGAAGGAAAGACTCAAACTCTCTGCTGTTTCTGAGAAGGAGACAGTGTAAGTTTGGGATCAAATGGAGTTGTTTTTCCACAGTTCCGTTCAGCTTCTAAAATTTAATTTAGCTCTCTTGACAATATAGTAGCAATATTGTGTATCTTGTACCCACATTAAATCAAAGCTTTTGACAGTTACCCTTGACATCATGATTAGACTCAAACTAATTAGTTGTATTTTTTTTTTTGTACTGTGTGCGCAATTAGTTTATGTCCAAACAATTTAATTGATGAATCATAATTTGCATATCACTTTAATTATCCTGACCAGAACCTCTGTGTTTTATACATAGACTTACTAGTTATCCTTTCAGTTTATTCCAAAAAATGCCCAATCATAGCCAAATTAATTCATCCAATCTGCTAACAAGTCAGTTGTTGTCATCTGCATAATGAATAATTATGAATAAGGGATATGATTTATGAAAACCTTCACCCTTATGAATACTGCATCAAAGTCATAAAAGTACCTGTTCCACTAATATTCCAACATTATGCAGTGAGAAATCCAGTTCTATTTACATTGTTATATTGCTTTTTGCCTTTTTGGGAACATATTTGTTGTCCAAGTATATGTTTTGATGTATTACATGCCTGTTTCTGTTCTGGTTTACACTGTTCAGAGTTTACACTGACTATGAATATAATATATTTTGTTCATTTATACTGTGCTCTTTAAAAATAAACTGCATTTTTGGTAAGGCATTGGGATTCTGATGGATCTGTAGTGTTTTAATATATGAGAAACATCATGCACAACATTTATTTTTTAAATGATCTGGTCATTTAACTGCAGGGAATGCCTTTGATGTCCATTCTTGTACTTGCTCAGTATAAAGCATTATTCAGTCCAGTAAAACATCAGGGTGTCCAAAGGAGAATCAGGTTTCCTTTGCTATTAAATAACATTGCCCATTAATGCAAATATGTGAATAGACGTATACAAATTCATCTGTGCAAAGTTTGCAGTCACATTTTGGAACAAATCAAGAAGCGTCTGTCCACAAATAGGCGTATACCAAACCTCTGTTCTGTTTTCTTCGGTCTGCAGTAAGAACTGAGTGGGCAGGTTAAGTGAATTGTCACAAACCGCTGCTTGGATTCATGGCAGTAAACAAAATAAGTAAAACAAAAGAGCTGTAATTTAGTTTAAAACTGCAGACACGATTTATACTTACTTGAAATCACACTGTGGACAAACAAACTTTATACATATGACTCAGACTTACTGGCATTACAGAGCATAAAACTATAAAGCCCTTTCAAATGAATTAAATTCAAATTTAATTAAAAAATGAATTTCTTGATGTACATTGAATGAAATATTTTTAAGCCTGCAGAGGAGGGGTTCTGTCATATACCTAAATTATATTTAACAAAAAAAATAAGTTTAAAACATAATCTAAGCATTCAATACGAGTTTTGCAAGTGTTTTTGATATTAGTCAACCTCATTGGTGTAAACTGTAGTAGATGTTGCAATCTAATAAAAGGTCTACACATTCTCAGGTATATCACGTAAATGAATGCAAATTGTAAAATCTTATATGCATTGATCACAACTCACTCTCATGTAAATCTTCCAGATGGAAAGGAAAGATTGCAGTGCCTGTTTAGCTCAGTGAAGGGGAAAATAGAGAATGAAAATAAGAGATGTGTTTATTGGCATGAGTTGGACGGAGATAACCCAGACCATGAATCTTAAATCAATGAACACACACAGAGTCAATTCGTAGGTTTGTAGAAAATGAATGCAGACGTTAAGAAGAATGTTTGTGGAATTGGGTTTGGGAATTTGGGATGAGATTTGAGGCAAGCTAATCGAGGCTTTTGAAACCATTAAACCAATTTTCTTGTCGTCTTTGGATTTCTGGGTTCGGAACAGCAATAGGCTTCATCCACAAGTGTACAAAATTCTTGAGGGTTTTTCAGATGTGTCTTAAAATGCATGTCATTTTTCCACACCACATATACATTTCACCACACGTCCTAAATGGGGCTTTAGAATGTCCACAGTATATGAGAATTTAATAAACATGACTTTGTTTACAGACTAAAATTCATCAGTCATTTTTTAATCATTCTATTATAGTCAGTATATATCAAAACACATGAAACCTCTGACTATTATCTTTCTTGACTTCGAATGAGGTTCCCATGACAACTGTTATTCCTGCTGATTGCATTACTTGTCCACGTCAAGTACACTACACAAGAGTCAGTATCATGAAAGGAAACCGATACGAAATTGCTTGTTATGCCCTCCAGCCAGAAATGGAAAATGACTGACAGTACAAACTGAAACATCTAGATCTGCTTCTCAGATCTGCACTTGATTAAAATAGAACAGTGTTTGCTGAGTGATGGTACCTTAGTATGTAGCTACTGTTTATTATTTTTTGGCATTAAAATAAAGAGAGGTTGTCTAATATGAGCTTAGTCATTATTGTAATTTTTTTGGAGAACACTAAAGCTTTGTGAATTGTATTACTCCTGGTTCTTGGCTCATTTTTAGTCGGACAAGACCAGTTTGTTCAGTCTTTGACAGATGTTTGTTTTCAAGTGAAACACATTATCAAAAAAGAAAAAAGAAAATAAAATAGGGCGTGGCTTTGATTCTATCTATTAGTTGTTGATTGGAAGGAGGCAGATCTGAATGAGAGCTTGCGGTCTGTTGTCAAAAAGTCTTGAATAGTTTTTCTTTTCGGTTTCCTCTCAGTCACATGAATACAGTGAGCGATTATGTGATGTCATTAACAGCTGGATAATTACTTTTATATAAACTCTTGGCTTCAATAGCTCAAATAACGTATCAGTATATATTAAAGCATACAAGTATAAAAGTCCAAAGGTTTATGGAACAACACTCGTCTTATAGCTACTAACATCAACCAACACTTATTGTTTAATTTTGTTTATGTAGGCTATACTGTGTTAACTGCAGGCCTATGAGATTCTTGTACTGAAACCAAGTCTCAAATGTATGCTTTTTCTTTTTTAGATTTATTTTTGGTGTTTTTGACTTTTATTAGAATATGACAGTATTGTAGACAAGAAGAGAAGTGGGAGAGGGGGCAACGGGATCACACTGTATGACAGCACGCTGCCCATGAGGCTGCGTGAAATAAACATTTATTACTATTTTTTTTTAGAAATGCCCCTGTTGTGGATCAAAGAAATGTTATGAAGGAACGCTGACTGCAATTACACACACACAACAATTTGAGGGGAAAAATCTCGGAACATTCTGATCATATTGGGAAAAAATTACTGTTTCTCATGCACACACAGCTTTTCAGAAAGTGCTGGGCTTGACTAACAATTTTATGTCATTCACTTAAGCAATCAGGAAACTACTTGTGGGTGCTTAGCTCTGACGATAGTGAAAAAAATCGGAGAGATTGTAACCACAATTTTTAAATATATATTTACAGTTGAATCCATATTGTAAATCCTTCACCACCACCATTAGTCAGAATCATTCATATTCTTTCACCACAAACAGCTGTGCAAGAAAAAAAAAATCTCTCTCAGAGATTTGAACTAAATGTCGGTGGTGACATAAATTGTCGATGAGAAACTGCTTTTCTGGTCCCCACCCACTGCTCAAACTTCAGAGAGGCGCTTGACATTTGGAATTCCTAAACGACATGGCCTTTCAGCGACGTGGATTCCCAAACAGATCTAATGTCAATCAAACACCCAGCATCCCAGACCCCCAACCATGGCATTCTGAAAGGGTATATGCCTACTGAGGAGGCATGGCTGCTGTAGCCTGACAATAAGGCACACATTAAAAAATAATTACTAATCAATCCCTCTATGTAAACCAATTCATGCTGAAATGTGACCTGTAATGCAGTGACTACCTGTGCATGTAGTGCAGGGGGTACACCAGTTTTGATTTTGCTTTGTTAAACATAAATCAAAATGTATGGCTTTAAAATCCACAGTTGTGATTAACTAGATGCTTTTCAGTTCCTTTTAGGAAACATAATGTGAGGAGTTTACCGAAAAATGAACATTCTGTTACCATTTGTTCATCATCATGTCTTTATAAACCCAAATGACTCATCCCAACTGGAGTTGATCCAGTTTACTGTATATGGTCTAAATGATTCGTTCATGAATGAATGATCTGGGTATAGCAGTAACAATCTACTGAAGTGGAGCATTTTTATTCAATAATGTGGTCTGTTGGTCACAGAAAGCTGTCATGTGAATTTTGAAGAATTGAAATATAGCTCAAAAGTCCCATTTACTTATACAGCACTTTGATCCTTCAGTTCCCATTAAAGGAACAAAATTTTTTAACAAATGTTTTACATTTAGGAAACCTTTTTTAATGCAAAGAAGAGTGCTCTGTAAAAGAAATCTATGTGAAAATTCATAAATATGTATGCTGAGGCAAATGTGGGTCATATGTCAGTCAGTGCCAAAGTGATGGTGCATGAGCTCGAGCAAAATCTAAGAAATAAATAAAAATATGCATACATAAATAAAAGTATTTGTATGTCATGGAGCTACACACACAATGAATCCAGAGAAAGGCTTTGAATCTCTTTTGGGAATTAAAGAGCTGAACATACTAAATAAAATTTAAATATAAAAATGTTATATATTGTGATTTTGTATTTACCAAAACTTTTAAGAGACATTATAAAGGAGAGAGAGAGAGACCTTGCTGCTTATCTTTTTGATTTCCTTGAGCACACAGTGACACTATGAGGTCAAAGAGTGAACAACTAAAATGAGTCAAATACCCTGTAGTAAAACTTTTAATTTATTATTTTTTAATTCATTTTGGTAAACAACAGTTTTTCCAAAAATGAAATAGAAAATTAAAAGCTTGTATATAAATTATAAATATAAATAATAAATGATCACATAAATGTTTTGGCTGAGATTTTTTATATTTTAGAAAAAATAATAAAATAATTTATACTCTGTTATTGTTATGCCAACCTTGGTTCACTGTTCTGTCTTTAACCACCTGTTTTGGGGTGACATGGGGTCTCTGTTTCCTCACCACAGGCTTAAACTGTGGTTGATGAGTCAGTGTTTTAAGGTTGAGAGACTTAAATGAAACTCTTTTTTTCAGCTCTTAAGGGAATTAAGAGCTTGGCAAGCAATGGAAGCAATTATGCCCTTAGAGAATGAGAGGTTTGCTTTCTTTGAGTTTCCTTTGCTTATGTGTGGGGTTTTGATGAAGTCAGACTTTCTCTAGGTCTTGTAAATAATCTTTTTGAGACCCTCAGTGTTCTTCATTCCTCTTGCCAAAAGCCTTCATGTTCTGGAGCATCACCACATCTCTAATCAGGAAAGGACATTCATGTGTTTCCACGGAGTTATTTCATGCCCACCAAACTGAGAAAGGTATTTCTGTTTTGTGTATTAGCAAAAAGAAATAGTTCACCCAAAAATGAAAATGTTGTCATCACCCTGCTGAAAAAAAAAAACAATAGAACCCTGCCCAAAACACAATAGAAAATGTAATGGTTTTAATGGATTTAATGGGAATTGTATTGGTTTTAATGGAAACTATAATGGTGTCTACTGGTATGTGATGGATTCTATTGGTGGGATGTTAAATCCTATGGGAAAAATGCCCAAAACACACTACAAAAAGGAATTTTGTAATGGTTTTACTGGAAAAAGCGAATGGTTTATAATGGTATTTTAATGGAAATCATTGTCATTTCTGTGATGGTTTCTATTGGGCTTCTATTGGGGGTTTTTTTAGCAGGGCATTTACTCACCCTCATGTGCAAACCTGTATGAGTTTATATGGAAGCCCGTTTGCGCCACTGAATAAAAAAATTAAAAAAAAAAAAAAAAAGGTTATTGCGACTTTTTATCTCACAGTTCTGACTTTTTTTCACAGAACTGTGAGATATCTCTTTCTTACCTTTTTATAATCTGAAGAACCTTCTTTCACCACAAAGAACCTTTTGTGAAACAGAAAGGTTCTTCAGATGTTAAAGGTTCTTTATGGAACCATTTAGACAAAAAAGGTTCTTCTATGGCATCGTGAAGCACCTTCATTTTTAAGAGTGTAAAGTCAGAATTGCGAGATATAAACTCACAATTTTGACTTTTTTCCTCAGAATTGCAAGATATAAAGTCAGAATTGTAAGATATAAACTCGCAATTCTGACTTTTTTTCTCGCAATTGCGAGTTTATATCTCGCAATTCTGACTTTTTTTCTCAGAATTGCGAGATATAAAGTAAGAATTGCGAGATATAAAGTCAGAATTGTAAGATATAAACTCGCAATTCTGACTGTTTTTCTCGCAATTGCGAGTTTATATCTCAGAATTGCGAGATATAAAGTAAGAATTGCGAGATATAGGCCCTAGCTAACTGACAATTCAGACTTTTTTTCTCAGAATTGCGAGATATAAAGTAAGAATTGCGAGATATAGGCCCTAGCTAACTGACAATTCAGACTTTTTTTCTCAGAATTGCGAGATATAAAGTAAGAATTGCAAGATATAGGCCCTAGCTAACTGACAATTCAGACTTTTTTTCTCAGAATTGCAAGATATAAAGTAAGAATTGCGAGATATAGGCCCTAGATAACTGACAATTCAAACTTTTTTTTCTCAGAATTGCGAGATATAGCTAACTGACAATTCAGACTTTTTTTCTCAGAATTGCGAGATATAGCTAACTGACAATTCAGACGTTTTTCTCAGAATTGCGAGATATAAAGTAAGAATTGCGAGATATAGGCCCTAGCTAACTGACAATTCAGACTTTTTTTCTCAGAATTGCGAGATATAAAGTAAGAATTGCGAGATATAGCTAACTGACAATTCAGACTTTTTATTCTCAGAATTGCGTGATATAGGCCTAAACTCGCAATTGCGAGTTATAAAGTTCAATTTTGAGGGGGTCAAAAAGACTGATATGTTCTCAGAATTGCAAGTTTATATCTCACAATTATGACTTTATAACTTGCAATTGTGAGTTTAGGCCTATATCACGCAATTCTGAGAATAAATAGTCGCAATTACCTTTTTTATTTTTTTATTCAGTGGTGGAAACGGGCTTCCGTAAGTTTCTTTCCTATGTTTATCAAAAAAGAAGATATTTTGATGAATGCTGGTCATCAAACAGTTAATGGTTCCCATTGACTTCCACAGTACGCCTATTTCTTTCCCAACGGAAGTCAGTGGGTACCAACAACTGTTTGGTTCTTTAAAATTATTCAGAATGTCTTCTTTTGTGTTCAACATAAGAAAGAAACTAAGCCTGTTATCTGGATTAGTACACACTGGATAACTTATGTGGCATAACGTGGATAAATAAAAGAGCCAGAACTAAGCACGACTATGGTGTGTTATGAAGACAAAACGCATTTTTGTAAAGCAAATCTTATATAAATAGATGTATTAACGTTAATTCAGTGGATTTACAGCATGTATCAACATGTATCCTAATGAAGTAAAATATAGAATAACTAAGCAAATTATAAATAAAGGATTAGGTTTTAGCTGATACATGGAGAAGTTGTCAAAAATATATCTCAGTAACTAAAGGTTTATGTCAAAATCAAACTACTCAAAAGCTTGTTTTTTTCATTGAGGTTATACTGTGTTTACTATGTTGGCTTTCAAAGGTCCTGTCATTGGTTTTCGCCCCGTTTCATTATCATAATTGTTCCTTATGTTGCACTGACACCTAGCGGCAAAAAAAAAAAAAAAAAAAAAAAAAAAAAACATTTTCATGCAAAATAATTTCATTCCAGTTAATATTTCAAAATCATAGTGTTTATATAAAAATTCTCTGGCATAAACTGAACTGAGTACATGTAATAAATGTCAGGTCGATGCAAGTTTCCACATTGTTGTTAGGTTTTATATGTTTTATACAGTTTATTAATTACAAAATGTTTTTGTTTGTTTACAACTGTGTCAAAAGACCAAAAAATGTTTATTGATAGGTTCAAATAGCTGACAACTTATAGTCGACATCTGTTAAGAGCTCATACTGAGGATCCTATGAAATCATAAAGAAGACAACCCTCTTATCTACACTCTCTGGATAATTTCAAATTAATTCACTCCAAATTCACTCCAACCAACCAGAACTAATAGTGCTGCTTAAGCATCCATTCAACAACAGTATGGCCACATCAGCTTGTTTTTGTTGTTCCTCTCTTATGTTCCTCTGACTTCTTGATATCAGAATCCTCAGTTTGAATTGTTATTTGGTTGACCCTGCTATTAGCCATGTGTTTTTCTCTCTTTTCTATCTCTTTCACCACTTATCCTTTGCACCTGGCTGTATGTAACATCGTCTTGTCACCCAAATATACCTGTTTTGGACTGGTAATTGGCTCTACTTTCTTCTAAAACACTCATGTTCTAGCTGTCAGTCAGAGAGAAGCTGAAGCAGAAGAAGATGATCCTGGAATTCTGTAAAATTCCGAAAAAAAAAAAAATAGAATGCATCTTATCGTTGCTGATGATGTCACAATCGAGACCCCCAGCCCCACAGGTGCTTTTTACACTCTTAAATTCCGATTCTGCAGAAGATAAAATTGTTAAAGCGACTTGGTAAAAGCAAGCGTTTTTAGTTTTGTTTTAAACTGCAGAAAGACTATAAAGTCTTGCAGTCTGTTAAAAGCTATTAAGCTGAAGTTTTGAACACTGTTTAAGTAATTTAAACAACTTTCTGATCGGATGGATCCTGCGACAAGTAGGCTATGTTCAAATTAATACTGTATACATTTTTATATTAGTAATGTACCATATAATCTACACATAATTAGCCTTGATAAGATTCATCTTGATAATAATGAATCAAGTAGGCTAACAATTGACAACAAGTATCAACCTTCCCCATTGTGCACCCCTGTTCACAGGTCTGACACCAACACCTGACCCTGAGCCTGCCCCAGGTCCATCAGGGATGAAAACAGCTTCAGGTTCATGGAGAATTGGTCCATCACCTGGCTCAGGTACATTTGAAACTGTTTTTTGTCATGTTTAAAAATATATATATAGATTGCCTTAATGCTGCACTTAGATTCATTATATTATCTGAGCCATATATTGTATGTGCAATCTGCTGAGTACAGTACAAAGCGATGTGGATTCTAACTTCAGAGTACTTTAATATTAACTTATTTTCATTGCTCATATAACTCTCTTTAAAACCTACCCATATTTTTTACATGGATTTTTTATTCTTTCTGTTCAGACACAATAAAAATCGTATTTAAATGAACATGTTATTGTATATTTTTCAGTACATTTGAAATATCATATGCTTGATGATCTGGGAAAGGGATCCTATGGTTTCGTCAAGTTAGCAATTTGTATATCAGATCACCGAAAGGTACCACAATTCTCTCTTTTTTGTGTGTGTGTGTGTGTGTGTGTGTGTGTGTGTGTGTGTGTGTGTGTGTGTGTGTGTGTGTGTGTGTGTGTGTGTGTGTGTGTGTGTGTGTGTGTGTGGGCGTGTTTTGCTATACTTGTGAGGACCAGATGTCCCCACAAGGATAGTAAAACTTGACATTTTTGACTTGTGAGGACATTTGGCCGGTCCTCACAAGGGAAATAAATTATTAAAAATTCTGAATGAAGTTTATCTCAAAATGTAAAAATGCAAAAAGGTTTCTGTAAGGGGTAGGTTTAGGGGTAGGGTTGGTGTAGGGCAATAGAAAATATTGTTAGGTCAGTATGAAAACAATAGAAGTCTATGAAAGTCCTCACAAGTATAGTAAAACCAACATGTGTGTGTGTGTGTGTGTGTGTGTGTGTGTGTGTGTGTGTGTGTGTGTGTGTGTGTGTGTGTGTGTGTGTGTGTGTGTGTGTGTGTGTGTGTGTGTGAGTACAGATGAGTGAAGATCTGTGTTCACTTTGTTCAAAGTATTGATGTTTCTTTGTTGTATACGACAAGTTGCTCTCCATCTTTTAAACTACAGGTCGCCATCAAATTTGCTCCTAAACCAGAAACTGAAGGCAAGGACTATCTTGTAAGTTTGAAAAACATAATGAATGTGTATTTAGAATATTTTACGCACCAAAAATAACTTTAAAAGATGAATTTACTAAATATAATTTACAAAGTAAATACTAAATATACTATATTGAAATAACGAGATGCTATCAAGCTAACCTACTGTTTATAACTCTTTTTAAGCCTGGATATCTCTACAGTGGCAATTCAGAAGTGGATCTGATGAATATGATGAAGGAACCTCACAGCCCTCACATTATAGAGTTGCTCGAGTGGTTTGAAGACCAAGATAACGTGATTTTGGTTATGGAGTATCCAGAGCCCTGTGAAACACTATATTGTTTCATTAAGCACAACAGTGGTCGTCTAGAGCACAGTGCTGTGCGGATGATAATTGTACAGATTGTCCAGGCTGCAAAGGATTGTATAGACCATGGAGTTTGCCATGGAGACATCCATTCTGGAAACATTCTGGTCAATACAGCATCCTTGAACATCAAGCTGATTGACTTCGGATGTGGACTACGAATCGGTGGTAAGTGTCTTGTTGGTCTTTTATTATTTCCTTAGTGTTTTTGCATATTTAATTGACAGATTCCTTAGTGGACAAAGATTGTAAATTAGTAAGTAAATGTATGGAATGCAGATTTTCTCCAATGAATGTGATTCACTGTTTGCTAACACTAAATATCCCTTGCTTACATAACCAGAAGAGTACCCAAACCCTGAAATGACGATATCCTTACGAACAGCCCTTAAAATTACGATCCAGTCTCTGGGCCATGTTCTGAGTGAGGTGGTAAATTTAGCCTTCACCAGTGTACCTGAAGGTGAAATAATGACACTAACAACACAATAGCACAATCATTGTTTGAGCACATACATGTATGTTTTTTCTGTATATTTTTTTTCTGTATGATTAACTATATTTTTATGGTATTTTCAACTCTGACTAGCTTTCTTCTAAAAATTCATACAGAATTCCAGGAACTTATTAGTTGGTGCGAACATTATGAAAGACAGCTTCGTCCCAGAGATATTTTAATGCACCCATGGCTAAGAAATCACTCAGTCTCAGACACCGAAGAGGGAAAAACAGCACAGGTGAAGTCGCGGGGACAGTGACACAAGCAATGGTTTAGAGACAAGCTAGGAGCTGAAACCAATGAGAGAAGCAGCCAATGAAAGCCAGGTGAAAAGAGCACACAGAACACCAAGACAGACACAGCCTGACAGCGTAGGATGAGAATCTAGCTTAGAATCTAGCAGAGAATTTAAAAAATATATATATTAATTATTAATAAATTAATAAAAAACATAAATAAGTAAATAAATAAATCCATACATACAAGAGCACGGGCTCAGTCACATGGGCAGGTGAGAAAAACTCAGACAGTAGAACATACAGGCAAGAGCATATTGAATGCTGCAAAGGCCCATTGCCCAAAGGCCCATCAGCTCCAACCCTGATCAAACCCACCTACCTGTGATTTTCTAATGATCTTGAAGACAGTGTTTAGCATGCTCAGGTGTGTTTGATTAGGGTTAGTTGCAAACCCGTAAAATCTTTGTTCGTCTTCGGAGCACAATTTAAGATATTTTAGATGAAAACCGGGAGGCTTGTTACCGTCCCATTGACTCCCAAACAATTTTCACTGTCAAGGCCCAGAAAAGTATGAAAGACATCTGCCATCAGTGGTTCAACCGTAATGTTATGAAGCTACAAGAATACTTTTTGTATGAAAGAAAACAAAAATAACGACTTTATTCAACAATTCGGCACCGTAGCGCCATTTTGGAGAGCATCCGCTGGACGCACATAGCATACAGTACGTGGTTCTGTGTCAGCCGCAATGCAAGGATACGCTATTTTTGTACAAATCAAAGCGTAAATACGCGTAAAAGACGTCTTCTACATGTATTTATTCTTTGATTTGTACAAAAATTGTGATTATGCTACTTGTTTTCAAGCTTAAGTGTTGTTACAATTAATTAACCATGATTCACTTCCTTGCAAACAGGCCAGTGGTGGCCCTTTACAGGCCCACTTAGGGCTAGCCTAAGGGCCCCCAGTGGGCTGCCAGCGCAGGGCCCCTGAGAATTTGCTCATTAGCAAAACGTTGGTCCCTTAGCGCTGGCCCTGCACGGGCAGCCCTCACTTATGCCCCAGGAAGCTCTCACTAGCACTATAAATCTACAACAGGGGTGCCCAACCCTGGTCCTGGAGATCTACCTTCCTGCAGAGTTCAGTTGCAACCCTGATCAAACACCAGGTAACAGCTGAAGAACTGTCAAAAAAGACCAATAATAATGAATAATTATAAATAATTCAATTTAAAATAGCAATATTAATGTGTTCTGTTGCTGTTAATGTGTTCTCATGGTTTATTGGTTGAGCTATGAGTTCCTCACTGATTATTTGTGTCCTTGTTTGTTTGTTTTTTGTTTGTTTTTTGTTTGTTTGTTTGTTTGTTTGTTTGTTTGTTTTTTGTTTGGGGGGGGGTGAATGGGTGTCCCTTATTTTGGTGGAAGCCCTAAGCTTATCTGTTACATCCGCTACCACTCCTGCTGCTCCCTCCCGACACACGAGGGAGCCATCACCTGAATATTAACAGCCAGGTCTCCGGTCACCTGTCCCATTTGTGTCATCAGCTTTTGTGTATGTGTGTATATATATATATAGAGAGAGAGAGAGAGAGAGAGCGAGAGTGCTAGCCTGCCAGGGTAACCTTGCAAAGTCTTGTTCATTGTTTTCTGTTGGCAGTTCACCACTTCCTCAGATGCTTGGCATTGCACTTGGTGATATGATGCTTGCATGTAGTTGCTCGACCATTCCATGAAGGTTTGGCCACATAGTTTTTGTGATGATATTATTGCCAGTGGAAGTTTGGAACTCTTCAGCTATTGAATCAGCAGAGAATGTGGTCTTCCACATCATGGCTGAGTTGCTGCTGTTCCTAAATGCTTCCACTTTACAATAATAACACTTACATTTGACTCAGGGATGAAATTCTATGAACTGACATGCAAAGGTGGCATCCTATCACAGTAATATGCTTGAATTCACTAGGCTCAATGATCAATATTTTCACAAATATTTGTAAATGCATACAGTATGGCCAGGTGTTTGATTTTATACATGTGTAGCAATGGGCCTGACTGAAAAACATGTTGTCATATATCTTTCAGTACCTTTGAAATATGATGTGCATTGTGAGCTGAGAAAGGGACACTTTGGCTTGTCAATTTGGCAATTCAGAAATCTGGCCACCCAATAGACCACTTTTTTTTCAGTGTGTGAATCAGTTTCAGTGTAGACTGTGACCACTGTTTTGACCAAGTTGAAAGAAATCATGTTTGGTTGTTAAATTAAACAAGTTTACCTGTTACCTCTCCATCTTGTACACTACAGGTCACCATGAAATTTATTTGTAAAACTGGAACTGAAGACATGGATTGTCTGAAAGTTTGAAAAACACATAAGAAGTGAATGTGAATGTGTATTTAGAATATTTGAGACACCAAAAACTCATATAGTTTCATGAAGTGTACACTAAATGCAGTCCTCAAATGTTCATCAGTGACATGTTATGAGATCAGAAAGTTCAAATATACATATATATCTTACTTTCGATTAACTGTTTTCATGCATGGTATTTTCAACTATCAGTAACCAGCATTCTCATTCAAATGAATTCAGAATTCCAGGAAATTATTAACTGGTGCAAAGACACTGAAGAAAGCCAACATTGTTATCTTAATGCACCCATGGCTGTGAAGACAGTCAGACTCAGACACAACAGAAAGACATAAGAAACAGACAGGTGCTGTGAATCTGACTCAGGCAATGGTTTAGAGACAACCTTAGAACTGGTGCCAATGAGAACTGGCGAGCCACGCAAGGAGAGCACACAGAATGTCAAGACAGACAGTATCGACTTACAACACGAATTCCGGAAATGTTGGGACATTTTTAAATTTGAATAAAATGAAAACAAAGACTTTCAAATCACATGAGCCAATATTTTTTTCACAATAGAACATAGATAACATAACAAATGTTTAAACTGAGAAATTTTACACTTTTAAATGAGCTCATTTCAAATTTGATGCCTGCTACAGGTCTCAAAAAACAGCACAAAGTATTGGGACACCTGACCATACCAGGATTTTAATGACATCACATTCTAAATACATTTATGACTTACAAATGGGTAATACATCTAGCAATAAACAGAAGTGCAGGGAAGAATTAAGAAAAAGTGAAAGCACAGAGGAAGATTTTTTTTAAGCAGAATGCAGTTAAGTGCTGATGGAAGAGATGTGTTTTAGCTCTCTTTGAAATATTGTTAGGGATTCATTTTGCAGGTATATTTAACTGGAGTCAACATGTAGGATTGCAAGCACCTCAGTGAGTTTTGCGTTTCAAATGCAGCATTATAGACGACATACACAGTGACTATATTAGAAGCAGAAACGCTCTTCAGATTCAGATTGAAGTGATTTATCGGCATTGTAAAAATGAAAACATTAAATTACAGATATACACATTTATATACAGTAAGTTCAATAAACAACCGAACATCTTAAGTGAGTAATTTTCTCTTAAATGTTTAAATTGTCGCCAGATGGCGCTGGCGTTCTTTCGCCTTGCTGAAGTGTGTTGCCAGGTGCTCTTTTTTTAAGCTATGAGCTTTTTAAACCATCTTGTGGATTTTACTAGCGTGATCTGGCAACACTGAGTTTCTGGCCTTACGAGTCAACATCAGCTTCCTGAGCTCCGTTTCAAACACGCAGCTGGACAAAAATGGTACGTGTTCATTTATCAGAACCGGTTTCCTTATCAGAAAATATTCGTCCGTTTTAACTTATTATTAAAATCATACGTCCGGGTAGATATTTAAGCTGCTTTCCCAAAAATCTGCCGTTTTAGAACAGAGAGGTCACATGACAGCAGCGAGCTAGCGCTGCCTGAGTGATTCAGCCTATGTTCACAACACTGTCGAGTCAGGATGTAGTCAGTCAGTATCTTTTAAATGGACTAAATCAATGACACTCGAAGTATATTCTTTGATATATGAACTAATTATGCTTTTCAGTGTTGCGACACTTGGTATAGTGTGTTAATGCTGAATGCTTAGTCCAGTAACAGTTTGCTAGCCTACAGTGGCTAACATAAAACTCTTATTCTAGTATACTTTATATTACAAGCAAATTAAATGTTTGTATTGGCAGTGCAGTCAAAACTATTTTTGTTTTAAATATTTCTTTGTTTTCATTTCACAGTGTCTTGTTTGTTAGGTGTTTAAAACTGAAGAACGTTTTAAAGTGTGTTTATACTGCAATAAATATCTGTCCGAATCAGTTTTACATTGAATAGTGCTTTCAAATCGAATTGTTGTCACTGAAATGCTTTTGAAAGAGATACTATGTTCTTATGGGAAGCCTCAGCAGCTCTTACCCCAAGCTTCACACTAACCGCCTGCAAGTGCCATCCATTCACCAACCATAATCAGCTAACATTCAATCCAGTTTATGTTGAGTTTCCAGTTGATATCACTTTGTTTCAGTTTTCTTTCTGTCTTTCATCTTTTGTATGTTGTTTTTTGTTGTGATCATGCATCCACAAACCCCTCCCTCACACCCTTCCTCACCCACTGTTCCCCATCCTGACCTCTGCATCGTATTCAGGCTGGTCACAGAGTAAGTGCCTCTCCAGACCTCTCGTGCTCACGGTTTTCTCAATTTTAGACTAGCGCTGCTGTTTCCTCTGGGCTGCTGGATCCTCTCACCCTCAGTCTTGCTTTCTGTTTGCATTGCTCTGGGTTTACAATGTTCTTCATCAAGTGAAACTAATTTCTGTGATCATCAAGTAGTTCATAATCTAACTATTAGCTTGCAGAATGATTGAGAATTGAAGAATGCTCTTCCACCTGACCATGTTGAGAATATATTGTCCTGTTTTTAAGCATTCTACAGGAACGTTTTGTGTGTGTGTTTTGCATAATGCACATTTTATAAACATTGTGAGGTGTATATATAGACAAAGTAAATGGAGTATCATTGAGACTTGGTCAAACATACTGGTCTCATAAGAATACTGGCTTATGTTTGGAATGGGATGCTAATGTACCGCATTTATTCAATGATTTATTCATGTATGTTATTTCTGAGACTGAGCAGCATTAAACAGTCTGCGTAAAGACACCTAAATAGCATTTCAGAAGCTCTTATGTGCCAACTTTGCAGTGTAAATTTGGCATTAGAAATAAAAACAGTAAATTTGTGTCTAGTTTTGTATCCAAATGTCATAACATCAGGCAGTCAAATAACAAAATATAGCACACTGCGTACATAAAATGTGCATACTGCATCTTATATTGCTACATTCTGCAGAAATAATAAAGCTGCGTCTAAAATGTCACGTTCTCTGAGTAGATGCTTCCTTTGAATATTTTTTTAATACTTAAGTTTAAAAAAAAAAAGCATGTTCTATATATTATGAATGCGTGTAGTATGAATTTAATCCAGATATACTGAATTTGCCATTTTGGCATTGTTATGTGGGTACTTCCTGCGTTTTGTTTTCTGAATACTATGGACACACCACTCTTCTCACATACTGTTTTTTTGCCCACTATATTATAGGGAAGGATGTGATTTCTTATGCAGTCACAGTGTAGGATGTTAGTATGCTATTCCAAACATAGCCCTGTTGTTTTCAAATGTTCAGCTGTGTTTTTTTATTGAAAAAAATCAAATTGCTTTTAGTTTTCTGTAGTACCAAAGATCTGATTCTACTGAACATTTTTAGGCTTGTATGTGAATAGTTTGATCTCCAGCAAGTTCAACAGAGCTTAGTCTTAGAATCAGCTCTCTTGTGCTCAGCTTTGACTTGATTGCTGTCTGAAGAAAATGTGACGTATTAAGGCTTCCAAATAGATGGGCAAATCATTCTCTCCCAAATGTTTCAATTAAAGATTTAATTCAGACAGCAATGCTTTGCTTACGACTCCACTATTCCCTCACTCTCAATGTCCAACAACTAAGGCTTGAACACTAACAAGATTTATTTTGTCATTAGCTGGTCCTTGTGTTAGGTGACCTTCACATTCCCCACCGATGCAACACCTTGCCTGCCAAATTCAAGAAGTTGCTAGTGCCTGGCAAGATTCAGCACATCCTCTGCACGGGAAACCTTTGTACAAAGGAGAGCTACGACTACCTGAAAACACTCGCTGGAGATGTGCACATTGTCAGAGGAGACTTCGATGAGGTTGGCTTTTGGTTCCCATTTCTGTTTTTCATAGTTGTTCATGCACTCTTTTAACCATTCACATTGCTTGTTTTAAATGACAGAACTTGAATTATCCAGAGCAGAAGGTGGTGACAGTGGGGCAGTTCAAAATCGGTCTGATCCACGGACACCAAGTGATCCCGTGGGGTGACATGGCGAGCTTGGCACTGCTTCAGAGGCAGCTGGATGTGGATATCCTCATTTCTGGTCACACACACAAATTTGAGGCTTTTGAGAATGAAAATAAATTTTATATTAACCCTGGATCTGCCACAGGGGCATATAGTGCACTGGAAAGGTAGATTTACTTTTATATCCTCCACATCATGTTATATGCAATTGATTACATGGATGATTAGTGATTAAATTGTCTCTTTACAGCAACATCACACCATCATTTGTTTTGATGGACATTCAAGCATCTACAGTGGTAACGTATGTCTATCAGCTCATTGGAGACGACGTCAAAGTCGAGAGAATCGAATACAAAAAGTCTTAAAGAGCGCGGATACTGTCAGCTGCCTTCTTTCAGGATGCTAATCTCGTCATTCCCTCTCACCTGAACGTCACAAATGCTGTATCATAACGTTACGCTATATTTTAATGTAATATATAATACTGTTTATATGTCACCAGAATGTCAGCGTTTTGGTTTCAGCAGATGGTTGTTGAGGATGCAATAATGCTGCATTATTTGCATAATGTTAGTGCGAATTAGTCTTCTAAATATGTTACGTGCCCTATTAATTTTTCAAGGCCCATGTTAAGTCATCTTTCTTAAAATAAAACCCCACATCACATAAGCAGTGTAATTTTGTTTTTTATTTTATAAGAAAACACAGAATGCACATTATTAAAATGACTATTTTGAAATGTCTGGAACAGCTTTTTACTTAAAACCGGATCGTGTTGGGTATGTTTTAAGAATGATCTTGTTAGATATTTTTCACAAATGACAAATAAAACCTAGATTGATGTGTTAGCTAAGCAATAGAAAGTCCTCATCGTCATCTTCCGATTCATTGAAAGACAGGCCACTCATGTGTCCAGCAAGATAAGAGTCCATTTCAGTCGCCTCCCATTCAAAGTCATCTTCCCACGGATGTGATTCTGGAAATTTAAGTCCGTTTGAATAATGTTTAGCACAAAACATGAACCTGACTTGTTCGTAATATCGGGATTGTAAAGAATCCTGTATATCACACTATTTGTAGTCTGTAAAGTATCAAACCTACCCCGTGACGAAGCATGTTTTGCAATGGCAGTCCTTTTCTTTCTCGAATGTATTGTGTTTGATTTTGCAAATCCAGAGGACATTCTGTGTAGTAGTTGAATATTAGGATCACAGCTATTTCTTTCAACAGTGTTTTAACATTTTTATAGGTGGCATCATTTTCTTACCTTTGATGCTTGACAATTTTAGGTAAAGTTGTTTTCTTGACTTTCTCTGAAGTTGAAGATCTTTTTCCTCTTTCTTTTTTCTTGCTCGTAGATGTACTTTGCGAATTTGTCGTCGGCTCCTCTTGTGGGGTGTATGTTGACATCTGCAGCTTAACGTTTAGATTCACATTCGCATCTGGCACTAATTATGAAGTATATTAAATTATATGTTACATATTTCATTGTAATGAAAAGTCTTGCTAATACAAGTAAATATGCTCATGTTATAAGAGGCGATGGTTCACCTGTCCTGATACAGCGGTGTAATACATTCATATAGTGTTGACATATTAACTGCCGCATGTGCTCTTTACTGTAGGCCTCTGCGATACTATACAGAAAACGCTTCTGTCCGGGTGTCAGGCCTGGGTGCTGAAAATAAAGTTAACATGGATTTTGAGTTACTTGGCATAAGTTTCTTAATGGCTGCTGAACCAGTCCTAACATTGTAATTTCATCAGATATCGGATATATTTATCAATTCATTGCAAAAAAAAAAAAAAAAAGTCTTGAATAAATATGTTTTTTTAATGTTGTTGTAATAAGTCAACTCAATCCGAGCAGCTGAGTCCTCCATCTTCAAGAATCGGCTAAAAACACATCTCTTCCATCTTTATTTGAACCTCTAACTCTAGCACTCTTTATTCTAATTCTGTTGTATCTATTGGTCTTTTTTGTATCTATCTGACCCTCTAACACTGGCTTTCTTTTTTTATTCTATCTACTTTTCTTTAAAAAAAAAAAAAAAAAAACACACTTGCTACTTGTACTGCGTTTGGCTAACCGAGACTTGTCATAGTGCTTCCATATTGTTGGTTTTGATTGCTTTTATTATCCTCATTTGTAAGTCGCTTTGGATAAAAGCGTCTGCTAAATAACTAAATGTAAGTCTCTTATGCTCACAAAGGCTGCATTTTTTTATACAGTAACAACATCAATATTATGAAATATTATTACAATTTTTTTTACATTTATAAATTATAAGACAAAAATTCAGCTTTGCCTTTTTTTTTTTATTAAATTGTAATAATATTTCAAAATATTACTTTAATTTTAATAAAATAAATAGGCTACTTCAAAACCAACAACAAAATCTCTAATTATTGCAGACTTTTTACCAGTAGTGTATATTTTCATGCAATACCTGTAAAAATGGAGCAGCAGTTATGGTCTTAGGGATATGAATAGTTTTAATGCCCAGCTCTTGTTCTGACACTTGTACAGTTGCAGGTCTTTGTATTTTGTGTCCAAATACTGAGTTTGTTTTGCCTGGATAAAGAGAAAAATTAAGACCTTTTATTTAGTTACAGTTCACAAGACAAATATAAATAAAGTAATAATTCCCACATAATAGTTTGCTAAATATATGACAGCCGTTTGTCTTTAGAGGATTCTTTTGGAATGTCTGTTTGGTCCCACTCAACTGGGTCAGAGACTCTGGTTACTCTGTCCAAATTATACGGGTGTAATGTTTCTGTAATTTACACAGATTAAGCTTGCTACTGTTGCCGTATGGAAAAAAACCTGTCAGGTCGCTAGAGAGATAAAATGGTTGTGTTTTGAGTTCAAACTTACTGTATATGCTATTGCATATGTATACTGTATATGCAGATAACAGAAGAGTGCTGTAGAAATGCAGTGATGTGATTCAAGAACTAACAATTTTAGGATAGTACAACATGTCAAATCATCCCATTTAAGTATGTTTTCAGTTAAAATAGTGTGCAATTTAAACTATAAAACCTTCCAAAACGTTGTAAAATGAATTAAGATAACTGAGCTTGTATATTGATATTATATAGTAGGCTATATGTAAAACTGTTGGCAATATTAGCAATTACAGTACAAAGGCAGCAATTGCTAATCTGACCAATTAATAAATATTTATGGACAAACTTACCAGCTTGCACATGGTTGAGACCAGGTGGCCTGTCAAGACATTATATCATAGGAAATACGTAATTAATGTGACAACAGCACAATAAAGTAATTTGCATTTATTGGCTTACCTTAAAGGCAAAAGCGACTTTTTGTGGTACAGACGACTTTTATCGCTGTTTTCAAGGAATTTCACGTGCTTTTTCATGCCGGAGTGTTACCTGAACTGAGACTTGTAGAATATTTACAAGTGATATAAGGCTACCTGTAATCCCATCCGATACTGCGAGGGGTGTTCCTGCACAACCGGAGGAGCTGCAGTCTCAGGACCGCAGTTCTAGGACCATATTCCTTTGTAACAGCGCCACCTACTGAATTGGATGATAGCGGAGGCTGCAGTTTCAGGACCGCATTTTTAGGAGCCTGGTGGTATAGTTTGAAGTACTGTTTGTACATGTTGTTAAAGACATTGAATCTCAGGAACAATTTTTATTTCCTTATATTTTTTATTTATAATGAAACATGTTAATTACAAAGTGTGTAATACCTGCTTATGGTGAGTAACAATTTTACATTTGAATGAATTTACACTTAAAATATGAAAATGTATTTCAATCTTTAAACAATGGAAAAAGTGAAGTATCTTAAGTCATAGATTCTTGAAATATATCGATTAACCCCCTTAAATTTAACTAATTAGCTCATTATCAGGCATAGCCTAATAAAGATGAAATTAAATTAAATCAGCATGTGCAGTCATTAAATTACAGCCAGATGTTTAAAAGTTTACAAAGAGGCAAGACACGATTCAAGAATGATTAAAGAATTTATATATATATATACTCATTTTTGAAATAACACGAAAGACAACATCATAAAAAAGACCCCCTTTTCCATCAGTTGCTGCATGGACACAAAGGCTGTAGGCTTCAACTCCTGAGAGACATAAAAAGAGAGAAAGGGAGAGAGAATTAAATAAGAAACATTTTCTTTAACATGTTTCACTTTGTAATATATCTTTCTGATTTAACACTTATGCACTGTTGGGGTTGTAGAGAGAGAGAACCAAACTGAATAATCATGTTACTGACATCTAACTCCAAACTTTTAAACTCCAAATTTTAGTATATTAGAGCAATACCCACCAACTGAATGTTCTCTCTTCTTTCCTCAATTGTTTGTCAATCTGGTAACACTTTCTATGAAGCCGGTATTTATAATACATTATGAAGTGACGTGGCCAAGTATGGTAACCCATACTCAGAATTAGTGCTCTGCATTTATCCCATCCAAAGTGCACACACACAGCAGTGAACACACACACACACCATGAACACACACCCAGAGCAGTGGGCAGACATTTTTTCCCACTTAATTTACAATGGATTATCTCATATCTTAACATTTTTTATTTAAGATATGGACAGTATCTTACTCCATCTCATGAGTAGTTAGGAGTGGTTGAGTGTTTCCTGTGAGGTTAATGTTAATTTTGCTAGTTTAAGATCAGTTGTAATACTTTCAAACTAAAAAATGCAATGTGTGTGTGGGTTTTTTTTATTTATTTTTTTTATATTAGATTACATTTTATTTTGATTGTCCCCTTTAGTCTATTGACTATAAGTAACTTTGCAACTACATGTCAGCTAACTCTCATTAGAGTATTAGTAGGCTTAGCTTAAGGTTGGTAGAATAAGTTGATGTACTTGCAAAGTTGCTTATAGTCAGGAGAATGTCTGTTGGTGAACCATTAAAATAAAGTGTTACCGGATATTTAGACATATTACTAATACTCTAATGACGGCTAGTTGATATGTAGTTGCAGACAGTTGTCTAAAGGGTACCATCAAAATAATCAAACTGATATTACAATTAAAAATAGTTCAAAGCAAATGTGTACACGTTCATTGATTTGAACATCCGATCTTATGGCTGTTTGAGAAAAAACAATTATTATTATTATTATTATTTATAAGTGGTCTTTGTTTGCTTTAAGTACAGGGATGTTACTTCACTTAAAGCAGACAAAGACCAAATAATACGACCACATTATAAAGCCTTTTTGGAATGTTTTCATGAAAACTTTGTATTTGTTATTTTACAGTAAAAACACTAATAAGATGTACTAAGTGATTGTGCAGATCTTAAACAATGGCAAGATATGACACCTAATACATTATAACTATGAGAAATATAATTCATTGTAACTTAAGTGGATGCAACATGTTCATTTTGTGTTATAAATCATCATACTCTTAACCACAAATCACTGTTGGGTTAACAGAAATATCAGTAACAAAAGGGTGCACTGGGCATTGTGCAAAAAATAATTAATATTCTACTCTGACCTGTAATGATAATCTGGACCAGAAAGGAAGACCTGCTCAGCCTCCTGCAAGGACAAATTCCATAGGACAGCCAGGGCATATATGATGGCCTATGAAAAAAACGGTTAATTTAAGCATACTATTATACCACTACTGAACAGCAAGCCATTATACATGGGTCCATACACGAGTAGCAGTTTATACAGTAGATTTTGTAAGTGCAGGAGCAGGAAAACATACAAACACATTACATGGTCCGGCATAAGATAAAGATACAATAATTTGCAGCATAGTTCAAATATACTGTTAATGTTATTCCTAATTAAGGCCCTTGGTAAACCTTTACTATGTCTGTAATGATAAATAAATGTGAACATTGTTAAAGTATCACCAAATGCTCCTCTGATCCCAGTAACTTTACAATGAAGTCCACCAGTCTCTTTTCCTCTAAGGTGCAGTCAGGGCCGTCCTTTGTGCGGTGCAACTGGTGCGGTCGCACCGGGCCCTGCGGCGAACGGATCATGAATGGACCGAGGGGGGCCCCGCTCCCTACCTCGCACCGGGCCCCGCATCAGCCAGGAACGGCCCTGGGTGCAGTCATCGAAAGCCTGAATGTGGATTTCCTCAGAGATGGCACTCTGTACACTGTGCTGAAGAATTCCTTGAAGCAAGATTCTGGCCTCATCAGTCCAGAAAGCAAGCTGCTGACCATGCCTTTCAAACATCAACAAGATTAATCTAAAGTACTGCCAAAACGACAGGCTTGTAACACATATTGTGGTGCAACTGACCAGTTAGCAGTTTAATTATGAAAGATGATTTATACTTAACTAATATTTTAAAACAATGAGTATTTTCACACTAATACAGTAAGCTACAGGTAAATCTGACACATCTCACATCAACATGCTTTTATCATCTTTTTAAGTTTAATTAATGTGCTGTCTAGATTTACTTATCACAGTCATTAAGTCAACAAGGCTTAATTGAATCATGGCCACGATTTAAAGAAAGTCGTAATAAAATCAAAACTAGCAAAAAAATTCTTAATTTTTTTTTCTTAGCAGTTCTCACTTTGGCTATGTAAACTTTGCATTGTTTTAACGAAATAAAATAAAATCGGTAAAGTTACTTACACTCTGATTGCTGTCCATGTCGTCCATCGTTGGTGATCCAATTCGGTAGGTGGCGCTGTTACAAAAAAAAAAACAGGGTCCTAGAACCGCGGTGCTGAAACTGCTGCCTCCGGTTGTGCGCGTGCGTTTCCAGTGTTTTGACCTCAGCGGGCTTCCGTAGGTGACGGAAAACAGCATGGCTACTGTAGATATTGTAAGTGGAACACATCGTTGAGGCAAATAACGTTTTTTATGTGAAATAAGTGAAAGCGGCATACCATCTAGTTCTGTTGGAGCCAATTAACAATGCCTCGATACGCGCAGCTAGTGATGGGTCCTGCCGGTAGTGGAAAGGTAAGTTAACATTAATTCAGTACCAGGAGGACTAGTTAGGTTAACGTACTAAATGATCCTAATAATTATGATTTTACTTTATTGTGTGTATATCTATGCTGTATTGTTAAATGTAAAACACCTGTCTGTTCTGCATGGATCGTAATTATTTTAATACAATACTTGAACCATCAATATCGTTGCTTACTATGTGGTCTTTATATTAAATCCGAATTATTTCCCTCTTTTCAGAGTACATACTGCGCCACAATGTTAGAGCATTGTCAGAACCTCAACCGATCAGTACAGGTGGTGAATCTGGATCCAGCTGCTGAGCATTTTGAGTATCCTGTCATGGCAGGTCAGGAATCAATATATAGATACACACACACAGAGTAAAATACACCCTCAGAACTTTTGAGCAGTTTATATCAGAAGGTTTTTTCGATCAGTCAAGTGTTTCACTGACAGACTGTAATGTGCAGATTTTATTTTGTTAAAATTATTTCAGTATTTGTAATAAACAATGAAAAAAATCAAATTATAACAAATTAAGTGACCTTTTCATTAAATATTACAATGTCAAAAAAGAGAGACATATATGGATGAATCATTCACAATAATATGGATCATATGCATTTAGAATATAGACAGGAATTGAATTTGGATTTCATAATGATTCTTTAATGTTAAGAGGTCAGAGTCTTCAAATAAATACTTTTGAATTGCATACTTAAAACATTCAAAAGTCATACAATTTGTATTTGATAAGTAGCGTTGCAACTGCCCGTACCTCAAAGCCAAGGCAGTTTTAGCATTTGACATTAAATTAAAAACAACATCCTTCCGATAAAACTGTGTGTATGTTTACATTCAAAAGCCTTTTTTGCCAAGAAATTCAGTCACACTCCCTTTTCTCAGACAGAGGACCACGAGCTCAATAAATGTCATGTCTGTAACATTCTTATTTCTAAAGACATTTAATGTTTTCTGTTACAATTTTCACTGTATACAGACATTCGGGAACTGATCCAGGTAGATGATGTTATGGAGGATGACTCTCTGAGATTCGGCCCCAATGGAGGACTGATCTTCTGTATGGAGTACTTCGCCAACAACTTTGACTGGCTGGAGGAGAGTCTTGGTCATGTGGAGGATGACTACATACTGTTTGATTGCCCTGGTAAGAGGTGATGTACCAGATGTGTGGTGCTGTTGTGGATTGGCATGGAATGATACAGAGCATTGTGTCCTCTGGGCTGCAGGTCAGATCGAGCTGTACACGCATCTGCCTGTAATGAAGCAGCTTGTGGAGCAACTGCAGCAGTGGGAGTTTCGCGTGTGTGGAGTCTTCCTGGTTGACTCGCAGTTCATGGTCGAGACCTTCAAGGTATTGTTTGGCACATGGCAATGACAAAAAAAAAAATAAGCAAGCATGGGCTGGATTTTTTGCGATTTGGTTAAGAAATTATTGAAATAGTAAAAACCTAAATTTTATGTTTGTTGTATTTTTTTTTTTATCTAGTTTATCTCTGGAGTTATGGCTGCTTTGAGTGCTATGGTGATGTTAGAAATCCCACAAGTCAACATAATGACCAAAATGGATCTACTCAGTCCAAAGTCTAAGAAGGAAATAGAGAAGTATGTTCACATAATGGGATCTATTTAGAATTCACTTCAACCTAGATTTACATGACAGACTGTGTTTTTTATTTTATTTGCAGGTATCTGGACCCGGATATGTACTCAATGATGGAGGACAACTCTGTTTCTTTGAGAAGCAAGAAATTCAGGAAATTAACTAAGGCCATATGTGGTTTGGTAAGTTACAATTACAAAGATTATGCCTTGAGGCACTGAGAAATAGTGTTTTTTGTTGTTGTTGTTGTTTGTTTGTTTGTTTGTTTGTTTGTTTGTTTTGGGTTTTTTTAATTGTAAAAATTGTGATTTAGTTTAAAATGTGATTTTAAAAAATAAAAAAATTCAGGTTTGTTGGACTGCACAATTTTGATTATATACCAATATGACTACAAAATGATGATGATAATAATTATTCATTAAAAACATTGAACAAAATAAATATATTACTAATTTAGTTGTGCTAAATCATTATAAAAAAAAATAATAATATGATAATCATCATAATTTTGTTTTACAGTACAACACAAAACCACAGGGAGCCCTAAAGCTCTCCTTTGTTGGCTACAGGTTTATAAAAATTTCTTGCTACAGATCTTGTAAAATGCTTTACTCAGAAGCACACAGCATGTATATATGTATATATATTTATTTAAATCACTGCCTTACCTTTTGCAATTAAGCAATAATGCACTAAGCAATATAGCAACGTTTTTTTAATTTTATTTTGATTAATCGTTCAGCCCAATCACTTTCAATGTCAAGTTTACAATCATTCTGTAGTGAATCACTAAGAAGGCACTGTTTTCTTTAGATTGATGATTACAGTATGGTTCGTTTCCTGCCCTTTGACCGCACTGATGAGGAGGGCATCAACATTGTCCTGCAGCACATTGATTTCTCCATACAATATGGTGAAGACCTGGAGTTTAAAGAGCCCAAGGTCTGTGCATAAGATTACTGCCATATGCTATGAACTGATGTTCAGTTCAAAGATGTATTTCTGTACCATGTTAATTATAAAAACAGCTGTTTAGACTAAATTAGTTTTAGATTACAACAAAATTAGCATTTTGCACAACTGCTCATTTTTTGTTTTTGTTTTTTTTTCTCCAGGAAATTGACGGGGAACCCAGTAACACAAACTTTGATGAGTTCTTCCAAGACCGAGATGATTCTTGAGCAAGGACAGAGATCATACTTCAAAGCCACCCAGATTTGTTCCACTAATTAAGAGTTTCATTTATTTAAATTATATTTTGTGTCGCTGTCATTCATAATGTCATTAGCTGAAGTATGCAACCATAACCTGTGCAATGCCTCAAATATATTACGTTTTATAAAATGTAATCCATTTTTTAGAAGTGCATATTTATTTTTGCAATAAAAATATGGAAATGACAAATGTGGTGTTTTTATTTTGTTAAAAAATTCAGCCATTACATCTGTCACAACACAGTGGTGTACAATCCTTAGGCTGATGATACACTGGGCAACATTTTGAGCAATTTTGACTGGGTGCTTTCGCATTGAGAATGGGTAACAAATTTATTTTTATATACGTCTGGTCGTGGGTCCTGTGTCTCAACTTGGTGCCCATTGATGGCAACATTGCTCAAAAAGTTAAACTTATATTTGGCCCCAGTCATCAATATTTGGTTACATCCTAATGCACTTACTATGTTGTCTTGGTAGGTACATCAAAATGGTGTGTGTGAACATTTTTTTTTAAAATGGCACATGCAACATATTTAGACTACTTAAAGGAAGTGATATTAAATTTTGCTGGGAAAAAAGCAGAACTGAGGCAAAGCTGTTATCCTCGGCGCCCCCCGGTGGTTATGGCGGGATATTGTACTGGAAACTTCCTGTATCGGTGTTGGGTGCGACAGCGGAAGCGGCGGCTCGCATCGCTGACATATTCATTTTTGCCTGCCAGATTTGGGATATACTGTACCAAAATGCCGGTAAGAAATCATTAAACGTAGCAATTTAGACGGTGAGTGCAGTTGTTTGCGTTATGAGCAGTTTGTTGTGCCACGTTTTAGAACAACGGCGAACTAGAAAAATATTTTAGCGTTATTAGCCATAGAGCTAACATATACATCACCTTACTCTGGCCGTTTTTCTACAAATGCAACAGTTTTACAAATACACATTTTATTATGTTTTTTATCTTTATGCATTATTGCCAAATATGTATATGTAAGTGTCAGAAATGTGTTGGAAGCGGAATTTGTGCGTCTGTCCATGATGCAAACAACTGGATTTCCTCATTTGCATTCAGCTCAGTGATGACTGATTTTCTTTAAACATTGGTCATTTTAAAACAAATTTGCTATATTAAATAAATATTACTAAGTAACTCTTGTATTTTTTTTTGTAATGTTCCACTTTCTTTAGGCTTACCACTCAAGCCTGATGGATGCAGACACCAAAATGGTGGGGAATATGGCAATGCTGCCCCTCAAAACACAGTTTAAGGGTCCTGCTCCTAAAGAAAGTAAGAAAGTTTGCTTGATTTCAGACAGTCCTGTGAGATCAGAGTTGTATGTGGTTCTTCCTTAAATGGCCATCACTAGTAAAGGGTATTTGACAAATCAACTCTTCCTTCCTGTTTCCATATTCAGCCAAAGACACAGATATTGTCGACGAGGCCATCTACTACTTCAAAGCCAATGTTTTCTTCAAGAACTATGAAATTAAGGTAAGACGAATGACTGTACACCATGCTGTGCTGAAGCCTAAAAAATGCCTTGCGTGTCTAAACATGCATTCATAGTTCTGACCGGAGAGAGAAGAATACATTCTCACTGCATCCTGATGTAAACTCTTTATATATGTATATACACACAGTTTTTTTACCTTTCATAATAAGGTTTAATATCACTTTTATTGTTGAGATTTTGTATTGAAATATTCACTTTCATACTTTTGATAGAATGAGGCAGATCGGACTTTGATCTACACCACTCTTTACATCTCTGAATGTCTCAAGAAGCTCCAGAAGGTAACTGTTGAAGAATAAAAGCTTCATTGCATATTTCAAACATTCAGTGATGAGTCATTTGTCAGGTGTTGTTCATTTTTCTCATAGTTTGTGCTTCATACATAATTAACTTCAATCTCATAAATGATTTATAGTGCAGTTCAAGGGGTCAAGGGGAGAAGGAGATGTACACACTGGGAATTACCAACTTTCCCATCCCTGGAGAGCCTGGCTTCCCTCTGAATGCCATGTATGCTAAACCCTCTAACAAACAGGAGGAAGGTATGGCACAATGAAGTCAAAACTTACCTGGGTCTGGTTGTTTTGCACATGCACTAAGACCTTCTTTATAGTTTATTAGCAGTTTTTATTGCTGATTACAGAATTGATCTAGATACCGTGTTTTTCTCCTGGACAGAAACGATGAGGGCTTACCTGCAACAAATCCGACAGGAGACGGGACTGAGATTGTGTGACCGTGTGTTCGACCCTCAGACAGACAAACCAAGCAAGGTGAGGCATATTGAAATATTATCTGTCAAATCAAGGTGATTGACAAAAGCAAGAGAAGCTTTTATAGGCGTTTTATGCATGTAGTTAACTGATTAATTTTTTGTGCATTTGTGATATTTTAATTACAATTAAGTAGTTTTCCTCAAGCCTTGTTACTACAATGCAAAAAATAAAACTTAGCTAAGAAGTTTTTTAGAATTTTTTTTTAACAGGACACATATTTCTTCAAGCCTATGCAACATATGTTTTATGTTTAAATGAGTGTTGTTGTTTTTTTTAGTGTTTTGTGCATTGTAACATTATATTCGTGACATATAAACATGTTCCCTCCCAGGTCTTGTTACTGTAATATTACAAACCAAAAATTGTTGTGAAAACAATTTTATATATATATATATATATATATATATATATAGTGGCATTTTTTTAAAGACATTTAAGCACATTTTACCTGTCCCCTTACTGTAAAAATTATGTAGTTTACTGTTTTTTTTTTCATTGTGACATTATTTTCATAACAATTAAGCACATTGCTTGGAGACACTGAAATACAACTTGGACATTTCTTAACCTTTTTTTGTGATTCACCAAAACATTATTAGTGTCTTATGTTTCAAATTCATGATATTAAACTAAATTCAAATGTTGATAATAATATCTATTTATCTTCTACAGTGGTGGGTGTGTTTTGTGAAGAAACAGTTCATGAACAAAAGTCTGTCTGCACCTGGCCAGTAAGAAACCACTCAGGATCTCTCTTGGGTGTTTCTGCGTGGGATGTGGATGGATTTTTTTCTTTAATGTCTGTTTTTTTTTTTTTCTTCTTTAACGTGTATGCGAGTGTGTTTACCCTCAGATTTTTTACTGGTGATATCAAGTATGTTTGATTTTTGGCCTGTCATATAAAACAGGAACCAATCAAATAAAAATCTATTAAAGAGACACAGCTAGGCGACATCTCTCATTTCTAAGTTTTTTATCTAACGTTTAATATCTAGTATTTTATTTCAGCCAACAAAAACAATTTTAATAGTTTCAGTTAACAATAACAACACTGCTTGGTGTGTAGTAAGTTCATAATCCTTTTATTTATCCGAACTTATTAAAGAGCATAAATGATTGCTGCAGAAATATCATTCCTCCATATTTAGTGCTCAAAAATCAATATTCTGCCACACAAACTGGAGAAAAGTGAGTTTCACACCAGTAACACACCACTGAATCAAATCAAAACGTGACTGAGACCAACTGGAAATGAACAACTTATTGCTTAAAATAGTTTTCTGTCTTTTGAACAATACAATTACATTTGCATTAGTACAACACCCAACAAATCTCACACAGACAAGATCCTAAAATATGTGTTGCCAAGAATCGTATGCACCGTTAGAAGTTATGTGAGGTAACTGCTTTTGACATGACTGACACAAGACAAAGGCAAGACTAAAAAAAATAAAAGAATAAAACATAAGGACAAACACTAGATATGTAAGACAAATGCTACATTTTAATGAGCAATTACATGATGGGACCTTTGGGAAACAGAAGAAGAACAGGATACAGTCATAAATGTGATTACAAAACTACATGTGGGGGGAAACGTCACAAACAAATGACTGATAGAGCTATGATACAATACATCATATTTACATACACAAAAAATACAGCTTTTGAGCTTACCATTTATACAAAAAATATTCTCTGTCTCTCATGCAAATATCTAACTTTTTGGTTTGTCCAAAAGAGGATTCCAGCTCAAAAACCGACTAGACATTGAGACGGACTTGACATCACTGAATACAATTTTCCTTTCCGATAGGAGAACAACTTAAGGCAGCAGAGAAAGAGATGGCCCTTTGAGAGACATCGGCGGTATTGTTTTTTTTTTTGTTTTTTTTAAGGGAATAGGGCTGTCTGACATGTCCGTGAGAAGGAAAATCAGCATCGATTCTGACCATCAGCCTCTACTAGTACCATAAACGCACAAAACACGCCAGAATTGCATAAAAGACTTTGTTCAAAATTGATGGCTCAGTGGCAGATAAAAAAAGCGAGTCAAAACACAAGTGTCATGCAGTACATTTCATCATAATTAAGATAATAAATAATTCAGACACACTAGAGGGTGGAGGGTAATCGACATTAACGAAACGTGCTATAACTCACACATTCAGATAAAAAAAAAGGAAAAAAATATATATATATTCTACGGTGGCTTTGCTCTGATATCCCTAAATGGTGCAAACCCAAATAACTGGTGACTAAAATAACGGTGATCTCCTATTAAAGTTTGTAATTGGCATGTCTAGGGGGGCCGGTTAGAATTCAATACACGCGATAAAGCTTTGCCACACATGAATGTGATTCAACACATCAGTTAAACCTATTAAATTGATATGAGCTTGTCATGGGTTTTAAAATCAATGCTGAAATAAATCCTCAAACTGTCTTTGACCTCAAGATATGGAGATGGAATTGATATGTACTAAACGAAACAGTGATGGGGCGTCTAGTCGAAAGCCATTTCTTGGCTTTTCCTCACACAGCGGGCGACTTTCCTCTTGAACTCACCGTTGGGATCTTCTCGCCATTCTTTCTGCAAGCCAATCACAAATGTGAGAGTTTCAGTCTTGAACATACATTTAAAACCCATTTTATTTAAATTAAGTGACATTTTAAAGTGAAATTAGAAAAGAAAATGCATCTGGCACTTTTTATTCATCAGGAACTGGATGTATGATAGTCATTATCAGTATTTTTTAAAGAGTTTTTTCATCCAGGATGTAGATGCTTAAACGGAAACGCTTTTTATTAAAATCATTCATTATTTGTCATTTATGCAGTAACCATTTTTACAATAATAATGTGTGTTATAGTAATGTATTATCCATATGACAACATTTTAGAAAGGCTGCATTTCCTACCTAAATAAATAAACTCGTTCCATTTAGTACATTTTGAAGAAAGGATAAAGTCACCATGAAATCTAAATATTTCAGTGCTTTACAAATGACAGGGTTTCTGCATGTTTTATGTCGATAAATTTAAGATCTTTTTAAGACAACTTAAAAAATAAACTGAAGGGAATACAATAGATCAATATTTTCTCTAAAATTAAACATCTAGGGAGCACACAATGAGTTATATTAGCTACACTTCAAAGTTTGACAATATAACCGCCAACCAATCTCCATTACTTTTCAATTCAAAAATACAAAAAAAAAAAAAGCTCCCAACTGCTAAAAAATGGGAATAACTTTTACTGTACCTTCATCACATCGCAAAAAACTGATGTTCATTGTGATTTCATGGCGATTTATAAAACGTGATTCAGTATCATCACAAATCAGTAAACTTACAGCTGCATCCACATTGGCTGGCGAGTCACCATTGGGGTCAGCTAACATGGAGATCACACTAATCATGATGGTCTCTACAGTGTGGATGGGCAGCCAACGCTCCTCGGGTTTCTCATAGCCAAATTTGTCCTCTCCTGGCTCATGTAGGATGGAAATGCACACATCCCCGTTCTTTGCGACTGGTTAGAGATGAAGAATAATATCAGTGCCAGTCTCTATGGGGATAGTGATTTCACCAACATGCACTCACCATTAGGATGCCAAATCTCCGTAATAAACTTCATCTTGGGAGGCCGAAGTGGGTAATCATGAGGGAAAATGAGATGCGCCTTAAAAAATCCACCTTCGCTGTAAATCAAAAACAGAAAAAGTAAACGGTTTGGTTAGACAAGATTTGAGAAGACGAGATTAATCAACTGGCCACTCTTACAGCTAAACTCAAATACCACATGGATGGTAACAGGATTGGTTGCTTACAACAGTGTGTCTTGAGGGCCGATCACGACAACCTCCCACTGATAGATATCATCATCATCAATCAGACCAGCAGAAAAACCTTCCACTGGGTTTTTATTGAGCTCTGTAAGATGTAAAACGAAGATATTATTTAAAAATGTAATCTCAAATTAATTTTAAAAACAGTGTTGACAGTGCAAAACGTATGTGTGTGTGTGTGTGTGTGTGTGTGTGTGTGTGTGTGTGTGTGTGTACAAAACCAGTCTTAAGTGTCAATTTCAAGTTTCAATTGGTTCAAGCTGAATAAATAAGCTTTCCATTGATGTATGGTTTGTTATGATATGACAATATTTGGCCGAGATACAACTATTTGAAAACCTGGAATCTTAGGGTGCAAAAAATCTAAATATTGAGAAAATCACCTTTAAAGTTGTCCAAATTAAGTTCTTAGCAATGTATATTACTAATCAAAAATTACGTTTTGATATAGTTACTTAATATCCTAATGATTTTTGGCATAAAGAAAAATCAATCATTTTGACCCATACAATGTATTTTTGGCTATTGCTACAAATATATCCATGCTACTTATGACTGGTTTTGTGGTCCAGGGTCACACACATACATATATACACACACATATACATACACATACATGCATATACATATACATATATACACATACATGCATATACATACATACATATATATATACACATATACACACACGTATATGTGTGTGTTTACTTGTAAAACAAGGTCAAAGGTTTTAAACAAGTTAGTGAGGTATCAACATGTTGATTACAAAAAATATATAATTATATATACATTTGTGTGTGTGTAAATTTTATATGTATTGTAATTTAGAATTTGTACCTGGCAATATTGGATATTAGATTACATTTTCTGCTATGTAATGATGATTTCAAGTTAATCTAAATGTCTATTCTTCATACTATATCTATACTATATTGTGATTACTTTAGGCATTAAAAACGATTAATTTGTAATACGAAATCTAAATGAATGGCTGTTTTGTTTCCTAATTTACCCACTGCATACTAACACGTGTCAACTGATATTATGACCGGTAAACTTAGTATTTACCACTCATTGCCATTATTTTAAAATATCTAAGGTCTAATAAATAGGTTATTTTCTTAAATAAAAGGTATCAGCTTTGAGATCAACATGTTTATACCTCACCAACTTATTAGGCGCTAGCATGCTAGTAAAGCCTTCTGACCTTATAACTTTACAAGTGGAAATACGAAGCCCATAAGCTCTTACACAAACACTGACACAGTGGGTTTCGTTACACACTATGTCATTTAGTTAAAAAGTACTGATGGTACGGATAAAAATAGTTAGTATGGCATAATTTTGTACTACTCACGCTAACAGTTAGCCACCTACCTGCTAGCTGTTTTCGCAGAAGCAGGGCCGATTGCTCAGTCATTTTATTATAACTAATGTTAACAAAATAAATAATGTCTCCAACGAAAATGGGACGAAATAATGTCAGAGAAATTAATGTTGACAAGCAAAGTTGTTCGACGCGCTGCACTTCAGCACTGTGTATTTGATATCTACTTCACATGCGCCGAGAACCGATACATGTGATACTGGCACTGACCTAAAGGCTGTGTGTCACTAGGTAGCTGCCTACTACAGCAGTTTTGGGCATCTTTATTGGGCACGTCCCGAATTATGATGGCCAACAATGCTGCGCGCGCCCGTCACGCCTAAAATTACTGTCTATGTAGTTGTGTCAGTAGGTTTTGAAACACAGCCGAAGTAAACAGGACAAAACACTTTGTTGATTATTCTGCGCAGAAAATATAGGTGATCTTTTATCATGAACAGAAATAAACCTTAAATCACAAATATCAAATGTTTTATTTTTAACAATATCATTTAAAAATTATTTTTTTCTAAATTGTGAATAGATGTACGCAATTATAAATGTGTAGCAATGTTCTGTTTTTACTAAAAAAAATAAACCCTTTAAAAATTATTTTCGGTAATTGAAATAAAGCTGAACTAAAATTGAATAAAACACAGTAAAACGTATTAGAATGATAAGCATTACAGATGTTGCCAAGTAACTGAAATAAGTTGAAGTGAAAGTAATAAACTAAAACTGAAATAATGGAAATAGGAAAGCTATAAAGAAACGAAATATAAAACGACTAATAAAAAACTTAGCTCAAAAAATACTAAAACTAAAAGTTTTGTTTAATTATAAAAAACGAAATAAATTAATTAATAAAAATAATGAATTGCACGACCTCCAATTATTTTTTTCAACAGTTTTGATCGTTTAAGTACAGTTAAGTGTGTAGGCTACATTGTTTTGTTTATGTTTATGTTGGTTTTTAATTTCTACACTGTAAGAAAAAATACGGAAAAGTGATACTGCATACTGCATATTACATTAGGTACCAGGACAGTACTGTCTTTCTGCCAAGACATTACCTGTTAAGTTAAGGACATTTCATTTAACCCTAAAACACGACACAATACAATACATAATTCAAAATACAAGTAGCCTAAACTCTTGTGAAAAATCTATACGGACAAATCAGTATTGGGCCTTGTTTTACGTAACATACACGTAGCCTTGTTTTGTGTAGCTTACATATGCTGACTATGTAGGCCTACATAATTATAAACGATTAGAGACTGTGAATGGTATTCACTGTATACTGACAACATGTTTCCTGCAATAACAAATAAAATACACTAGGTGGCAGTCGCTGCTCATGTGAACTTTCTCCCAAAACATCCCTTAGTAAAAAGATACTTAGCAGAAGACATTCTGTAGTTTAGTTTTATTTTTAGTAACTAATAAATTATAAAATTATAATATATGCTTATTGGTTTGATAAAATATCTTAATATGTCAAAACTGTGTCTTCAGATCAGCCTGAATCAGTGAATCTGAGAGGATTCACAAAGCCTGGCCCATCCTTTATCTTGAGAGCTTTACAATCCTCCTGACATGCCAGAATCTTACATTTGCTTTTTTACAGAACCATAAAAGGCAAACGTTTGGCTCCCTTCCCAGAAACTGATACCAAACATAGACTGAATATGGGAAAGAGTTGTTAGCGACTACATTCCACATCCGTGAAACTCAAACAAGGGGATGGGTTCTGAATAAACAGCCGCGCTCAGGTGACAAAAGGAGGACTTTGTGTACTCTTCCTGGCGTGTTTCCTCTGATGGCACACACGTTGAGGAACGGTATACCTCCCAGATCTGTCTGTCGCATGGTTACCAGAGATTTGTCTTGTGCCTTATCTTTTGTTGACATGTTTAGCATGCATCTGTCAACTCACTGTATTACACAGAGAAGTGATGGTACACTGAACACAGCGCAATCTTACGGAAACATTTGACTCTTCTCTTGAACTGTTGGATGCCTTATTACTGATTCAGACAATCCAACTCATCTTTGTCATCCAACCACCTGTTTAAACCACCATGGCTACTACACAAATCGAAAAATGCTAATAGTTATTAGTTAACTATTCTGAATTCTAGAACAATTAAACCTCCTGTATTATTTTAAGAAGTTAAAGACATAAATCCATAAAGTCTTGTAAACAGGTTGAGCCAAACAGCTTGACACTTCATTGAGATGCTGACCGAGCTGCTCTTTCTCTCTCAACCCTGCTGCAATTAATGTCAGTCAGGTGTGTGATAAATGGGCTATTACTAGCTCGGCTGACCTTTTAGTGAAAGGAGTTGCAATACAAAAGGGAACTATTTTGCTTTATTCTTTATAAAGCTTTTCAATTGAAGGTTATTGTAGCAGTTTATGCCTATGCCTTTCAATTTGAAACTCATACATTCTTTTTAAAGCAATAGTCCACCCAAAAAAAATTTCCCAAGATGTAGATGAGTATGTTTCTTTTTGCAGTAGATTTGGATTTGCTTAGCAAGGGATCCTCTGAAGTGAATGGGTGCCATCAGAATTAGAATCCAAACATCTGATAAAAACATCACAATAATCCACATGTAATCTGTTTGGATGAAGAAACAATGTCATCTACATATTGAATGGCCTGAGGGTGAGTACATTTTTAGCAAATGTTCATTTTTGGGTTTGATTGATTGATTTTTTTTTTTTTAATATATCATCTATGTAGGGAATGAAAACCTGAAAATGCGCCTGAGCATCCAGGTTTCCACAACCTTTTGAATTTCCATTATTTTTCTAGTTATTCATGATTTCTGCATAAATAATTTTCAACCATTTCAGGTTCAAAACATTCTATGCCTTGAAATTATGAGCATTAAAAAAATAATAATAAATAAAAAAAAACTACATAATTTTTTAGGACTTTTTAGGCCTGGAAACAACAATTTTAAAATTCTCAGATACTTCCATAAATTAAATGACCATGCGAAGCAGATCATATAATTAATTTATTTTTAAATATAATTATATAATTTTACATGATCATAGTATATATGTTATATGGTATGTAGTTTGAAACTTTACATAGACGTAATCAGAGGGCATATCTGGACCATCTCAGCCCTCAGCTTTTCATCTAGAATAAACCAGTACAGAACAGGCTAATTTGAGGTTATGGCGTCAAGATATGCAAGATAGTGTCAGTCAAGGAAAATCACCTTTTACTGCAACCATCAGAGACCTCGACAGATGGGCTGTGAAACTGCGCTGAAAGATAATGTTGATTGCCTTTTTTGGACATTTCTGTTTGCATGAGCCAAATCAACTTTTATGGAACCACAGTGTGCAGTAATGTATTTTTTATATATTTTTTATATATTATATATTTGCATTCATCCATAAGTGTTCTAAACGACTTTCAGAATCAGTTAGTCAATATTTCTTGCAACTTTATCTTCCAAATAATACTGGAAAGAATGACATTTGACTATGAGATTGATTCATAAACAAGTGACATGGAAAGCACCATGTCGTATCTCCATGACAACCCAGCTTTAGTAAAACTAATTTAGCAGTTTCATATCTTTTTATCTGAGGCTGTAGTGTTGCAAAACAGCTGCAGACCCCGGATCCAAGTTAATCTTATGTCGTTTCATTCCTCCTTTTCATCAGCGAGTCAGTGTGCAGTGAGTGGCCTTATCTTGTATGTTCAAGTTATAAGCAAATGATGCCTGGGTAATGGTGAAAAGCAGTGTGCAACTCAAAGCCCTATGTGAAGAAAATGAAGCTTGCTTTCTACACCAATCTAAAAAGAAATAAAGGAATATTTAAATGTTTGGCCGCATAACTACCTGTTTAACCAGTCTGACACATCTAAGATAAATAATCTTTTTAATTAGGAATGGGTTTAGAGAAAACTAGAACACAAGATAAACCTGCAAAGCATAAGGTTGTTTGTAGTGTATGTACTGTATATAAGTGCTGGGGAACAATTAACTGGAATTTATCGCATCCTAAATAAAAGTTTATGTTTATATATGTGTGTGTACTGTGTATATTTATTATGTATATACAGAGGTGTAAAGAGTACCTGAAAACCATACTTGAGTAAAAGTACAGATACCTTACAGTGAAAATTACTCCTCTACAAGTCACCAATTCCAAAACAACTTGAGTAAAAGTCTTAGAGTATCTGATTTTAGCAGTACTTAAGTATTTTACTTATAAATATAGGCTCAAAGATGCACTAGTCAAAAAGACATGCCAGTCAAAAACTGCAACGTTGTGGAGAAGCTGGGGAAAACAGGCAGAGGTCTATGTGCAGGTATTTTATGGAAAAACTAGAACAAACAATAAACCAAAACCAAAGGGAACAAAGAACAGAATGATGGGTAAACAGACAACCATAACAAGCTTAACAAGATAAGATACAAACTGTCTACATACACCACGGGAAACAGGAAGTGACATAAAAGTCCAAGACAAGGCATAGAGAAGATGTAAGAAAAACAAGAAAGAGCTGATTTGTGAGGAGAGCAATCATGTTTATTTTCTAAAACCAAAACAAAACTGAACACCTCAAAATTGCAAATAAAGAAAATTAAATTAAAAAAAATAATAATTAAAAAGTCAAAGTCTTTTTGCACTGGATGTGCTGGTTTCAGCCTCATTGCCAGCTGCAGTCATATCCTTATATTTAAAACTATTTGCTGAGGATCTCGCATTCATGTAAAGTAGCCTTGTTGACAAGTTTGGGTGAGTAAGGGCAAAACACACAGGATATAGTTCTTTCAGTGCGCTGTAGTTGGCGATATCACATCGTTTGTAGCAGAAATAAACTGCTGCAGAAAAGCTAGGTACCATGCAAAATGTAATGAGTAACCGCAACACTCATTTCAAATGTAGTGGAGTAAAGAGTACAGATACTCAATCAAAAATGTAGTGAAGTAGAGAGTAAAAGTTGTTAATATCTTTGATACTCAGTACAACTACAAAGTATCCAAAAAGATACTCAAGTACAGTAATTAGCTACATTTACTCCAATACTTCACACCTCTGTGTATATATATAAAGACACACATACAGTATCTATTTAGAAAATATTTACATGTATATATTTATATTCATATTCATACAATTTATATTATATATACATTTAATTCATAAACATAACATATTTTTCTTAAATAAATACATGCATATGTGTGTATTTATATATACATAAATATACAGGTGCTGGTCATATAATTAGAATATCATCAAAAAGTTGATTTATTTCACTAATTCCATTCAAAAAGTGAAACTTGTATATTATATTCATTCATTACACACAGACTGATATATTTCAAATGTTGATTTTGATGATTATAACTGACAACTAAGGAAAATCCAAAATTCAGTATCTCAGAAAATTAGAATATTACTTAAGACCAATACAAAGAAAGGATTTTTAGAAATCTTGGCCAACTGAAAAGTATGAACATGAAAAGTATGAGCATGTACAGCACTCAATACTTAGTTGGGGCTCCTTTTGCCTGAATTACTGCAGCAATGCGGCGTGGCATGGAGTCGATCAGTCTGTGGCACTGCTCAGGTGTTATGAGAGCCCATGTTGCTCTGATAGTGGCCTTCAGCTCATCTGCATTGTTGGGTCTGGCATATCGCATCTTCCTCTTCATAATACCCCATAGATTTTCTATGAGGTTAAGGTCAGGCGAGTTTGCTGGCCAATTAAGAACAGGGATACCATGGTCCTTAAACCAGATACTGGTTGCTTTGGCACTGTGTGCAGGTGCCAAGTCCTGCTGGAAAATGAAATCTGCATCTCCATAAAGTCGGTCAGCAGCAGGAAGCATGAAGTGCTCTAAAACTTCCTGGTATACGGCTGCGTTGACTGTGGACCTCAGAAAACACAGTGGACCAACACCAGCAGATGACATGGCACCCCAAACCATCACTGACTGTGGAAACTTAACACTGGACTTCAAGCAACATGGATTCTGTGCCTCTCCACTCTTCCTCCAGACTCTGGGACCTTGATTTCAAAATGAAATGCAAAATTTACTTTCATCTGAAAAGAGGACTTTGGAGCACTGAGCAACAGTCCAGTTCTTTTTCTCCACAGCCCAGGTAAGACGCTTCTGACGTTGTCTCTGGTTCAGAAGTGGCTTGGTAGCCCTTTTCCTGAAGACGTCTGAGCGTGGTGACTCTTGATGCACTGACTCCAGCTTCAGTTCACTCCTTGTGAAGCTCTCACAAGTGTTTGAATCATCTTTGCTTGACAGTATTCTCAAGCTTGCGGTCATCCCTGTTGCTTGTGCACCTTTTCCTACCCAAATTCTTCCTTCCAGTCAACTTTGCATTTAATATGCTTTGATACAGCACTCTGTAAACAGCCGCACCTTTCAGTAATGACCCTCTGTGACTTACCCTTTTTGTGGAGGGTGTCAATGTTCGTCTTCTGGATCATTGCCAAGTCAGCCGTCTTCTCCATTATTGTGGTTTCAAAGAACGAGAGATACCCGGAATTTATACTGTAGGGATGGTCATTTATTGAAACTCAAATGTAAATATTCTAATTTTATGAGATACTGAATTTGGGATTTTCCTTAGTTGTCAGTTATAATCATCAAAATTAAAAGAAATAAACATTTGACATATATCAGTCTGTGTGTAATGAATGAATATAATATACAAGTTTCACTTTTTGAATGGAATTAGTGAAATAAATCAACTTTTTGATGATATTCTAATTATATGACCAGCACCTGTACACTTTTATTTTTTATTTTTTTTTGCCCAGCACTAATATATATATATATATATATATATATATATGTGTGTGTGTGTGTGTGTGTGTGTGTGTGTGTGTGTGTGTGTACTTTGGTTAATATTTAGCAAGTCATTATGTACTATTGAACATTCTCACCATTAAAATAATCTAGGAAAAAGATACAGTACATTAAAAAACATTATAGCGCATAAAATGATTCATGAAACAACAAACATTGTAAACGATAACATGCAAAAATATATCAAACCAACAAATATTTTAATGAATGACTTGTATGTGACATTCTGCCCCAGCCTGGCATTACTGAAAAATCGTGACCTAAGTGCACAGTGTAAAATGACAAAAATGACAATCAGAATTACTAAAGCTTCAACTAAAATTAAAATGAAAAAGAAGCTATAAAAAGAAAAAAACTAATTCAAAATATTAATAAAAAAAAACAAATCGTATCTTGATGTTAAAATAACAGAACAGATTTTTAGCCTTGCACATTTTAGCAAATCGTTATGCGAGTGATTTAACAATCATCCACTGCATGCATTCTCTGTCGCCACCTACCGGCGTAACTATGTGCATGAGTCGGTGAAGGAATCTTTCTGGTAAATGTGTTCAGAAATTCGAATCACTAGCATGAATAAACACCCCCACCTCTATCCTCTCAATATAGAGCATATCAGGGACATTTCTGTGCTACACTACACCCTTCTTCATCTGGAGTGACGTCGGCCAAGAAGGTCAGCTGATCCACACTGACGTGACGAAGAAAAGTCAAAGGAAGGAACGGGATTTCCGGAGCTCGCGCAGCCAATGAGAGCATTCCACATGCGGACAGCGAGAGCAGTACATGCGGATCAGGAGAGCGGCACAGCGGAGACACGCGATTGGTGCTGATGGTGCTAGAGCTGCGAACACCGGCAGTGTGCTGCGATCCACGGGAATGAGCCGAGGACAGATCCGAAAGACTAGTTAAGGGCTTCGTTTTGTTACCCAGGACTACTAGGACTCCCAGCAGGCATCGAGAAAACTTAAAAACCGAGAACAACCAGCGAGTTTACGATGCGCGTTGTGTAATTTTTGCTCGAATTAGTCCGGGTTTGTAACTTTTTTTCCTCATTAAACGCCCGAACTAAAAAGTTAACATCTGCTTTTATCGTGTACTGTTTATCTGAGGTCACTAGGGTTGTTTTTGGATCAAGTTTTTCGTGGGTCCGAAGGTCTTGGGAGTCAGGACTGAAGGCTTTGAAGAAGCCCGTTAGTGTGGGGTTGCGAGTCCGTTCATAATCAGCGTGTCCGTCCGTCCACGATGGAGAACGCACATACGAAAACCGTGGAGGAAGTTTACAGCTTTTTCGCCGTGAACGAGAGCACGGGGCTCGGCCTGGAGCAAGTGAAGCGTCAGCGGGAGAAATGGGGACCGAACGGTGAGTGAGCGAACGTGGCCCGGCTAATGCTAACAGAGGAGACTGGGATCGGCAGTGCAATGGAAAGCAAAGAGGTTTAGATGATTTCGCAATGTTCATGTAGTGTAAGAGCGTTGTTAGGCCCGTGAGGGTGCGGGCGCACATGCGGCGAGATTCATTTCATCAGCCGGCATGTGTCCGAAATGAAGGCGCGTGACGTCACTGCTGCTCGCCACCAGCGAGAATTATTATTTTACAGATTCGGACAGAAATTATTAGTGTTGTAAATATAAACAACCTGTTTGTTACGTATTGAAGTTAAGATCTCAGTTGTCTTTTGCTGTGAAGCTTGAATGATACAGAGAATTTTACTGTACTTGAACTTTCAGGATCTAATGTTACGAATATCTTTTTTTTTTTTTTTTTTATTCCCCCCCCCCATGCCGTGAATCTTTGGCTGTCCCACAGAATTGCCTGCGGAAGAAGGTAATGTTTTGTCATGGTTTTTTTTTTTTTAACGCCGCTTTTTATGCATTTCACGCCTTGGTCTTTATTATCATGTATTCACATGCTTTTGTCTTTAGGAAAATCACTGTGGGAATTGGTGGTGGAGCAATTTGAGGATCTTTTAGTGAGGATTCTTCTCCTGGCAGCTTGCATATCTTTTGTAAGTACCTCAGTGCACTGAGTTTAATGCTAATTATTAGAGTACAGTACCAGTTTAGCTTTCCATATCATCATTTGTCCCAGTTTTATCTGGTTTAGGTTAAATAAGGGTAGATTTGATTGGATTCAACTTTGTCATTGTGCAGAGGACAAGTACATTAACATGTAACCAGAAGAGAAATTAAACTAAGCTTGTAATTTATAAGTAACATACATTTCTGGAAAAAACGGTTGTTAGTTTATATGGGGAAAAAATCCAAAGCATCAAGCTTTGTCACCAAGCAACGCGAAAACTAAAAAAAAGATCTGGAACTGCTTATGTTAGTGGAATGGACATACAGAGAATTCCTCTCCCTGTGTTCTGTAATTACTGAGCTTCAGTTCCACTCCAGGTTTTCCACTGGTTCTAAAAGTGACATTCTAAAACAGACCACCACTGTTATATAAAATGCAATATAGCATATAAATAATGGTGAGGCGCTAATCTTAACCAAACAAAACTTTATGATTCATGTTTGGTTCGTAAAGAATTTTAGATGAATATTTAATCACTACGTGACATGTTAAAAACTGCGACGCAATGGGTAATGAGGATACGTACCATGCTGAAAGGTATCTGGGTGCTTCATAAATGCGCTGCATGATATTTTGATCATGTTACAAAATGCTGTCATCAGGCTACAAGGTGGTGATGTACAGCGGTTCACTCAGTGGTTCATTAATGCTGTCTGGAGTCTTTAACACTTGTCTGTTCTGGATAATGTTTCACCGCTGGAATGGGAAGCATGGTGCAAGTCTAAGAGGGCTTAGAGTGCTCTCACTGAGAACATGGTGTAAAATACTCTGCCCTGGAGGTTAGGTTACTGTGTTAAACCAACTGTCATCTACTTCCTGTGTTTGGACCTGTGGGTGTGCTGAAAAAGCACTGTTTGTTGCATCAACATTGAAGATTATTATTATTACAGTATGCTTGTTTACATGACAAATATATGAAAAGAGGGGGATAAGCAACGTTTCTTACATCCATTCGCTTTTGGTACTGACTGCTCATTCCTCATCTTCGCATCTGGTGTCCGGTGTTGTGACATTGCACAAGTGTTACTGGCAACAGGAAAGTTGTTCCCCCAGAATCGGTCCTGTGTATTGTTTGAGATCTCTATTAAGCCCCATTTACACTTAGCAACATACAGGTCTAAACAATGTCCAAACGTGTTATGCTTGTCCTCACTAACCTATCGTAGAGATGCATTACTTTGCTGTTACTCTCACCTTGGTTATTCCCACAAGGCAAGGGTGTTATTAAAGCAGCACATTGTATCCCGTCAAGACTAAGCACAGCAACTGGAATTTACAACCACAGCTATTTCCACAAGGACCTTTTATAATTGAAGTCAGTTGAATGATTTTGAGTGGCATCTCATTTAATGGACTGAATTTTGGAAAAGTCATTGTGCTTTGTCTACAAAAGTCATCATTTTTGCCAGAAATAACATTTAACTTATGTATTTTGGTGTGAGTTTGATAATGTTGCTGTTAAAAGGATCACATCTGTAGTATGGCTTATAGTTATTCTACAAAGACAAAACATATTGCCACAACTCAGTATATATAATAATAATAATGATAATAAAATTGTGTACCGTATTGACCCAAATATAAGACAATGTTTTTTTTTTTCTTGGAAATGCATCTGAAAAAACCTGGTCGTCTTACATTCAGGGTCTAGACTTTGACATAATACACCCACAGCAGTAAGTGGCGCTAAATGCACGTAAAAAAGAGTGTGCCTTGAAATATGTAATGTGTGTTGTAAAGGTCGCGAGTGAAAACAAAAGAAAATGCTTACAGCGGCATGAGTCGTGACTCTCATGTTAGCCTGATGGGATCAAACTTCCTCTGTAAGTGATTTTAAAACATAAGACAGTACCCAGATTTGAAGACTACAATAAAAATTTCACTTCTACTGATAATACAATTTTGGTAGGCTACTATGACAAGGATAGCCTTAATGTTATATAACTCGGATGGGCTACCTGTTATTTTTATGGTATATCAAAAAGTGTATATTTTTCAATGTCATTGTTGGTACATTTTACCAGTATTTACCATACTTTCAAAACCAAAATTAAAATAGGAAAAATATGCAATATGAAAATAATATAAGAAAAAATGTGTTACAGAGAGAGAGGGGGGAAAAAAAAGAAAAAAAAAAGATTTGTTTTACAAAAAGCCTTTTTCCAAAAGGTACACCTGGAAAAAGGGGGGTCGTCTTATAATCGGGGTCATCTTATATTTGGGTCAATACGGTAATTATATTTTAAAACATTACAACAAATGTGTTATTCGAAATAAAATATTTTAATTGTTTTATAAAAATATGTATACATTGTTGTTAAAGTTTGGGGTAGGTTTTTTTTTTAGTTTTTGAAAGAAGTCTTGCTCCCACCAAGGCTGCATTTATTTGATCAAAAATACAGCAAAGACTATAATATGATATATCAAATATTATTACAATTTAAAACAACTGTTTTCTATATTAAAATTTAATTTGTTCCTGTGATGGTAAAGCTGAATTTTCTGCAGCCAATACTCCACTCTTCAGTGTCACATTATAATGTTAAAAATGGTTGTGCAGCTAAATTTGTTTTTTTGTTTTTTTTTGGACACAAACAGTGTTTAGTTGAAATAGAAATATTTTGTAACATTAGAAATGCCTTTGTCACTTCTGATCAATTAAATGCATCCTTGCTTGAAAAAGTTTAATTTTCACTTCAATTTTTAAAAATAATAAAAACAACCTATCCCAAACTTTTAATAGTAGTATATGCATATTATATTAATCTGTTATACAATGTATTATGCAAATGTTTGTATAATGCTCTATAGACCAATGCTGTTCGTTGAGCTAAATTGGGGTAGAGGATGTTACCAGACGCATGTCTATGATCAGACTAATTGATAAAGAACAGTTTGTCAGTGTGAACTAGCTTAGAGACGCAGTTTTATCATCGAAATGATGACCAAGATATGCAAACCTCTCATAAAATGTCAGGGATTTAATCGAACAGAACTCAAGCTTGTCCTAGAGTAGCCTCTGGAAGATAAAACAGGATGTAACAGAAACAATATTCCAGAGACTGCATAGGGAATACTAAGCTTTTTGCCTCACTAGAATATGTGGGTTGGTGTTAAAAGACTCGCTTTGGTTTTATGCACTGACTGCACATTGCTTCTGTTTTTGTATTGGTGTTTGCAAAGGCCTGAGTATTAGATTTTGCCATTACATTCTCGAATTGACCAGTGAGACCTCTTGTGTGGTCCAGGTATGCCCATAGATTCTAGATTGATGAATGCTGGTCTATCTTAATTTGGATCATATTACATAGTGCTTGAGCATTCACTGGGCCTTGTCTGGACCGTGTCAGCATGCCTGTAAATTCACATAGCTGGCTCATTAAGTACTTTGTCTCACTTATACTGCCTAGAAGTGGTATGCATGAAATATAGTCGTGCTTTGTGAAGTTGCTGACGACAGTCTGTTTTGACACATGGCATAAAGCCATAACTCCTGCCAAGCCTCATGATATAGAGAGACATGCTTGAGGTACAAAAAAAATGTAAAAACATGATGCACTAAACGGTTTATATGGTGTCTTCCCTGGAAGACTCCTTGGTGTTTTTCAATCATTTTGGAGTGAAGGAAGTATGAATGTGAATGAAACCCTGATTTAATTTTTTTTTTTTTTTTTTTTTTAGGTACTGGCCTGGTTTGAAGAGGGAGAGGAGACCATTACAGCTTTTGTGGAGCCTTTTGTAATATTACTTATTCTTATAGCCAACGCCATTGTAGGTGTCTGGCAGGTAAGTTCGGACCACTTTTTCTTGAGCTTTGCCTTATTTTCAGGAAAAGTATAAAATGAACACTGAGTGCAAATACACAGGTCAAAGGTGTGTTTTGATATTGACACATAGTCTCATTTAAACTGCTTTGAGTCTGCTAAGGACAGATCGGACAAGTAATGTCCCATATAATCGCTAAATCCTGGTTTTTGCATATTGACGTGCTCTGCCAGATGTTTATGAACAATATTTGAGTAATCGGTTGCATGAGAGATAATCATAAATTACCGTTAATGTTTGGGGTCAGTAAGTTTAAATGATCTAAAGTGTTAAAATGGAAAAAAGTGACAGTAAACGTATTTATAATGTTACAAAACACTTCTATTTCAAATAAATAATTATTTTTCTTTACTTTCTATTCATCAGAGTACTGGAAAAAAATCAGTTCCCAACTTTTGTCATAATAATAAGAATGTTTCTTGAGCACTATATATTCAGCTTTGCCATCATAAAAAAATAATTTTATTATAAGTATATTAAAATGGAAAACTGATTTTAAATTTTTATATTATTTCACAATTACTGTTTTTACTGTATTTTTGATTAAATAAATGCTCCCTTGGTACAAGTATAATTGGATAGCATTTGTTGTTATAGTCTATATAATGGGATTTAAAGCTTTACTGTCCTCCAAACCTTGGATTTTCCACTGATAGAGCTCACTTGTGTCCAGGCTTTCAAGTTTGTTTTAGACACTTTTATATTGTGAATGTAGATTTTCTTGTACAGTGTAGTTAGCCTTGTTATGAAAATGAAAACATGTGGCCGTTTTTTCCCTGCCCTTTTCTAAAGATAGCCCTGCTGTCCCAGTGGAATCCAGCGTAGAGCCAAGACCCTATTTTCTCCAGCACCTCTCAGCGGCCCTGAAACTCATGTCCCAGATTTCTCTCTATCATTTTATTTCAGTCACCATTCATTACCCAGACTGCCTTGAGAATCCTCAGCCTTGTCCCCTCCTAGTAGTTTTCTAATATTTCAAACGGTCTCCTCAAACGGCACAGCAGCAATGCAGTGTTGAATGCCTTGGGCTGGAGTTTTACAGATAACATTAGTGTATATAAATGGAAAGAACTCTTTAAAGAGTCCAAAAAAGAGCCTTATAGTCCATGTCTGGTAGCTTTGAGGTCATCTATATACGATAGTGTATTCTTATCTTTTAACAGATAGATGCAGTTTAATCATTAATTTAATGCATTGTTGTTGTTTTTTTGGGGGGGGGTTATGAAAATGTACCAATTTTTTTTCCCCCAATACACTACTGCTCAAAAGTTTGGGTGTGTATATGTATATATATATATATATATATATATATATAATGTATATAACTTTTTCCCCCCTGTATTTATGATCAAATAAATACATTATTAATGAGCAATAATAATCTCCCTACCGTTTCAATGGTAGGGTTTAAACAAAAGGGACAATTTGTCCAATGTTTCCTGCTCCAGCTTTTAGTTCACAAGGAAAGTAAAACTTGGCTCATCATTTTAGCTGTTTCCCGAGTTGTTGTTCATACAGTTTTGCCTCACAGATGGCCTACAAGTGTTCCCCTTACAGTTCTTTGGTGGATTGCTTCCCTAATGGCAGGTGTGATGTGGGATGCCAGAGAACTTATTATCCTCTGGTCTCTATGGCCACTTTTTCAATCAGAGAGGAGAGCAGCAGTTGCTAGCCCAGGGCAAACTTCATTTCAGAGAGCATCAGTCCATGCACCCGCTCTGGTAGATTTACTGGCCCATTAAACATCTGCAGCAAAGAACGGAGTCTGATTCGCAGCACTACCATTCAAAAGTTTGGGGTCATCAAGTTTTTTAAATTAAATTAATACTTTTACTCAACAAGGATGCATTAAATGGTTCAGTAGTGACAGGAAGATGTTTGTGAAAGGTTTATATTTTAAAGGGATAGTTCACCCAAAAATGAAAATTCTGTCATTAATTACTCACCCTCATGTCGTTCCAAACCTGTAAGATCTTCGTTTATCTTCGTAACACAAATTAAGATATTTTTTTATAAAATCTGAGAGCTCTCTGACCCTCCATAGACGGCAAGGGTACTACCGCGATCAAGGTCCAGAAACGTTGTAAGGACATCATTAAAATAGTCCATGTAACATCAGTGGTTCAACTGTAATTTTACAAAGCTACGAGAATACTTTTAGTGCCCAAAGAAAACAAAAATAACGACTTTATTCAACAATTCTTCTTCTCCTCATCCCTTATGCTGTGACATGCCACCATTGTGGAGAGAGTATCATGATGCATGCGCTCACTTCCGCTTCATGTAAACAACACATGCACATGGCGCTGCTGCTTACGTTAATACGTACATGCGTCAGCACGCGCATGGGTTGTTTACATGAACCGGAAGTGAGCAAATGTGTCCTCCACAATGGCGGCGTACCACTGGAGAGGGGATGAGTAGAAGAATTGTTGAATAGTTGTTATATTTGTTTTCTTTGCGCACAAAAAGTATTCTTGTAGCTTCGTAAAATTACGGTTGAACCACTGATGTCAACGATGTCCTTACAACGTTTCTGGACCTTGATTGTGGTAGTAACCTTGCTGTCTATGCAGGGTTTTATCAAAAATATTGTAATTTGTTTTCTGAAGATGAACGGAGGTCTTAAGGGTTTGGAACAACATGAGGGGAATTTTTGGGTGAACTAACCCTTTAAATAAATACTGTTGTTTTCTAAGAAATGTGGAAAAAATTCTACTAACCCCTTACTTTTGAACGATACAGTACATTGTGTCTGTTTATTTTTGTCAATTATTTTTAGCACTGTAAACAAAATGTTCTTCTTTAGTGGTTTGTTTCCTTGCCACGTGGACTTAGAGTACTTATTATGTGAATGAAATGCATTTCATGAATTATTTCACTGATTTTAATGTCTTTTGGCAATTGCTTTAATCTAAATCTTAATTTTGGCAGAGGACATTCTGTTGGAAAGACTCCATGCTTGAAAGTAGTGTGTTTGAGGCAGAGCGCTCTGCTTCTTCATTGATGTCTGAATCAAAAGTGTTCTTCCAGAGTTAGACTCCTTTCAGTTCTGCTCATTTTAACTGTGAAATGAGAATCGCGAGGCCTCATGGGCCAAATCGTGTAACTCTTATCTGCTTTTCTCTCTGCTTTATTTCTCATCATTAACATGATGCACGGGTCATTTCTGTATACTTATTAGCTATCTGAATTTTATCACTAATGCGCATCACTGCGGTTAGAATGATTTTAGTGTGATATACCTTACTGCAGGGTGCCTGACTTGAAACTCAGCAATTAGTAATGTTAGTATTTTTCGTAAAAAAAGTTCCTTATTAGTTTTCTATTGAGAAGTGATACTGATCTGCCTTTTGTGGCGTGTGTATTTATAGCTTATTGCCTTAAATGTCTTGGTGACCACAACCCTTCCCCCTATATTTGTCCGGGTCTGGACCTTGAAACTGGTTTTTCGCCCTTAGGCATGCTAGTTTTGTTTTTTTGACGTAAGACTTTGTGTTCCCATCATGCAAGAGAAACCACAGGAAGTCCGCTGCCAAATGCTCTGCCAAGCAGGCTACCACTGTTAGTAATTGTGTCCCTAGGGATTAATTGTGCTGAAAGCATAAGGTCACCTTAAAGGGTTACTCCACCCCAAAATTAAAATTGTGTCATTAATCACTTTAACCCCATGTAGTTCCAAACCCGTAAAAGCTTTGTTCGTCCTCGGAAACACATTTTAAGGTATTTTGGATGAAAACTGGGAGGCTTGTGAATGTCCCATTGACTGTCAAACAATTTTCAGTGTCAAGGCCCAGAAAAGTATGAAAGACATCGTCAAAATAGTCCATCTGCCATCAGTGGTTCAACCGTAATTTTCTGAAGCTACGAGAATACTTTTTGTACGCAAAAAACAACTACTTTATTCAACAAGTCGTCGTCTCCTCCGCGTCAGTGTAGCGCCATTTTGGAGAGTATCCGCTGGACACAAAATGCGTTAAAGTCGTTATTTTTGTTGTTGTTGTTTTTTTTGTTTTTTTTTGCATACAAATTCTCGTAGCTTCATAACGTTACGGTTGAACCACTGATGGCAGATGGACTATTTTGACGATGTCTTTCATACTTTTCTGGGCCTTGACACTGAAAATTGTTTGACAGTCAATGGGACAGTCACAAGCCTCCTGGGTTTTCATCCAAAATATCTTAAATTGTGTTCTGAAGACAATGGGGGTAAGAGATTAATGACACTATTTTAATTTTGGGGTGTAGTAACCCTTTAAATGCAACGTTTTACTTGAGAACAAGCACTAGAGCGCCTCAGCCATCCAAGACTCAATTTCTTATATCAATTTCTAATTTCTTACCATTTCTAGGATGCCACTGAATTGAGATTTGCAGATTTGTAATTTGAACAGCTATATTCCAATAGTTTTGGCTATTATTAATAAAATATATTAAACATACAAATAATACAAACAAGTTATTACACAATTAATGAAAGCGTGAATACAAATAATGATTGACCATGGTTTTTCAAACGTTATAATGAGAAAGACCTCCAAATACGATGATCCAGTTTGTGAGGAACCCTATCAGTGTGAGAAAACATTTTAATTAAAATATTTCCTTTTTCTTCTATTCATTTAATCTGTGACATCATGATCCTTCAGAAATCATTCAGATATGCTGATTTAATGCTCAAGAAACATTTCTTATCTATGTTGTAAACAGTTGAGCTGCTTATTTTTTTGTAGAAACCGTGATGCATTCGGTTTCTGAATATGACCTCCTTACATCGTAACACATACATGCACAGATTATTTATTTTTATATATACATATACATATGCGGTAATACCACATACCGCGCTATTGAGCCACTCAAAATTACCGCAAGGGAAATTCCTTAACCGCGACAGCCCTAGATATTTATATATTTTTCTGTGTGTTGTGGATGTTTCTGTGAACCCCCCTTTGCGGCCCCATTACCCACAACCCCTGTTATTAACGAGTTATTATGCTTTCTTATGCCTACTAGGATGTCCCAGAAATATGAAAATGTCTAATTTCCATTCACGTTATGCTTGCAGGAGAGAAATGCAGAAAATGCCATTGAGGCTCTCAAAGAGTATGAGCCCGAGATGGGCAAGGTCTATCGCCAGGACAGGAAGACTGTACAGAGGATCAAAGCCAGGGACATCGTACCCGGGGACATTGTGGAAGTTGCTGGTAAGAATTTCAACTAAGTGACCATTTTCAATGTTAAATTCAGCGAAGATGAACGGTGAAGTCTTAGCAGCAGCGGGAACTAAACAGCAACAGGTGTAAAGCAGCCAGTGCCATCATCCATATGGTGTGGCTGCTGTGTGAACAGGTTGGTTTCCCAGTGGTTTAGGCTTACAGTGACACTCTCTCTGAACCTTTGTGTGCGATCACACGGTTGCCTCTGGAGAGATCGTGTTTCATAGGTTTTGCAGTAAAGACTTACTAGAGAGTACCAATTAGAGCTCTGCTGGCACTTCAAGAAAACACAATGAATTAACTAATTGCTTTGTCAAGTTCATTTTCAACAAATTTCCACAAATTAATGACTGGCGTCACTTTGTATTGCTTGAGAAATAAGAGCTAATGCTGTGTTTCCTTTTCTTTCTTTTTTTTCCTTTTTTCCTTTGTGACTTATGTGGTATTTGAATTTCACAACTTTCTGTGTTACCAACGTATTTCCTATTAAAACAGGAAGTTGAGGCGGTACATATTAGACTTAGAAATAAGTCTCTTGTTCTCACCAAGTCTGTTTATTTGATACAAAACCTGTTTTATGTTTTAAAATGCATTTTATCTTTGGCAAAGCTGAATCTTCAGCAGCCGTTACTCCAGTCTTCAGTGTCACATGATCCTTCAGAAATCATCCTAATATGCTGATTTGCTGCTTAACAAACAGTTCTTATCATTATACCATGATACATTTGAGGATTCTTTAAATAGAATGTTTAAAAGAACAGCATTAATTTATTTGAAATATTTTGTAACATGGTAAATGTCTTTACTGTCACTTGTAATCAATTTAATGCATCCTTGCTGAATAAGTAATTTCTTTTAAAAAAAGTCACTGAAAAAAAATTAAATTGTCTATAAAAAAAGTGAAAATACCTTCAAAATCAAAAAACACTTTTATTTGTTTGGAAAAATAAATCTAATATGAGGCTATTTGTCACTATTTCTAGTCAAAAGTAGAAGGGGTTTATGATTTAGGGGGAGGGGACAATCTCATTTTTTTTATTTTTTTTTATTAGGCAATAGTTTGTATAATGCAAGATGAGTCATTGATATTTTTAATCTATTTTCCTGGAAGAGGATGACTGTAAAAGTCGTGTACTTTGTAATTTGGTTAACCTTTTGAGTTAGAGTTCCCACATGAATTCATCTGAGTAGGGATTATCAGCAGGTGCCCCTTGCTCTCTATATTGCGTCACGTACCAACACGTCTCTTTGCTCACTAGAATAGGTTACTAGGCGCTTCCTCATTGTTTCACACATTGGGCGGCTGTTAAAACTCTTTCAGCTAGTGTGCAAGTAGCAGTTCACCGTGACTAAACTAACCAAAACACTTCATAATAAGTGCCCTTAAGAGAGTTTCATTTTTGGCTCGGCCGGCACACACTGTTTACACTGTGCGCATGTGTAACCTTCATATTACCGCGTGTGTCTGTACCGGTCTTGTTGAGGTGTGTGCTCAAAAGCTGCAGGTGGAGTTAAATAGCTGCTTAGTCATGATGAGGTGAAACGGGTTGTGCTACATGGTGCAGCAGAGCCCCCATCAGCAGGATGGGGATTGGAGGAGCGAATGTTCTCGCAGCTCTGACTAATACCCTGCGGTAATGCAACCAGGTGAGTGTACCTGTTACATAATCTGTGAGGGGTGCCTAAACGGATGGGTCATGCAAAATTAAACTCTCCACTCAGTACTTCTGTGTGGGTGGCGGAGTTGCTAAGGATATATCTAAGGGATGATGTTATGGGATTTGAATAAGATGCTTTTGCAGAAGCTGGGCTCCAGACGGGGGGAAAAAAAAAAAAAAAAAAAAAAAAAAAAAAAAAAAACGTGTGTGTATAACTTTAGGAGCCAAATGACTTCGGTTTTTGTTGCCCTTACTGTTGATTGAACCTTACAATTGCACTTCATATTATTACATATGTTAATATTGGTTAAATAACCAATAATAATAAATTATAACTAAACTCTATGAATGTTTGTTTGTTTTTCCTTTAGGTTAATTGTTTAATCTATTTAAGGATGTATTATAGTAACGGTTCCTGGTTGATTTTGAATTGGACAACTAAGAAATAAGTTACAAGTGGAGTAAAAGCTCATTCTAATTCAAACTGCTAATGCACAAGCACATTTAAGAATTACATTTTTTAGACATTTTTGACTGGCTTTTCAAAAAAAAAAAAACTATTCATGAGACATTTTTATGAATCGGACTCGTGCTGCATTTATAGTTGCATGCAGGGAAGCATATTCTAACATGATTATATTTGATTAAACTTTGTGTGCCTCTACATTTAGGCTTCCTGAGTCTTGCCAGTGGTGACTAGATTTTAAGTTAACAACAAAAAAGCAATTATTTTGCAATCCGTTTAGTCACAGTCTGGAGCCCCATTTGCAACCATTTTTTTTTTCTAAACCTATTTTTCCTTACAGAGCTTAAATCTAAGGCACTTTAGGAAGGAAGGGGGAAAAGTCTTTTCCTGTGTTACTGGGGTTTAAATACTGCTGTCCTGCGTCACTCTACAGCACCGTTTCGTTTGCTGCTGCAGTCAGAGATGGGGAGAGAGAGAGAGAGAGAAAGAACTGCATTCCTTTTTCTCCTGGTGAAGGGGAGAGAGGGGTCATAAAGGGGTCTGGTTCTCTAAAACTCCTGTATAGGAAGGATAAAGCTGGGTAAATGGATTTGGGTTAACCCTTTGTGCACGGAGGCAAACAGTGTAGCAGAGAGACGGAGGTGAAGGGAGCGAAGGAAACAAAGAGGGAGGTGACTGCAGGGGGGAAAGAGAGTCTCGTGAGTGGAATGTTAAGTGTCCGTCTAGAGGCAGCAGCTGTGCAGCTTTGCTGTCGAGCGACACCAGAACTCAGCTGATTTCAAGTGAATTTTCAGCATCCATGTGCATCCTCCAGCCTCTGCTCAGAGGTCGCCGAACTGTCCTTCAGTAGATGGTGCAGTGATGTTTGAAAAGCGATGATCCTCAGTTCCCTCGTGAGGTCTGTGTGACGTATGTTTAATCAAACCCGCAGGGCTTGGAATGTGACGCAAACGCTTGACGCAGGGAAATAAAAATGTTTACATGCACTTCAATTTCAGTCAAGCTAAGGCAATAATTTGTCCTTCTAAAATGTCATGCAAGTCGTTTTATCTTTTTATTTAAATATTTTGGAAGAAATTAATATTTTATTCAGCAAGGATTCATTAAATAATATGACAAATAATATATTATGTTATAAAATACTGTATATTGTCATATTATTGTTGCTGTTTTTTTTTTTATTGAATAAATGTCATACCGACCAAAGTTTTATATAGCAATGTAACTGTAAATAAACTTGCTACATGCTGAGTTGCATTGTTTATACTGTCAATCATAGTTAAGGTTATGTGTTTGAACATACTTCTAACTTTCAGTTAAACATCAACATTTTTTTGTGCTAAAAGCATAAGTTACACCTTAAATCCTCCAGCAATTTGAGAACAATAACAGCTGATCTAAATCCTAGCATAGCAGCACTGAAGCCCGTTACCCTGTCAACATCTGCGTCATCTTGCTAAATAGGTGTAGTAGAGGTAGCAATAGATTGCTTGTACATTTATATCTTTGCAGGGTTTTTTTGCCTGCCTTGGCTCTTAAGAAGGTGAGTCATAAACTCTGGTCCATGTAGCGGCTTTTGTTTCACTTCACTCTCATGGAAGAATGACCTTGCAGGCCTTTGCTGGAGATGGCCGCCTCTCATAATCTCCACGTCATTATCGGCGTCTCTTGTACATCTGCCGGCTGATAGCATGTAAAATGATGCCATCATGCTGCCTCAAATTCCAAACATCTGATCTGTTGGGCCTGGGAGGCGTATCCTGTCATCTGCAGACCAGCAGCGATAATTGACCGCTTAGTTGTGTGTATATCCTCTTTCAAAATGCAGTGAAAGCTCTTTGTTTCAGAGCTTTGTTGCTAATGCTGAACTGGATGGATTTTTAAAAGTCTTAAAGTCGTCGTCCATTATGCCTTTTTTAGCACTTCTGTTTTGAGAACATGTTGTCTTCATGGGGAGCTCCAGAAATTGGTAGTTTCAGGAAATTGAATCAATTTATGAATTGGAATGCTAATGCATTTCCTGTTGTCTTTCTTCAGGCACTGCAAAACACTTTAATTAGATATTTTCGACTTGATTTGCAATGAAAATATTTCTAGAAATTGTTAAAATGATTTAAGATACAATTCATGAAAACAAATTTTAATATCTTATGCAACACTTCAAGTAATTTATATACATTATATAATAATTATCTTTTTTCACTCTGTGGCTTAAAGGTTTGACATTGTATAATTTATGTTTGACCAGTGATTTTTATCTTTTTTTTTGGAAAACAGTTTATGATTACTGCTGTATGGTGATTATCCATTTAACATTGTGTGTAATGCTAATGCATAACGGTCACTATGAAATATGTATTTTAAGTATATTTCGAATTTTGATATTTGGGTTACTTTTTGGACTAATTTAATAGGCCATTGGTCTACGTTTGATGGGCAATGGGCTGGTTTTGTTACTCAGATCTGGCTGCCGTGTCTTGAATATACGTGTATTTTGTTTTATGGCACTGGCAGATTTTCTTGTTTTTAACTAAATACTTAAACAAGTGGACAAAATCTAGCAGTGCAGTAAGACAAAATACATGTGTGAAAGCTACAATCTATGAAACAGGCTTTATCTTATACAGTGTTGCTTCTCACGAAAATTTATCTTATTTCAAAAAAATTTTTTTGCAGTGTAAACGCCTCTTTGAACTATTGTAGGCTTGTAAACTGATGATAGATTAGAAAATGTCACTACTTCTCTTACATTGCAAATTCGGTAGTCTGTCTTGAAACAGACAATAAGAACTTGAAACATTTAAACTACAAGTGCTTTGTGTCAAAGAGAGCTAAAATGTACGAAATCTAATATTTTACTATGACTGCACATTAATATTTGATGATCTCAACTGCTGAATCAGTCACATTTAGGTGTTGCCTCTTGACTTTTTCTCTCTGTCGCTCTTCTCTTAATTGAGGCCTTACCTTGAGGGACATCAGTGTAGTGAGACATTAGCCAAGGAGACTAATCGCAGGAGGATGCTGGGGGATGGGGACAATGCTGTTGCAAGTCACTTGAGGAATTGACCTTAAAAAGGGGTAATGGAAAGCAGTAGAAACATTATCCAACTGCCTTTGCCACATGCTAACCACTGCAGTGTGAATGCCGATCACGTCTGGGAGAAAGTGACAAACAGCCAGTGTAGACTAGCTTTTGTGGTTTTATATTCATTGTATTACTTCCTGTCCACAAATTAATGTCGTCTTCATCTTAGCGACACACTTTTTGCAGTCCTCCAGCTTCTAAATTTACTGCGCCGCTCTGCTAATGAACCAAGATTGTTTCCTTTGCTATGGTTATGGCTCTGACTCATGGGAATCGTCCTTAGAAGTACTAAATCGAGGTTGCTCTGCAATCACTCAGGTGGGGCGTTTCATTGTGCGTAAAACTCTGGGACATGACCTTACTACAGGCCTGTAGCCTAAACGACCACCCTGTCCCAGTGGAGAGTTAGCAAGAGCGTGAATGAAGGACAGAGACAGGATGTGCAGTTAAGAGTCGACCAGATTTGACGAGATAAATAATCAGTGAGCCAGATGGCTGCACTTTTTTTTATAATTTTTTTTCCCCCTCATGTTTGAAGGGGAGGTGTTCTGCTCTTTGTCCTCTCTTGCTGTCCACCCATTTGGTCCCATCAGCAACAGTGGGAAGAGGCTTTTGGAGGACAAGTTGTCTGTATGACAGGGAGCATATCCGGCCCTGTGTGTTTATGTGATCGGGTCTTCGCTGCACTTGCGGCCTCTCGATGTCGGTTCCCTTGAGAAGAGCCCCAAGGGAGCTCCAGCAAATTAAGACTGCTGGGAGGGAGCGTTCTTTACGCAAACCAGCCAAAGGCAATCAGGGACAATGCGAGGAACTGTTAATGCTCCCTTTGAAGAAGGGATTAGACCTCCCTAAAGTTTGCTTGCTTACATGCTAGCGGTCAAGATGTCCCCTTACGTTTTCCCAAGAAAATATGAGCTAATGTCAACCAGTGATGCATGCTTGCTTAATGGAGTAGTTTACTTCTAGAATGAAAATTTCCTGATTATTTACTCACCCCCATGTCACTAAAGATGTTAATGTCTTTCTTTCTACAGTCAAAAAGAAATTAAGGTTTTTGAGGAAAACATTCCAGCATTTTCCTCCATATAGTGGACTTCAATGGCAGCCATTGGGTTGAAGACCCAAATTGCCGTTTCAGTGCACCTTCAAAGGACTCTACGCGGTCCCAGCCAAGGAATAAGTGTCTTATCTAACAAAACAATCGGTCATTTTCAAAGAAAAATACAAACTTGTATACTTTTAAACCACAAATGCTCGTCTTGCACTAGCTTGACCGATTATGTAATCATGTACACTTGACGTAGGCGGACGTATTGAGCTAGTGTTTACAAAGCGAACGTGCAAAGAAAGTCAAACGCCGTTTACAAACAAAAGATAAAACTGATTTAAGAAGATTTTGAAGTTGGAGGAGAAAATTAAATGAGTTTTTCGCTATTACCTAATTTTTTAAACCAAGTTGCACAGATGAAGAACTAACCACACGTGACTTTTCTAATGTGAAGACGCGCATGCTCATCACAGAGCTAGAGCAAGACAAGCATTTGTGGTTAAAAAGTATAATTTTTATTTTTTTTTATTTATTTTTTTAAATGACCGATCTTTAGTTAGATAATAACTATATACTGTAGGTTTATAACTGCTATTATGACCCCCTTATTATAGAATTGTGCTATAATAACCCCTATAAATACAAATCATTATATACACTATTAACACTTTTTAAAATGCACAGAAATGTATAGTTTGTGAAAGATGTTTTCTCTGTTTTGGAGGGATGATGATTTTTTTTAATCATAACAAGTTTTGATGCAATAAATAGGGTAATACTTTTCTATAGTTATTTTTTTTGATTGCTGGTAGTATAAGTGCCTGCGATGCAGTGTTGCCAGATATTGCTATTAAGATAAACAAATTATTTCAATTATTTTGCAAATAAGATAAAATAAGAATAAACTTTCTACGTTATTAACTTTCTAAAGTGTCAAATTAAGTGGAAAAGACAAGTTAAAAAAAAAAACGCTTAGAATAGCTGGATCTGGTTCACGCCTGCACTCGCAAGTCTCTCAAGCCTCGTTTACTCCGCCAGCGTCTCGCAGCGATCATTTTTATGCCACGGATGCCAAACACTCTTGCAAACTGTCTAAACTAAATTATACATGCAGACATTCACATGAAGAGTTGAACACCAAATTAGTCATTCAGAGAACAAATTTTATTTTTGAACATGAAAAATTTATAGAGGTCCGGACCTCGGTGAACTCCTCGCTGGCTACAGGCCTGCATGGAGGTTAGTAAATTTTAAGGAAATTTTCATTATGGAAGTGAACTACTCCTTTAAATTTAATTTCATTTTTTTAGTTGCCTTTGCTAAGGACATTATTGTTTTTTTTTGTTTAGCGTGCGTGTTGTGGTTGGTTTATTTACTTTTTTTATTATTATTAATAAACCTGGGATAGAAGGTTTTGTTTAGTGGATAAACATGTCCTTTGTAAGAGGGACCTGAGCTATATCTAGTGACCAGAGTATAATTGAGAAATAGGTTTGGCTCCTTTGACTTTACCACCTAGAAACCACCCACAATACCCTAGCAACCACATAGAAATTGCTATAAACATAGCTAGCTACCATCTAGGCTACTTTTAAGTCATCTACTGTAATTTATTTGACTTTCACAGTACAGAATCTTTCTGATTGTATGGCTTGATCATCCAAAGGTTAAGACCACATGGTTTACCAGTGAATAACTTTCACTTGGAATTGCTGCAACTGGTATCACAACCTAAATGAGGCCTTATGCCGTTCCTCAGGAAGAGGATGTAGCTGAAGCGTTCCTTTAAGTCATTGAGGAGTGTTTTGACAGTTTGCTTCCAACCCCCCATTAGCAGCAAGTACGACACAACCACTTGCTCTCAGTTAGCTTTTTAACTTCCTTAATTTGAGTAAAAGTGACCTTGATTTTTATGTTTTGGATTGGTACTTGTCTCTCTGAGCACCATTAGATGAAATCATCAAGGGATCGATAATAAAACTCTAAGCTTTATGGCATAGCTGGCCTTTGAAGATGTTTTTGAGCATTCTTTTAATTAAAAAGCCTGAGGCTTGTGCAGTTTTTAACTTTAACTCTTGCCATTAACCAATGTTATAAAAATATTAAACGCTCCAAAAATGATTTTTCGACGATCTATTATTACAAAACATCCTCTCCTTGTCTACCTAAAAGTAGGTTACCCTGTTACATGACCTTTTTTTAACTTGAGCTATATATCGGGATTATGTTCCACATTCTTTAGTTTAGTTTAGGGGCATTTTGAATGTGTATTTTTAAAAATTGGATCATAGTTTTTATTTTCAATACCTTAGAGCAACACTGAGTGCATGCTTGTGGTGAATAAATCTGATTAAGAATGTTCAGTGGCATGTAATATATTGCACAAAATGTGAAATGGCAACTATATATAGTTTGTAAGTATCTCTACATTCTATGCACTAATAGTCTCAATCTCAAACAAAATCTGTTTACGTTGAGTGTTAGCTTGACCGTGCACCAAAGTTCATATCAAAATAGCTTTTCCATTTTAGGACCTGTGTCGGTTGTTGTTCTGATACCACCCGTCATGTCTTCCACTCCATTAAAAGGGGCATAGAGGCCTATCAGTGCGCTTGCATGTTGGTGAAAACGTAGTCCAGAAAAGGCAAAGCATCCAGGACATTATCCTCAGGTTATTTGAAGTTCTTTCCACCTAGAACATCCTGTGAAAAGATTCTTCGTCATTGCCTGGCTTTTCATAAACTCGATTTACACGTCAAGCAGCAGATTCAAACGGACGCCATCTCAAATGACTAATAAACGTCAAGTGTTTTAGCGAGCTCAAGTATCCGCCGTCTTACTCATTAAGAGATTTGTTTGGAAAAGATTAAGGTATTTACATTTGCTCTTTTCCTAGTAGCAATTACTAAACCCCTCTCTGTTTGTGGAAAGACTGAAGCGGAGTCTATTTTTGTCGAACAAGACCGTTTCAAAGCTTTTGATGCTGTTCATTAGCCTCTTCAGTGTAGGTCCTGTCCAGAAAAATGTTGTTGGAGGCTTTTCTCGAATATAGGTGCCAAGTGCTGGTGATCTGCAGATTCACAGCAGTATCTGTAGATGCTGAGATGATCCTACTGTTTGACTTAAAAAGGTCTGGGTGAGATGAAGGATTGCTATAATTCTTGTGATTTATTTTGTTTTGTGAAGCTTGCTTAAGAACGTAGGAAGTGCGCCTTAAAAGGTTTCTGAAAAAAACTGTTGAAATTTAAACCCAACCACCCCGTGATAACATGGTTTGTACTGTTTTCTTTTTAGGGGAGTGGTGTATTTTTGGCCTTCATTTCATCCTTTGAAAGCACAATCTATTATCGTCAATTGCCAAGCCATTAGGTGTAAAACCGATACTTGAGATTCAAGAGTGATGGTTCATGGTTTCAACTTGACATTTGAAAGTATCATCGGTGGTACAGCTGTCTTGCTTTGCTTGTACCTTTTCTTCTGAAGTGTTCTGGCTCTTTTATTGCTGTTTGATATGTTCTTATGAATTTGGAACGGCATGACAGTGTTATTTTGGTTGGCCTTGTACACTTCAAGCACTGGATTTATCTCCATCTAACAGCATGTTTTTGTTTCCTTTTAGTGGGTGACAAAGTTCCTGCTGACATTCGCTTGACTTCAATCAAGTCAACGACCCTGAGGGTGGACCAGTCCATTCTTACAGGTGAGAACAATGCTTTTACTAATCCAAGTTGACTTTTTGAAGGTGACGCAGGTGAAAATACTAATAGTTTTATCAGCAACAGGATATGATATCGCACTCTAGGGATTCTGTTTTTAATAAATAACGAATCCCGTGTAGCATGAAATAAATTTAAAATGTTTAAATGCTACGAATTCTGAATTCAAAATGTTGAATCTACTTCACTTTTCTCTAGCAGTCTATATGTGACTTTGAAATTTGTATTCTTAGTTTGTAGTGTGTTAATGTATGATGTTGTGGTCAAATCTTTTCATAATGCGAATATCTGCCTAGGGTTCAGTAAACTTAGTAAAAGGCAGACCTGCTGCTCATGTGCTTGCATTTCTCCTGGATTTGCATGAACATAAGTGGAGTGCATATAGCATTTGTTGTTTTGTGTCAAAGAAAATGTAACCTTATGACAGTATTTTTCTACCCAGGTCTAATTTTTGCAGCCTTAATAATACTACATGTTGTTCAGCGAAGACAACACAATCAAAGATGTTTAGTGTCTTTTATTTTTTCCTTATTTTTTTTTTTTTTTTTTGGTGTAATTCCACAGTATCCTTTTATGTAATCACAAAACTTTGGTTAAATTAAGTTTCTGTTGCGGTTAATTCAGCAACGCAGACATTCCGTTGAACAGCGGTGCAGGAAACATCGCCACAGTAAGCCACCTTATAAAGTCAGTTCAGTAGTTAATATGAGAAAAATGAGTTTTGTCTTTTTCTGAGAAGTGCTTCTTATTTTGAAGGGAGGTCAGCTGTGCTCAGTTTCTGCAGTCCAGTAAGAGGGAAAGACAGAAAGGAAGTGCTCTTGTAGGAGTCAGGTCTTGTTTCACTGCCTTAATTGGTAACGGTCTGTTCGACTTCTCCACATCTTTTAGCCGCCCCATCCATGGCTTTTTTTTGTTGGGATTCTTTGCCATCCTGACCAGTACTGGTCCGTTTAAGCAATTACACAAATGCCCATCAAGGATTTAAATGTAGCCTCCTGCCTGATGAACTACTAACCTGATCCTCTTGTGCTGCTCTGCGCTTAGAGGGCAGTCAGGCAGCAGTAGATTTTTGATTTCACCAACTTGTCATCTGTGTCTTCACAGGAGAATCTGTGTCAGTAATCAAGCATACAGACCCTGTCCCTGACCCTCGTGCTGTGAACCAGGACAAGAAGAACATGCTCTTCTCTGTAAGTCACACCTCTGATGACTGCTGTCAGCTTGTGGTGCCTGATAATGCAGACCTTGTTATTATTTGTGCTCATATTTAGAGTTAGATTCTTAATTTTTTTCCCCCAAAAAATTCAAGTATGGTACTGTTTAAAGGTTTGGGCTTGGTAAGTCTCTAATACTCACCAAGGCAGTATTTATTAGAAAAAAAAAACAACCTTTTTTGTATTTTAAAATGTGATTTATTACCTGTGATGGGAAAAGCTGAATTTTCAGTAGCCTTTACTCCAGTCTTCAGTGTCACATGATCCTTACAGAAATCATTCTAATGATTCTAATTAATCATTCTGATTTGCTACTTAAGAAACATTTCTTTACTGTCATTAATGTTAAAATCTGATGTGCTGCTTAATATATTTGTGGAAAATTGTACATTTTTTCAGCATTATTTGATGAATGAATAAGTTGAAAAGAGATGCTTTTATTTAAAAAAAATAATAATAATAATAATAATTTGAAATGCTTTCGTGCCATTATATGTGGGTTTACTGGTAAGTTTGAAATTTGTCATCCTTGCTGAATAAAAGTATTTATTATATATATATATTTTTCAACAAAAAATAAAGAAATTCCCCAAACGTTTGAACGCTAGTATGAATCTTACTATATAATTGTATATTGACATTAATATCTGGAATAACATTTAACAAAAATATATATAAGCAAAATGGTTATATTTGTCCAGATGTATGGAATTTGTATTTTGAAATTATGGTTGAAACTGATGAGCCGATATTTATTTTCATGTTACAGATCATAATGGCCGATATTAAAACACATACTGTGTTGCCTAAAATAAAAATGAAAACTGTTAAAAACTAATGATAAAGGCATCACAACATTATAATACAAATTTAAAAGTTACATATAAACACATTATTATTATTATTATTATTATTATTATTATTATTATTAATGTTTTTAAGAAAAACAATAAATGATGGCAAGGGTAATCTAGATTAAACAAGCACGCACAGTGAAATATCCAATAGTGGTAGATTCTAATTAAAAAAAATTGTTTATATTGAATATTGTCTGATTTGTGCATCTTTATCTGCATGGTTTAGGACCAATTTTGTTACAGAAAACTTAAGTTCCTAGTAAACTTAAAGGTTGTTTATATTAAATATGATCATAATTTATACCTTTTAAAACTCACTTTGACCTCATGTTTACAGGGTACCAATATCGCTGCAGGCAAAGCAATAGGCGTAGTGGTCGCCACAGGTGTGAACACCGAAATCGGCAAAATCCGTGACGAGATGGCATCCACGGAGCAAGAGCGCACGCCACTGCAGCAGAAACTGGATGAGTTCGGCCAGCAGCTCTCCAAGGTCATCTCACTCATCTGCATCGCTGTGTGGATCATCAACATCGGACACTTCAACGATCCCGTTCACGGCGGCTCGTGGATCCGCGGGGCCGTGTACTACTTCAAGATCGCTGTCGCACTGGCTGTGGCCGCCATCCCCGAAGGCCTGCCCGCCGTCATCACCACCTGCCTGGCTCTGGGTACCCGTCGCATGGCCAAGAAGAACGCCATCGTACGCTCACTGCCCTCGGTGGAGACCCTCGGATGCACCTCCGTCATCTGCTCGGACAAGACCGGCACCCTGACCACCAACCAGATGTCCGTTTGCAGGGTAAGAATGCTGGAACGGTATTCTAGCTGCTCACTTTCATTCTAGCCGATGAAAGTGAGCAGCTTCAGGGCTCATCAAAAAGGAAGTAATAATAACTTACAACCCCCTGCTATTATAAATTCTGTTTAGCCCATAATTTCAATCCTTGACAACAGTGAGTCTGTTATTGTTTAGAAATTTGCGGGCTGGGGTTCAGCCAAGAACTGAGAGCAATATTACTGCAGACAATTGGCTGAAAATACTCATGAATAAAAAAAGACACGCTCGTAATGCTAATGATTTAACATTAGTATGTGCCTCAAATGAAAGTCGTGGGAAAACTGTTTAACTGCAGCTTTGATATTGGCATGATTAATAATTTTGTTTCATCTTTGCGTTCCTCATGACCTTGTGTTGGACCACCCCAGTTTGCCTCTGGATTTGCTTTTGTTGTTTTCCTGTTTGACAGGAGGATTCATTTCAAAGGACGACATGGTTTATTTTATTATCTCCCACTCATCTTGTACTTTCCTCCTCTCAACTTTTATCTTCCCCCTCATCTGTTCTTCTCTGTCTGTTCTTTTCCACCTTTACTGTGAGAGCTGATCAGTATGCGGTAGTCAGTTACTTGCAGTAGTGTTGCATAACTGACCTTGTGTGTGAGATGTGTCTGTGAGCCACAGCGGCTCCTTCGCTGTGGGCTGTACTGTACATGCATACAAGCTAAATGTGTGGTGCTGCTGATTTCAATCTGTTTTCTGCCTTATAAAGGTTGAAGTTAGTACCAGGCTTGTTTTTATCCTTAATAGAGATGATTTCTGTGAATGCTCAGGATGTGGCTAAACCAAAATAATCTTTACCCTAAATGTCCCGTTTGCCTCGACTGTCTAAAATAATACTATATGGGAAGGTTGCATCTAAAATTAGCCACATTTCAACAGAAGGAATGTAATCTTGTTAACCCTAACCCTAAGCATTAAACTTGTACTTGTATTAAACGTGTAAGCCATCCTGCACCGCTTCCGCTACACATTGAGGCGCCATTACGTTCACCCCATATGGATTTTTGATATTAATGCTGAGAGCAGGGTGGCTTATAGATAGATAGATAGATAGATAGATAGATAGATAGATAGATAGATAGATAGATAGATAGATAGATAGATAGATAGATAGATAGATAGATAGATAGATAGATAGATAGATAGATAGATAGATTTAATTTTAAACGCGTGCTAAAAATGAAAAGTATATTTATTTTACATCATATTTACTAAAAAAAAAGAATTGAAAATGAATCTGTATTAAAAAAAAATGCATTTGAAAAAATAGCCATTGTAAAATAAGCATTTATTGTACTACTTGAAGCTGTAATCCTATTAGTGTATTTTCACAAATAATTTGCTAGAAACATAAAACAAAAAGGAAGTAAACACAGTAAGCAACCGTGTGCATTGCTTTCTAGTAAATGCTTTTGGTGCTGTCAGAGTAAAAGTCCCAGTGCTGTCAAAATAACAGACCTAGTTCAGGAAAACAGGAAAAAAATTGGACAGTGGCAATAAAAAAAAAAAAAAAATGCAATGCAAAATCTTGGCCGATACATTGACCTTGGTAGAATTTTTACATGGTCGGCAACAAAAAAAATTTCTAGACTTGTATATACATTTCTAGTTGTATTCAGATTAGGGTTGTCACGATACCATAAAAATGTCTTACGATACTATGCCAGCTGAAGTATCGCGATACCAAGTAGTATCACGATACCATGCAGTATTGTGTTAATTTAAAATTCAATTCTACAAAATGAATCAATTTAATAAATAAATAGATGTAAGTGAAAACAGACAATATTATTCTCCGAATACTTAATTAGTGTGAATGAATGACTGGCTATTGTTATCCATGAAATGATCTAAACAAAACTCATCTTAGCACTGCACAGAAGCTGCATGAAGTGACATTTAGATGTGGCATTTATACATTTAGACTGTATTTATATAATTGCATACATAATGTTAAGAGATTAGTTTTTAAGTACTAAATTCTGAATATAGGAATATGTTGAAAAATAGTGTAATATGCCTACTTTTAGATGGGAAACTTAAAAACGGCCAGCAGGTGGCAGAAGTTCGTGATTGAATCACTGAGTCATTCAAACGATTCTTTCAAAACGGCTGAATCCTTCAGGAGTGAATCACATGACTGTTTTTATGAATGGCTCAGTGAATCAGTGATTCGCCCAAACCAACGCGGATTTGGATTCGAACACAAACGAAACAAAAACAGTACTCTTTCTCGTGTCGTATTGCCGAACTGTCAGGAGCATTTTTTTTGCTCGCGTATCTTGAAATTTATATTAAAATATAACATTATAAATGAATAAAAAAAATATATATAATGATTGATAAGAAACAAGTGCAAGCCGCTATGCTGATGAATGGATTTTCATTCGTGATCGCAAAGATGCTTCCAGAAACGAACTATTACACCTGTTCTAGAAGTGGTCAAAACTGCGAGAATACTTTCTTGTAAGATATTATGATGTTGAATAAGAGATGCTGCTGTTTTTTAAAATGACATAAGATGGTCTGAATCAGACCCTTTCATCTGATAAACTGCAGCATGAACAACGACGTGCAAGTGCGACTTGAACTGAAGCATCGGGGAACACTCAATACCATATAACGCGTATACACAGAGCACAGCAGAAAGACATTTGGCAATCAACTTGTAATTTTTCTGCTGGCATGCATGTTCAAATGCACGTTTTAAACAGTGTTCTTGCCGTGCATTTGGACGGCACCGTATGGACCATACTACCGTTTAAAAACTGCAATGGCACCGCGGGTATTTTTAAGCTTTAGTATCGCGATACTACCGTAGTACCGGTGTATCGTGCAACCCTAATTCAGATACAACATTTATATTTGCATGGAGTTCTAAAATACGTGAATAGCTAGTTGTGCTCGTTATGTAAAATGTGGTTTAAAGCCACAGAAATGTTTGATTTTGTTCTTCTGAGTCGGTTTCTTTCAGGGAATTGTTCAAACCAGTTCTGGGCTCAAAATGGCCTGAATGATTCATTAGTGACTCAGTTCTCATCTGGTTAAATTATCTTTCCTCAAATTATTGTGAAGGTCATGTAAATGTCAAGGAAATGTATTTGTTTTTTAAAAAAGTGCATGGAAACATGCTAAATATCACATCAACACCATGGTATCAGCGTGTTTAGCCACCCAAGCACCTCTAGCTTTTTCTTGAGAAGGTGTTAACTAGTTTGGTTTTATTTTTCTATCACATTTTTCCATTTCTCACTACCTGATAGCTTATATATGTTTCATATTTGAGTTTTTTTTATTATTTTTTATTTTTTTTTCTGCTGCTGCTAATGCCTTCATTCTCAGCAGTGCCCAGCGCCTGTCTCGTTCTCTCTCCCCCACACACACGTCTGTCTCCATCTTTCGACTGTTGTCCGCTGGGTTTTAGCACTACAGCAGGAACACTGTTCCACTTTACCATCCCACTCGCTCTCATCTCTTTTATTCTCTTCTTTCTTGACAAATCCGGGGGAACTGATTGTCCTCTGTGCTTAAAAATATCCTTAATGCTCGTTTGCTTATGTTTCAGTATTTTTGGAGGGGTTTTAAAGCCCCTTCTGAACTCGGGTTCACTTGTAAGTGAGTGTCATATAAAGTGTTTACATCTGTTGTGCTGGTATATCCAGGTCAGGTGGAGTAGGAATGTTTTCAAACATAAGACATGTTCTGTAGCGGATTGTTCTGCCACCTGCTGGTAGAGACCTTGTTTGATTTTTAATGTGTTTTTTTTTTTTTTGTTGCAGATGTTCATTGTTGATCAGGCAAATGGAAACAGCTGCTCTCTCAAAGAGTTCAACATTACCGGGTCCACATACGCCCCTGATGGACAAGTGTGAGTTTTACTGCCCCATGTGCACACTGGTAACTCAAAGTGCATTAGCCACCTCTGTTGATCATTTCTTTTTTTTTGTCACGCTCCAGGTTTCATGAGGGTAAACCAGTACGATGCTCCCAGTATGACGCTCTAGTTGAAATGGCCACCATCTGTGCTCTGTGCAATGACTCGTCTCTGGATTACAATGAGGTTTGTAATTAACATGTTCTGGTAAATGCAGCACCCCTGTTGTGCTGAAATACACAATGTAGTAGCAGCTATGGTGTAAAACACCTGTTCACACACAGAAGGTAGGAACTAATGTCTAGAACTGTTTGTTCTAGCAGATTAATGTGACTTAATGAATGAAGTTGCTTTTAAAATAGTGTAAAAAATTCCAGTATATTTTTAGTATCTAGTATTCAGTACTTTTATAGAAGTCTCTTGTTTAAGAAATGGAGTATGTGATTTTATTTTTAATATATGAATAATTAATATAAATAACAAATATATAATGGGAGGCATGGTGGCTCAGTGGGTAGTGCTTTTGCCTCACAGCCAGAAGGTCCCTGGTTCGAGTCCTGGCCGAGCCAGGATGCCTTTCTGTGTGGAGTTTACATGTCCTCCCCGTGTCTGCGTGGGTTTCCTCCGGGTGCTCCGGTTTCCCCCACAATCCATAGACATGCAGTATAGGTGAATTGGCTGTAGTGAGTGAGTGAGTGTGCGCGTGTGTGTGAATGAGTGGGTGAGTGTGTCCCAGCACTGGGGTTGCACAAGTTGGTGCACTCTCAGGGCTGGGTTGTGGCAGGAAGGGCATCCGGCGTAAAACATGCCAAATCGGTTGTGCGGATCACTCCGCTGTGGCGACCCCTGATAAAGGGAGCAAGCCGAAAGGATGTGAGAGAGAGAATTTATGTATAATCCGTATTGGCTGATATAGTATATTAATTACCTTTTCTGCCAACTAATGTTCACTTTTAATGTAATAATCCTGTTAAAGAAATCTCAAAAGGTCTGTTTTTCATGCAGTACATTATAATGTTGTGATCCCTTGAAGCATTTAAAATTATTTTCGTTTTTAGAATTGTATTTTATTGATAGATAGATAGATAGATAGATAGATAGATAGATAGATAGATAGATAGATAGATAGATAGATAGATAGATAGATAGATAGATAGATAGATAGAATCTTTGGTCACAGTTTATTTTAAGGTCCAATTCTCGCTATTAACAAATGTCATTAACTATGATTTTGCCTCAAACTCCTAATTTGCTGCTTATTAATTGTTAGTAAGGTAGATGTTAAGTTTAGGTATTGTGTATGATTATGGATGTAGAATATGGTCATGCAGAATATCTGCTTTATAAGCACTAATTAAACAGCCAATATGTTAATAATAGGCATACTATTAAGCAACTAGTTAATAGTGAGAATTGTTCCCTATACTAAAGTGTTCCCGAATCTTTTTGTATAATTAATAAAAAGATTAATATATGATTTTAATAGAATTCATATTTAAAGCAGTGTATCTCTAGTTCTTGCATTTAATTATCAAACAGCATTTTTGAAATGTTTCTAAAGAATTTCTTTCTATGTCAGGCCAAAGGTGTGTACGAGAAGGTGGGTGAAGCCACAGAGACTGCCCTCACCTGCCTGGTGGAGAAAATGAACGTGTTTGACACACAACTGAAGGGCATTTCCAAGGTTGAGAGGGCGAACGCTTGCAACTCGGTAGGTTGGATATTTCCAACCGCAGATTTTGAGTTGGTTGCAACCCTAGTGGGTTGTGCGGTTGTGGAAGAACCACATTTATTTCCAAAATGGTTTCTGGTGTTTGATGTCATGGCAGCTCTAATATCGTGAGTATTTTGTTGATCTTGATCTCAGGTCATCAAGCAACTGATGAAGAAGGAATTCACTCTGGAGTTCTCCCGAGACAGGAAGTCCATGTCGGTCTATTGTACTCCCAACAAAGCTCGCTCCTCCATTGGCAAGATGTTTGTTAAGGTAACATCACACTTTTCAGGAACACTTAAACACTCCAGTGTTTCATTTATCTGTTCTGCACAGGTCTGTTTTATGTTTGAGATATGTTGTGGTGCAACAAAGTGCCTGCAACTTCCTTAAACTCATTATTTCTGGGTGTAGGGTGCTCCAGAGGGAGTGATTGACAGATGCACACACATTCGTGTAGGTGGGAATAAGGTTGCACTGACAGCAGGCATTAAAGAGAAGATCATGTCTGTGATTCGTGAGTACGGCACAGGACGTGACACACTGCGCTGTCTGGCTCTGGCCACCCGAGACAACCCACTGAGTAAAGAGAGCATGGTGCTGGAGGACTCAAACAAGTTCATTGAGTATGAGGTGAGAAGGGCATTTCTGCTATAGCATTTACATAAATAATTATACTTTTTTTTAATTTTTATTAATGGTCTGTTATCATAATTGCTGCTTTTCCTTTAGACGGACCTGACCTTTGTGGGATGTGTGGGCATGCTGGATCCGCCCAGAGCTGAGGTGGCAGCTTCTATCAAGCTTTGTCGTCAAGCGGGCATCCGAGTCATCATGATCACGGGCGACAACAAGGGCACGGCCGTCGCCATCTGCAGACGCATTGGAATCTTTGGAGAGGATGACGATGTGTCAGAAATGGCCTATACTGGCCGAGAGTTTGACGATCTGTCTGCTGTCACCCAGCGTGAGGCAGTGCTCACTGCCCGTTGCTTTGCCCGTGTCGAGCCATCTCACAAATCCAAGATTGTGGAGTTTCTGCAGTCCTACGATGAGATCACTGCCATGGTAAACTAGAATCCAGTGAAATCTTAACACATACTCACTGAATGGTTTTATATATACTACTTTTCAAAAGCTTTGGTTTGGTAAGATTTTTATCATGTTTTTGAAAATCTCTTACACTCACCAAAGCTGTATTTATTTGATATATATTAATATAATATTTTAGTGCTGTCAAACAAACTAAATACAAAAAAGTTTTTGTTTGCATATGCGTGTTCAGCGTATATTTATTATGTATGCATAAATACACATATATTATGTCTATGTATATTCATATTAACATTTTTATTTAAAATATAAATTATATGTAAACAAACTATTTTTCTGAAATGTATACATGCATGTATACATGTATATATGCATAATAAATATACACAGCACACAAACATATATTATGTAACCACTTATTTTGGATGCGATTAATCGCATCTAATATATTACTAATGTTTCCTATTTGAATATATTTTTAAAATGTAATTTATTTGTGTCATAGCAAAGTTGAATTTTTAGCATCCATTACTCCAGTCTTCAATGTCACATGATCGTTCAGAAATCATTCTAATATGCTGATTTGATGCTCAAGAAACATTTCTGATGATCAGTGTTGAAAACAGTTGTGCTGCTAACGTGTGTGTGTGTGTGTGTATATATATATACACAACTGACCTGCCATCCTGTGTTCATTCCCACAGACTGGAGATGGTGTGAATGATGCACCTGCTCTGAAAAAGGCTGAAATTGGCATTGCTATGGGGTCAGGCACAGCCGTGGCTAAGAGTGCCTCTGAGATGGTCCTCGCTGACGATAACTTTTCCACCATTGTGGCCGCTGTGGAAGAGGGTCGAGCAATTTACAACAACATGAAACAATTCATCCGCTACCTCATCTCCTCAAACGTCGGCGAGGTGGTCTGGTAAGGATCTTAACCTTTTGCTAACATTTCAGGAATGCATTCTGTATTTTCATTGGCACGTCCAAACTAAACTTGTGACTCTCATTTAAAATTGCCCTTTCAATCCATTTTACTTGTACACGTAATCTGATGTATTTACAGACTTGAGGTCTTTTGAAAGGAGCTTCTTACGCACACCAAGTCTGCGTTTATTTTATTTTAAATACAGTCCAACTGTAATGTTGTGAAATATTAAAATATTTAATGACTGTTTCTATATTAATGTATTTTAAAATGAATGTAAAATGTATGTGAATTTTCAACAGCCATTACTACAGTCTTTCAGAAATAATGTGCTCAAGAAATAGACAAAGTAGAACATTTGAATAGAAAGTTAAAAAGGACAGCATTTGCTTTATAAACGTCTTTACTGTCACTTGTGATCAATTTAATGTGTCTTTGCTGAATAAAATAATCTTACTGATCCCAAACCTTTGAATCATGAATGGTAGTGTTTAAACAGGGTTTTCAATGAGAAGAGTGGTTGTTGTTATACAAAATGTGCGTTATATTATGTTCTTTACTAAATTGTTTAATCAAGGTTTATGATTCATCCTATATGTGCCAGAATGGCACAATTTAGTCTCCATCCTAAAAGTGATACTATATAAATGGCAGCACAGTGAAATTTATTCCTTGAGCAAACTCAGATCGCTGCCAAGGTCTTTTTGACATGGTTCCAGTTGTTATCTAATCGCTTAACTCACAATGTGTATTCTCTCTGGCAGTATTTTCTTAACGGCAGCTCTGGGCTTCCCCGAGGCTCTGATTCCAGTTCAACTTCTGTGGGTCAATCTGGTGACCGACGGTCTGCCTGCGACCGCGCTGGGCTTCAACCCACCCGACCTGGACATCATGAGCAAACCACCTCGCAATGCCAGAGAACCCCTCATCTCTGGTTGGCTCTTCTTCAGATACCTGGCCATTGGCTGTGAGTGCATCATTTATTTATTTATTTTTGATTTTTTTTGGCTAAATTGAGATTTGACATATTGTTCTCCTTGTCACCCTATAGGTTATGTGGGTGCTGGTACTGTAGGTGCTGCTGCGTGGTGGTTCATTGCTGCTGAAGATGGGCCCAGAGTCACCATCTATCAACTGGTTAGAAACTCCGCTTACATTTCAATACCCAATTTGTTCTCAAACAAATGCATTCTAATGTTTAATTTCGCCTCTGTCACTTTTTTTTTTTTTTTTTTTTCCCACAGAGTCACTTCCTTCAGTGTGCACCAGACAACCCTGAGTTTGCGGGACTGAAGTGTGAAGTGTTCGAGTCTCCCTATCCCATGACCATGGCACTGTCTGTACTAGTCACCATTGAGATGTGCAATGCCCTCAACAGGTCAGTATCAGAAGTGCGCTGCAACAAAGGAACAGCCAATTGACCGTTCGCAAAGACCCGCCCTCCTTAGTTACTGTTGCTATCCCCAACAAACATTGCCGCTCTCACACTACACATCATGTTCTCATGTGAAAAATACATCGCAGAGCAAAGAGGAAACTGACAACGTGCAGATAGACAAGACACAGAGCAGGTTCCTTCTGATATCAAACAACGTCTCAGGACTCTCAGCTTTCAAATTTTGTACTTTTTAAAGAAATTCAAACAATAAATACTGTTTTGTGGCTCTGTAATGTGTCACGACAGATCACTGTATTGCCTCAGTTCAAACACGTGAACCGATCGTCTTTTCATAATTACGTAAAGCACGAAATGAACATAAATAAACATCAGAAAGTATTTCGTCAGCTGCGAAATGCACCATTTTTCAAGTTTAAGTCCACCGAAGTTAATCTACTCTCTTTCCGAGCCAACAATATAATGTGAAACCTATGAAAATAGTTTAAAAAAGCACATGGCGCCATAGATTCATCACTTTACAGTGTGGCAATGACTGTCTTTGCAGTAAAGGACCTGTCATAGTTTAATGAGTGGGAAGATGACATGAAGTGACACGAGATTAGCTGCATTGAAAACAGATGAGTGCACATGTGCATATACAGCTCCAGATCAGGGCAAAGTTCACGGGATTTTGTACTCGGGATGATAAGAGCACATGTTTTAACATCATTTTATTATTTCAAACTCCGTATTCTAACTTAATCGCTGCAAGCCATGCATACAGCGCTGGACATGACCGGTTTTCTGGTACGCAAAACAAGACTTTATTAAAGGAATTCCGTAGCTTATTGCCATTACTGTGGCAGCCAACAACAACACAGCTTAACCCTCCGCACGCATTTATATTTAGTTATATTGAAAAAGTTTCAATTCAGTCAATCTTTTTTACCCTGTTTTAACATGGATTTCTATGGAGACCGGCCGTAGATATAAGGAAAGATGGCAGATAGCAGTGGCGGCACATAATATCCACGTTCTGATTGGTCAGATCACCTGTCAATCAAGCTCTTTGCTAACGGTCAATTGAGTCCCTATTTACATCTGCTATTAAGATTCATCTGACAATGCTGTATACACCGGAAAGTAACTTTTTTTTTTGTAACAGTATGTGGTTAGATTTTGAAAGTTTTTACTTTTATCTTTTTTCCATTAACAATATCGATAAAGCACTTTATTAAATTCATTGAAATTCAGTTTAAGTTGATTTGTATAGCAATGTTCACAATACATATCGTCTTAAAGCAGCTTTACAGAAAATGCTTTTTTTTAACATTACAATTGGGAAGTATTATGTTATTAGATACCTGAGTGTATCAAATTATTTAATTAAGGATGAGTTCAGGATAAAACTTGACAGTTTTGTTAAAAAAAAAAAAAAAGTTTCATTTGATGTAAAGTTACAAAAAGACATTTATAATGCTACAAAACGTTTCAAATAAATGAGGGAGATGAGGGACAGTTCCTTTAAACCCCATTTACATTACATAATTTGTATTCAGCTATCAGCTGAAATGGATTTTAATACCAGGTGTTAACAGCATAAGTGGTTGATTGTGAATTTAATAGACTGAATATTTACATAATGTTATCTTGTTGATGTCCTGTCATAGTGTTTCTGAGAACCAGTCTCTGCTTCGCATGCCCCCCTGGGAGAACGTGTGGCTGCTTGGAGCCATCTGCCTCTCCATGTCCCTCCACTTCCTTATCCTCTATGTGGAGCCCTTGCCGGTAAGATCAATTATGATCAATAATATGATTAGTTTTAGTGTATTGGTTCTTTTACTTTTTTTTTTTCTTTTTTTTTCAGTCTTTGTAGAGTTGAATGTCATCTATAATTCCAATTTTTAACAGTTCTAAGTGAATTTATGTATTTCTTGTTTTGTGATCAAACTGTTCTGAGTTTAGTAAATCGTAAATTTATTATTTACTCTGTATAATAATTAAAATGACTCGACACCGTTTTCTCTACAGATAATCTTCCAGATCACCCCACTGAACTTGACCCAGTGGCTTATGGTGTTGAAGATTTCCCTGCCTGTCATCTTGCTGGACGAAGTGCTCAAGTTTGTGGCCAGAAACTACCTGGACAAGCCCAAAGACCTGGACAGTCCCAAGGACAAGGCCTGCTCACTCAGCACCTGCATGGAGGGCATTTCCTGGCCTTTCGTGGCTCTCTCACTCCCCCTGATGCTGTGGATCTACAGCACTGACACTAACTTGGCTGAAATGTTCTGGTCTTGACTGAAATGAGCACAGATGTGTGTAGATAGTGTGTACGTGTGTCTGTGTGTGTGGTTGTGCGTTTAAAGTGTGCCTCCGCAACAGAGAATGTGTACGAGAAGGACAGGATTAACTCAAAAATAACCGTGATATAGAAACATAACCTTTTTTTTTTTTAACATGTCCAGTGGGGATTGAGGAGACATACAGACCTGAAAGTCTTCAAGTATTAGTGACGATTGGTTTCTTTTTGTTATTGCATTTTTAATCATTTGTTTAATGTCTTATTTCAAACCATTATCAATTATGAAGATAACCAATTAGTTTTGGCCCCAAATTATGTTTAAATGGCTGAATGGAAAAAAAGTACTTGTGTACAGACATTTAACACTATTTTATGCAGTTTTTCTTTTGTTGTTATTTGTTCAATTTGCTAACAGAGAGCAGAGTGGGTAGGGTATAGCGAGAAAGAGAGAGAGAACAAGACAGAACTGTTTACTAATGTTTACCTTTGTGTCTTCGGCGTGAACATCGCTCAGAGCCAATGGACAAGCATGGTGTTTCAAAGCAGCATGGGAAAGAGAGTGCGGGACTGAATGTTTGAATGCTTCACGGTCAAATCCTCAGATGAAAGCTGCATGTTCTGTATTTTGCATGCATTTTGTGTGGTTTTTCACTTATGATTTGTACCTGTATGTCTTTCCCTACGTGTAATAACTTCCATTTTTATGGGTATATATTGTGTTTCCACTTACCTGACACTTTTGATTAGTAAAGCCAGTTTTTCTGCACAAGGCAGAGTACAGCTACCTCAGGACTGTCAGATTAGACTCTCTCTGGTTGCTTCCCCCCCACTTAGATTTACACCGCTTGTACACATTAATGCATGAGGTGTGCCTCTATTTGATGGTAAACAGAACTCAGATTCTTTTGGCCCTAACTAATGTTTTTTTGTTTGTTTCTCACTGTATTTTATAATTGAATGAACTTGCATTAACTTAATTTAGGGATTTTGTCTTGGGTAGGGGTGGGTTAGACAAAAGATGTAAATGTTACCGTTTAGTGGGTAAGGCCAGAGACAAAGTAGTAGAAAATTTAACCAGCAAAGGTTTAGGTGTTGCATTCAAAACATGAATTTTAAATGCAAAACCGATATGTTTCATGCTATTTCTTTTTTTTCTTTTTTTTTCCCCCCTACCTTTAAAAAAAATACACTCATGAACTATTTGAATTAAAATGCGTGTCTTCATTTTACTAGCTGGTCTGTTCCTGTGATGCAACACGGCAAGTTTTAGGAGCAAATATACTTGAATAAATGAAATTAATGTACAGAGATTTAGTTGCATAGCTGAGCACAAGATTGACAGCTGGGAGGGGCTTCCTTGCGAAGCAGCTTCCTGTTTGGCACTCGCCAGCCAGTCTGGTAGTGGCCTGTATATTTGTACACATGCAGCACATATATCCGAACGGTACAAAGAATTTTTTCTTTTTATGAAATAGAGCTTTCTGGCATTTAGTTGTCCATTGCATCACACTAATTTTTGCTTGCTAAAATGGATGCATGTCCCTGACTATGCCCTTGGTGTGGAATTTCAGTATTTTTTCTAACAATCATGCACATTCCCTTAGCCTTCAGTGGACTTACATTTAAGTGATTGTCACTGACATTGCTGCCACACGTTGCTCCTTTTCACCATGTTACAACAATGTCCCGAAGCCTCAAGTTTTCTGACAATGGACCAACCCTGCTAACGTAAATCTTTTCAATTCCCACTACGACTACTGTAGCTGTGTTTAGCTGCATTTAACACATGGCCATATCAGCTTGAATACATTCCACTGTTATGTTCCACTGCAATATATGCTGTTTTTAAGAAATATATAATATATTGTAAAGACTTGGTCAAATTACTTGCGTGATTGTTTTCTTTACCACATATAATTTCAATCTTGTCTCTAAATGAAATGAATAAACCATTAGTTTTTATTAGAATGGTCCGTACACTGTGGTCTGACTTGCTCAGGAACTGAACTTGGATGTTGGCATAAATGACTCAAATGAAAACACTATTGCCATTAGAAATATGTTGCAGTTTCTTCTTTTTTCAGTAAATGTTGCCTTTTGTATTAATTAATCATACAATTATTTTCCTCTTTGTCATACTTGCTTATATGATAAATATTTATTTAATAGTGCACTTTAGCATTTCCGTTTCATTCTAAAACCTTCAAAAATTCCTCTTTTTTTCCCCCTTTTTTCATTTGTTTTTATTGGCAGTTATTGCTTCTGCCTCTGCTTGTGTTGGGAAACCTCAGGCTTCTGTGTTGTGCATGTCTGTTTTGAGTGGCTTCATTTTGCTGAATATCAGAACTTGCATGTTGAATGTGCAGTTCAGAGAAAATAGCCACCATTGCACTGCCATATCACATGTAAGAGTGGACTCAATAATGAAAACTATTCACTAGTAATAATTAATAAATGACAGAGAAATAAGAATAATGAGTGTGTATGGAAGCAAGCAGCATCATTTTCTACCCTGCATGACAATGTCTACATTGCCTAATGCTGATGCAAGGAGAGTTTGCTGTATTTTTTTTTCTGTGTAAATTGTCATAGTTTTATATACATGTATTATATAGTATAATGCATGCCTTCAGTTGTAATTAGCCAAATAATTTGATCTATATTTATATAGCAACTTGCTGTGTACATTGCTGCTAAATGGTATATGATTAAACACATCATTTTACAAATAAACTCTGCAGTTAATTTTACCAATGCTGACGTTCATGCTTTGTGCCTCTCTATGTGTTAGAAGAAAAAAAGCCATTTAATAAATTTAAATATACAGAAAATGAAGGAGTAGGATTTTCTTTTATTCAGTCTGTTACCTGAAACAGTGTCGTTGGTCAGTAGAAAAAACAAACAAACAAAGAAACTCAAAAAGCGGCCAATATGTGCTTCTTGTTATTGTCCCTAAAATAAACAATAAAGCCGTGAGTTCATTAATTAAACTTCCATCAAAAACAATAAGTACGTGTTTGTTAAAGGTGTTTCAGCATAAAGATGCTGTAATGTCTAAGATTGAACACTTGAAGGCGACAAAAACAATATTTGGCGCTAAAATACGGTCCAATTACAATGACATCATCTTATTTCACGTATAAACACAGCTGCATCTTTTATGTAACCAGTGACCAAAATAAATTGACAATAGCATAAATGAAGCCTGTCACAACGGAATGCAATTTTGCAGTGCCTGTTACTGGCTATACAAAAGTAAACACACGAAAGGTGTTATATTGGCAAATTATGTTATTGTACACAATGTTAGATTGTTATTTATCTATATCTAAAAAAGCTACTGAAAACAAACAAACAAACAAACAAACAAACAAAAAAAAATATATATATATAGTGCAAGGACATTATAAAAATATTTATTCCACAGTGTTATGTGTGCTCATTCTCTCACAGTTAAAAAGGCTGAAGGAGCATGTAAACGCCACTCAGTTCAAACAAAACAGACTGCATTCCCCTAACACGCATAAAAAGTTTGATATTTAAACCACACCACGCTTACTACAAGCTCCGTGACCTATGCGGTGAAGCAGCCTGTCGCTTTAAATCGAACCCATGCTGGGAGAGCTGTCAATCATGTCCCTTAGTCCCGCCCCTTCCTGCAGCAGCAGCAGCAGCGGCGCCTAGTGCTTTTCATACAGAGGCATTACGTACAGCAGACAAGCCAAATCTGCACAGTCTAATTATCAGCGACAAAATGGGATAATCGTGAGCGTCTTTAGAGAATTTCTACAACGGGAACTAAACGACCAAACAAGGAGAGTGATTTTTTATTTTTATTTCCAGTCTATACAGACGTAAGCACAAAGGGCTTTGGGGATAATGGTGATAAAAAAGATATCACATTATGAACGCAGGACAATTGGAATACATCGCCACAGACACAACCGGACCGTATAATTTGTTTATGGCTACCAATTTAATTTGAAAAGCATTCTAAGGAGTATTTTGTTCATCTCGTGCGACCTGGAGAACAGATGCTGTCATTGTGCTGGGGACCGAGATTTGTGCGCGTGATATTCTGCAAGTGGTCTCGTCGGAATGGTGCGAGAGATGAGACTGCGCGTGCCTTTATTGTTTCCGCGCGACATGCTCAATAACGGTCGTTCTGTCGTTGATCAACTCGAGCCCAACGACGACAGTTTTGGTACGGAAAGACTGAGACTTCTAGTGACAATTCCAGGGAAATCATGAACGAAGTGTTTTGTAAACGTTTGTATTAAGTGTTGTCGAAGAAATATCCTTTATTATGAACGGGCACTGCCGACTTTTCATACTTTACTCAATTTTCCTTTTCTTCAGCTAAATTCCACTTAGTTGGAGATACTTGACCGTGTGTTTCTGACCAATTTGGTATTTGCAAATAGCCTGAGCAAACGCAATGGTGGAGCCTGTAGGTTTCATTGAAGCCTGGAAAGCACAGTTTCCAGAGTCTGAGCCTCCGAAGATGGAGCTGAGGTCTGTTGGGGGAATCGAACAAGAACTGGAGAAGTGCAAAGCGTCCATAAGACGCTTGGAAATGGAGGTGAACAAAGAGCGCTTCCGGATGATCTACCTTCAAACGCTGCTGGCCAAGGAGCGAAAGAGCTATGACCGGCAGAGATGGGGTTTTAGGAAGCCACCTCACATGACTGAAGGGGACCCCCAAGCTATTGGGGCCGATTCTCAGCATCTCCATGCACAGGAGCAGGGACAGCCAGAGCGCAGCAGGTTTCAGCCTGTGGGGGAGTCCAGAGCAAAACCACGACCACCCCCTGCCAGGAAGTCAGCCTCCCACGGTGATGGATTGGAGCTACAGTCCTCATTCGAGGCGCACCAGGCAGGGCCGGTTAGTGAGACCGAAGGGCTCTCTCCATCCACACAGAGGGGTGGAGTTTCGCCTCGCAGACCCCATCCACCGCCTGACAAGGAGTTGCCCTCGGATCCGTCCCCCAAAGACAAGCCGGGCATGGGGCTCGGGGTGGCTGCCTTACGTTCGAACTTTGAGAGAATCAAACGGGCCAATTCACAGTCAGCCAGTGATGGAAAATCAGGCCAAGAGAAACCATTCTATGCCAACGTTGAGTTCCATCATGACAGGGGCCTGGTAAAAGTCAACGACCGTGAGGTCTCAGACAAAATTAGCTCTCTTGGGAACCAAGCCATGCAGATGGAGCGCAAAAGGTCACTTCATTCACTTCCAGGCAACCTTGCTACGGTCGCAGGTGATCTTCGCCCTAGGCCTGTCTATAGGGGACGCTCTACCGAAAGCACCTGCGGATACGACGCCGAGTATGAAGATGGCGAACCCAGTCCTCGCTACAGCACTGCAAGACCAAACGGGGCCAAACCACCACCGCCGCCATGGCAGCCATCTGATTTCCAGCCATACACTAGTGTTTACGTCGGAGGGATGATGTCAGGAGAAGGTGGCGATGGTAGGGTCTCTATGAGAGACCATGGAGGAAGTGACGACCATCTTCTCACTTGGCCCAGGAGGTCGTACTCGCCTGGAAGTTTTGAGGATGTGGGAGGCGGAGGAGGTGGATACACACCAGACTGCAGCTCCAATGAGAACCTGACGTCCAGCGAGGAAGACTTCTCCTCGGGACAGTCCAGTCACGTGTCGCCCAGCCCTACAACAGCCTACCGCCGCCCACTCCGAGAGAAGAGTCGCTCACCTTCTCAGAACTCCCAGAATTCTCAGCACTCGTTTGACAGCAGCAGTCCCCCTACACCGCAGACACAGAAAAGACACCGGCAGCAACATGTCGTGGTGTCTGAGGCCACCATTGTGGGCGTAAGGAAAACAGGACAAATCTGGCCCCATGATGGAGACTCTATTGCCTCCAGTCGGGCTTCCCATGATAACAGTTACCATGGAGATCTAGGTAAGTGCTGATTATGTTGTTGTTGTTCTGTTTGTCTTGTCACAGGTGAAGTGGTTCCTAACAAATATCAAATGTAGCGAAAAATGAATGGCTTTAGATAAGCAAAATTGGTTGTAAGTGCTGTAAGACTGTAAATGAGATGTGACATCACTGATGACATCATTGTCAAGCTGATACACTGGGTAGCAATGTGCAGCGTGACTGAATAATTGCAAATCAAAGCTTTTGGCCAGACACACTCTCCTTACAGTGAAAATGAGTGGGCGTTTTGTGTTTTTCTTCTACTCTGCCTGCTTGATCAGTCAACTTTTCAGTTTTTTTCTCCTTTTATATTTTGTTGTTCTTCCGTTAAATCCCTCCTCTGTCAGTTTCTGTGCTTCCCGTCCCAAGCTATTGTCCACTTTTGTTTCACGCTCTGTCTGTATCGGTCAGATACCGTTGGCGACTGCTTGGTGCGGTTGGTTGGTCTGGTCCAATGAGACTCAGTAGGAGAGGAGTACTTAACTGGAAAAGCTTATTTATGATCGTGAAGTCAAGATATGCGTGTCAGAGTTTGTTTCTTTATGCAGGAGAGGAGCTGAGGAGCTTTCACTTATGTCACATGCTGCTGTGGGAATCTCCCAAGCAGGACAAAGACCCAATGAATGAGTGTAAATTGTCCTACATATTTGCATTCATTTTTATGGCACTGTATGTTAATGCCATGATTAATAGACTTTGGAGTTTTATAAGGAAGAAATCATTCAATTTCTGTAATTGCTTCAGTGGAGTGAAGTCCGTGGAGCTCATGTGATCCATCTCTTGTGAAATGCTGTAGGTAAAAGAGGGAAAATGAATGTTTTCACTTTTCTAATTGATGTCCATGTACAGCAATATGAAAAAAAAAAAAAAAAAATGATGTGGTAAACCTTGTTGCTGTTCTGAGAGAGTTTGATAATCATGTGATAATCTTATGTGTTATGCACTTCTGCAGCTTGCATATGTTTTTCCTGCTGTTATTTTTAGCAGCAAAACTCTTAAGCAGCAAAAATCCGTTATTTTGTAGAGGGCCAGGGAAAATGTTGAGAGGGCAAGTAAAATATAAACTACTGGTCCAATTGGGTCAACTGAAAAAAATCCTTAATGGTCTCTCAGGCACACCAATGCTGCATTTATTTGATCAAAAATACATTAAACAGTTATATTGTGAAATGTTATTACAATTTAATGTGTGTGTGTATATATTATATGTGACCCTGGACCGCAAAACCAGTCATAAGGGGCAATTTTTCGAAATTGAGATTTATACACCATCCGAAAGCCGAATATATAAGCTTTCCATTGATGTATGTTTTGTTATGATAGGACAATATTTGGCCGAGAAACAACTATTTGAATATCTGGAGTCTGAGGGTGCAAAAAAATCCAAATATTGAGAAAATCGCCTTTAAAGTTGTCCAAATGAAGTTCTTAGCAATGCATATTACTGATCAAAAATTAAGTTTTGATATATTTACAGTAGGAAATTTACAAAATATCTTCATGGAACATGATCTTTACTTAATGTCCTAATGATTTTTGGCATAAAAGAAAAATCGATAATTTTGACCCATACAATGTATTTTTGGCTATTGCTACAAATATACGCCAGCGACTTAAGACTGGTTTTGTGGTCCAGGGTGTCATGTATAATAAATTAAAATGTAATTTATTTCTGTGATGGCAAACCTGAATTTTCAGCAGCCGTTACTCCACTCTTTATGAAATTTGATCCTTCAGAAACAATTCTAATATGCTGATGTGGTGCTCTTTTTTTTTTTTCTTTTTTTTTTTTTTTTTTTTTTTTTTTTACAGTTGTGCTACTGAATCATTTTTGGGAATCATTGGTGCATATTGTTGATTTTTGATGAATAGAAAGTTCAAGAGAACAAAATAATTTATTTGAAATAGAATTTATTTGAATTTTTTATAAATGTCTTCTGTCACTTTTTTCAATTTAATATGTCCTCAATGCTGTCCTTACAGTATGAAGAATTAATTTCTTTCTAAAAAAAAAATGAAAAGCTTACTGACCCCACTTTAGTGCACTTTCATGCCAATTTAAATTCATGAGGAAATTTTTGCTGGGAAACGTTGGCATGTGATACATAACATTAGTGATTGGTTTGTAGTTTTCAGCAAATTTTGTTGATGCTTTCAAGACTATCACAAGTCATTTTTACAATTTCAACAAAACCTCATCAGCTAGATAGCAAAGTTTCTGCAGAATTTTCAGCAATGTAAATTACATCTCAGAAAACCAAATATTTGATGGTATTAAAATGAATGTACATAATAGTGATCGACCAATATTGATTTTTTTATAACCGATACCAATTATTTGCATGTTTTTGTGCCCGATAACCGATATGTTATAAAGGAAATTAAAGACTGAGTGAAGTAAGTCCATACTTCACTTTGGTTTTTCCTCCTTTCAGTCATCTTAAAAAAAAATGTTTTGAGAATTAGCAGTCTTTCATGTTAAATTTAATCTTCATATTACAATAAAAACATTTTATTTATAAAAAGCATAAGCAGCAACACTAAAATTAACAATAACCAAAATAAATGTAGAATGTCTAATGTTTTCAAATGGAGAAAATAAAGGACAGGAGTCATACCAACTTCATTTTAAACTACAGTTTTAGTAGGTTTATAAGCTGTTTAATAGGCTAAAGAGTGAAGAATAATTTACTGGATAATGTTAATTCACTGAATAATATTCTCTGGAATATTGAAATATAACAAAACGTTGTATTTTATTGCATTTCTCAACTGCCATGTTATATCAGAATTATTAATAATGTTTTTGTCGTTCTAGAATCTAGATTAAGAAATGCCTCCTGACAGCGCGGTTTATGCATTTACACTGAACTATCGGCTATTCAAACTGCGATCGATCGCGGAGATAATAAATAATTAATTTCCATAGAGTTGTATTTATTTAGATATTTATTAGCGAAATAATGGTTATATAGTAAATGTTAATCAAATTTAGGGTGTTTTAAATAAGTGAATCTTCTTAAAAGTTACATGCGGTGGCCGTGCTGGAGCATTTCCTGAGTGTCAACCAGCTGAGTGCACAGCAATATGAAAGCGGCTTCACGAGACTAATGAGCATATACAACAGAGAGAGAATTAAATTCAGCGCTTTTATTTCCAACATGCGCTCTTTCATGGCTGCATATTATTTAATTCAGGCGAAGTTATGTCTTTATTGGGACAGACTGACGGATTATCTTATGTGATTCTGTGAGTTCATCTCTATTTCTTAGAGACAAGCTGCATAAACTAGGCCTACATATCAGGCATTTATGTAAAACATGTAATTTGTGCATTCATGGCTGTAATGTTAAATAAAGTTTACTAACTACAGCAAGTACCTGTGCACACTGTTGTTGTCTCGTCTCCCCTCAGACGTGCTGCAATGGCTATCCTGCCTGCAATTCTCAAAACTCCCACAAGATGGCACTGTTTATCGGTGAATCCGATATTTTAAAACCGATATCCGGCTATGGAAAAATGCTTACATATCGGGAAAATATCGGTAAATCGATATATCGGTCGATCTCTTGTACATAATCAATGAACACTAAACTTTCAGCGGTGACTATTCTTTCAACTAGCCTCAAACTTTCACTGGCTCCAGGCTAGTGAGCAGTTCTTATTGCTGAGCCCTTCAGAAGTAGGAACTCTTACTGACCAAAAGTACAGCATAGTACTGTTACCTAATAAGCAGGTGTCTGGAAGATTCAGCCAGAGAGACCGATATCCATGAGTGTGACTCACCAGACTGCTATTTCCATGGTCAGACTGTCTTTATAAGCATTCCAAACTTTGAACTGCATTGGTTTGCTTGTTTTATCCAGTATCTTTTAACTTGTTTCTCGCCAAGAATCAGAATGACATCAACTATCATCAGAATGACTACAGAGGGGAGGTGGTGTCATGTGGCACGCTTGGCTTGAAATCCCAAGGCTTTGAGCTGATGAGGTGAATTGCACTTTGGTGTGAAGCAGACAGACCCGGAGGGCGTTGGCACGGCCCGTCCATTCAAATGCCAGGAAGATTCTCTTTGTGCAAGAGTGAGATAACACAGAGGGCCGACGAAGATAGATAGACACCAGCTGAGCACAGTCCAGTAAGCTCCAGGATCTTTTGTCCTCATACTGACTTAAAATCAACGTGAATAAGTTTGAAAACCACATCACTTATTTTTAACAGTTAGTATGGCTTGATATAACCAGGTGGCGTTGTAGTAAAAGTCTGTAGATATTTAACCTGATGAAATGATTTTCTACTTTAATATGCAACCAGTTATCTGCAAATCAATTTACATTTTAGTTTGAGATGATTTGCACATTTGTTCCTCTTAAACAGTGAATCAAGCCAGTCAGAATGAAATCAATAGAGTGGCCATTCATCTAATGAAAAAAACCTTTGCTGGCCATGCAGGTTACCATTAGCGTGACAGTATGCAACTTATCTTGCCAAGAAAGAGATGCTATCTCATATGATCTTGCCTGCCTTTTTATTTTGTTTGACTTGCTGCTTAGAAACATGATATTTTTAAAGGACACTGCCAAGGAGAGGAATGAAATCCAGTGGCCCAAAACCATAATGCTGTAAGAGAAGAGGGAGGCAGGAGGACATAGCGTGTGCTGAACTGCTGTCTCTCGCCTCAGTGGACATGTGAAGATGTGGGGGCTGCTGAGACACAGATAGGAAAGGCTCTCATTGCATAATGGTGTGAACAGTCCCACTCATGCATGTGTGCATATGCATGTGTGATTTTAATATTTGCATGCATTTTACAATAAAAGTCGATAGTGTTCACAGACACCTCTGTCCTAATTGCCAGCCTAACTCTGTCATCCTTTGAAATTTGCAATTCGGAAGTGTTTTAATAAAAGCATTATTTCAGCACACAGAATCAAGCCCATCTGCTGAGGTTTCTGCATCTCTTGTTTCCTCGTCCTACTCAGGGGACTGTTCCCACAGTCAATGTCCCCCTTGTAAACAACAATTGTAATTGTTTCCCGATGGTCCTCTGGCGTTTTGAAGCGGCCATCCAGGAAGAAATGTCTTTCTGTGGTTTACAGATCAGTAGCAGTGTCCTTTGGGGTGAAGAGCGAGTGAGTCACGGAGAAAACAAGAGGCAGGGGATGACAGAAAACAGAAAGTTCTGAGACAAACCCCCAGGAAAACATCAGTCATTCATTAAAAAGACCAGGCAGCTGCTGTGCTCTGTGTTCAATATGTTTGCATAAGTCACAAATGACGTTTACAGTGACGCTGACATTTCAGGTAGTTAGAAAAGGACTGACGGTTGTGTGGAAACTCTTGTAGTACACAGGGGAAAATTGTCTCTTTTTTTTTTTTCTTTCCCCACTGCATGAACATGAGTACTCAGCTTTTCAAATGGTGTCATGTGGGAGCATACGCTAATAAAAATAAAATTAAAATGTATTGTGAGTAGATAAATTGATAAACTGGGCCTAGACGTCAGATATAATGTGACGCTAACACCGTGTCCTAACTACACGCGACGCGACAAGATTCCAGCGACAAGCAATTTGGGTGTCCACACCAGACGCGACGCGACAGAATCAATCAAATATCACAGCTAATCAGAAGTGTGTGTGGGCGGGCCCTCTCTGGAAGCGCAGTGCTCTTGCAACGAAATGGATACATTTATAATCTAATTCATAAATTTTAAAGCTTTTTAACATCATTAAATGTACATACTGAGTGACTGATAACATCTTTGTTATGGAATACACTCGTTGGTTCGCAGTGAGTTCACAGTTTTAACGGTCATCTTTGATTTAATGTATTTTTCAAGATCTGAGGTAAACTATCTGTTGTTGCTTTCAGTATGGCTATAGGGTCACGCAATATGATATTTAAACTCATATTAGACACGTTTAACTTTGAATAAAGCATATAATCACCTGAGATTATCTACTGTCATATAGTTTGTATGTTGTTGTTCCAGCCGCGACATCGCGGAAATAGAAACCGTTTCTAAATTAGAAATTTCGCGTGTCGCCGTCGCAGCTAGTTAGGACAAAAACTCTGATTAACATGGAAAAGATACCTTTTATCGCGTCGCGGTGTCACGTCGCTGCGTCGCGTGTAGTTAGGACACGGTGTAAGGATTGAATTTGCAAGAATTTAGTGATCAAGATTCCTCTTAAATGTTCTTCCACAGTGTGTTAAAATGAGAATGCTGGATCCTGCGACAGCTGTGTCACACGCATGCATTGTGGTACTCTTGTGAAAGTGCGCCGAAGATAAAGTCGTTATTTTTGTTTTCTTTGCGCACAAAATGTAGTCACATAGCTTTATAAAATTACGGTTGAACCACTAATGTCACATGGACTATTTTAATGATGTCCTTACTACCTTTCTGGGCCTTGAACGTGTCAGTTGCATGGCTGGATTTCATCAAAAATATCTTAATTTTTTTGTTCCGAAGATGAACAAGGGTCTTGCAGGTTTGGAACGACATGAGGGTGATTAATGACAAAATTTTTATTTTTTTGGCAGACTAACCCTGTAATTGTTCCAGTAATTATTAATTTACTGGAATATTAATTAATTAACAATAAATATAACAATAAATACAGCCGTTGTTCTGTATGGTTTTGATTCACTAAAAAGAACTGGTTCATAAGTCATTTGTAAAGCAATCAGACTATATTCATTGGGCTGTATGGTTTTGATGTACTAAAAGGAGCCTGTTCTGCTGCTCCTTCATAGAACATATTTTCCCATATTATATAAGATTTGTCATGAGGTTTCATGAAAAGTGTTATCCTTGTCACATATGAATGCCTTTACAAGGGTAAGATTGAGGGAGAAGGTGTGGACAGGAATGGGGGTGTGTGTTCAGTTCAATGCTTGCATTGTCCAGCAGCACCGCGTTGAGGTCAGGCCATCCAGTCGCTTATTTTTAGACGGACACTCCAGATCCAAATAAGTGTGCTAAGTGTGTCAAGTGAAGACCAAGAACAGAATGCACACTGAGTATGTGGAAACAATGACTGTGGTCTTCCCTCTTGTTGTTTTGTGTTCAGGCAAACCTAGAATATTTGACTAATCCACGTGTCTCCGCTGGTATGTTTTGTAATCTTTGCCAGATTTTGTGAATGCACAGTATTACAGAAAATATTTCCACTCTAAAGATAGCTGTTTGTTGGGTTTTCTAAATAGAAATTGAAATGCAAGACTAGCAGGAAAAATGGCAAAGCATTAGTGGGGGATATATGTGGGAAAATAACACAAATTCATGTTTGAGAAAATCACATAGACATGAGCAGGAAAACTTTGATTAACGCCAGTGCTGCCTCCCAGTGTGTTTGGAAAGAGAAAGTGAGAGCTTGTTGTCTGAGGACTTTCTGCCAAATAGCAGTAGAGACAAACTTTTCACAGCCCCCTTCTGGCTTCCTTCTCTCCTGGTGAGGAATAAGAAGGGGCACACTTTACTCAGCCAATGATTGGTGTTGTTAACACTCGAAGTGACAGCTAAACTGTTTAGCAGAACATTCCAACAACCGCATTCATTTTTTGTTAGGTACATCCTTCAAATGTTACTTATATACGCTACAACTTAATCTATGCAAGTACAAATCAATTATTTTTGGTGAATCAAAAATATCCTAAAACAAATTACTTTTGTTGCAGTGTTTATTATAATGAATAGTTCAAAAATACAAGGCACCAGTTTGAACATTTTCTTTTGTATCTAAGTAAAATGGACATTATTATTGAAATATATCCAAATCAGTCAGAATTTAATCAAATTTAATCCAAATTTTATCAGAAAATCTGTATTGTTTGAAGGCTAGAATACACTACATGACTTTTGAAAAGATTTCTGCAGTCTGGACGAGTATATCAAACATGTTTTGACATTTCGAGCTAATTTTAGAACACACATTGTTTTCATGAGGGAGTTTATGTTATGTTCAGTCAGAACAACTTGAAAGTGTACGATCCTTAGTCGCTTAATGTATGTTGCCCAGTTTTTCTCTGTAACCATTTACAAAGTATGGCAAGTCTGTGATGCCTAGTGTTTTAAAATGTGTAGATAGATAAACTGCTGAAATATTTAATGGCTCGTAAGTGTCTAACTTAAGACTTTACACTTTAGGCGGCAGATGGATTTGCTTAGTGACTGTAAAGCTCTCAGAATTTTTGCATAATTTAAGGCTGTGATGCTTCGCTTGTAGTTTCATTAGGCATGTTATGAACACAAATCTAACATGGCATTACCGCCCACTCGAGCTGTTGATGTATGGCTGGCGTTGTAGCTGTAGATCAGGGCATAACCGGCAATGTGAGAGGTGTACGGCAGTTGGCCAAGCTGATGCACTAGGCCAGGCACAGATGGCCAAACCCCTGCAGAGCGTTTCCTAGTGCGGGCCACTGCTCTGGCTGCCATGAGCTCTGTACAGGCCCGGGAACGCGGAGTGGACAGTGACCCCACCCACTGAGGAAGAGCTACCCAACATCACCCCATAACCCTGCCGCACTCCACCCATACCGCGGTTTCGTCACCCTTTCCAGAGCATGCGCAAGCACGCGTGTGGGGTTTGAGCGTGTGTTGGTGGGGCCACATGTGCCAAGTGCTCAAACACAGGGGTTTTTGTCACCGCACAGATGCAGCCATTCCAACGGACAGCACATGGAGAAAAAAATCAGGGAAAAGCTGGCATTACAGAGGCCCACCCTGCACAGATTTACTGCTTATGTAAACTACGGCTGTTCTGTTTGCTGGCCTTTTCTGACAGCAGGTCCATTGTAGCGATCACAGTTTACGTTCAAGATGTATGAGTCAGACAAGAGAAAACTATTTGGATCAGCATTGGAAGTGACTTCTGTCACACTTCAGATTACAACACAAATCCATGTTGTCATACAAATACGGCGTATAATCTCAAATCCTGTTTAAATCATGAGGCGGACAGTCATTTTAATCTGTGCTTCATTCATTATGTTGAATAAAAGACTCCAAACAGCCCTTACAAAAACAAGCAAATGGTTCTCGGCTTATTTACAGTCCATTTATGAAAATGGGCTTGTTTGCATGGTCAGTACCTTTTGTTTTTGGCCTTCCTGCAATTGCACTTTGTGGCATGATATAAATCAACCTTAATCCCCCGTCTGCTGATAAAACTAAGACATTCCAGATTGTTCTTTCTTGTGGTTTAATGAAGCATTCGTTTATTTCAGCCAGAACTGCTCCCTCATGTAGTCTGGACAGCTGCTTTGAATCTAGACTGCTTGCAGCCAATTATTACACTTGCACCTTTGTGATGTGCCTCTGGGTTTTCGACCAAACAAGGGGAAAACCAGGAAGAGATCAAAGCGTTGGCCCCAGAGGACACTGGGGGTCCCCTCATAACTGAATTATTTTAAAGAGCAGAGGGGGGAACCCATGCCAAAGGTTGCTCTTGCCAAGCAATCCATGCAAAATAATGCAGGCTTTCTGTATTCTCCACATTTTTGTTTCTCTCTTATTTCCTTCCTCACTCCAAGTAAGGTATTAACATGGATAGTTGACCAAAAAATGAAAAAGCTTTCATTTACTCTTTATTCAAATTTTTTTTGTTGCACTTATTTTTGGGTCAACTATAGCTTCAGTGTTCGATTACATCTAGTCATCACATTCCACACGATAGATACATTTTTATTTGTACAAATGCTATTTTAGTCATTTTTATGTACTATTTTAGTTTTTATTAATATTTTGAATTAGTTTTGTTTTTAAATAGAGTTAGTTTTCATATATTTTCAGTAACATTTTATGTGCTTTATTTTTGTTTACTTGAATCTTACATTTTTATTCCCATTTTAGTTTGTTTTTTTTCAGTTAGTAATTTTAATACTTATTTCAGTTCGTCATTTCAAAATGTATGTTTAGGTTGTTTTTCTTCTAATATTTATTTATTTTATTTCAGGTTTATTTCAGCGAACAAAATGTAATTTTTATAAGTTACAGTAAACAACAACAACACTGATTCATGCATGTTCTCTGCCACGCTTAGTTTGAACTCTTTGTTTAAGAGGCACTATTGGACAATGTTCTATTAGCCTGTCTGACTGTAATAGGATCTGTCACCCTCACCAGCCACACGCGCCCTTCTTCCATGCTCAGGATCGAGATTTTCTATTTTCTTGAGGCTTCACAATACTCTTCTCCATTCCCCAGCTGTCAAACTCAACCGTCAGACTATTCAAGAGACATAAAAAAAAAAATCTAATGACAGTGTGGTCTGTACTCTAGGCAAGAAATGGATTGTGTATCATGACAGATCAAAACACCGGTCTATTGAGGCTTATGTCAAAAACAATAAGTCTGGTTCCCATCACCACACGACTGTAAAGGATTAGGGTCAGGGATGTGGTGAAGAGTGTTATGACTGTAACACCATAATAGGGCTAAAAGTGGCTTTTAGAGGAAAGGGTTAATACTCAGGTTGTGCCAGAGTAAAGGGTGAGGATTAGACTAAGCGTTTTTTTGCAAACGGTTTATGCAAATGATCTTTGATATTTAGCTGGATCTACGTGCCACTATGACTTTGAAGTCACTGAATACTAGAGATCGACCGATATTTAAGCATTTTACCATAATCGGATATCGGTTTTGTGATATCGGATTCACCAATAAACGTCGCCATCTTGTGGGTGTTTTGAGAATTGTGCCAGGATTGTCATTGCAGCGCGTCTGAGTGGAGACGAGACAACAACAACGATGTGCACAGGTAGCCTACTTGATTTGCTGTAGTTAGTAAACTTTATTTAACATAACAGCCATTAATGCACAAATTAATTGTATTACATAAATGCCTGATATTATACAGCTTGGCTCTAAGAAATCGAGACGAACTCACGGAGTCATGTAAAGTAATTCGTCAGTCTGTCCCAAAAAAACGTAACTTTGCCTGAATTAAATAATATGCAGCCATGAATGAGCGCATGTTGGAAATAAAAGTGCTGAATTTAATTCTCTCTCTGTTGTCTATGCTCATCATTAGTCTCGTGAAGTCTGAGTCACGTAGGCTAATCCGTCAAGTCCTCTCCAAATAAAGACGTAACTTTGCATGAATTAAATAATACAGCCATGAATGAGCGCATGTTGGAAATAAAAGCGCAGAATTGAATTCACTCTCTGTTATGCTCATCATTAGTCTTGTGAAGCCACTTTCATATTGCTGTTCACTCAGCGGTTGATGCTCAGGAAATGCTTCACTTGTTTAAAACACGCTAAATTATATTAACATTTACTATATAACCATTATTTCGTTAATAAACATCTAAATAAATACATCGCTATGGAAATGAATTATTTATTATCTCCGCGAGCGATCGCAATTTGAGTAGGCTATAGTTCTGTGTACATGCATAGATAAACCGCACTGTCAGCAGACATTTCATAATCTAGAATGACAAAAACATATTAATAATTCTGATATAACATACCAGTTGAGAAATGCAATAAAACAATGTTTTGTTTGTTATATGTCAATATTCCAGAGAATATTATTCAGTGAATTAACATTATCCAGTGAATTATTCTTCACTCTTTAGCCTATTAAACATCTTAGAAACCTAAAACTGTAGTTTAAAGTTATGACTCCTGTCCTTTATTTATTTTCTCCATTTGAAAATGAGACATTCTACATTTATTTTGCTTATTGTTAAATCAGTGTTGCCGCTGATGCTTTTTATAAATAAAATGTTTTTATTGTTGTAATATGATTAAATTTACAACAAATATTAAGATTAAATTTAACATGAAAGACTGTTAATTTTCAACCTATTTTATTTTATTTTTTAAGTATGGACTTACTTCACTCAGTTATTTATTTACTTTATAACAGTAAATAAATATCGGTTCTGCATATCGGTTATCGGGCACTTAAATATGCAAATAATTGGTATCGGTTATAAAAAAATCAATATTGGTCAATCACTACTGAATTCTGCAGCCAACTCTAATTCAACTGTACCATTACTACAATCCACTACAGTGATAGTGAAATCTGTTTCAGTTCAAGTTGGCAGTAATTGTATAGTTAGCTGCAGTTATCAGTATGTGGTTAAATGGTGGATTGGTTTTAGTGGTAGACTGGAACGGGCTGTGTGTTCAGAGGAGAGAGAGGCTGAACTAGGTTTGGCAGGACACTAGGGAATGTATTTGTATCTGCTCTCATTCTCTCTGACTGCAGTGATAAGTGAACACTGTACAGTGGCTGCAATGACAGGATTATTCTCTGTCTCTCTTCCACAGCATGCTGTTTTTATAGTAATATACATACGTGCATTTCATTTCATAATGGCCAAAAGCAAATGCATATAAGCAAGACCAAAAGGCAAACAATATACATAGGGACCATATTGGTCATTGTCTGATAATAATGACTTTAGTCTGATATATTGGCTAGTATTGGATATTTAATTGTGCATGCTCATTTACACCTATTTTGATGTTACGTTTATATTACCTTGTTGTTATATAATGCTCCCTTAAAATGAATAATTACAATGAGCATTAAAAACTGCTGAGTTTATTTTAAGGTGGTGTATTACTATTATTTTTATTACACTAAATAATATAGAATTTTAATATTAGCCATTTATTGGACAGAATTTTATTACAGTTATTGACCAGAATCTTATTATGTTTGAATAGCTGTTATCAACAAAAAGAAATCAAAATGGACCCTATTTACTGTATAAATTCACAAAATTAAATGAAATTATACTTTATATGTCCCTGGTAGTATTGTTCATGTTCTAAAGAAAAATGTTATTTTTCATCACAATGCAATAACTTCCTCTGCAGGTGAAATAATACTTTGTTTCTGTTACGTCACTATGTTTGCAAAGTTGGGTAAAAATAATTAATGACCTACTTTTCGCAATCAAATCAAATAACCGTAGATAAAACCAAGTCCCATAGTACATTATTTCACTTCACATTACGAAAATTAAATGGTACAGATGCTGTTTCATGTTGTTTCAGCTATACTTTAGTTGTTTCTGTCCCTTAGGTATTCTTGTCCCATTTTCATTTTCTGCTTCTCTCTTTTCTCCTCATTTTCTTAGCTCTTTTTCTTGTTTCATCCCCTCTGGCTCTTTGTAGTAGGATTTATATTAGTGAGGCTCATCAGGGAGAGTTTTCAGAATAAACTGCTGTTGGGTCGGAGGGGAATTTTGGTTATAATAATAACACATTATCAGATTAATGAGCGAGACTGATGTCTAGTGGCCAGCTGCACTTGTATCTAGCAGTCCGGGCTGCTTGTTCCTCTCTGCCTCCACCCTCCTTTTGAAGGCAGGTGGGCCGGTTCTGATTTAAAGCTCAGAGGACGAGCAGAGTGCCACGGTGCAGCTGGCTACAACTCTGAGCCGCGATGTCTCCTTCTCCTCGTCAGCCAGAATACAAATCAGCCAAGAACACAGCTGAGGAACACAAGCGTTTGACAGAAGAGGACCGAATATTAGGGAAAAAGAGGCGTTTGAGTACAGGATGTCTTAAACTCTGGGCTTGTATTGAGTTGGAGGAAGCTGTGGTTTCTCATCCATCTGTGCTTGTCTGTGTCCCTGCCCTTGTTCTCCAGGCGGTAGTGGATCAAGGTTTGGCCAGCTTCTGGTCTCTCCCCCTGCGATCTCCAAGGGAAAATGTGTTTTGGATTTTAATGCTTTGGCTCCAGTGCGGTTTAGATATGCAATAAAACTCAAGCTGAGTTTCGACCTTACTTCACTTTTTTTTCTTTTCTTTTTTTATTTACTCTTTTCTTTCCAATTGTTTTTTTTATTTCTCTTTTTATTTTCGTTTTTATTCTTTCTTTTTTTGGGTATTTTTATATTTATGTACATTGGATTTCATTTTTCATGGTTATTGGCCATAAACTTGACAATAATTATTGGCTTATTGGCTCTCAGCTAGAATTTTCTCTTCTCTTCTCTTCTCTTCTCTTCTCTCTCTTCTCTTCTCTTCTCTTCTCTTCTCTTCTCTTCTCTTCTCTTCTCTTCTCTTCTCTTCTCTTCTCTTCTCTTCTCTTCTCTTCTCTTCTCTTCTCTTCTCTTCTCTTCTCCTTTCATTCCAGGCTTTTTAAGTGCATTAAGGCCACAGATTAGCCCAAATATTATGGCCACAACCAGACACTGCAGCTGTTACACAGTTAAGTTCCATAGAAAATTGGTCACCATTACGAACAAAGACTTATGACAGCGCTCCCCACGCCACAGTGTCCTTCTGAACAAACACGCTCTGGCCCAAATGGCAAAGTTTATCTTCTCTTCTGTTTTCTTTCACTCACACTCTACTATCCTACTTCATAATGTGTTCTCCCGAGGGGCCAGGCATGTGCTGGTGACTGTTATTGATGCTGGGACTCTTTTCCTGCCCCACCAACGACTGCTGTGAGGGAGTTTTCATGTTTTCAAACATTTTGATTGCAAGGACCCCCAAATATGATGATTTCCTTCCCATAATATAAAGGCAGCTTTATAATTTTATGTATAAAGACTGTTTGGTAATGTGTGTGGGAAAAATATTAAGCTTGATTTTGTTCCAAAATTGTTGTATTGAAACCAAAGCAAATGAATGTTAATAATTATTATGCATTTTATTATATATATTAATAGGGGTGGGCGACTTGTCAACCGCTAGAGATTTTAGATTATTGTCTCTATTGCGGTTACACACTTGGTGGTCACGAAAACAAGATATTTTAAGCCGCTGAAACACAAACAGAAGTAAAAAAAAAACTAATTTCACTATATGCATGCGCTGTCTGAGAGACTGTTTCTGACCACTATCAGAGGTGTGCAGTGCTATTGAAGATGGTGCTCATATTTTTGCAGCTTTATAGGCCTTGAACAGTTAAATACACACACTTCCATATCAAAATGCCCGTCTTTGCAAGTAACCTCATAAACACAGTAATTTAGGTCTTATGTGAAAGCAAACAGCTGAGAAAGAAAACACATCCAGGCAGCTCTGTCTAATTTTCCTGCAGTCTGTCATTCATGTTAATCAAACAACAAAAGAGAGAAAATCTCTTAATTCTCTTGACAAAATCACTTTTGTAACTTTAATAAGAAAATGCAGTGTTTTTATATATTTGATAACTTTATACAATGCATGTAGCATTTCTTATTTATTTGTTCTAGTGTAGTTTTTTTTTTTTTTTAGTTTACGCTAGTATTATTTTTTGTGATATTGATACTGATAACAAGAATTATGACATTTATATGGTATTAAAAATTTTGTTATCATAAAGACCTTATTTAAAGCAAAAATAACTAGGCTATATCGTGATTTGTGATATTTATCACTACCATGAAATAAAATTATTCATAACGTGATATGTCATATTGCCCACCCCTATATATTAATATAAACAATTTATATATATATATATATATATATATATATATATATATATACATACTATATATAATATTAACAATATTAAATATCAAATATTTGTTTATTTATTTGTCAAAATAAAAAGTCTATGAAAAGTGTACCCAGTTGGAGAACCCCTGCTCTACTCTGAAATCAGTTATTAAACCTTTGTTTTGTATATTGTGACAGAAGTGGTGTCCCCACAGGGAAAGTGTATATGTAGTCATGCTATGTCAGACTACACAATGGTTTGATGTTACGGTGTTGTAGAAGGTGTCACATATCATTGACGAGGAATGGCCTTGTATCACTTACATACATACACTGTACACACATATGCAGGGCTCAACCTTAACGCTTTTTAGGTGGAGGTGGCATTAATGTTTTTACACTGTGGGAAATAGTGTATTATGCTGAAATAGTGCTCAACCAGACAGCTTTTGCAATGTACCTAATTTCAAGTTTTGAATACAGACAGTTGTTCATTTAATGCATCATAAATGATCTCTATTTGCCTTGCTATGTTTTTGTGTCCTCAGTTCAACTTTACTCGGTGTCATCAGTTTTGACTCCACTTCTTTCGTCAATACAAAGTACCAGATACCTACACACCTCTGCTAAAATGCTGTACGTTCTTGGCTGCCACTGCAGTTGTGTTATCCGATAGGAAAGATCTCCCTTAGCGAGGCGTGAAATATTCTTGCTGATATGGAAAAAGAGAAGGAGGTGAGTGAGTGAGCGAGCGAGGGAGGGTGAAATGGAGGAGGGGAACTGTGCTCAAGGTGACCTTGCGTGTAGACACAGAACAAGTATCAAGGAAGCTCAACCCACTGAAAACAGCCATTGAGGGACCAATCGCTATGATAAAATTATGAATTTTTGTCTTGTGGCAGTAAGGACAACACAAAAACTTTCAGCGAGTAAAATAACGTGGTTACACGCAATGAATTGAATTTCGTTCCGAGGTAAAATGGCTACAGCTGAGAGTACAATAAACATAATCGAATACAATTTGATGCGGCTTAAATTCAGACCACCTTGAATGTCAGCCAGTACCGGCGAAATATAATCAGCTGATATTGGGTCGGGGGAAGGGCCGATTCCTTGGATTTGCTGTGCCGTGTACGGCTTTTGTCTCCAGCCTTAAATAATCTCTCCAGATGTTGGTCGAAATCAAAATGGCTTCATCTTGGTCGAAAGGTATCAGTCTTGTTTGCTTCTATTGTTTCACTTGTCATTATTCATTAAACGCTAATAACTTGTTACTAAAAAGAAAACCAGTTAGATTGGTGCAAAGAAAGTGTGTTGGGGAAGGAAAGACTTTGGTTTTCTAGACGCCCCCAGCTGAGACCTAGCGGCTGTATGGTGTTCTCTTAGATAGCTTTGGCCTGGCTTTGAACCTTCACTTCTTCATCTGTGTTTCTGTTTCCTCCCTGTTGACACTTATTAGCATTTCCTTTCAGGGCTATTCCTTCCTGCTGGTGGACTGTCTGTCAGACCACTCACCTTTTACTGTGACCTTCTGTGTGTGTATTTGTATTATTTCCGTATAACAATGGCATTCTCATCGAAAAATGCAGAATTCAATGAATGGGAATGGCTTACCCACACTAAATAGAAATATTACATTCTGATATATTACATTCTTCATTGAGTCATTTATGTCAACCTCTTTATTCAGTTTATTTATTTCAGTGATGGAGCTTGCATGTGGTGCTCATGTTGCCATCACAATTTCAAATCTTGCCTAATTTCCAGGCCCTGTTCCAACCTTTTCTCCCATTCCCAATCACTTAAAGGCAAAAGACCAAAAATAGACAATAAAAAGAAATCAAGATGACTCATTTTATAGGCACAGGGCTAAAATATGGGTTGTGGCAGACAGTATAATATTTTATGTGTGATATCTGTATTGTTCTCAAGCACAATGCCTGAATGGGAGACCTATTTTACATTTGTCTCTCCATTCTACCCCGCCCACACACCAGCATCACAAATCTTTGGTTTTATGTGTGTGCTTTGGCTCCAGATTGGAGCAATTACCAGGACGTGGCCCCCCATCTCACACACACACTGCTACACACACTCCACCACTTACCGTGTGCCAATGTGGCCACCCAGAGCTATTTAAACTTCCTAATTATAAGGCAGATTACTGACCCAAGAGAGTTCTAATTATTGGTGCTAATTTTGGGTCATCAGACACCATTTTGACGTGATTGTGGTAACTGTGTTATATGTTAGAATGATGCATGGTGGCTCTACAGTAAAACCTAATCTGCAGCTTTGCTGTCTACCGTAATACATAGGCAGCTGCCTTCTAAGGCAGCATACTAACTGAAATTGTACCTAACAATAACTCATAAGAAACACACGTTTATTCCTATGAAGCAATGTTACCTTGCAACATTGTTGTGTTTTTAAATTATCTGTTTTTTTGCTTTTATTGATATTTTTTGGTATTGAGTGAAATATATCCAGCCATAGTTGTGGATGAATTGTTGACCAGAGCATTCTGTGATTGTTTGTTTGAACAATGATATGCTGTTTTTTGAGTAATGGATACAGAAAAATGGAAAACCTAGTAATAATATTTCACAATATTACTAGCTATTTTTCCATCCACCTATTTTTATGAGCATTTTTGGATATTGCTTAAAAAAAAAAAACGCTGGATGGAAATGCCAAGATGCGCATAAAAAATGTATGCGCTCAACTAAGTAGGATAAATTTCTTATCCGTTAAGAAAACATGCGCATAAACTATGATGGAATCACTTTTACCGAATAGGCCTAAATTCCTTAATGTGCATCAAAAAAGACGTGACTTTGCGATGGAACGGCATGCTTGGACCAACCAGTGGACCGATCTCATTGCACAGCATCTGAAATGGTAGTTTTGTCATCATAAAATGCTTGAGTAAAGTTTCGTCAAAGTGCTTTGTTAGAATTAATTCCCAGAACTGTGTTCACAAACAGCAGGCTCCAGAAATAAGATAACATGACCATGTTTGGTCTGCACGCTCTAAAGCTCGTAATTTATTGTATACAAAAATAATTATATACAGTTCTCCTACTACAGCAAATAAAATTTTTCTTCGTGATATTTAGTGGAAGTTAATCAGGAAGTGAAGATTTTATTCTCTTCAACTCACTGGATGGAAACGGTGCTTTATTCACAAATGTTTTGCGTGATATTCCAGTTTTGCGCATAAGTTTAATTCGTAACTTTGGATGGAAACATAGCTACTGTTTTTACTGTATTTTGTAAAAACAAATTAATGCAGCCTTGATGAGCATAAGAGACTTCTTTCAGAAACTTCTTACGACCCCAAACTTTTGACCGGTAGTGTATTAGTTTTCATATTTACTTTGGCCTTTTTAGAGCAAGTTCTTGATTAAGGTCATGTTGAATTTTCCACTGCCCTGACATGAGGCTTTATGTCACTGTCAAACATTGTGTTCCACTCGACCAGGACTTTAATGGGCAAAAACGACTAAACAAATCGTTGTGTTTATGATAAATTGCCTTGCTTGGCATGTTGCTGAACATTTGTAGATATTGATTAGCTGGAGTGCTAACAGTACTGGATTTGTGTGCTGTTTTTTTTTTTTCCCTAAGAGTCAAATCTTAATATAGTCTGCATTGCAGTTTGGTGAGAAATCGTATCAGCCGTGCACATCAGAAGACTCACAAAAACGTGTAACTTGAATCAAACACTGGATTAAAATCACAAAGAAGACACATCCTCAGCCGGGACTAGATACCTCCAGACATGTTATGCTTCCCATGAGCTCAGCAAGTTTTAAATAGCTCTTCCAGTCTTTTTTAAAAGGATAAGAGATTTAAAATGGCTTATGAAAATAACTCTCAAGGAACTTTTTAAGATATTTGAAGTCATGGCTTATGCACTTTTTTTGTACTTAGTTCTGCAGTTATATTACAAGCTCAGATGTCCTAGTACTGTCATTCGTGCTTGAACATTTAACCACCATTATCATTTCAGGTATTATTTTTATTTTCAAGGTTGGATTTAAAAGTTTCTTTATTAAGTTAGTGCTAATGTCAAAATGCAGTCCTAGATTTTTGTGTAGCTCATTGAATTGATATTGACATGGAGGTTTTTATATCCGTAGCCAGACGCCTGAGCTGTCGATATCCCATTAACTGAATTTTTGATGCATGCAGACTTCAAATGTTGTACGAGCTGCAAATGACTCATTTTTGTACTTGAGAGTACAAAAGTAAAAGTGGATAATGCAAATGTGATGATTGCACTTATCTATTAGATTGTATTTACCTTTACATCACATTTACACCATATTGCTAGATGTGAAGTTTATCATTTTGACCAATTCACATTTTGGTGCATGCTGTATGTACACTACTTTTCAAAAGTTTGAGGTGTCAGCAACATTTCTGTTTTTTTAAAAGAAATTTATACTTTTAACAGCAATGACCCATTTAGTTGAACAAAAGTGATAGTGACAGATGGAGAGAGTAAGATATTTGTAATGTTACAAGATTTTTATTTAAAATAAATGCTCTGAAAATGCTCTTTGAAAATATTAAAACTGTGTTCACCATCGATAATAATAAGAAATGTTCATTGAATAGGAATTGCGCAACATATTAGAATGATTTCTGAAGGATCATGTGACACTCTGCCATCACATGAATAAATGTTATTTTTGAAATATATTAAAATAGAAAACACCAATTTTAAATTTTAATTATATTTCACAATATTACTGTTGTACTGTTTTGTTTTGTTTTGTTTTTTGATTAAATAAATGCAGGCTTTGTGAGCATAAGAAACTTCTTTCAAAAACATTTAAAAAATCTTACCAACCCCAAAGTTTTGAATGTGTGTGTGTGTGTGTGTGTGTGTGTGTGTGTGTAGGGGTCAAAAAATGTCTAAAACATTATTGCTATGAGCTATAAAGAGGGAGAGACAAAGATGTAGACAGGGATGACGAGGACTGGAGAGACAGAGACACACGCTCTGCAGGGGTCAGACTGCTGGAGCCTTTCCTGTCTCCTTCTCTCCCGGTCTCTCCCGGTCTCTCCTGGGGATGGGAAAAGTAATAAGCTTTAGGAGTGGCACGGTGCCCTAAGGAATGCAAAAGCTACATACAGCCTGTCAGAACACTCAGGATTTATGATGGTTATTAAAGAATTCAATTATTAACCTATTGGTGGTGTGAGTGCGTGAGTGTTTGTGTTGCACCCATAGTGTAGTGTGTGTTTATAGGTGTGCTTTATTGCACACAAGAGGCTGTGTAGTACATGAGAATGAGAGCGTGTGTGTTAGTGTGTTGATGTCATATGACAGCTCTCTTCTCACCTTGATAAACTGTTCTATAGGAGGTGACCAATCACAGCAGCTGTACAGCAGATACTCAGTCACATGGCCCTCTCAGGACTCCGTTCTGTCCCAGATTGGCTTTTTGGAAGATCTAATGGGGAAGTGTATCATTTTTGTGCCACCAGCATCATCTAACAGAATTCCGGAAATATTAATTGTTTTATCTTTGAAATGTACCTGTTGGTTTCCATGTGATTATGGTTTTTACACAACTTAATTAGATTTTTTAAAAACATTTTTGTAACAGTTTCCTTACACCACAAATAATCTTAAAGGTGATATTAATTGATACAATATTTTAAATTGTTCTCTGATATCTACATAGAAGGTATGTGGCTTAAGTAAGGGCAAAAATTCTCCAGAAACGGTTTTACGTGTGCATTTACAACCCTAGAATTTCTCGCTAGAATGAAATGGTCTGTTATTGGCTTATTTGGAAGGGCCATGAATAATAATGTGGAGCTCTGCTCTGATTGGTTGTTTCACAGTGCAGCTCATTTCAGTAGCTCACAGCAGGAAGGAAACACAGGGATGGAAAATATATATTTCAATACTTTCTCTCGCAGTTATATCGTTGGGTAATTATACTGTATATAAAATGTGGGCATTCAGGGAGCCGCTATTCAAATGCACGATCGCTTTTTACTTTCACTTTCGCTTTCGAGATCACACAAACTCTGTTAATACTGTGGAGCAGCAGTACTTACCACACATTTTACAAGATCAGATGCTTGTCAGTGGTGCTCAGAATCTGTAAATCATTCGCCATCATCCTCAGTCATCTCTCCTTACTCTGTTTATGTGGTAAGTGAAATCTTATGTACTGCAATGTAACAGGCTACAGCTAGCAAGGAGCTAACCATGTCCCTTTAGTGTCTCGCGTTATTTGCTTTCCGTGCCTTTCTGAATACAGACACCAACCCATCCCTGCACTTCACATCCCCTGCACAGCCTGGAACATAACATTTATTTCCATGATTGCCATTTTCGCTGTTGTCCTCGCTTGTTTCTTCACAATACCTGCAGAACTTCTGATGGTTCGGCTGGTGGCTGGCCTAGAACATGGGTAGGTATATGCAAATGTTGGGGGTGTAAATATTAGTGATCCCAACTGTTACATCACAGTCGGTGTTATGTTCTGATTCGCCTATTTTTCAGTGGTCTTTTTTATTCACGAGATTTACACAAGAAGGAGGAAACAATGGTGTTTGAGGCCCACGATATGTCATTTCCATTTACAGAACTCTTATTATTCAACTATGCCAAGGTAAATACAGTTTTCCATTCTATGGCACCATATTTTAAATGTACTTTAAGTTAAAAAGTATTCTATCTATCTATCTATTAGGGCTGGGCGATATATCGAACACGATATTCATGCGCATCTCGTCAGTAAAGCCGGTTCCGTGATTAGCACTAAATCTCCATCACCTGTTTTCAAATAGAGCACAATTTAATACACAGAGCTGTAGTTCACTGACAAGCTAAGCAATATTGCGTTCATTATCGAAGGCGATTCATCTATCTATTAGGGATGCACGATATTAACGGACTGATATCGGAATCATCCGATAATGGCTTTAAATGTAAATATCGATATCTGCCCATATGAAAAATTATGCCGATATGTCTTGCTGATAAGAGGAATACATTAACTCACATGTGCTCAGGGTGAGATCACGTCAGCAGTGTGGCTCATTCTTGAAGCAAAGTTTTGTCTGAATGATGATTAGATTCACTCTTTTGTATCGCTGCATTTAATCTGTGAAAGCAAGTGCAGAATGACGCCTTTGGTGTGTAATAGAGTAAACAGTAATAGCACATGCAGCGGCAGCAGTGACAGCCTCCCCCGGGTCCTAATGCCCGTTCGGTAAGGAGTTTTAATCTGTAGGGGGCGCTGTTATAGCCTAGTAATACCAAACTCTGCTACTTCGCTTTGATTCGTAGACAGAGTCTGGAAGGGCATAATTGACAAGCGTTTACTTTCTCGTGGGCGGGCACTTGTCTGAAGTTTAAAATCATTGTTGTACCCGTAAGCCAATCACATAACGTTTGGTTATGACGTATGTTATGTGCCGGCTCAGCTGCCTTGAACTTCTGCTGTAAACACAGGTATTGTTCAAGATGGCTGTGAATGACTTTTGGAGATTATGTGAAGTACGCATCCACAATTATCGCCTTGCCGGACTTGGATCTATCTATCTATCTATCTATCTATCTATCTATCTATCTATCTATCTATCTATCTATCTATCTATCTATCTATCTATCTATCTATCTATCTATCTATCTATCTATCTAGCTATTGTATGTATGCATTGCATTTTATAAATAAATAGGGCAAAAAAGTGCCACATCATTGACCTGTTTACATTTTTTTGAGGTAAATTAACCTACTAAATTACTTATAGTATTCTCTGCATATTTAGCTGGGATAGGATGTTTTTTTTTTTAAATTAAACACTTCAAAGACACATACACATTTCTTCATGTCCTGTCATCTCTAGATCAGCTGACACACTCTCATTAGAAGGTGTTGAGACACAGAGGAGGAGACGCTGATGAGGAGACCAGGTTTAGCTGGGAACATGTTGATGGATCGTGTTGTTTCAAGAGGCGTGAAAGAGTTAGTGATTTGGGCGGAGAGGTACGGAAGAGAGAGAATGAAAATAGGTCAGCAGTGAGATATTGAAGCCTAAACTAAGAGTTTCTGTCATTTGAATCAATAAAACAGATGGTGACTTGCTGTCCAAAACTGCTTGTTTAGATAAACTCTGTGATCCCTGACACTCAGACCACCGTCCCCTTCATGACTAGTAGTTAAGGCTCAGGGCAGAATAAGGTCGTGGGCTATCTTGTTTTAATGGGCAGCCTTGTGTCTGGAGTCCTGACACCCCCACAGACAGCCGGAGCCCAGGGGGACAAAGATGGGAGGGCATCGCTGGGAATGTAAAGACGTTGACATGGAAGACTGAACTTGTTTTGGGAGAGGAGGAGAAAGAGAGTGCAAACACGTGCTGGGTTCCCACACTCTCTTCCTCCTTTTTTCTAATGCTCATTTTTCTTTGGGTCAGCGATTAAGGATTGTGACATCCCCTCCACACACACACTTACAATGAATTCTGGCATGACTGGGTACCCTGTTTTGCCCACTATGGCCACACCACTCCATTGCATCTGATTGGTCAACCAAAGAGAGCATGAGGTCACATGGTCACCCTGAATCCCTCTAGAGCTTTTGTTCAGCTACATTAGAGTGTGACTTCCTTAGTGCTTTTTAATGAGTTCCTCCTCTGTCTTTTCTTTGTTTTGTCAAGTATTTGAGAGCGGATATTTAGAAAAAGCCTCTCTGGGAGACATTTTTAGGCTCGCGTGCTCTGGCACATTGTGACTGTATTGTACAAGAACTGAAATGATTTGATGTAGCTATGCACTAAATAATTCAGATAAACTAAACTCTCAGGAGCCAGTGCACTAAACAGTTGCAAAACTGTTCTTATTCACTAACCAAACACAATTCAGTTTAACAGTTTGGCACAGTTCATATTTTTTGTATCATAATCACCTTTAGAGCGTCTTATAATTAAGTTATTTTGATGGAAATGACATGTACAGTGGAGCATAATACCTTTTGACTTCATTGAAAGCACTGTAAACTTCACTCAGATGCTGTCCGCAATAGATATTTCGTGAGAGCAGCACTAAAGGTGGATCGATTTGTTTTGGAATATTATGATGCTGATTGATAACTCAGTAGTGCGAGCCAAGGCCCTGCTGTCTCATTAGGCCCTGGTGAGCGGCCCATTAGTCGTCTCTGTTGTGTCTTAAATAGATGGATGCATACGGTATGGCTTTAGGCTCATGTATCAGGGTGGGTTTTTGGTGTCTGATGGAGAGGCTGTTCATTAATCATTGATGGCTGTTGGTTAGGGTTGTCTGTCCGTCTTACACACAGACACACACACTGAGCTCACAAGTTGTACATAAGCAAACGGCCTCCGTATTCAAACATACTCAGAAACTCATGAAAAAGTAATGGGGCAGCTGAAATTCCCAAACTGAAAAGCATTATCGATACTTTGCATGTTACAGTAGGCCCTCATACATTAGCTCTTCAGATTGCACTTTTTTTCCTTTTAATAGTGGCATCATGGACATTGGTGTCAGTATGACTTTTGTCTGTTCTGTGGAAACAAAGATCATTTTTGGATGAATGTCCTGGCCACACTTTTAAATAAAATGAAAGGACCGAGGACTGAAATATGGCAAGCTGTATAATTATGGAAAAATAATACATAAAGTGGTTTGTAAGTCTTCTTTGTAAGTCATGTGATAACTTTGTGTAAAATTTTTGTTTTTTATTAACTGAAAAATGTTGACATCTTCCCTAGCTGTATTATATTACATATAAAGTGTCATCATTTACCACTCTGTAACACTAATACACTAATAACTGAATTTATACATTTTTTCTTGTTGTACAATAGAATGAAGTAATACCTAAATTGTCATTCATATTGTGTTTTAATGTAAATATAAGAATTCCAAAATATTTTAGATGTTTTCATAATATTTATAATATTGTAAATATTCATTATTTTAATATCAACCATTTATTAGTTATTGTCCATATGAAAGTAATTCATATTTTATACATTATATTAAATGTCAGTAGTATTCAGTATTTCACTTTGTGTTCCACTTAACATTTAATCCTCTCCTGCTATGCATTATTTGTTTCTTAACCAACAGATATCAGATATATAAAAATTAAAAAAGCTTAGAAGAACTCGTATTTTGCCATTTTCATTCAAGACACGGGGCAGTTCCCTTTGAGTAAATGTACTGTACAGATCACGGACCCACATGAAAAACATCTTTACATGACATCACCACCCACTTTGATATGTGACAGTTTGCCGCCTCTGCCCTGAGGTTGTTCTGGGAGCCCTTGAAGATATCACAGCTTCATTTTATTTTCAGTAACACACATCAGGATTCCCTTCTCCACATTTCTCTGCCACAAAGCGGCCAGTTACCCCCACAAAAACGTTCCTACTGAAAGATTACTGGAGCAAGCAAGGTTCTCGATGGACTGTTTATGGTCAGACTTTGAATTACCCCTCTGTTGATCTAAGCCTGCATCTGGGAGAGTCTCAGAATAAGATCTTAGAAGATTGCAGATGAATGCTGGTGAGCTGCATCTCTTGTAAGCCACCGGAGGTGAACCCATTACATCATTCACTGCATGGAAGGATCCAACATAGTGTTGCCATGACACCGCATCGACATTGTCATCTGATTGGTTGGTTAAGAGCCTGGATGCTGCCACTCCAGTCCTGTTTTCCTTGTTGTGTTGGTCTTTGTGGTTGAAACAAGGTACATATAGGCATTTTATGACATCACGTGCACTCATCGGTTTTCAAATATTTAAAAATATTAAGGAAATTAATTAAATGAATGCTTGCATTAGGTAAACAGGTGTTTTCTGTCGTAACATGTTATTTAACGCATCTGTAATGATGTGTTGATCAGCATCCAGGACCAGAATAATCAATTTTATATTAAACGGTAATCAATTTTTACCACTAACAAAATGGTCTTCTTTTTAAACACTCTTGTACTGGTTGGTTGTTTGACATTAATTGAGAGGCTGCTCAGCCAGCAGTATTAGAGCATTTTCTCTCTCAACGGCACATATAGAAAAAACACTCATGGTTCTAGATAAACACTCCTCTTAAATGTAGACAACTTTTCTACTGTAACTAGGGCCCTAAGATTTCCGCGATGAGGAAAACGCGGACAGAATCACGGAATCCAGTCACAAAAAAGGAATTTAGTGTATAACGCGGAATGTCTTGGAATTTGCCAAATTTTGGATAAATAAATCAAAAGTAAGTCAGTACACTTAAAGCGTGATATGGACTAGTGTCTGTGAATATTAAATCCCAAAAGTACTATTTAAATATAAATCCTGCATGTTCTGTGCGTGTCTGTGTGAATGAATGATGCAGACTTTTCGTTTACTGCACACAAACTGAAGCGCGTGTGATTCTCCAGTTTCCAGCCCCTGCCACCTCAATATATGAATACATGAAAACATGAACATAATCTCTAGAATTTCTCTGAGAGTCACTTCATAAGCATTTTACCGTTTCTTTTGAGAGAAACTTTTGTCATATCATATACAAATAGAAACTTCACAGCAACCCATCAAAATAAAAGTTTGGTTTAACTTGAAGAAACTGTGACAAAAATACATTACCTAATATAATGATAGTACTACTCCTAATAATACAAATTATTATTAAAACATTATTTTTAAGGAATATTTTCCAGAAAAATTATTTACCAGAATTTATTTACCAGAAAAATGTAAATACACAACACAATATTTCTGATAGATAAATAAATAAATAAATAAATAAATAAATAAGTGAGTTTTTTATAAATAAAATCAATTATTTAGAGATGCTTTTGATTTATTAAAATTTAATTAAACCATTAAAATTGAATCCAGAAAACTAATGGAAAACATGGAATTTGGAACAGGATGAATTAGGTAACTTTTAATGAATTATCTTTGACGACATCTTCAGTTATGTTCTTGTGTGCTGAATTAGAACCCTCTCTCCATTTCTCTGTAGTTGACAGCTCCTGTTGAGAGGTTTGCTGCGTGGGTGGATGACCTATGGTACTTTCTGTTGGTCAGCTAGTGCTGGTCGCAGTGGAATTGGCTTTCAGTCAAGTACCTGTCTGTGCTGTCTGCATTGAGATCCAGTGTTGTTATTGTTAACTAAAACTCTTAAAAAACATTTTTCTTAATTGAAATAAAGCTGAAATAAAATAAAATCTAAAGATGAAAATAGACTGAAGTACTAAAATGAGTACTAAATCTGAAATAAAAATAAAATCTAAATAGAAATTAATAAAACAAATAAAAATGACAGAAGCACATAATTAGTATAACTTAAACTGAAACTAAAAAAATAAAAGTGTTGAAATGTGCTAAACATAGAATATTACACTCGTCCTGGTAACTGAACCATAATCAAATTAGACCAAAAATGATGAATGACAAGCAGTCAAATTCTGTGAATCTTTGGCAGGGACGTTGAATGCTCTTGACAATCTGTTCTACTGCTTCAGTCTTACTGTACTCAGAGACAAGACAACAGACAGACAAAGAGAAAAGGAAGTCAGTGCATCAGTCGTGCCTCAAGTTGTTTTTCCAGTCCTTTTATGGACCTTTTAAGTGTAGTCCTTTTATCAGTCAGAGAAGGAAAACTGCATGTCAACCTGGATGAAGTATTGACAGCATGATGGCTGTCCTAGTGACACATCCATCCTCGATGCCTACACTCTGTGTGCCTGAAAACCATCTGTCTGTGGTAACATCATGAATGAGTGGTTTATGGGATACCTTTGTGTATTGTGCTTTTCTTTCCCCCTATGGGTCATTTTGCTCTCTGTACTCTTAATGGGATCTTTGTGGAGGGTGTCCAGTGCTGTTGGGGATAATTCTCTGGAAATGATGCTATTTTATAGCATTTAGCTATGAGATATATCTGAAAGTGGCTGTTTTACGATTGTGGTCCAGCTGATGTGTTCTGTGTGTGTTGATCTGTGGAAGAGCCTATCGTGGCTTGAGGGTTGTTTTTGAAGTCTCAGGGGAATAGGTCACATTCAATTTGAGCTATTGAATGGCAGCTTCTGTGAATCCTCCCCAAATTTATTGATTTTTCCCAGTATCTCATGTCACAATGATGACCGAACGCAGCCTTCTTTTGTTCTTTTAGGATGACACATGCTGCATTTTGCCCCTCCTTCTCATGATCTCTCTCTTTCCATCCCTTTCTCTTTTTTATTCCTTCTTTCTCTCTTATTCTTTATGATCTACATCTTTGCTTATTTTTATGGATTTGCTGTAAATGCTATGTTGTTTTCTCTGGTCGGACAGGATCATATCCACCTCACTGTCTTGTGTATTTGTACATTTGTGCAAACCTTATACCCGTCACTTTGACCTTGATGTGTATTATAAATTCTGTTTGTGTGTACACACTCCCTGTGCCCTTGATATACAGTATTGTGTGTGGCAGCTGTGTGCACATCTGGTAGGTGTAGTAGATGGTGGTGCAGCACTGCAGAGGTTTCGTAGCACCACCTCCCCGTTATCCCTTTCTCTTTTTCGCCCCTCCCCCAACCCGCCTTCTACTCTGTCATCTCAGGCCTAGACCCCCAGCACGCACACGTAGGTCCTTTCCACCTCATTTTAGGACACGTGCTCTACTGGGAAATCTCCTTTGTTTGACAGAAGCCTGGCTCTGCTGACTGAGGCATTGGAAAGACATTAAATCTCAAAGAAAGCATTCACTAGCAGGTGGATGACATGAAACTGATTTATTGTTTTTGGAAGGGTTGGCAAATGAGAATTTTTTTTTGTAGTTACATTTTGGAATTTTGTAAGAACTAGAATTTTGTGTAATTTAAAGAATAAAATAATTTTTCATGAGAATGACCATCTTGCAAATTTTCTTACATTACCGTTTAGACGTTTTGAGAGAAGTCTCTTATATAGTAAGTATAAAGTAAAAACAGTAATATTGTGAAATACCATTGCAATTTAAAATAAGTTTTTGTTTTAATATATTTTGTAATATAATTAATTCCTGTGATGGCAAAGTTGAATATTCAGCAGCAATTCAGTAGCTATTTTACCATCCAAAGATTCGAATTTAACTTGTGTGCAAAACTGGAATATCGCATAAAACATTTCCGAATAAAGCACCGTTTCTATCCAATGAGTTAAAGAGAACAAAATCATCACTTCCTGATAAACTGGCACTACGTATCTACAAAAAAAGTGGGAGAAGCCACTTAATGTAATAATTCATATATGATTAATTACTTGCGCCTCAGAGCGAGCAGATGAAACACAATAACTGCTGTCATTGCTTTCGGAGGTGGATGCCTGCTGGGTGGATGCCTGCAATAATTTGATGAAATAATTTGATGATTTTGCTCAGGCATTTTAGAACAACCAAAACAAAATTTCAGATGCCGTGCAATGAGATCGGTCCGCTGGTTAGTCAATTTATAACTTCCCATTGCGCAAAGTCAACTGACTTTTTTGATGCGTATGCTGGAATTTATTCGGTAAATGTGTTTCCATCTTAATTTATGCTCATTTTGTCTTATTGGATAAAAAGTTTATCCTAATCAGTTGTACGCATAAGTTTTTTTATGCACATTTTTAGAATTTATACGCATCTTGGCGTTTCCATCCAACGTTTTTTCTGCGATATTCCAAAATGCCCATAAAAATAGGTAGATGGAAACATAGCTAGTGTCATGGTTCTTTAGAAATCGTTCTAATATGCTGATTTTCTGCTCAAGAAAAGTTTTTTACTATTATTATCTTAAGAAAAGCAGAGAACAGAAAAGAACAGCATTTATTTGAAATAATATGTAACATTATAAATATATTTACTGTCACATTTGATCAATTTAGTTGCTGCATAAAAGTATTTATTAAAAAAAAAAAAAAACAATAATAATCCTGCTGACCACAAACTTTTGAATGGCTGTGTATGTAAATTAATTATATGAATAAAAAGTTAATTGTCACAGTGGAATTTGGAATGTTGGAAGAACAAGAATGTTCACAGGAACAAGAGTCAAAGAAAAAGGACTATCTTGCTGTTCTCCTTGACAATTCTCTAGATGTTTGTGCACTGAGGGGGCCTGATGCTTCAGAGTGGGTCAGATCTGCTGTCTCCATGGTGGAGTCTCACGGTGGAATCTGTCTCTGAGGTGTTGTCAAGGCATCTGTTTCAAGGATGTTTCCTCCTCCTCTCTTTTTCTATTGTGGAAGGGGTTGCTTGTTTATACACACGCATACACAAACAATCACACTGTAGATGCACACATGGCAAAACGAGTGAAGCAGCAGTAGTGACGTTAACGAGGTATTTTAGGAACAATTAAAAAAAAAAAAAAAAACATTTTATTGACCCTCATGTTGTACAACAATGCAATATTCTTTCTTCCATGAAATGAAAAAGGAGATGTTTGCAGTGATAAAAGAAAGTCATACAGGTTTGGGATGAAATGAGGGTCAGTAAATAATGACAGAATGTAGTGTGTGTATGGGAGAGTTTAAAAAAACCCAGAAAGAAACAGAGTGAGAAGGGTTAATATTGAGGCTAGATCTTTGTTTTATTGCTGGATTTTTATGAAATATACAATTTTATGGTGGTGTATTTTAGTCTAGAAATCTGAATCTCTCAATTATAGCTGGGAGTAAAACTCAGAGAGTTGCGTTAATCCTTCGATCTGTGCGCGACTCGCCAGTCAAGCGAGAGTTTTCGCTTTAAATGTGCTCTTTTAGCGCAAATTGAATATATTAACTCCTCCTGAAGGAGCAGGAAGGAAAGATCTTGTCTCTAGAGCAGCTGGAGGATGTAATAATGTGTGTTACAGTTGGATGTATCTTAAGATCTCGCCGTGTTCTGTTGTTTTGACAAAGTGAAGAACCATATTGATGTGACATGAGTGATGAAGGATGAATAAACCAGGTGTTGCTCAAAAAAAGCCTAACAAGATCATTTGGAGAGAGAGAGAGAGAGACATCTGATTAAAATGTACATGTATGGTTTGTAGGTAAATGTCACCTACTGTATCTCAATGTAACATTTTTGTTACTCTCATCAATTTAAAACCAAGAGCCTCTAATTGCAATATCTTTCAACAGTCTTTTAGGCTCACCAAATTTTTTTCATTTATTTGAGCAAAAAATAAAAACAGTACTATTGTGAAATGTCATTACAATTTATTTAAAATAACTGTTTTCTATTTGAATATATTATAAAATTACATTTATTCCTGTAATGGCAAAGCTGAACTTTTTTTTTCTTCAGTGTCACACAGTCCTTCAGAAATCATTCTAATATGCTGATTTGCTGCTCAAGGAACATTCCTTCTTATCAGTTTTTCTGAAAACTGATTTTTTTTTCCAGGATTCTTTTATAAATAGAAATTAAGAAATGAATACTTTCATTCAGCAAGGATGCATTAAACTGATCAACCAGTTTAATTTATTTTTAAAAAGTACAAAAAATGACTGACCCCACGCTTTTGAACAGTGCGTGATTTCTAATGAATACAATGGATAGTCAGATGTTCAAGTCAGAAGACTAGAAAAATGACCAAACTCACAAATCCCACCTCCTTTGACATCCAGCTCACAGGTAGCAGCCAGTCAAACCTGGATGTATCAACCTCTCAGTTTTCATTGGTTACCTAGGCTACTTCTCCACATTAGGTAACAAATCTTTCAGCTCGGGTTCTAAAAGAGCTAATGCCACAGTGGCAGGGGTGTGATATTGGGCATCTGTTTAACAACAGATTAAGCAAGATTTGTCCTTATGTCAGAGACTGCTGTTTGCTAATGATAAGAGACAGAACTCTGCGGCTGTTGTTCGGACAATTATGCTCCTGCTGGGCTCAGTACGTATGTGTATTTTGGCTTAGTCAAGCTGAGAATAAGAGAAGAAGTGCGGAGACGTGTATTAACGAGTACAGTATAGCTCTCTTTTGGGATAGGTTCTGCTTCAGTTGGAGCCTGGCCTATTTTTTTTTTTCCCAACAAGGTGATCATCATAGTTAGATTCTCGGTAGAGACACCACTCATGATCGACAGGATAGATTTTTGACCCTTCTACTCATCTACAACAGAAAGAATACAGTGATAGGAAGTGGAATGAGAGACACAGAGAGCACCGAGGTGGAAAAGAGCATGTGGTTTTCTGGTGCTAATGTTCAGGGCTGACTCAGCTTTTTCAGACTTCTCCTTGGTGACCTGCACTGAGAGCCATATGCCGCTTGAAACCCGAGATACATGAGCACACAACAGGCCACCTTTAACCTTTCTCCCTACCGCTGACCCCACACACCCCTGTACAATTCTTTTTAAAAGCTATTTTTGAGTGAAACACACTTGTTTGGTGACACAAGTGGTGGATGAAAGAACCTGTGAAGGCTTAGAATAGTTTTAATGCCATAACGGGCACTGATCTGAGATTTATTATTTTTTAATAAATTAGCCTGTTTTATTCATCTATAACATGCTCTTCTGCATTCTATATCTTTCATCAGATGAGGATGGAACATTTCATGAAAGCTAGATGAGGGCTGTAAAACACAAGGTAATGCATAGATATAAATTAATGAGGTTCCGCACCAGATCCAGGATATCACACAGTACTGATGGTGCATTAGTGGGAAGCGGTCATGTGTTTAAGAGCATCTTGAAGATTTAGAGCTACATCTTAACCTGCTGAATGCTTGGCATATCGTGTTTTCAAATGCACAATTTCTATTGGTTAAGCAAACAGAACAACAGAAAATAAAGCGTTTGTGAATCAGTGGCATACACTGTGACCATTATTGTCTCATTGACTCTTTTAAACTGGTTCTTTTTAGTGAATTAAGCACAGCTTATATATTTATCAAAAAATCTAGTATGTTAACTAATACCGTCATTAGATCCTTTATGTAATATATACCGGCCATCTCTGGTCATGCTCTTCAATTAGGCCTGATGGCATAATTGCCCACTCGTCTCAAAGATTTCGATGGTTGTCGAATTCGTAACAAGTTGCACCGTATCAAAGTCATGCAGATGACAGGACTTGTTAATTAATGGAGTCATTAGAAGAGTCTGCAGAGAGAAGTATGCTCCTGCGTCTACACTGATCAAACAGTTGGCAGGAAGTCGCCTCGCTGGGCCACCCTCCGTCTGCCGTGCAGTTCTAGGGGGATATAAACCATGTGGAGTTGGTAAGTCTGACATCAGTGCAAATTGTGTAAAGCCAAAATCAATTGTGACATAATCGCAGTTGTTATCATCAAGGTTCCCTGCCGAGGCAGCCAACTACTTGAAACGGATGCTAGTTTTTCATGTTTGGCATCTCTCTCTTCATCTCGGTATTTGTTTTCTCTTCAACTGGAATGATAAGTCATGAAAGTAGATTGGTAAACAGAATAACCTTTGGGTTGAGTGCTAGATAAGACGGTCCCTGTTGTGCTTGCTTTTTAGACGCATCTGGGAATTTCCTCTGACTTTACTGAATTAGTCATGATTCAATCAAAGGGAACTATTTCTGACGACTTCAATCTCTCTCAGCCTGTTCTGCAACAGCACCTCCCTCCTGCAGAAAGCACAGCACACATCTTTCTTTGTTTACATAACAGGACAGACATAGTTGGCAGTAATATAGACCTCAATTCAGCCAGACAGCATTCGATTTTTTTGCCATTTAAATACTATATTCTCCAGATCACTTGAATGTTTGGAAATGGAAATGTAACAGATCTCAGCTTGTTGGAAAAATCGACAAAAGTGCTTGCTAGCATACACATAAATGTGCATTGAGACGTTGATTTGAGTGTGACAAATCCATGTTTAAATCATTCACATAAACCTGTGACTGAGGAAAGACTCGGGGTGGGATTTGTGGCAGCATCTTGGACACGTTTTAATCCGATTCTGCTGCCATGCTTTTAAGTATGATCAGAGCAAACCCGAAAGATAGGGTTTGGTGAAGGATGGCAGCTTGGTTGTAGTGTTGATTGCAGGGTGGCTCACTGTGTTGGTGTGTTGTGATTCACTCTTCCTCTTGCTGGGACAAAGGCTGATTTACTCACACTAGGGTGCTTCCCTGTGCGATTGCAACACACCAGATTTGGCTGCTTTCCTGGATTCAACCCAGTCACTTCTTATGTTTATTTCTTTGCAGATAAACATGCCACTTGGATAAGCGATAACCACACGAAAATCTAACTGGCCTGTTTTACTCAAGGCACATATTTGGAATAATCTGTAATGGGCTTTATTGGACGTCTAGACCCTCAAATTCAAGGGTTGGGGTTAGTCTGACAGTAATTTTCTTTCAAATTTATTGTTCAAGGTGGCGACTTTTATAAAAGTGGTGCTTAGATGGTTGTGGCAGTGGTACTTTAGATGGGACAAATTTAGAAATTTCTGACTGTTTATACTGTCAGCATGCTAAAACCATTTCTGTGAAGCCACATCTCTAAATTCAGAGTATTGTAATTACGGAGCCCTGCACATGACATGCAAGAAAAAAATAAATAAATCGTGTGCACGGTTTACTAATTCGTTCCCTCATTTAATAAATCGTGTGCACGATTTAGCAAATCGAGGGAACAAATTAGTAAATCGTGTGCACAATTTATAAATCGAGGGAACGAAATAGTAAATCGTGCACACAATTTAGCCTACTATTTTTTTCCTGCATGTCATGTGCGGGGATGCGTATGTAATCAACACTGGACAGAAACAAGGAAAAAAATCTAGCTGACCTCATTGATTTCCTTTTTTGATTTTTTTTTAACCTGTACTTAAAGCTACAAATGCACACATGATTTGGTTTTTGACATTTTCTTTTTGGTTTCATATTTTTAAATAGATTTTTTTTCCATCTGTGCAGACAGGAAAAGTCTGCAAAAGTAATATCAGCCAACACAGGCTGTATTATTTTATTTTATGATCTTAAAATGACACCTCTTATCAAATTAGCTTCTCTGTGCAATCCCTGCTTGATTCATTCGTGGCCTGAGGCGGTGCTTTACTCATTTCTGTTTAATTTTCACCTCCCCTTTTGCGTTCTTCATATTCATTTCTTTTCAGTGTGTGCGATAGTTAGGGGTGGTGGGTATTAAATTGCCCGAAAATTGGATATTTAGGGAAACCGACTGTGGGGAAGAAAATGGACTGACTTCTTTATCCCTGATGTGTCATTTTCCATCTCTTTTCCCAGTTTTTTTTTTCTCCTCCCTAGAGGCCGGCCACTCATGGGTACCTCACATACACGTTTTTCTACACTCTTATTTCCAGACTTTAATGGAACATGTGACACATGGGAGGAGGAAGATGTGTCTTTAATTTATCTGGCAGATGCAGACCTCTGCAACATCACTACCCTCACCTCTCCATCCAAAGATCCCTGAAGGAGACGTCGGCTCTCACAGAACCATTAGCACCCCAATTCCTCCCACAAATTCTTTCCTTTTCTTTCGAACCCAAATGACAGGATTATCTGAAGCCCTTTGGCACACATGCTGATGAGATTTTGGCAGTTTTGCAGCAGTTCACCTCCCAGGCTTCCCCACTTCCCATAAACCCGTTGGCCGCTGAGGGACAACATGCTGTAGGTTTCAGTCTGCTCTTCATCCTGCAGGGAATAACCCTCTGTTAACACACCGGAGAAGGCCAAGCACAGAGAGATCCTGGGATTTACTCCCCATGAGCAGGCCCACAGATTTCTGTAGAATTTGAAAACCCATGCTTCTTTTTTTTTTTTAATTAAGTATTTTGTTTAACCAATATTATTGTAGCATTCTTGGTTACATTTAACACATTTTATCATGTCACTATCATGACTGTCCAAAATTAATATGGAATTCTTGTTTGTCATTACTGTACAAGTGTGTGTAGATTTCACAAAGAGGATGGAAGTGCCCTGTGATTTTGTTTATAATGATGGTGATGATGATGATGTTTCCAGATGTGCATGGCATGCTTCTCCTTCAGCCAAATAGCAGCAGACATCTGCGGAAAGCCAGAGGAAGGGATGAGAAAGAGTGTAGGAAAGGGAGAGAGAGAGATGACAGAGGCAAGAGTGGGAGGATGAACGCCGAGGCAATGACAAGGCAGTGTGACTCAGTCTGTTTCATGCTCATCTGACTTTACGCATAAACACAGTGCGTCTCATTCCATTACAGTCTATACAGCCATATTTATGCGTACAATTTTTGTCAAAGTTTTCACACAAATGTTATAATTAATTAATAATTTGGAATTTAATTTATTCAAACTTAAAGCTACAATTTGTAGTGCTGTCAAACGATTAATTGCGCTTAATCGCATCCAAAATAAAAGTTTTTGTTTACATAATGTATGTGTGTGTACTATGTATTTATTATGTATACATAAATACATGCACATGCATGTATATATTTAAGAAAAATATGTTATGTTTATATATTAAGTATATTTATATATGATATAATTTATATGAATATAAATATATACACGTAAATACATGTAAATATTTTCAAAATATATGCTGTATGTGTCACGGTTGCGTGTACGGGGAACACATAAGATGCACGGAGACGAAGGTTTCAACGGGAACAAGAGATTTAATGGAACTTCAAAAGGAGGAGATACACACATAGGGTAACATAAACAATAACCGACAACAGGAACTAAATGGACAGCAACTAATATAGTGGGGATAACGAGTGGCAGACAGGTGAACACAATGAAGGTGATTAACTCAATTGGCAGAAACTAGGTCACACATGAGGAAGGAAAACACATGGAGAGCAAAACACAAGACAGTCCAGGGGCGTGACAGTATGTGTGTGTCTTTATATATACGTCATAAATATGCACAGTACACACACATATATTATGTAAACAAAAACTTTTATTTTGGATGTGATTAATTGCGATTTAATTAATCGACTACGATTTAGAAAAAATAAAAAAACTGGTGGCCGAAGAAAAATGAAATGGATTAATAGAGTACTGTGCAGAGTTTGGGGGTCAGTAAGGTTTTTTATTGTTTATTATTTTTATTGTTAGTAAGTAATGACTTAAATGAAATTGCTTTTTCAAATAAATGCTTCTTTTAAACCATTAATCTATTCATCAAATAATCTTGAAAAAGTGTATCACATATTAAGCAGCTGTTTTCAACCCTGATAATAATAAGAAATGTTTCTAAAGCTGCAAATCAGCATATTAGAATAATTTCTGAAGGATCATGTGACACTGAGAACTGGAGTAATGGCTGCTGAAATTCAGCTTTGCCATCTTAGAAATAAATTACATTTTTAAATATATTCAAATAGAAAACAGGTATTTACTGTGTTTTTGATCAAATAAATGCAGCTTTGGTGTGCATAAAAGACTTCTTTCAAAAACATCCCAAACCCCAAACTTTTGGATGGTTGTGCATATACTATTTAATAATATTATAATATTTATTTTTAGAAATGTAATAGCTCAGTGACTCTTCAGTTAGTTTTATTTCATAGTAAGCAAAATGATCAATGTTCATGCAGGTCATACTTGTTATTAAACAAGTTGTGCTTTTAAGCAAACTACATGAAAGTCTATGAAAACCTGTTTTCCATATCAGAATCAGAATCAGAAAGAGCTTTATAGCCAGGTGTGTTTACACACACAAGGAATTTGTCTTGGTGTCAGGAGCAAGAATAAACATAGTGCAGACAACATATAATTAAGGTAATAAAAAACACTAATAATGAAGAGAATAGGCAAGAAATTATGTTAACACTTTATTTTGATGGTCCCTTTTGAACATTCTGTTGACACTAAGTAATGTTGCAACTACATGTCAACAAATTCTCATAAGAGTATTAGTAGACTGTCTGCTTCATATCTACTAACTCCTTATTGTGTTGGTCTCCCAACAGATATTCTACTGACTATAAGTAACTTTGCAAGAACGTGTCAACTTAATCAAACCCTAACCCTACCAGTCAACTAATACACTACTAACACTCTAATGAGAGTTAGTAGAAATGTAGGTGCAACATTACATATAGTCAATAGAATGTGTTAAAGGGACCATCAAAATAAAGTTAAACCTAAATTATAAATAACAACAGTAATAAAAATATACAGAAAATAAAAAATGTCCATAGACAGAACTGTGAATGTGCATATGTCCTATGTACGGATGAAGGTTTGATGAGTTATTTACAGATGTACAGGTACTGGGGTGTGTTGTGTTGTTCAGGTGGGATATAGCCTGAGGGAAAAAACTGTTCTTGTGTCTGTCTGTTTTGGTGCACAGTGCTCTGTAGTGCCAGCCAGAGGGCAACAGTTCAAAGAGAGAGTGAGCTGGGTGTGAGGGGTCCAGAGGGGCTTTCTTAGTCCTTTGTAATATCAAGTAAACACTCACATTGACCACCCTCTCTATGTGTGGTGAAAAAAAAAGTCATTTTCTCTGGTTTTAGAACTGCAGGAGTTTTCCCACCTGCCAACAGGAAACTCTGGAAAAACAAGGGAGGGATTCATCAGCAGTGACTTTGTAGTGACAGTTTCACTGTGTCAGTTGTTTAAAGCTGGCAGCGCATTTCTGCTGTCACCTTTTTGACACATTTGAAACATTTTCATCATTTACTCATCCTCAAGTTCTTCCAAACCTGCACAAATTTCTTTCTTGTGCTGACCGCAAAAGAAGACACTTTAAAGAATGTGGGTAACCAAACAATTGATGGTCCCCATTGACTTGCATAGTATTTTCATACTAGTGAAATTAAAGGGGACAAGCAACTATTTTGGTTACCCGCATTCTTCAAAAATGTAATATTTGTGTTGTGCAGAAGAAAGAAATTCACACTGGTTTGCAACATCTTACCCTTTAATGTCCTGCATATTCCTTCCAGAGGGTAGCAGATGTGCTTGTCTTATATGAGGGCAAAACAGTTAGTTTTAACTGAGGGCTTGTGTTGAATAAATATGAGATCCTCTGGTGCACTGCCAGCAGCTTGATGGCCAAACCGGTTCAGAAAGAGGGAACTCTTCTACAAGAGTGAGAGCGTTTGTCTTCCTTTATGTCTCTTCCTCTGGTGAGGGAAACTCTTTAAGCCATGAAGTTATTTGTGATCTTAATGTATACAGAAAGTTCTGGCCTGTCTGCATTAATACCAAAACTTAAAACCCACTCCAGACATAATCTCATTGCTCTTTAAGAGCTCTAGGCTAATGTTAGACTGCCACTTAAACTGAATCAATTGAACACTGCGAATTTGAAACAGACTCTCTTAGCTGATGACATTAAGACATGGGGCATGAACTCTGTTTACCAATCAGTAGCTTTGTTTATGTGCATTCTCATTCTAGTAAGCATGGTTCAAAAGATATTTTACGTTTCATAAATTATGATGCTGTTCTTCCACTTTGATATGTCAACCATATTCGTTTTTTTTTCCTACTTTTAGCAGATGGTCCGTTTGCAGGCACTCCGCCCACCTACGGTTACGATGCGGATCGAGCGGAGGAACAGCGCCGACACCATGACATTCTGCCCTACATCGATGATTCCCCCTCCTCCTCCCCTCACCTCAGCTCCAAGAGCCGCAGCAGTCGAGACACTCTCTCCTCCGGTTCGATCGAGTCCTCCAAGTCTGTAAGTCACCTCCTTCCCAGCCAGACAGCGATGAATCTGACATTTAGATTTTTTGGCCTTTGTATAATTGCGTTTATGTTACAGATACAAAATAATTGATTAAACAAATATTTGACTGCAGAATCATACTCGTTATATTTTGTTGGGCATAGAGAGATGAATGCTTTCTTGGTGGTGTGCGAAGGTAAAGAGTACGCATTAGAGATTTCTTTATGCATGCATGGATCCATGATAGGAGTCCACCAAGTATATGCCATCTGTGAAGCAGTCCATTATGAATAACTGTACCAGTGAACCCACATATATTTATAGCCTCAATGGTAATGGTACACAACAAAACCAGTGAGCTGTGAAATTTGGCAGATTTCAAAGCTTGCAGATTCTGAAGTGCTGAGTCTGCATAGTACAATTCTAATTGAACATTTAGTGCTTATCGCAGCTTAATAAATATTATAGCTCGGCACTGCGCAGAAGAATCTCACGTCGTTCAGTGCATGCAATCGTGCGTGATCTAAAGAAATTCTTTCTAGTTGCTATTGTTATCAACTATGATTTAAAGTTATCATGGCTTTCATTTCAGAGCCTCAGGAAACTGTCTTCATCCTGCATAGTGGCCATCAAATTAAATTACTGATTGTAAAACAGAGCTTTCTTGCTTCATTGACACAGCCATTGGCTGTCAGATTGATTGATGTCCCTCCCTGCCAATACCAGGCCCAGAGGCAAGCAGTTTATTTGGGCCCTTATGACCTCTGTGTTCAGCTCCCTCATGGATTTTAATCAATACAGAGTAGAAACTCACCTGCACACACTCATGCACCCTTCCCCAGTAACACCTACGTGCTTTACTTGTTTACCCAACATATACACAACCAGGGATTTGAAATATGAATGGATTCAAAGAGGGATTTGCTATGTAAACATCTTGAATTGAGCTGCAAATAAACTTGCAATTGACACTACAGAGGGGTGGTCACCCATTTTTCAGACACAATTTCATTTCAATGAGCGCGAATTGCATGTTTAAGAATAGTCTTGTCATGCTGTCACAAAGAGCTGTTTTAGATGCCACTCTATTTAAATTAAGCTAAAAATGATCAAAGAAATCTTGTGTGCTTCAAAAGATTGAATTTGGGCAAATAATTGTTCAAGAAATCACTTTAACTTCATATTGAAAGTTATACCTTTTCTGTATGTTGGCCTCATAATGTAACAAATCTGTTTTTTATTAGGTCGCATTTCAAAGTACAGTATAAGACAAATGAAAATCCAAAAATGGGGCAACTTCCATTAGCTTCCAGATAGAAAAATAGGTATTATAAAAGTTAATGTGAATCAAACAAGTTTATAATAACTCATTTATTATGTACCCTATGTTTAAAACATCATCTAATTACATGTGGTTAAATATTTTTAACCATATATTTATCTATATATTCCTAGTTGTTATTGACATACTGTACTGTGTATGTTCTTTAAACATGTTTGTTTCTTTCTTGTTGGAGCGGTTTGTCATTTTTGCCTGAAAAATAGTTTCTCGTCCTTGCGTTTTCAATAAGCGAGGGTTATTGTTTGAGCATCTGAGATGAGCTCAACTCATTTTCATGCGCTGGAACGCTGACATGCTTTGATTAATAAATATGTGGATGAATAAAAGATGGTGATCTAGAGATACAGGGGTGCCCCCTGGGGTGAGACGTCTAGCACCCAAGAGTTCATGAATAAAACCTTGATTTCCACCTTCTGCCTGCTTGAAGGTTTCAGTGGTGGGATTTACTCTGTCACCAGGTGGGGTTTTACATCTAATATCAGTTGGTGAGATTAGAAGAAATGTATGCAGTGAAAGCATTTTAACATCACCTCAGCTTAAAAACTCAAGCCAGTATAGTCTACAATGATAACACAGTCATGAAGCAGATGGATGTTTTATCCTAAAATCTGGACTGGAAAGTCTCATGAGACTATCACAAACATCTGTGGTTTCCACTACCTGTGCTGTGGCCATGGAAACCAACATTTCAAGCCCACTTAGCCGTCATCAGCACTTGGAAACCCTACACACGACACATAGATATGCCTTGCTTTTGGATGGATTCTAGTATCTCTAACACTTTACTCAGGGCTTTGTGAATAGTGTGGACTACATAAAGGCCTTATTCAGTTCAAAGGTGTTATGAATTTCCCATGATTCTCATGTAGCCAAGATGGTTATTATAAGACCATAAAGCAGCTCCGTTGAACCAGTGCCAAATTGCTTTTTAATAGCTCTTTTCAGCATTGCCAGTATGTAATTTAATGTCATGTGATTTAAGAGTGTGTTGTTCAGAAGTGTATGAGCTCTTTCTGTGTTCATGCAGGCGGAGTTGGACCTGGAGAAGGGATTGGAGATGAGGAAAAGGGTGTTGTCTGGAATCCTGGCCAGTGAAGAGACCTACCTCAGCCATCTGGAGGCGCTGTTACTGGTAAAAGTGCCTCAAGCTTGATTTTGCTAACAGTGCGTGATTATATTTGCACAAGGAGTCTTAAGTGAGACGTGTCAGTCAGCTGAGTGATTATGCCACTGATCTTAAAATTAGATGATCTTACCCATCATCTGCAACAGGAAAGTCATACATTTAAAAACATGTGAACATGTGTTTGTGATGATGTACATTAGCAGGGCAAATTTATGCTAAATGCAGATTCTACTGCTACTCTTTTTAAGGACACATTAAATTAATCAAACGTGAGTTTAAGGACTTTTTTTTTTTTTTTATATCCATCAAATCAGCATATTAGAATGATTTCTAAAGAATCACGTGACACTGAAGACTGGAGTAATGGCTGCTAAAAATTCAGCTTTGCCATCACAGAAATAAATTACATTTTAAAATATATGAAGCTGGAAAACTGTTTCAAATGGAATAAATAGTCTTGAAGAGCATAAGAGACTTCTTACCAACCCAGCCTCAAAATTTTGAACAGTGGTGTATAGTTGATTATATTGTCACTAAAATGTTCAAATGTCTGTTCCTGCTCCTTTGTCAGCCCATGAAGCCCCTGAAAGCAGCAGCCACCACCTCCCAGCCTGTCCTGACTGTTCAACAGATCGAAACCATCTTTTTTAAAGTGCCTGAACTCTACGAGATCCACAAAGAATTCTATGATAGCCTTTTACCCAGAGTGCAGCAGTGGAGTCACCACCAACGTGTGGGAGACCTTTTCCAAAAACAAGTGAGTCAAATTCTCTAAACAGACCCCTTTTCAGGTTAAACACAACATAAAATTGAAATGGACCCTATTTACGTTTTGTCAGAAAATTGTAATAACTTGCTTAGGGTCTGACATCATTTTTTAAACTCCTCCTACCAAATGCCTAATCTGATTTAGAGTAAAGAATTTTATTCTGATCATATTGGAGCGCTTCAGCTGTCTAGTCTCTTTCCACTTTTGTGCCCCATGAGGCTGAATAAGAATTAACATTTATCTCTAAATCAAGGAATCCTAAATGAATCATTTATGCCCCTAGAGCAACACCGCACAGTCACACAATGTCTGGACTGCAGGAGCCTGTGTAAAGAAAATCACATTTCAATGCTGCCTTTTTTCACCCAGCCACTTGGGCAGATACTACAGTGTGTGCTTTGTGTCTCGAGGAGAGGCTATTAATAGTACCATTCGAAGATTGTGTTCTCTATCTCTGGCCCCCCCGTTCTTTTCCATTAAGTTCTTTCCTCACGTGACTCTGCTGACTGTTAGGGGGGGCAGATAAATCCCTCCTCGGTCTGTCCGGCCAGCTCACTCAGGAGTCATATTCCACATTTATTTATCTTTCCATTTTCCCCTTCATTGTTCCCCACTTTCACCATCCCACGCTTAATAAACGGAAGGTACAGTCGCCAAGTTGTGGTTTCCCCAGAAGGTGCTGGGCTTTCCTCAGACAGTCAGTTAGTCAGTCAGGCAGTCATTTTGACCGGAGGCTATTTGTCACTGATCCCCTCACCCTCTCCCGCGTCTATTAAAAAGAATCCGGAGGCAGGAGGCGAGGCAGTGCTCGAGGAGGCAGCCTCCCTAAAAAGACACTTTCTCGCAGCAGGAGAGACAAGAAGATAAATGAAAGCGAGAGATATAGTCAGTGTCGGTGATAGAAATGTCTCCTGCAGTTTGTGTTGTTTCTTCCTTCCCGACAGCTCATGTTGAGGAAGAAAACGCAATGTAAATCATGAGCAAAGTCGTTACGGGAGTCTGCATGTCAAAGGTGATGTTTGATGTCCTGCTCCGCTGTGAGAAAGATGCTAATATTCCTGCTCACTTGCACTAAATGTTTTACGCCTGTCGCTTACACATGTATGTAAATTCTTAGGAGACTTTTCTCCTAACAGCAAGAAATTCTGACATTCCCATCTTTTCTGTGACCTACTTAAACATCGTTAAATGCACAGAGCAGAGGAACATGCTTTTATCTTCAGCTGGGCCTGGCATATGGTCATGTCATCATGAGGAAGTGTGTCGAGGCTGAGAGGATGTGGACACTGCTGTGCTGAAGTCTCTGTCAAGCTGTCTCAACCAGCTGACGTATCAACTTTTTTGTTTGTCTGTCATGTTTAGATGCATTTCAGCCTTCTCAAAACAGCCTTAGCACACAACTTCTCTGTATTTACATAATGAATAAATGGGCTGGTTATGTGTTATCTGAATGAATGAATGAATGGATAGACCGATAGATAGATAGACAGACCGATAGATAGGTAGATAGATAGATATTCCTCAAGTTTAAAAATGTCCTATTCCACTTTCAGACCTTAAACCTACTGTACTATAAACACCCTGTGGTCTGTGTGGGTCCTAGCGCCTCAGTATAGTGATGGGGACACTGTACTGTCAGCAAGCACTGTCCTTCGGATGAGACGTTAAACCGAGGTCCTGGCTCTCTGTGGTCATTAAAAATCCCAGGATATCCTTCGAATAAGTGTAACCCCGGCATCCTTGCCAAATTCGCCCATTGGCCTCTGTCCATCATCATGGCCTCCTAATCATCCCCATATATATTGATTGGCTTCTTCACTCCTTCTCCTCTCCACCAATAAGCTGGTGTGTGGTGGGTGTTCTGGCGCAATATGGCTGCCGTTGCATCATCCTGGTGGATGCTGCACATTGGTGGTGGTTGAGGAGATCCCCCCCCTTTCCATGTAAAGCGCTTTGAGTATCCAGAAATGTGCTATATAAATGTAACGAATTATTATTATTTTATTATTTTTTTTTTTTTGTTCACAGAAGCACTGCAGGCGCATGTTGCGACGATATGTGAATCCTCATGGTCTGTTGTTTATGTTACCATTCGCGCATATAAAGCTAAAGCCCTGAAAAAAAATTACATTCTAATCTTACTGGTTAACGATCGACTAATGAGCTTCGGTTGTTGGTCAGGAATGTAATATAAATTAACAAAATTCTGTCATTACACAATTCTCCACCAGATTTACTATGCTGCACGCAAGTTCAGGTAACTCACAAACTTGCCTACACGAGCTGAGACCTGACGTGAGATTTGATTGTAGCCACCGTTTACATCTATATTGATAAATTCCAACTTTTGCGTAGAAACGACCATACGCCCACATTTCTGTCGGGCGTTTGTTTCATAAATGAGGCCCATAGTGTCTACTCTGACTACGGTCTCTTAGTTTAGTTGGTTTCGTATGTTTTAAACCCATTTGATTGAAGTTGCTTCAGTCTGTTTACATTTCTAAATTTTCACTTTCTTAAGCTTAACACATCCCTTCACAGTGCTCAGCCACGGTTTGACTCGACCCAGCATGTGTTGTCGTTGCTTTATTACGGTCATCATCCCTCTCCACGCTGTAATGAGGTTGTCGCAGAGTAAATTCCCGTCCGCCACGCTGCAGATAGATTCTGGCCCGGAGCGGCTGTTTCTGCTCAGCATGGAGAGGATTGCACACACTGCGAAAATTACTTCACTTATGGTCTCTTTGGCCTGTGCAAAATAAAAGATTTATCCCCGGATGTACCACCAAACCTGGACAGGTACCAATGGTGTCACTTGGGGTTGTGGGGTGAAACTGAAGTATAACTAAAGTCATACAGGCATGGAATGACATGAAGATGAATAAATCGCCACTTCGGAATTATAAGGATCTATCTGCATTCTGAGCAGTACTGAAATATTGAGCTTCATAATACAGGAAAGGTCCTCGAGTCGGGATTCGAACTCGGGATGACCGTAGAGCAGCAGCACTGTATGTCGGCACACTGCCTATAAAGCTATAGGTGCTGACTGAACCTTTTTGTTTTCTAAAGTAACAAAAACATTGGGTCATAAGGGCAAAAACTTGGTAGAGAATCTAATCTAAAGCTAATAAAATGAAAGTGTAAAGCCAAATTACTACAGATTATGACCGTTTGAAGAAATCAAAAACATATTCTACAGTAGCTGAATATGTACTCTTAAATTGTCAAATCCACATGGTCAGTCCAGGCAGACAAATGTTTTAGCTAGCTCAGCTCCAGCTTATTTATTATCATGCGTATACATCCACACAACCCCTTTATCATCTAAAGTATATTTGTGTTTTTGAGAAATTGATTGAGCTGTTTCCAGAGAGAGGCTTTCAGCTCGTAACAGGATGGCTATTGAGTTTGGATGGGCTAAATCAGATTTTCAAATGTGCTTTTTACAAGCGCCAGCCGCACGCATTAATTGCTCACTGTAGAGTTGGCCTCTGCTGCCATGGCAACCGCTGTAGGCTCTATAGCCACGCACAGCAACGGCCCAGCTGCTCCTGCGGCGATGACACTGTCCCGTCTGTCCACCCCATGTCATCACGGCGAGTCCATGCGTGCAGCTCACTCATTACCAATAGTGTCGCTGTTAGCCAGAAGCGGGAACTGTCATCTTGGATATGCTCATAAATCTCAACAGTTTGCATCCTACTGTTTTAAAGTCCACCATACATGGGCAACAAAGACAAAAAGATGCATGAGTGGATATGACTCACTTTGTTTTCTCTTCCTGCAGGCTAGCCAGCTTGGAGTGTACAGGGCCTTTGTGGATAATTACGAACTCGCCGTGGAGACCGCAGAGAAGTGCTGTCAAGCAAACACACAGTTCGCAGAGATCTCTGAGGTAATGCCTACTGGAGTGCTCAAGGTCTTGTTATTCTAATACGGGAACAGATACCTCTACCCAAAATCCCCAGCTTAGAAGGAATAGAATTAGTACCCTATAAAATCTGTTTTATTTTTATTGTTTTTGACGTTTTAATATTTCTATTTACATTTTGTTCATCAAAAAGCATGTCTAATTAATTGAAATCATGAAACTTACACAATTTAACATCTATTTAATAAGGCATTTTTAAGGCCCTAACAAATAGTTTTTTGTGTTTTTTCCCCTCAGATTTAGTTTTATTTTGATAAATTTCTGTTTTCCATTTTAATAGTTTCATTAAATTTTAATAATCAAAAGCATCTCTAAATAATTGATTTTATAAAAAACTAATTTATTTATTTATTCAGAAATTCTGTGTTGTGTATTTACATTTTTCTGGTAAATATTCCTTAAAAATAATGTTTTAATAATAATTTTATTATCATTACATGAAGTAGCCTAATATATTCCTGTTACAGTTTCTTTAAGTTAAACCGAACTCTTAATTTTCACAGGTTGTTAAGACCTTTAAGTTTCTCTGTTTATATGATATGGCCATAGTTTTTCTCAGAAGAAACGGCAAAATGCTCATGAAGTGACTCTCAGAGCAATTCTAGAGATTATGTTCATGTGTTCATATATTGAGGTGGTAGAGACTGAAAACACACACGCACGTAATGTTACATGCACATAAGCAAAACTGCGCGTCTGTGCCATTCATTCATACAGACACATGCAGAACATGCAGGATTCATATTTAAAAAAGTATTTTGCTGATTAATATTCACAGACACTAGTCTGTGTCTTGTTTTGTTTTAAGTGAACTGACCTACTTTTGGTTTATTCATCCAAAATTTGGTAAATTCCGTGTTATACAGTAAATTCCATTTTTATGACTGGATTCCGTGATTTTGTCCTCGTTTTCTGAATCACGAAAATCATAGGGCCCTATCCACCTTATTTTTCAACATGGAAGTAAGCCGTTTTCTGTCAATGTGGGAGACTTTTGGTTCATTAACCGCTGTAGGGAAATAACGAGAAGAATAACAAAGTGCAGTAAATGGTAAAATGGTTTGCACTACAACCTAGTGTGTTCATAATTAGGATAATACGTTAAAATAATACACCACACCAGTTTGAATATCAAGCCACAAAAAAGCAGCAAAAAAAAATAGCTGGAAGTGGGTGGAAGCCAGACACATTAAATTTACAAATGGCCACGCCCGCTCTTGTAGGAAAAATAAGGTGGATAGAATCCTGTATCATAGTTGATACTGAAATGTAATGATTCTTGAAACCAATTTTGATAACAAAGCCAAAAGAATGGTTTTGTTATGGACAAAGTACCAGTATTTTTATCATCCTTAATTCAGGCTTATTGTATTGGTTTAAAGTTAGAAAACAAGAAAGTGGAATTGCAGCTTCAACAACTTCCAATTAGATCTACTGTTGAAGCATCCTGCCATCAAAGAACAAGTAATTTCCAGCTTTTATGCAGGGCTTTACCTGCCGCACTCCTCCATGGGGTCACTCAGAATGACTGATTAACCAGAGAGACCAGGATAGCAAATCTAAAAGTGGCGCTCAATGCTCTTCAGAGTTCAGCGGGAGATTTTATGCCTTGCTAAATGTTTTGAAGAGAGGGTGTCTGGAATAAAATCTACATGATGATGCTCACGTCGTCCCACTTTATTCCCCCTGCCAGCCGTTGTCATGCCAACTTCTCTTTACACTTTGGATATTCCTCCCTTCTAGCACGACCAAAAGCGAACATTTAGGATAATTGTTTGTTCGCATTGGCGGGGGTGGACAATTTCTAGTGGGTTCTAGAGCGTATTGCCACCAGTGTAAAGCTTGCTATAGGAAACATTTACTTAGTGCCTACCATATGCAGATCAAATGTGACAAGCTAATTTATTCATTTAGTCTCTCCCGAAAGGGATTCTTTCAATATACAGAGAATAGAGGAGAGAGAAGCTGAATATACACCATAACAGAATAAGTACACAGTCAAGTATTTAACAGCAAGTTTTGTTTATTTTTACATGTAATGTTTGGACTATCATGTGCTATTTACAAGTCTGATAAGCTGTACAATCTACATAGCAATCCATCTATATAACCAGCTATCATTTGTCAGGAGAATATCTGCTGTAATATAAAGAACATCATATTCCTGAGATCGCATTTACCAGCTCTGCATGATGGTGTGCACTTCACAGGTTTATTGATCCTGAGTTTGTCTCTGATATCTCTGCAGAGTCTCAAGGTCAGGAGCACCAAGGAGTGCAAGGACCTGACAGCCAAATACTCACTGGAAAGTAAGAAACAACAGGATTGCATTTATTGTTTTCATATTATATGGTCATTATATTATCTGTAGTATTTTCATTGAGCTTAAGTGTTGCACATTTTGCTCTCAGCTTGTCATGTCGTTGCTTCTTTTAAATTCAGTTGCATAAAACCCATTGAGTGGGTGGATTAGATAAGGTTTCAAACATCGGCATTTGAGCCTGCAGTATGAAAGTGGCTCTTGTGAATAATCGCCCACTGTGTGTGTTCTCTTCTGTCTTGTCTTTGCCAGCTCTGCTCTATAAACCAGTGGACAGAGTGACCCGGAGCACGCTTGTTTTACATGTGAGATAAGTTTATCATATTTTCTTTATGTGTTTGATAAATGTTTGTTTATCACTTTTACTATTGCTCATATTTAGGATACGTTCCAATTGCAAGATAGTGCCTTGGGAAGTTTACTTTCCATGGCCATCTTAAGTGAGATTCCACGTTGTAAGGAGTGTACTTAGTCCAAAAGGCACTGTAAACAACATAGGGAACAAATGTACATCGGTGCATCTACCAATCCAGAAAATGTGAAAAAGAACAACCCAGTAAACACTTTTTTTTTTTTTTGGTAAGCCTCTCTCTACAGGCGTGTGAAAAAGCAAGCCGCTCAGATTTCATTGAAAGAGGAACTTATTATAATATTACGGCCCCTTATTATAATATTAATAATATCTGCTATTTTCCACCCACGGCACCGCCGTTGTGTTTTCACAAGCATCAATAGTGTGTACCAGTTCTAATGCCATGGTGTAAGTTCGAACAAAGCATGCTAACTGTTCTGTCTTTGGCTGCACTGACCAGCACAGAACACTGTTTGGAGTCCCAGCCTCAGAGGAGACAAGAGAGCAGTGGATTTATTGATTTATTTACTGTATATTATGCTGCTGCCACACAGATCTAATATAAACATGCAATTTCTTTCCCAGCTGTTTACGTTCAGACATAACCAACTCTTTTGTGTTTTTCTCATCAACTTGTGTATATTTGGCCGTTTAAGCACAATAAGACATGAAAGAGAACTTAGTTTATTACTCGCATGCTGGGTGAAATCCGTTTTCTGTGTGCGTGCTTCGAATGTGCGCACTCAGAAAACCGTATATCAGAATTTTAAACTAATATGATTTCAGCGCAATAGACATGATCATCGAAACCAGACAGATGTTTTTTAGCAGAGTATCTGAGGAACTAACTGTAAAGACAGCCCTATTCTGCAAAAGAGGGCAGGGAGCAGCAGCTCATTTGCATTTAAAGAGATGTGTGGTATTTTGAGCTGAAACTTCACAGACACATTCTGGGGACACCTGAGACGTATGTCTTGTAAAAAGGGGAAATAATAGGTATCCTTTAAATCTGTTTTTTGGTTGAATGTTTGTGTTTATTTTTTTACAGGATCTTCTGAAACACACACCTTCCAGTCACCCAGATTACCCCCTTCTTCAGGACGCCCTCCGCATCTCACAGAATTTTCTGTCTAGCATTAACGAAGAGAGCACGCCGCGCCGCCAGTCCATGACAGTGAAGAAGGGAGAGGTGAGTGTGGAGACCCCTCCTTCCTTCCATCTTACCTCTCTCCCTCTCTCATAAGTCCTCCATCTTGTTTACAATGGACAGTGTTTGTCAAAAACATATTTTTAAAGGGCACAGAAATGTCAAAATTCCAGGTCGCACATAGTACAGGTGCCCTGAAGCCATCCAGCCAATGAGCTCCCATCAGGATATACAGGCAGTCATTTCCATCCATCTCAGAGCCGGCCCACCCTCTGCTTTCCGCACAACCTATCCTTGGGCGACTCTGCCTTCTCTCTATTTCACACTAGCATATACTCTCCATCTCCACAGAGGGTTTATGCTATAAATAAAACATCTTCTATTTGTTACTGAACTCTTTGCTGCATTTGAGTTGTTTGTGCTCAGATCTAGTCGGATTTATTTTTAATCATCTCTTCGGTATCTGCTTACTAATGCTCTTGAGTCATGATGATGTCATTCATTAAAGGCGGTAAGAAAGCGCTTACCCTCGCTGACCCCGGCAGAGAAGATCACCTTTAAAGAGAATTATCTTGGGAAGATACATTTGCTTTTCGACACAGAGACTCTCTGTGCCGCCCCCTTCATTCCAGCAATGTGGCCTCAAGAGAGTGGCAGATGAATTGTTGCTTTGTGTGATTGATGGCGAGCAGCGCTTGTGTGTAATTTGCCTTAATGAGTCACCTCGCTCTGACTCGCAACTCATTGATTATTCATAAAAGGCCATCTTGTGTGGAGCAGGCTCCGCCTACTTCGAGTAAACAGTGAGGAGGAGTTTCCTACCACTCTCTACACCCCTCCCGCCTTCCTCCCTCGGGCACATGCGGACGGACCAACTGATCAAATATTGATAGTGTGTGCATGAAAGGAACTCATGGAAATCAATGTGTTGTTGTGGAGCTTATTGTCTTTCAGCCCTGTCTAAGAAAACACAAGCCTTAGTTTAGCCTTTTGTTTTTAGAGTTTCTTTATGATTTAATTACCATGATTTCTTTATTAGCTCAGGCCTGCATCACTAATACTGTTGCTCATACTTCAGGGTTTTAAAGAGACAATGATTATTAAATTTTGGTATGTAGCATCTATCACTGTTTAGCTTGTAGCATTTAAAGCGTATCTATTTTGTTTGCTTATAGGTTTTTTGGTATAGCATTTTTTACTTGTTTACACAAAATAGTATAGTTTTTAAGGTATTTATTGGTTTTCTGCAATAACATAAAAATAATTAGTGGCTTATTGGTATCGGCTGTAATTTTTATATCGGTGTACTTATTGTTTCATTAATTTGTTTAATTTAGTTATTCTAGAGATGCATCTAGCTTGAGTGGAGAGGTACAGTATGGTGCCCTAAGCTTACTTCTTTGGTTGATGCCAATGAACAATGATCTCATTATTTAAGAGTAACTTCAGAACTGATATCAGTGGGCAGCTAGAAGCATTAGCATGATTGTTCAGGTCATGGTTGCGTTGATTAGCTATGGGCTTCTAGTGTTACCCGTGCTGGAAACTGGAGGTATGCGGGTGAGAGAGAGAGAAGAGATTCAGGGTGGCCCCAGAGGCCTGCACTAGCTGGGTCGAAGCCACTTAATTAAAATGCAAATGAACCTGCCGATTTCACAAAGCAGCTTTCAGTGTCTGCGATACATGCGCACGCAGCGATGTGTGATGGGCTTTGTATGCAGCTGCACACATGTGTCATTGCAAACCGTGTACGCACACATGCTAATGCATGAATATGCACATCAAATGTATATGCATACACAACCTGAAGACCTTAGGTTCGTCAAAGCCACCTGCTCTGTTCAAAAGACCATCACAAATGTATGCACATCAACATATAGCACACACAGACTCATGTGATGAGCATTTTGTTTCTCACTGTACCTTTAGGACACAGAGGTAATTTAAGCACATAAAAATTTACTTCATTCTTTAATGTAATGCTGTCAGGGATATGCCCATAATACTAATAAAAGTAATAATTTTAAGTAGCTTGTTATGTTAAGGCTAAAAATGTGCAACCCAGAGGGGTTTCTGTCTTTACCACACAAACACAAACTGTATGAGCCGCTCCGTTTTTTTTTTTTTATTGTGAATGGCTGTGTGTTTAATTTTCAGTGGTTTCAGTCTGTTTGTAGTGGGTGATTATGAGATATTGCTATTGTCATGTTTGTACTGGAGGCAAACTGTTGGAAAATGTCATCTGATGTGCTGAGACAGCTCATTTGAGCGTTTCGTCTTTTACAGAGAGGAAAAAAGCACATCATGTTCACTGTAGACTGGTAAGATACTGGTATAGTTTTGCAAACAATGTACAGTACAAGTGTTTGCAGAAGAAATTTAAGATACCAAGCTTGTTTGTTTTTGGTCGTGTGTGTATGCCTGTGTCTTGCAGGATGAAGAAGAAAGAGAGAGGAAGAGAGGCTTTGCATTTCGCCTACAGTGAGATTGTTCTGGAAATGCCAGTCATGTAAATGCTGATATATAGCGCTCTTTGAAAGGAACACAGTTTAGTGTCTGCTGCTGGGTGCATGTTTTTATTGTATTGTTGTTTGTTGGATAGAAAGTATAAGGGAGGGAACAGCTTATTATGTAAAGTTAACAGCTCACTGGCCTTTTAGAGGTACAGTGATCTTTGTGCGCTGTATGTTTAAGATGGTATTTTTGCACTACCTCTGTGCAAATAAAATAAAATAATACACACAAACATAGTAGTTATAGTAATAATAATGAAATACCAAATGCCAATATTTATTTTTACCATGATTATATATTTTTTAGAAAGTACATATTTTTCACTGTAGTAATTATATTATATTTTTCACAGTAATATTTTATATTATAGATATTTTTTAAAATAACAGATCAATGGTCAATTATACAATTTAGTGGACATTATATAAAATATATAACCACAGAATATCCCTAGAATAAAGCTCTCTGCTGTTTATACCAACCCCTGGAGGGCTGAATGAATTACCAGTGGGACAAGAATCATAAATAAGTACAGAGTGCCTCATCTTCCCTTTGATTAATAGCTTGTGGCAAAGTGAGATCTGCGAAAGTTCCTTCACTCACAGTTATGCCACTAGACACTATTGTTTTCTGTAAACATATCGCCCTCCCATCTTTTTCTTCTTTCTCTTATGAAGCGTTCAGCAAACAAGTTTTAGATAACCTCTTTGGAAGTGGTATGTGCTTCCTGCATGATTCCCCTTTGAAACAGGACCAATATAATCTTGGTGGTGTGGGAGCATTTGGGAACATTGTGTTTCCCAGGATCCCGTTTCAGTATTGCTGAGTGCGATCTTTTGAGCACAAACAGCTCTTTGAGTCTCTGCATTCACTACTGGATTCATCTATCCCATTTCAAGACAGTAACCATCTACTTACACAAGACCCCGCACATTAATTACTACCAAAACGGCTGAGCTGAGGAGAAATAGGCACTGTTAACCGCTGATTGAACTGTTTGCATTGACTAAATGATGTAATTGCTCTTCTTGTTGGTAGAGATGTGGAAAGAGGCTCTTTTCTCTGCCACTGCACTTCTGTATGCAGAAAATGGAGCCATGTGGAATAAAAATCTCATTTTTGGCGGTGCCATAAGTTGAAATCAAGCCATTACACTTTGTTCTGGAAATGCAATGACGCACAACATGGCTGGCATGCTGGGAGTTTTGGAATGAGTATGCGGTGACTCTTCCATCTCTTCTATGTCCCCAGCTGCAGACAGCACATCACACACACACAATGCTGGGATACATTTTTGGGTGAGTCAACGGCAGTGATGTTGTTGCATCAAAAATGAGTTGTCTTTGAATGTGGAGGTGAGTGGAGCCAGGTTAGAGTGTCTCATTGGATGAGATGCTTGTGATATCATCTTTTGTTTCCCCACTGCAGAGGTGACGTGAAGCTGTGGGAGCACTGATGCATGACATGTGGCCGGGGGATGTGTTATACGCATATGTGTGTGTTTTCACACGTTAACCGTCGCTTAGGCTCGCGGGACTATCACTTAGCATATGATCTGTGGATGGAGTTACCTGTTTCAAAATGTCCTCCCAATTTTCTCATTTCATAAACACAAAGAAGACTCGTCAACACCAGCTCACTGCTCTTTTCTGAGAGTTGATGCCATGTTTTTGGAAATAGAGTGGGACTGCCCCCTAGTGGCACTTCTCATCTAAACAAGTCAAAATTGTTCTGTTATATTAGCATGATTTCTGAAGGATCATGTGAAACTGAAGACTGGAAAAGGCTGAAAAATGAGCTTTGCCATCACAAGAATGAATTACAGTTTAAAACAAATTAAATTATATAACAGTTATTTTAAATTCTAATAATACCAACCCCGAACTTTTACTTTTAAAGTTGTGTGTGTGTGTGTGTGTGTGTATGTGTGTGTGTGTGTGTGTGTGTGTGTGTGTGTGTGTGTGTGTGTGTGTGTGTGTGTGTGTGTGTGTGGAGAGAGATAAGATATGTCTGAACTGAAATTTGCCTGCATTGTTTTTGTGTATGACAGAACCGTCAGCTGTTGAAGGACAGCTTCATGGTGGAGCTTGTGGAAGGGGCTCGGAAACTACGCCATGTTTTTCTCTTCACTGACCTCCTGCTCTGTGCCAAACTGAAGAAGCAGATTGGAGGGTAAGGAAAATCTCTGTTTTCTCTCTCCCATCTTCTCCTTTCATTTCTAATTTTCCTTCATTCTGTCTGCTCTGTCATCTCACTCTCTTCCTATTTTTAAAAATGGACCACTTTAATTCTCATTTACCATATAAGTATTGTTGAGTCAAATACACTTGTATTATTTTCACAACCTGAGCCTAACATCCTGGCTCTTTAGACCTGTGGGCCCAGTTGGCACCAACATCAGTGCTCTATAATCAGATTTCAGGATGTATTTTTGCCTGGATATTAAATTATTTTCCCTATCACCCCATTTCCCCCTTGTGCTGTCTGTCTGCCTGCAGGAAAAGCCAGCAGTATGACTCCAAGTGGTACATTCCTCTCTCAGACCTCACCTTCCAAACGGCAGAAGAGTCTGAGCCCCTGCCTATCCCACAAGCCCCTGATGAGGAGCTGGATGCCATTAAGATCAAAATCTCGTCCCTGAGGAGTGAGATCCAGAGAGAGAGGGTACAGAATATTTTAGGCAACTTTTCACTCAAATTTTCATGGTGATGATATCATTTGTAATAATTTTATGAAATTAGAAAAATTGTGAAATTGTGTGTTCTCAGACTTGCAGACCTCACTGTGTATTAATAGTTTTATATTCATATATGTAAAAAAAGATTACAATCTTAAATACTTGCTGTTTTTTTAAACATATATATATATTAGGCAACACAACTTTTTTTCAAAATTGATAATAAGAAGAAAGGCTTCTTAAGCAACAAATCAGCATATTATAATGATTTCAGAAGGATCATGTGACACTGAAGACTGACATTATGATGCTAAAAATTTAGTTTTGCTATCACAGGAATATACATATATATATATATATATATATATATATATATATATATATATATATATATATATATATATATATATATATATATATATATATATATATATATGAATAACAGCAAGTATTTAAAATCTTTTTTTTTTATATACAAAATTATATATTTTGTAAAATATATTTAATAACTTAAATTGTAATAATATTTCACAATATTATTGTTTTTACAGTTTTTGATCAAATAAATTAAGCTTTGGTGAGCACGAAATACATTGAAAAATCTTACCAGTCCAAAATTTTTGAACAAAAAAACTTTGAAAAGCTGTCTCTCAAAACCTTCTGACCTGGACATAATTTTTTGGGCAACATACATGCATTCAGAAGTTCACGAGACGGCTCACTAGATTTTAAGATTGCTTTGTGCTTCTTGCCTCAACAGAGGGCCAACAAAGGGTCAAAGGTCATGGAGAGGCTGAAAAAGAAGCTGTCGGAACAGGAATCGCTACTGCTACTGAACTCTCCTAACATGCCCCTCAGAGTACACAACCGCAATGGAAAGGTAAGAGCTAGTGATTCACAGCCTTTCTGTCGTATCTGATTTTCATCCTCACAATCCTCTTCAACATTCCTGCTCATGCTCACAGTCCATGTCGGTTATGTGTTTCAGTGCTACATGTTTCTGATCTCATCGGACTACGAGCGTGCTGAGTGGAAGGAAGTGATCCGAGAACAGCAAAAGAAATGTAAGTGGCATTGTCACAGAAATCAGCAGTAGATCAGGTGGTAGTGTTTTTGTGATTTCAACTGAATGCTTGCTTATTTTCCAGGCTTTAAGACCTTCAGCCTGACTTCCATGGAGCTTCAGATGCTCACCAATTCATGTGTCAAACTCCAGACGGTCCATCAATTACCCCTCACTGTCAATAAAGACGGTAAGAAAGTTGCATAGTTCTTACAGATAATATGAAATAAAAACTGTTTACAATCTTATCAGATTGTCCTGGATTTCTTGTACTTGAATCTTCAGGTTAAATCAAGATTAAATAGATATTTTTCCACATCTTAAAACACTCTTCTTTCAATAATGTCATGTCTTATTCATAGCAATCTAATCAAATTACAGAAAAAATTGTGATTCTGTTGTATTTTAATTCAGTATTTATTTATTTATTTTAATTCTAGACATGTTTTGAACAGTTTTCTCTCCTTTTTTCTCCACTTACAGAGGATGAAGCTACTGGACTGTACGGATTCTTGAATGTAATTGTCCATTCTGCCTCTGGACTTAAACAGAGCTTAAGTATGTGTCTCTTTCTTTCTTCCTCTCTGTGCTCATCAAAGGTCATATACACATTTGCTTAGCCTGTCCTAAAACCCTGTGAAAAGCCAGTATCTTACAGATCCTCTTACCGCTTCCTCTCTTTAGATCTGTATTGCACATTAGAGGTGGACTCCTTCGGCATCTTTGTGAATAAAGCCAAAACAAGAGTGTACAGATACACCACAGAACCCAAGTGGAATGAGGTAATCACACGTGCCCGTCCCTGTCTGTACACCATCGATACCAAAAGACTTGCCTGCTGAAATGCTGTTGAGGCATTAAATCATAATTAAGAGCAGCAAAAGCAAGGCCATGTGGAATATGAAGACCTTCTGGACAAATTATATTACATTTTAATTAAGAGCAATTACCATCCTCAAAACTAAAGGGGAGGAAATGAGGAAATGAGGCATGGCAGGTGCTAAGTCTGATCAAAAGTACCCTAAAGCCGGGCTCACACTGTGCGTTTTTTTTTTTTTTAAGTCTTTTAGGATTGTACTTGTCAGACTGTACGAACATGATGATCATGTCACACTAAGATGAGTTAAAAATGGGTGCGTGCAAGAAAACTTGTCTGGAGTTTTACATTATCAACCCATACACGTCCAGTGACTGCAAATTGCATTGCATGCAGGACCGAAATGTTGGCTATCATGAAAAGTATATGAATGGCAGCAATTTAAGAAGAATAGTGTATGCAGCTCTACACTCCCACATGAAAACAGCGGCGCAACCAGTGTTTAAGCCCTTTCCTATAGGCTATAGAAAAGGCAACATATCAGATGAATTCCGTGAGTGGAGGATGGGAGCGCCGGAGTTTATGGCTGATAGAATAATTCTCTAGCTTTAATTCTGCTCATAGCTTGTCTTGAAAAACGGAGACAGTTTGACATTCATCGTAGGGGTAGTCACACTGCAAGAATGTGCGGCAAATCTTCTGGAGGTGAGATTTGATCGCAACAGCCATTAATAGGCTGTCGGTGAACATGTCAAACCAGTGATCAAAGACTACAGATTTTAGCCTAGGATTATAGGAATCTTTTAGGATTTTCAAAATTTGCCTCAGACGACGAAATCGTGGCCAAAATCGCACACTGTGTGAGCTGGGCTTTAGACTGTTTTGTGAAGCAAATTCAAAAGTTTTTTTGGGCAGTCTCTGTTTTTTATTATTAATAACAATGTTGTTGTTATTATTATTCTTTTTATTTATTTATTTACTTTAAATTATTTTCCCAAAAAGATGTTCTCAAGGTAGCTATGCAGTGTTTCCCATACGTTGATTTATTTGTGGCAGTATCCACATTCGAACGCCACAAATATCTCGTCTCACACACACGAGCGTGATTTTAGCACAATATTTAACATCTGTCGGACCCTTTTGGCAGCTTTTTTCCATAACGTATTCATACTGACAATCCTAGTGACTTTTTTGACAAAAACCTTTATAAAATATAATGTGAACAGCTTTATTGGGCATTCAATTGTATTACAGTATGTGACAGTTTATAGAGTTGAACAGATCTGAAGTGCCAAAACGCAAACTTGACGCAATTACGTCATGAATATGCAAATTAATATATGACGTCACCTGCCGCCACAAATCCTGTGGGAAACACTGCTGTGTATATATTTCTTATGTGTATTTGTTGTATATATTCTGGGTAATGTAGTTTCTTCTGTATTGTTTCTGCCTCAGGAGTTTGAGATTGAGTTGGAGGGCTCCCATACATTACGTCTATTGTGTTACGAGAAGAGCTACAACAAAGCGAAGATGAACAAGGAGGATGGAGAAAGCACGGACAGAATTATGGGCAAAGGACAAATCGCGGTATGATCTTCACTGCATAAACACTGTAACAAATTTGGTTGATAACTACGGAATAAAAAATAAAAAAGGCAATTGCGAGTTTTTATCTCACAATTCTGACTTTTTTTTCTCATAATTGCGTGATATAAACTTGCGAGTTAAAAATTCATAATTGTGAGATATAAAGTCGCAATTCTGAGAAATGAAGTCAGAATTGCGTGATATAAACTCATCAGTCCTTCCCCCTCCTCAAAACCGGACTTTAACTCGCAATTGTGAGTTTACATCATGCAATTCTGATTTTATAACTCGCAATTGCGAGTTTTTATCGCACAATTCTGAGGAAAAAAAGTCAAAATTGCGAGATATAATCTCGTAATTGCGAGAAAAAAGTCAGAATTGCAAGATAAAAAAGTCGCAATAACTTTTTTTTTTCTTTCTTTTTTTTTATTCAGCGGGGGAAATGGGCTTCCATAGATATGTTATTTTGGTATTACTATTAAGATTCTGAAATAGGTTTTTATAGTTCATTGTAATTTTAGTTTAGGTTTTATGAATTTTGTTATGTGCTTTTGTCACCTTTATTATTTTTAGTTGTATTTCTGTTTAGATTTATTTTAGTTTTAGTAATTATAGTACTTCAACTTAAACTTTAATTTTAATAAAGGCAACATTTTTCATTTTTAAGTTTTTCATCTAGTATTTATATTTTATTTCAGCCTTACTGCAATTAGCAAAATAAATTGTTATAGTTTTAGTTTTAGTCAACAATAATGACATTGGTTGTTACCATGTTGACTTGACTTTAAACTGGGCTATTTATACCAGACTTACTAATGATTCACACAACCCACTTACTAGTCGTTTTTACAAATCCTTACAGGTTCACAGGTTGTGAGCATAAATTTGCTTGGCTCTCATATGAGCTATTGTGAGCTAAGTGTCATTCTCCATCTGGGCCCTCAGTGAGTCCCGTCAGGTATATCTGCTCTTATGAGAGACACAGTCCCAGATGGGGACTGGCCTTTATACTCAAGGCATTTAATCTGCTTTTTAATAGGTAGGGTGTTATTCACTCTGCCCTGGCTTTTTAGGCATCAATTCATCCATAATTCATGTGTCCTGTCTGAAAATGTCACACTCAAAACAACGTCAGATCAACTGACCTATCAGTCCCCTCCCCAGAGAGGTTTGTGGGGTCATACAAACAGCGCAAAATTCTCTCGCCTTACAAATGATTGCTTGTAAAGTCTAGGTTTGGATGCTTTTGGTTTCAAAGCGTCGGTTGGTGTATCATGGAGGAAGGAGGAGGGATTAGGGGGCTGTGATATGATCCCTCTGTAGCTCCCCCATCAGCCAGCTGTGACTTTGGGAAACTCTGCTGTAGTCCCTAAGTCATAAAATGCATTTTTGTTGGGATCATCTTTCTTTTGTGTATTTAAGTAATGTGTTCTTTGTGAAATCAAATAATTTTCTTCTTAAACATTATGATGATTTATTGCTTTGCTGTTTGGTTTTTAGTTCTCCTTAAACCCAAGAGCACTTTGCAGTGGTCTGCCAACATATAAACAGCTCGACTGCTCTATAAGTTTGTGCCATTGGAAATATAATAAGTAGATTTAAAGACATAAAATGAAAGTGTTATTCATTTTGTTTTGTTTTTTAGTTATTTCAATTTTATTTTCGATTTTCAATTGATTTCAATTAAGTTTATAGTTAATTTAGTTTTTAGTTTCCATTTTAAACTGTTGTTTTTAATTTATTAGTTAATTTAGTTTTATATTTTCATTTTAGAATTTTAGGGCTTGTAATGTGTTAACTAATATTATTTAAAAGCGTTAAACGCTGTTACGTTTCTTGTAGGCATTGTGTAGTGTATCACTACATAGTGCCATTTTTCATGTTTAATGTTTATAATTGATTAAATTCAGGGTCTAAAACTAAAATTAAGCTATTTTCAAATCATGAAAAATTAATAATTAATTAATTTATGTTTCATGTTTTTTTTAATAACAATAGTGCATGGCAGCAGAATAAACCTTTAAGAGATGCTCTGATTGGTGCACTGGACGTTAGAGGCTGTAGATGGGTGCATGGGTTGGGGCAGGGCAGCTTACTCAGACTGAGGTAAGTCAAGGGATCATCTATTACGAGCTGGACGTGCGGAAAGAGAAAGTTATGCAGATTTACAAAAGGAAACAGTGTCGAGACTGTAAAGAAGGACATAAGAGCACATAAGTCAACAGCAACAGTTTTTGGGATTCTTAGAGAATCTGGATGAATCGTCAATGTCAGCATTTGCAGTGCACAGGGTAATTGGATCTCTGTAGCTTGCACCGGACCGAGGATTTATTATTGTTAAAAGAGCTACTTAAACGATTCATCTGATACTGAAGACCCTCTGAATTATTTGAAGGGAAGACATCTGGAGCAGCCATGGATCTTTTGAGAACACTATATAACCCTAAGGATCTACAAGATCCATATCACACCACATCCTAAGGGATTTCCAATTCCAGCCAAAGATCTCTGCTCAGGTTTTGCACGGTACAGGAAGGAGATGAGTGAAGATGAGGTGGCAGGACTGGAAGAGGAGAGCAGGGGCTGCTCTCCACCCGTCGAGGACTGTGATGTGGGGCTGGTGGAGGCTGTGGCCGTAGACATTTCCACACAAACTGCTCCGGCAGGCAAAGCAACAAGGTTATGGGGCCGTGTACAAAATGTCTTGTACAGAAGAAAGGTAAATTAAGGGGGAAAAAATGGTTGTGTATGGGTAACTGGTTCAGTAGTGACAGCAGTATATTGCAGTGTGACATGCAATTTCTTTTTATTTATATATATTTATATTATTACTATTATTATTAACTATTATTTATGATGCTTTTGAGATGTTGCATATACAAATATATGGTAATAGTAATAAAGGTTAATTAAATATTGCATTTGTGTGTGTGTGTGTGGGTTTTTCTATGCCAGTGGAACTCTAATGACCTACGTTGGCATTGGTGTAAGCCCCAGTACTCACTCTTTCTCTCTCCCTGCCCCGTTGACAGACAGGTTGTAATGACTGAGATGATGAGATTAGATAGCAGAGCAGGATCAGGCCTTACACGAGACCATATGGAGATTAGGCCAGGATGAGGGAAAGGAACACGCTGAACTTGGCCCACTCCAGATGGCTGCACGTTTGCTTAGAGGGGTCAGAGAAATTGGCTGGTGATGTGCAAAACTGCTGTATAAGGAGAAGTGGCAGAATGAAAAATGTTCACATCACTTCAAGCCCTTCATAACATCTGTGGTGTTTATAACGGATGTGTAGCCAATCCAAAAGCCCTCCAGATCTCAGAAAAGACAAATGTTCTGTGTCGGTGTTGGAAATCCCATTGTATTTTATGGTTCTTTTTCTGTTTTTTTTTTTTATCCAGTTGGATCCTCAGATGCTCCAGGGTAAAGACTGGCAGAGAACAGTCATCCCTATGAATGGGGTAAGTGTATCCACATATGCTCCTCTTCTGTAATCCTACCATCTAACACTCTAATTACTCATTTTTCTGAAGATTGAGGTGAAGATATCCATGAAGTTCACCAGCCGGGAGTTCAGCCTGAAGAGAATGCCCTCACGGAAGCCCATGGGTGTGTTTGGAGTAAACATCTCCACAGTGACAAAGTGAGTCAGCACACATTTTAAATGAGGATAGACGTTCCCCAGAAAATTATTTGATCTTTTTTTACAAAAAGACATGCATTTTGATGCTGCAAGTTATCATGCTTTTTCAGGTATTCATTGCGTCAAAGAAAATTAGAATAGTCAGTATAGAAAATTATTGGCTTCATAGAATTCTGCCCTTTCTGTGCAGTGTTTGTGGTCGGATTTGATTGACAGTAATGAGAATTGCCTGTAATGAGCTTCCTAATGGGTTTAAGGGCAGAACCAATTAATGCTATAAAGACAACACCAGTACATATGCTCAGACCCAAACATGTGCATCAAAGCTACATTAGCAGCACCTACCGCTGATTAATGTATATGTAAAGGCATAATTCTGCTTAATCTCGTTTTCATACAATGAAAATATACAGTGAACACAGGCTGTCAGTTTCGAAAAACATGCAGAACCAACTTGTCTGAAGCTGCATGATAACTTTATTTGAGAAACAGACACAGTTAAACAAATTTAAGCCATACTTTTCAAATCTTATTTGCATATACACTATTGTTTTTTTGTTTTTTTTTTAAATAAATTATTACTTTTACTAAAGAAAGATGCATTAAATTAATTTAAAAAAAAATTACAGCAAAGAGATTTATTTTAGGAAAGTTTTCTGTTTCAAATAAATGCTGTTCTTTTGAACTTTTTATTCATCAAGGAAGCCTGAAAAATGTATCTTGGTTTCCACAAAAATATTAAGCAGCACAACTTTGTTCAACATTGATGAATCTAAGAAATGTTTCTTGAACAACTAATCAGCATATTAGAATGATTTCTGAAGGATCATGTGACACTGAAAGCTGGAGTAATGACTGCTGAAAATGCGATTTTGCCATTGCAGGAATAAATAAAATTTTAAAATATTATAAAATAAAAAAGCAATTATTTTAAGTTGTAATAATATTTTACTATATTACTGTTTTTACTTTATTTTTCATCAAATAAATGCCGCTATGGTGAGTGATGCATAATGGTAGCGTTATTTAACGGTAACGGTAACATCTAATATTTTTAATATATGCGAACACAAATAGTAATGGTAGCTTTAAGATCAAAATTAAATGCTTAAAATGACAAAGTTTAAAAAATTGTAGTCATTGCTTTACTTGTTCATTAAATCAAATGGCTGGTTTCATGATGCTGGTATTATTTCTTGTCTCAGACGGGAACGCTCTAAAGTGCCCTACATCGTCAGACAGTGTCTAGAGGAAATCGAGAGAAGAGGAATGGAGGAAGTGGGCATCTACCGTGTCTCAGGAGTGGCCACTGACATCCAGGCACTGAAGACTGCCTTTGACACCAGTGAGTGTCCATCAAACTTGTGTTTTTTTTTTTTTTTTGTCAGACACATCCAATCAGCCAGTTTAGTTGCTGATCTCTCTCTTTGTCTCTTCTCTGTAACAGATAATAAAGATGTGTCGGTAATGATGAGTGAGATGGATGTGAACGCCATTGCTGGAACGCTCAAGCTGTACTTCAGGGAGCTTCCTGAGCCCCTTTTCACTGATGAGCTCTACCCTAACTTTGCAGGAGGCATTGGTGCGTCAGTTGTTTTTACTTGGAAAACACATTGCTAAGTATTGAGCAGGCTTGGCTTTGTGAAGGTATAACTATGTGGATTATGTCCTCAGCTCTTTCAGACAGCGTAGCAAAGGAGAGCTGTATGCTGAACCTCCTACTGTCTCTACCAGAGCCCAACCTGGTCACCTTCCTCTTCCTGCTGGATCATCTCAAGAGGTAGACAAGATTCGTGACTTTGACTTTGACAGTGTTCTAAAGAGGCTTAACAACAAGAAAGATACATTTCTGAATGATTGATCTATAATAGAGAACATTATATATAGATCAGTTGTCAAAATCCATTGTTTCTGGAACATTCATTTGAAGAAATCAAGGGTTAGGGTTAAGGCTATGATTGGCTGATAGAAAGTGCTGCTGGCATCATGATCAAAAAGTTAAGTTATGAACTTATGTGAATCTTACCATCAACACATTTCAGTTTTCACCCCCATTTCAAGAAAAAACGGACTACAGTATATTATAAGAAAATCTATTATTATTATTTAAACATTTTTTTAATTAGAGGTAGAGAAATAGAGAAAAGTTATTTTTATGTTTTGTAATAGCAAACTGGATGCGTTCATACACTGATCATCTTTATTTCCTATCTTCCTGCTATTTCTCTTTTTGTTTCTAGGATTGCAGAAAAGGAGAGCATAAACAAGATGTCTCTTCACAATCTGGCCACCGTGTTTGGCCCGACCCTGCTACGACCTGCTGAGAAGGACAGCAAGATCCCCACTAACCCCACGCAGCCTATCACGATGGGGGACAGCTGGTCACTGGAAGTCATGTCACAGGTACACGATAAAACCACAAGTAACTGAGTATTTACAATTCAAGGACTGTGGACATGATACCAAGCACCATTGAAAATCATTTAAATGTTTCTGTGTTTGGAAAAACAATAGAAAACACATTTACAGTAATGCACTAATGTTTTATCCATTACTCATCTCCTGATAGTTGCATAATTTTGTCTCCTTTGCTTCTGTAGGTGCAAGTTTTGCTGTATTTCCTTCAGCTGGAGACCATCCCGACGCCAGACAGTAAGAGACAGAGTATCCTGTTTTCCACAGAGGTCTAAAGGAATCCTTATTCCCATTGTTAAGTCTCAAACCGGTGGGAGAGGGATCAAGCGAGCATGTCCACCCACTGGGTATAACGGACACTGGAATGCACAAGAGCAACTCCTCCTGGGCAAAAGCAGGAGTGCTTCGCCTTTCGCTCATTTTCTAGCTGTCGCCACTAGGGGGCGCTTTTAAACGTTAAAGAACTGGACTTGCTCGGAGCACCTCTTGAATATTACTGAACCCTCCGCCTATTTTCCTCTGAACATCAGTGTCCGTTCAGCACCTTCGCTCTTCATTTTGTGACTCGGATCCCTGAGCATGCTCTTGCGTCCTGTGCGTGGGCCTCTACTAGTCATTCATGTCAGCTGGTGACAGTGAATTCTGTCTCTTCTGACTTTTTTGTGTTTGTCCTCAATTCGCCTGTCCCCACTGGTCACTGATGCTCTTTCTGTGCTGCTACAATTCAGTATCCAGCTCCAAACCGTTCCAGATTTTGGATCCTTTTATACAATAGATAATTACATGGCAGTTCAACGTAGTTCTTATTGCAGACTCTTAAAAGTCAAATGAATAGCTTCTGTTAGTGTATGTCAATCATTACAAGAGCTTCATTTAGTAGGATTTCTGTGTAGAAGATGGTGTTTGGTTCAGTTATTGTCAGTGTTGGTGTGATTCTAAGTTAAGATAACATCGAGAAACAAACATAAAAATAAGAAAAAATCTCGCTATTATTTAATTTTCCTCTTTTTTTTGGCCCATACCTCTCTATCAAGCAATATTTAAGTATTCATGAGTGTGTTCAAAACTTTCATAGTTTTTTTTCCTCATATTTTGGGAGAGAGAGAGAGAAGTACTTTACCAAAAGGGTCAATATATTTTTTTTATTCTGATTTATTTTTTTTTTTTAATGAAATACATATAGAAGAATTATTATTTATTTGGGGATGGATATCAACATCAGTATCTTTTCAAAGTATGTCTACGTTTATCACTAACTTATCCGTGTTATGAAGTACTGTAGATTCCTTACATATCCTCTTTGAATCTGTGAAAATGCTCAGAGGATAGCACACAACATTAGCGTTTCCCCTGCCGTGTATCTAGTGTTGAGAGATGACCAAACTGAGAGGTTTTTAACTCTACCCTGTCTTTCACATGCGCTCTCTCTTTAGCTTCACAGCACACTGTGGTTTATGTCTCACTGAGAACCATACAGCAGTGCCTCTCTGTCTCATCATAAGACATTAAGGTTAAAAAAACAACGCTGTATATAGCACAATCTGTTATCCTTGAATCCTGTCAGATTGTTTAATGAAGGAAGGGTTAATAATGGATGCAGTACAGGAACAGTACAGGTATTCTGTCTTTATAGCAATTCTGTTAATTATATCAGTAAAAATGAATGCTCTTAAGTTTATTAGTTCAGTTAACGGTGCTTTAGTTTCTTTATTTAACATGCAGGCATGTTTTTTTGATTTAAAAGTGTTTTTTTATGTTTGTTTTGTTTTGTTTTTTTGTGTTGTGCGTTTGAGTTGTAACGTTAAACCAAATTCTGGCTACTGTAGAAGAGTTTTTGAAGACTTTATCATGCATACAAAAAGGGGTGCAGCAATCGAAAAGGAATTTCTGTTAATCCACCATCTGAAGTCTTTTGTTTTTTCGTTAACATGTGCAGTAAAGGTGCGTCTGAGACTTTTCATCTCGTCTGTCCTCTTTCTTGATTGTCGGCACTAAATTTCTTGTATCTCGCATCTGTCTGAACTGAAGTCAGCATCACATGTGGGTTTCTTCCCGCTTTTTTTTTGTAGTATGAAACTCTTGACATAAATCAAACTGTGATCTATTGCTATCAGAAGGCATTAGGTGATTCAAAGCATTCCCGTTGTGTTAATAGCTTATTTAATGTGCTTTTTATAGATTGTTGAATGTTACCGAGTTAGGAATATTGGGCATATGCTCTGGTTCAATGGGAGTGATACAGCGCATGATGTTTGAGAAGCGATTTCTTTGCACTGCACATAGTTTAAAGACTAATGTGATGAAATTTCTTATAAACGTAATGAGATTGTATCACACATGGTGAGAAACGTCTACAAACAAATTCATAAAAACTTGCATTATGACATTATAACCTCCAGATTTATTTGTATTCGCCAAGTATAACAGTTTTGAATTGATTGGTCATGAAAACACTGCAAGGGTCCATCTGTGTCATCCATTATAATGTTCTGATGATTTATGTTGAAACCTTGCCTTTAAACACATGAAGACATGCTGGACAGCCACTGGGACAGGCTGTGGATGCCCTCCCCTTTTCCTCTTAAGGTTTTTGTCACTATTTATTCTTGCTAATATCTTAATGTTCTGGTTATAGGACTGTACAAATAGATAATGAATTCTGCAGACTGAAACGTTTGGAAGGCATTTGCGGCCTATGTTTATACACAAAATGTTGAATAAAACCTCCTGTATATGAATACATGCTGTTTCATGGTGTGTTTTTTTCTTTCTAAAACTGTTTGATTGTATTACACAGTGAGAAAAAAAATCTTTTACATATTCTGGATACTAAAGTGGTGTGATTTAAATTTTGTTAATTTATTCGTTAATTTACTTTTTTTGTGCATGTTTATTGAAGAACGTGTTGTGAAACGCTGTATTTAATGTATCTATGTGTCCACATGGGGGCAGCACGGCCTTGCTCCATGTTGTTCATTTATTTTATTTGTTTAATGTATGATATATTATAATTTATGTATCGTTTTTTGGGGGAAACCACGCTTAATAAGAGACTGAAATACCGGTCTTGAGAAACAACAATCGATCAATAGCAGACGAGGGGCAGACAGGTAATTTTGATATAGTTCATTTGACTTAATGCTTTTTGAATACAATATAGAGAAACACGTACGTTTCGACAACAATGCCGTCAATTTGTCAATTTCTACCTCTCCCTTTTCAACAGTTTCTTCCTCTTTTTTGTATTTATTGTATATTTGTCGTGATATTTACCTCAGTGACGTTTAAAAAAAAAAAAAAACGTGGTTTTCATCGATGTTTACATGCTAGATGTTGTCTAATATAGCACTGTTCAGTATAGATTAAGTGAAAAACACTTTCTCAGATCACATGACTATTCAAAAACAACACTCTGAAGTTATTACATTTATCCTGTAACACATATGCAAGAGCACGGATGCCGATGTAACACGAATATGAATTATTTTATTTATTTTCCAAATTGTATAGTCAATTTCTCATTTCTGTAACACTTTATAGTCTCTGTTTTTCGTTACAGAGAGCATTTTTTCTTATTTGAAAGTATTCATCAGTATGTCATGATGACATTAGGAAAGACGGCAGCTTCCTTTGAGAGCAGAGTAGTAGATTTATTTTTGGTGCTTTATGTCTAGGCCTTTGCTTTTGCAGCGGCCACACAGTCCTCCAGTGGTCCGATAAGAAGCTCTGTTTCCTGTTCATAATATGAGACTCTGAGCTTTGAGGAACAGGAGGGATGGACTGAGTTAAAATACAGAGTGACATTCTGTCATAGAGCTGTTATGGGAGAGAGTGAGAAGGAGTGTCATGTCGTCTGTTTGTCTCTGATTACTGGTGTCCACAGTTCTATCTCTCTCCTCCGGCTGTCGCTCCTCCCTCAGCAGGCCAAGAAAGCTCTGACCGTTACAGGGTGGATGGGGTCAGATAAGACTATCCCGCTCCCATCACAGTCCTGCCTGCTCCGAGAGGCCTGCTCCCTTCAGATTTCACCAACTCTTGTTCTGTTCCTCCTCTCCCACTTCATTTCCATGTTTGCTGACTTCAAATGTGTTGTTTTTGTTTGCTCATTCTGTCGCCTCATCTTGCAGGCCGGTTTGTTGATCCTTGTTGTGTCTGAGTCAGTTTTGCTCTTGGCTGGTCACCAAACTTGTTCAAACTCACCCACCCTTCGTGTCTGGTATCTGTCAATCACTCAGTATCACTAGTTTGCCATTACTGCATGTGACCCGATGCACGTTTCCTGTATGCACAGTAAGACAGATATACTCCCTTAATCTTGTGAGGGAACTTTTGTATTGAGCTGTGTGTTGTTAATAATAAAAAAAAGGTTTTAATGTGCAAATGTAGTGATTTATGTTCTGATGCTTATTTTCTTCATATTATCTATTAATTTATTCAGAAATGCATTAAAAATGCTATTCATACAAGGATTGTTAATTAAATATTTTTATAATAAATAAAAATAATGCAAGTAGGTAGAATAGAAAAAGAATAGGGAATGCTAGTGTTAGAGGGACTTTTAAAAAAAAATAAAAATAAAACAAATAAAAAAATAGAAATAGAATGGAGAGTGCAAGTGTTAGAGGGACAATTTTTTAAAATTAAAATTTGAATTATATTTAATATTGATTTGTAATTCTATTAATATTTTATTTTATTCAGATTGTGACATGATTCCTCCGAAAAGTAATATTTTTAAATTAGTAAGTCTTTATATATGAAAAATAAATAAATATTTAAATTTATTCAATGAATATATGATATTTTGTCCTTTTTATGCTGAGTGAAGGCTAAATCCGGTTGTAAAATGCAACTTCCCCAAAATATATTAATTAATTAGTTTGCTTCTCTATTTGTAATAATAATAATATATATATATTTTACCTTGTATATGTATATATATATGTATAAAAATGTATATATATATATATATATGAAGAGTTCATTTGCAAAAACAGATGACTCCGTTTTTAACAATTTTCAAAAATCAAGTTTTTTCATTATGCATTCCAATTCAGACTTTGATTAGGGGCAAAAAAAAATACTAGCTAATGAAACACAATAAAAACATGATAGCATAATAAAAAACATGATTTTTGAAAATTAAAAAAAAATCGTTATCTGTTTTTGCAAATAAACTCTTCATATGTGTGTGTGTGTGTGTGTGTGTGTGTGTGTGTGTGTGTGTGCATAATTAATGTTTAAGATTTAATAATTTATTCAAATTTAGTCAATGAATATCAATGAAAGGAAAATGTTAAAACTTTTAGTTTTTAAGTCACTAAACTGAAGCTTCTTGGAAATGGTATTAACAAAAATTCAGAACCACAACAAGTCAACATAAATATTTCCTATTCTTTTTAGAATTAGATCACTCCCAATCGACTTTTTTTTGCACTGTTCCCTCAAATTCATCTGAGTTATGAAACGCAGCATTGCCCAAGCCAAGGCACAAGACCAAACTAACATCAGGACACTCTTTCAATAAAAGCATTCATTTAGTTCCCATATAGCTTTAGTTTCTTAGCACTATGGACACATGCATAATCCTCTGAGTGGATTTAAATAATGATTGCCCCTTATCTGGCGTCCCACTCTAATCAGTGTGGTTCGGCCTTGCTGTGTCATCGCTCTGCTCTTGGCATGACGTGCCGGCTGTCTATCTGCGTCTTCTCCTCATCTCCAAACCCATAAAACTCACTGACAGGCCCTTTGTTTGAGACACGCCAGTTGCACTTTTAAATATGTTGACTGAGGTCTCGTAAGAAATAAACTGCTCATCTTTTTATGCATGATTGCATATGCAAGCAAAAAAAAATGTCACTTGTAAATATACTCTTACGCTCAAACATGTGATTTCCATATACTGTAGAAAGACAAAATAAATATTATTTTTTGCTTCTGTAACAAGATGAGAGACTCAACCAAACATGTTTTAAAGTAAACACATTTCTCTGCACGATTTGTTTGTTTTATGTATAGTTTTACAGTCTTTAAAAACCTTTTGTAGTGCTGTTTAGGAACTTTTCTTGTTTTTGCATTTCTAAAAATACATGAAAAAGCAGCATATAAAAGTTCATTTGAAAAGTTACAAAGAATGTTTTTCTAAAGCGATCATCATTTCTTCATGCTCTGCTTCACAATCAGCCAGTTTAATAGAAAGCTCAAGTCTTTATTTTCTAATGTGATCATTTTCCTTTTTGATAGTCCTTTCTGTGATAAGGTCTCTGCTTTGGCTCACACAGTTGCCTGCTACTTTGCCTCAGGCAAGCGCAGTCAGAGTGTTTTGCATATCTGCTCATTTGTTAAGCAAATCTCTCCTTCTATCTTTTTTTCTTTATCCCTCTCTGTTTTCTCCCTTTCGCTCTACCACTCTGCTTTTGTAATCTTGAAAGATGTTCTGGCCTCTCATAATTTTTTTGTTCATATATACGATGTATCTGTGTGGTATTGGTGTCATGTTGTGCTGATGCATTGGTTCAGGTTGTTTATATGTGTGGACTGATCTACACTAAAGGTCAAATTTCTCTTTTTGCCTGGAGGCTTTAACAGTTTTTGGCAACGGACCCACTTCAAGTTTTTTTATGATGATAGCCTGTCCAAATATCTGAAAGTACATCTCTTTATTGTTCCTCACAATTAATTCTAAAACAACTGTTTCTACAAATACAAAACAGCTGCCAAAGCTGAGTGAATTTAACATATGGTGTGTATGATTCGTTGGAATATATTAAAAGATTAAAATCTAACTTCAGACATGCTTAACTGAATTTGTTTCTCACGATCTTAAAAACCATTTGATGCGAAGAGTAATGTGTAAAAGGCATGAAATCAGTTTTGTAGACAGATATATTTTGAATGAATTCCTTCACACACACAAAAAAATGTAAAAAAATAAATAAATTAAATTAAAGTTTTTGAAATGCATTAGTTGATTAGCGCAGGAAATGTAGCCAACAAATGTTTACTGTAGCTCCTTCAAAACGGATAGTTCTGATCCTGACTTCTGATTGGTTAATAGCTGTCACGCAAAACGCTTTAAAATGTTGAAAACGATTTATCAGTTTGCTGCCTGTATCTTAATCTTATTTGATCAAATCCAAAGACAATGTATCGCAAAATAATATCAAGAAACCATGTCTTATTAGGGAATTGTCCTCGTGCGTAAAAACAAACATACTGAACAAATGTTTGTTAAAGGGCTCATGAACTGAGAAACCAAAATCCCCTTGATCTTTTGACATGTAAGAAGTCATTGTACTATAAAAACATCCTGTAAGTTTCAGAACTCAAAACTTTCTTGTTTCTCTGAAACAGCTTATATTGAAGGCTGTCTGCCAAAACAACAGGTTTTGGAATGTTCTACTCTATGATGTAATAGTGTGAATAAGCACCGCCTCCACAGAAGAAGAGTAACGCCAGCTTCTACATCGCTGCCTGTTTAACCCCTCCCACCATTTTGCGCAGGTAGTGTTTACGAAAGAGGTGAACACAAAAACCAGACGATAAAGATGCTTTGAAGACAACTAGATGCTGTTCAGTGCTAAGTTGTGGAAAAAACTGTCTTTTCGTTGCCTTCTTTCTGATACCAACATTAGGAAAGAGTGAAAGAACTTTATTTTTAATTAAGTTGCAGACTGCGTCAGTAAGAACTCGGTCTTATGTTCACTTCATTTTACCGCGGATTCATTTACAAACAAGGTACAACACGAAGCAGGATTTTCAAAAAGATTGAATCTAAAAGACGAGGCTGTGCCAACTATATTGGCTCCGACAGTAATGTCGCAACACACATGTAAGGGTAACTGTTTGTATTACGTGATCACATCAGGGGCGTGTTTCCCAAAAGCATCGTTAGCTAACTATGGTCGTTAGTTCCATTGAACTCTATTGGTAACGATGGAACTTACGACCGTAGTTGTTTTTGGGAAACGCACCCCAGATCGTTTGATATGTACAGAGTATTTATGCGTTTTTAACCTAAATCACAGCAGCGTCTATCCGTGAAGATGTAGACTGTCAAACATACACAAGCCAATCACAGCAGTGGGCGTTTACTTTCGAGTCTACAATTGGCCACGCCTATTCAAACAAAGCATTCTGATGAGGGGGGTCAAAAACAGGACAGAAACTAGCCTATTACTTCTAAATTATGTTTTTATGTAAAAACCTTGGTAACATTATAAGTGGACCTCAGTACAAAATAAAAAAACAAAGGCAGTTCATGACCCCTTTAAGAGCCGTTTGAATCATTCAAAATGACTCACAAAAGAATCTTTCGCTGAATCTGTCAGAGCAGTTACTGAATCAACATCTGTTGTCTTGTTTACTGAACTGCAATCTAACTGCATATGTAATTCATATGACAGGTTGGTTAATGATACACAATTGCACATGTTTTGTTATACACTTCATTCGAAATGAATACATTTATTTGACAAGGTTGCATTAAATTGACCAAAAGTGAACTTTCAGCTCATCAAATAATTCTGGTGTTGCTATTTGCTATTTATTGCTATTTAACATTTTTGATAATAATAATAATATATATATATATATAATTTTTTAATAACTTTTTTTAAACATTGATAATAAAAATGTTTCTTGAGCATAAAATCAGCATATTTGAATGATTTCTAAAGAATCATGTAACACTGAAGACTGGCGTGATGGCTGCTGAAAATTCAGCTATTCCATCTCAGGAATAAATGAAATTTTAAAGTATATTAAAATAGAAAACGGTTATTTTTAATTTTGTAATAAGATTTTACAGTATTAATAAATTTACAGTATTTTAGGGTCAAATATATTCAGCCTTATTGAAATAATGAGTAGGTGTGTCTCCACACTCTTGATGAATAGCGTGTGCAGTTACGTAACATATTAGACTGGAGCAGTAGCTTCTAAAACCAGTTTAATTTTCATAATCAGAAATTACTGTTGTATGAATGGTGGACAAACAGTTTTCTGATTTACAAAATCATGCAACATCAACACACGCAACAGAAAAAGAGGAAGTGGAACTCAGGTGTGCGCTTGCCCCTTCATTTCCCCTTTTTTCCCTTCAAGGCTACACGTCACCCCACCCTCTTGTCTTAGTCCTAAAATCCTGTTTGCTCATACATTGTCTGTCATCCAAATCTGACACCGATTGGCTCCCTGAGCAAGATTGTGATTTGCTGTTGGATTTACGGTCTCGTTCCAGGATGTGGCTGTAACTGTCCTCAGCATGACTCAGACCCCGTTGCTGAGGTAATAAAAAAATCATTTGCATGGGCACCACAGATTTGTTTACCAACTGTTACTAGAGATGCACTGTCTGTTTCCACCCTGATGTGAACACTGATTTCTGTTCCTAACTTTTTCGACAGGTGAGCAGGTGTGCAGGGTGCAGATGGGGAACAGGTCAGCAGTGGAAGTGATGAGATTTCTGACCAACTTTCTTCAGCTTTTTTCTCAATAAGTTCCTCTTTGCTGAATAACCGCACTTACCTGTCCTGACCCTGTTTTGTGATTATAGCTGCTACCAGCGTTCTGAGAGCACCACATGTGAGGTGTGCAATGTGTGGTTTATGATACAGTACAGTGTAGACTGATTGGATTTTCCTAACTGTCTGTTTTGTTTGAGAGGGGCGGTGTGCGCAAAGCTGTGTCAGTAGGAATTTGTTTGGCAAAGTAGCTTGATCTCTGCTGATGGGAGTGACCTGCAAAGCAGACGTCAGGAAATCTCTGAGTTTTCTTAGTCAAAATGTTTGCACAGCTAAGACTAAGGAGGCCCAGTTGGTCAAAGTTTAATCACAGGAATCATTGCATTCATAAATATCCATTTCTTTGTTTTGCTGCTTTGCCTTTCTCCGCCAAGCTTAGGTCTAGAAGGTCCGTTCATTCAGCCGCATGAAGTTTACAAACCTGCCAGGCAGGAGATTTGCATGTAGAGTTCCAGGTACCTATTTGAATGAAGCTTTATCTCTAGTCACACCAGAGATTTCACACAGCCTCCGGCAGTGTGCAGAACCATCAGCAAGGCCAACGGAACTGTGTATCCGGATCCTCGACAGGGCGGAGACACAAGAAGACAAACACAGCAAAGCCGTGTTTGCTGACTCTTCTCATTTTTCACTGTACCGGGACTGATTTTTTTTTACACATTTACAGTACGTGCACCCCTTCCCCTTTTCTTTAGCTCACAACTAGATTTAAAAATCCACTTTCATGAATTATTGATCAAGCAGTCATTTCAAACAGGAGTATTTATTGTGTGACAAGAGTTTCTATAAATAACACAAAATGAAAGATCAATGGAAACACTAACATCCAATCTTTTCACTGCATTTTAAAAGCAAGTTTAGAAATAAAAGAAATATGTTTGGACTTCTTCATAGGGCATAACTGACATATGGTTATGATCTAATAGTTAAAAGGACATTTGCTGGACTTTTGTATGTCAGATTACAGTTTCGATGAATTACTGGATAGAATAAAGAAACGGATTTTGAAGTCAATTAAAAGGTCTTAATGAAAATAATTTACTCACCTCAAGTTTTTCCAAACCTGTATGACTTTGGTTCTTCTGTGAAGCACAAAAGCTGATATTTTAAAAATGTCCTTTGACTTTTTTTTTTTTATATTATATAGTATTTTTTTGAAGTAGCTTTTACTTATATATATATATATATATATATATATATATATATATATATATATATATATATATTATTTTATTATTTATTTAAGTTTTAGTTTTAGTACTTCAACTTCAACACCAATGTTTCTAATTTTTGAAATGACATAATTTATGCTTTTCATCTTTTATTTATTTAATTATTTCATTCCAGATTATTTCAAACATTATATTTAATGATACTCTTAGTTTTAACTCAATAACAACACTGTTTGGAACATCATGAGGGTGAGTAAATGATGATAGAATAGTCATTTTTAGTGTGAGCTATCCCTTTAACAGGAGTCTACTTAAAGAAACACATTCTGAAGCAACAGTCTTTTTTTCCAGCCATCGGTGGTCTTCATTTCCTCCGTGCTGTCTGCGACACCATATGCACCCTCCGTTATTTAAGGGTGTGCTGGCTCTCGTGGTGTCTGCGAAGATCTACCTTCCTCTGGAAGCCTTTGGAACAGACCTCACAGCCGAACGGCTTGAATCCGGTGTGTTTGCGGCTGTGTGTGATGAGGTTAGAGCTCTGGCTAAAGGCCTTGCCACACACCTGGCATTTGTGAGGTTTCTCACCTGTAAACAAACATAAGATTTAAAAAAAAAAGTCAATTGAAACCCATTTTAATCTGTATAAAAACACTGGAGAATCTTTGCTTTAAAGCCAGCTTGGATTTGCGTGCCACCCAGATTTGTTCTGTTTTCCAACACAGGAGTGGCTGTCTGCTACATGCAAAGCAAACTTTCCAAGAGGCATCAGAAAAGCAGGAAGACCAGCTATGCAAATCAAGACAGCATTTGTTTAATCTTCTTTTCTTGATTTATCCGTGGCTGTGCCGCTCTTGGAAACACACCCTAGAAAGCCAACTTCAGCATCGAAGGTGAATATATCTGTTCGAAGTGTTCGGTTTCAATGATTTACATGGAATGAGTGTAAAGAGATAACATGTATTTCCAAATAATATGGCAAGGGTTTTGGGGAAACTGTTATTGAGGTGGCATTAACCGCATGTGCTCTTTATCACTGCAACAGATCTCTTTTCAACCCCGACATAACAAACACGCAGTCACACACCATGGCGTCTCACCTGTGTGGATGTAGGTGTGTTTCTTCATATCGGATTTCTGGTGGAATCTCTTGCCGCAGTACTGGCAGGGGTACGGCCGTGTGTCCGAGTGGATCAGCAGGTGAGTGGACAACGTTGAAGAGCGTTTGAAGGTCTTTCCACACATCTTGCATTCAAAACTTCTTTCCTTTAAACACAAAACACCAACAAAATGAATTTCTTTGACAGTCCAAATGCCAGCTGAGGATGATACTGTGTGATAATGCAGTGGCTAACTGGATCAGCATGGTTTGTTCTTACCTGAGAGTGGACGTTCATGTGTTGCTCTAAGCTGACAGAGTGGCCAAAGCTCTTTCTGCAGATGCTGCATCCAAACGGACGTGTGCCACTGTGAGAACGTCTGACGTGAACCTCCAGCCCATGAGGGGTGGAAAACACCTGGAGAAGAGGACAGAAAACATATTTATTTATTATTACATCTATAAAAAAAATATTTATGTAAAATATAACATTTATATTATATTTAATTAACATTTTAACATATATATTTTTGTTCATTTATATATTTTTTTTATTTAAAAATGTTATCATTTATATTTTATTTTATTTATAAAAATAGATTTTTTAAAAAGAATATTTAGAATCACACACACATATAAAGAATGAAGAATATATATATATATATATATATATAGAGAGAGAGAGAGAATATTTATGTTACTATTTATATAAAAAGATATTCTGTTATATATTATATATTTTTCTGATAATTTTAATAAAAAAATCTTTTAAAACAAAACTATAAAATTTAATTGATTTAAATTGATTCATTTGTTTTTTTTTTAATTCTATTATATATATATACATTTTTTCTTATAAAATTATTTTTTTCATTAATTTTAATTATTCTTTTTTATATAAATAAAATAGATGATTTATTTGGTAACAATAAAATTTAATTGAAATAAATAATATTTTCCTCAAAAGTAATAATTATTAATACTAATAAAAATCTTAATAAATATTATAAATTGATATTAATAAACATAATATAAATTAATAATATTAAATAAATTAACATTAATAATAATTGATTTTTAAAAAAAATAATAAAACATAAACATATAACATAACATAAAAAGAATCATAAAAAATAAAATAAGAAATATACATAAAAAATAAATGTTTTGTTATGTTTTGGTAGATAATTAAAGACATATTTAACCTTATCGCAGGTAATGCAGTGGTAGGTGTTAGACGAGGGTGAGTAGTGTGTGCTGCAGTCCAGTGGTTGTTGAGGCTCAGAGCTCTGCTTCAGATGAGCTCCGTACAGACTGCTGGCGTGCTGCAGGAGCGATGGAGAGAAGCCCATCTGCCTGAAGTCATATGTTGTAGGAACATGATCCCAGGTATAAGCGCTCTTGTAGTAGGGAGGGAACTCTGCCAGCTGAGGCTCTGTTGGAGTTAGAGCAGAAACATTAAGTTTATTATTGTTATTGTGTCTAAATCTGCCCTAGAGATGTTACATGATAATAGAAGAACACGTTCAGATATTTATGTCAGTGCTCAGACTCTCACCAGATAAGTAAAATGGCCGTCTGGTTGTGACAGGCAGCTCAGGTAGAGATGGTATTGGGCAGTCGGCCTCTCGCTCACACTTGATGAAGTCATACGGGTCTCTGTGGGACGGCCGAGTGACCGAATCTACCTGGGGCCGCTCTGGAGAGTTACATTCCTTTGGTTCCACAGGGACCAGTGCTGGGACTAAAAAATATTACATCACAAGATTGAAAAATGCATGTGGCACAATGAAGCACAACAGCTATCAAACTGAAATAAATTTGAATAACATAACATACACTCTTAGAAATGACATTTTCAACAAAAGGGCTTTAGAACAAACATTTTTGGTTTCTCAAAGAACCTTTCAGTTGAAGGACATTTTTTTCTTGGTGTGAAGAACATCTAAAGAACCCTTTTCAACTATAAAGAATGGAAAGGTTCCATGGATATTAAAAGTTCTTTGTGGAACCATAGATGCCAAAAAACTTAATGTCAGTGCATTAGAAAACAAAATATTAGACCGAGTTTGTTTTGCTTCAGTGTAAGCTTGTGCTATCTGTCTTCAAATAGAAATACCCTTTGGTTTTATGATTCTATATGGTTGTTATCAGTTTTAATGCAATGACATTATGATGCAAAAACATTCATATATTTTTAATTGTCACGTAACTATCCAAATCATTTTTATGGCCATTTTATTCACTCGGGTAGCTCCTTTCTAAAGTAAAACAGATAAAGTATGAACATTTAAATAAACTATTTATGCAATTAAATGGAGGTGTGTACATGAAAAGCTTTGACAGATCTGAGATTGTTCCTCACACTTAATTACACAATTTTCTCCAAATGAACCCTATAAAGAGCAGTTATATCCAGTCACAATACTGCTCTCTTGTTTGAACAAGGCTAGTTTTGCATATTCGTAACATCCAGCCTAACTGCTCAACAGCTTACAGACTTCCATGGAATACAACATATTGAGCTACCTTAGTAAACAGCACATGAGGCTGTCTAAAGTAAGCAGTTGTCAAGGTTTTAGACACAGCCCTATAATCATATAACAGTCAGCCTGAGGCTGAGGCACCATCAGCAAACACCAATCTGACAGGTGCTCAGCACATCCACTCACGACAAATCATTTATTTACCCCACGGAGGAGAATTACAGATTCATAATTATGTAAATGAGTATAAAACATGCAAAAACCAAGATCATTTTAATTATATATTACTGTGGATCGTTCATCTCATAAACACCACACCATATGTCAGACAGGTGAATTTGGAGGTCAAGTTGAATTGATTTTTTGAATGTTAAACTATTTAAAATTCAACACTATAATAAAATAAATAAAAAATACATAATATAAAAATAACTATCGAGTATTTTAGTAAATCCAGTAACACTGAAATATAATAATGGCACTTACTTGTTTTGGGTGCTGGGTCCGGGAGTTTCTGTTCACTTTGCTCGGTGTCGATGGGTCGGTGCACATTGTGAGACTTTTTACTTTTCACCAAAAACGATCGTGGCATGATGATTCTGCAAAATGAGATTTGTTTACTGATACTTTCATTTTCATATTTGTTATGATCTACGAAAAAAAATAAAACTTTCAACTATTACAAACTTATAGAATAGCTAAACTTATCCAACTAATTACAAATGACAAAAAACTTGTATCATATTAAAAACAACAACGAAACTCAAAGCTCTTGAAATAAGATTATTTTCCTCTCAATGTCTAAAAAATATAACCGCCAAATAAAATGAAACCTATAGGGTAGCCTACACAGTTATTACAGGCTATAATATTTGGTGTTGATGTTTTGAAAGTTTGTCAAACTTTGGTTTGAGACAGATTTTATAACATATATGTTAAATTAAATATAGCCTACCAAATTACTGTTTAATAATAATAAATAAAAAAATTAAATAAAAATATAAATGTAACGATAATAATAGTCTCGAAGTTAAAAACTTGGCTTTAATTGAAAATGTATTAGGCCTATAGCCTATGAAAATATCTTACCTGAAAAAAAGTCCTTTGATTGCTTGAGTGGCAAAAGTCGTGTTGAAAAGCGCAGGGAAATCCGTTGTGATGTTTAGAAACTTAAGCACTGCATCGCTGTGAGTTGGTTGCGTTGAGTTTTTTTCAGCTCCCCTCCCTGATTTTCAATCCGATAATTCTGCGGTGGAATCTGACTGAGCTTTCAACCAATTACAGACAGAGCAGGTGCCACATTTGCCTACTAAACACAGACTTAAACATCCTGGTGTGGGCACTCTTTTCCATAATGATTTAACAACATATTTAAGATATTTTAACAAATACCAGATACTATTTTAAATTATTCGTTTGCATTTTTAAGTCTATTTTTTGTTTTGTATTAGCCCAGATCTCTATATACGGGACATTCAGAAAGTTAATTGGATAACAGAGCAATGTGTTAAAAGTTGGATATATATATATATATATATATATATATATATATATATATATATATATATATATATATATATATATATAATCTGCTGTCAGTTTAGTAATTTATCATCTTTGTTAATGGTCATCTGTTGATTTATCTGCTGTAGCGGGCTTAAAATATAAAACCAATAAACCAGCTACAAACTTTGCTTGAACGTACCCCCCAAAATACACACCAAACCTGTAATGTTGGTATCTCCAAATGTTTGCTTACTTTTATTTGCACAGTTGTGTTTTGGTTGCAGCCTTAGGCGTTTTTATGAGATCTTTGATTATTAAAAGCACAACTAGGCTATTGTCGCATTGTTTGTAAAACTAAGCGCTGGAAGAGTCTTAGGTGTTTATTTATTGAGTGTCTGTAATCCTGGTGCGTTTTTGCTTTATTCAACATTGTTCATTTAAAGATTACCGGAGGTCAGTTTTTATTATTGCCTTGTGCGCGAAATCTGGAATCGATTAATGTATATACGCCCCCGTGTGGATTGGTGGTGAATTGCGTCGCATCTTTGGGTGACTCTTCAAAATACAGTTATTATTTTTTATATGTTGCAGTCTTTCTTTTCGTTAACTAGCTTTCTTTCATCTTTTATAAAAGTATACTTTTGCTGAAAGCCCTAACTTGCATAAAGTATATTTAATTATAAATCTTTGCTATTTTAACAGGCTGGTTCACTCAAATCCGCGAATATTATAATAGTAAGGACTGTAGCCTATATCAGATGTTCGTAGGCTGTCATAAAGGAGTCATTACAGAGTATTTTAGCGTCTGTGTCAGAGAGCAGAGTGGCGCAGCGGAAGCGTGCTGGGCCCATAACCCAGAGGTCGATGGATCGAAACCATCCTCTGCTAGATATTATTTTCTTTCATAATGTGGAGTGATTTAAAACGACAGCTTGTATTCTCAAGTTTAATATAATTAACGCAACCAGGTTATTATAGGCCTACTAAACCTAAAACCATAATAAAATTCGTTTCTTGAAATAATATAAATATAAAAGAACTAAAAATAACATCCAATTTACATTTAGTTTAATAAAAATTAATATAGGCTACAGACGTTCAGCAAAAAATAAAAACTAATACAGCATTACTAACATAGCTCAAATTAACTAAGAATGAACTAAAATGTAATATAAAAAATAACTAGCTTAATCCAAAATATTTTTAAAAGCCTATAATAGTATCTCAATAGTAAAAAAAGTTCAAATAAAATACCGTACACAACTGTGAATTACATAAAATAAGACTAAACAGTTAATTGCATGTTGTCAGAACAGTGTTAAAACACCCATTCTTGGATTCATAAAATATTTACAAATGTGGTCAATCAGATGAACAAAAAGGCATGGAAAACACCAATGTGAGTGTTGCAAACACTTAAGGCGTTATACTAATAAACTGCTATTTTGAGGCAAGAAATCGCTGATGTAAATAAATAGAAGTGTATGACCACGATGAACCACTAGAGGGACATCTCCACTAAAAAAAACAGTCTCATCCAGGACATTTAAACCATTGCATGCATTTATTATAGGTCAGTTCCGCAGAAATGATTTTTCACTTCTTATATTCATGCTCTTTTTGGTAAGCAGAGGCAGAGATCAGAGGTACACAATTAAACATCACTGAAAGATGAGATAACTGATAATGAGTGTAATGTTAGGAAATCATGGAAAAGGCTGATCACCCTCATGTGATTACATGATGAAATACATGATGATACAATTGGTATTTTAGGGTAATGGGTTTTTCAAATACTTATTATTTTGTACTTTTTAAACGTGAATAAATAGTTTGTTAGCCTATATTTGGCTTTTAATCTTAATATCTTCTTCGTCACGCTTATATATGATTTATGTATTTATATATGTATTTATGTTTAGGAAAAATTACTTTTTAAATATAAATAGTTTATTAGCGTCTATTGCTGGTCGGATTCGGCGTCTGCGCTCACCACCTGAGTCACGCGAAAACCGCATTACAGAGCGCTGCATCCCTCCACCCCTCAGAAAAACAACTCAGGGCCTAACTGCAGGATTCTCGAAAACTTTCATACATGAGTCTTACTCCTGTCACAATTCGCTGTATTTATAAAGTACGACTGCTGGTCATTTCTGACCACATTCACGCCATATGTTAATGTTCTGCGTCCAGATACAGGCGTGTTTTTGAGCGCTCGGGGACTATTTCTCCTGCGCGGCTGCGGATGGTGACTGCGCAGGGAGGGGTTGTGAGGTGTTCAAGATGGCGGCGCCCTGTGGAGTGCAGTTGCTCTAACAGGTAAACAGGTTTATTAAATGATGTTTTTTGTGGTGATATGTTTACATCATACGCAGTGACAGTCAGAATGTTAGATTTGTTCGCTCTTCAGTATTTTACGTGCATTATGGGGTCTCTCAGGCGTTTTTTTCTGATTTGCACTAAGCTTGTCGATAGTAAGGCTCTCTTGCCTGGGACTGTCAGTGAAATAACAGTCCTCAGTGATTGTTACAGTTTCGAATTGAATCTCAACAAATCTCCGCGTGCATATGCACGAGTTTAAGAGAGTAGTTGAAATGCACGGGGGAATGTTTAATTTTGTTGGCGCATTTTTTTGGAGACAGTCCCGCAGATTCTGGCCATTGTTCTCTCGCGTTGTTTACGCCAGTGGTCATTTCAACACAGAGCTGCTGTCAGTGCATGCACCCGAAACCACAACATCTATCTGCACATGTGTGCTCTGTTATTTTGCAGCATGCAGAGGCTAAAATACAGACATATGTTGTGGGATTTGCTGGCTTTTGCACGCGCTTGCGCGTTTTTAAACTGAAATCCTTTTGCAGGCAAATCATGCAATGCAGTCTCAAACATTGCCTTCTTTTTATTTTGTGATCATTGCATATCGTAATTTTTGCACTATGACTCTTATGTCTAGCTATTTAAGGACTTAGAGTTACTGTATATTTTTAGATAGTAACTATATAAATATTTTTTAATAATATTCTTTCTTTCTTTAAAAAACAAAACAAAACACATTTGTGTCCCTCTGTATGGATGTGACAAAATGAAAGATTTGAGACCCAAAACTCAGTTAAGCTTGGAAAAGCAAGAGGAAGACATGACAATTTATATACAACCTCTTTAAGGAATTAGTTTATGTGGTCCTGAACATGGCATATAAAGCTTCTTTGTCCTGTTAACTGCCCTGTTTTCTAGTTGGCAGGCACAGCCACAGTTCGTGTTGAGGTCATCCAGAACTTCATCTTATTAGTGTTTTTTCCCTCTGAATGCGATGCATGCTCTTTGTTTGTGAGCTACAATCATGAAGTTAATCAATGAACTTCTTTGTATCTACTGTGCAGAGTAATTTCCATTGAGAGGTCAGTTTGCCATCACCCTTTCCTAGATGGTTCTCATCGTGCACAAAGTTATGCTTAGAGCAGAGCTTTATGTTTCATAACAGCTGTTTGGTTGAGAGCTGGAATGGTCTGCAGCAAGGAGACGGTGTCCTTTTAGCAGTTCATGTTGCATGTCTGATTGTCAGCTTGAGGTGTTGGTGACTCGCGTTACTGTCAAGAAAGATCAAGCTGGTTAGGATGTAGGTTTAGACCCAAATCTGAAGGAAGTTTTGCTGTGAGGATGTGGCAGACCTTTCAGCATCAAATACAAAGAAGAATATGTATTATCACATGGGGAAGACGACGTCCTGATAAGTCTGCCTTTAAACATTGGGGCTAGTGTGAGAGTCTTTTGTGTCAGTTGATAGAACTGTTACTAGCTGACACAGTTTTGCATTTTTACTGCATTTTGCATTTCTTGGGTCATGTACATTATTGTTATATTATTGTATGTAATTCTTGTAAACGGCTGATTTGCTTTTCAGCAAGGATAATTGAATTGATTAAAGTGACATTAAAGACATTTGTAATGGGACTTCAGATTTCTATTTCAAATAAATGCTCTTCTTTTGGACATTTAAAAGAATCCTGAAAACAAATGTATCAAAAATATAAAGCATCAGCAACTGTTTTCAAAATTGCACCAAATCTGCCTATTAGAATTCTTTCTGAAGGATCATGTGACACTGAGGACTGGAGTAATGATGCTGAAAATTCAGCTTTGCTGTCACAGGAAAAAAATCACATTTAAAATTGAATTTAAATGTAAAACAGTATAAAAGTGACCATTTTAGCCTTTAACACTAAGTTATCACTCCATTCATAGTAAAAATTCCCTGCTTAACTTTAAAAAAACAAAAAACAAAAGTGTGTTGTGTGTGCTTAACATTTTACACTGCTCTTGTGGTGTGTAGTATGTTCTTGTATATGTCACATTTCTCTGGTCTCCTGATGAATTTTCTGTGACTATAGCTATGCATTGACCTAATGTTGTCAGGCTGGTGTGACAACTGCTGACTTTTGTCATGTCTTTGCAAGAACAGGTTGCAACACGTGAATCTTGTATGCTTCAGAATCTGTTGGATTTGTTGTTTACTTGCCTGAAACGGCCAACCCACATTGCCACAGCTGATGTTAATGATGTTTAGAATGGTACATAATTCTGTGGGAATTTTCCTGCACATCTTTCTCAATTAGAAAGTTTACTTAAAGGCAGAAACTGCACGATGTTCTCATGAATATTTCATTGAGACAGGTGTTTCTAGACAAGTAAGTCGTCAAATGTGTCTTGCAGTGGTGCCTGGAGACTGTATCGACGGGTGGTCCAGGGAACCCTCCAGGCTGGACAGGACACGGGACGGCGTGAGAGTGACGTCTGAGAGTCCTTCCCCTCTCCCTAGACTGTTTCAGAGACACCCGCCTCCGAACCCTCCATACCACCATGTCCAGGGAACAGCTCAACGTGGGGGACCTGCTTCCTCTGCTGGAGACTTCTGACCTCCGCCAGCTGGATGAGATCAAGGGCCTTATCAATGAACACCTCAACACAGGTCCAGTCTGTTAGCAGAGGCAGCCTCGGGAGCTTTTACCCAGTTTTTAAACTTCTCGATGTTTGCTACAGGATCCATATTATAATTCCCTGCAGTGTTTTATTGCATGACTGACAGTCCAAATCGATTCATGTTTTGCAGATCGAGGGTCCGTTCTGCTGAACGGCTTGGTGGATTATTTCCTGGAGACCAACTCCGCCCAGGCAGTGCACATCCTGTCCTCAGTGAGGGAGCCACACGATAAGGTGACTGACGGCCCACTGATTTTTCTGTTTTGTTTCTAACACAGTCTAAACTTACTACACAGAAGAGAATGTTTGCAGTCTTTTTCTGGATCTTTTCAGAGTTTCACACTCGATCCATTTTCCCTGAGGTTTTCTGCCAAATTAAAAGCGTGATAGTATAACCTTTGAAAATAAATATTAGTAATGTAATTTATGGTTGTACAATAAAGTAAAATATAAATTTTATTTTACAGTAGAGTACTTTTATTACAACGTAATTCTTATTTTGTTTAATATTTCACAATAAAAATGATTATTATCATCATTATTTTATAGTAATACTGAGTGAGTCTAAAAGAGCTGGAATGTGGCCTATGATAACTGAAGTGGAGAGTTTTTTTTTAGTTGTTTTTGAATGGTTGTTTGAAACCAAAAACAAGCTATAAAAATACATTTCTTACTGTATATTTTTTGCATAAAATTAGGCCTAACTATTTTTACATAAATTCAACTACTTGTATTGAGAGGAAAAACATAAAATATACAATTATTTCAAGCAAATAATTACTCAATTTTTTTTTACTTTGTTTAAAAATGACAAGTAGTAGCTTGAGCAAGTTAAGTTATTATTTTATATCTTTGCTGAAAAGAAGATATAAACCCAACTGTCCACATTTTTCAAGTGTTTCCCAAATCTTTCAGCCCTAAAAGCATGGTTTGTGCTCAAAAAAGTCTTCACAGTAAAATAAATAAATCAGCCTTGTAAATTCTATATTTCTGCAAATGCATTACCCTACAAAATCAACCCCAATCATTCTAGAATTATTAATGGTTTCCAAATAAAGCTGTTCAAATCATCTTTTTTTTTTTTTTTTTTTTTTATATCACAGTATATATCTGGGTGTCGAATTTTTTTTTTTTTTTCCAATATCTTGCGGTCCAGATTAGTTCCAACAATAATGCAACTATTACATACTTCACCTTTAAAAAAGTGTAACCATTGGGGCTTGTGTATAATATGCAACCAGCCTACATTCTTAGGGTAAAAAAAACACCTGTGAAACATGAACAAATTTAAGAAGCTTCATTTAAACTCAGCATTGAACTAAAGCGTATCAAAACATCTTCAAGGAGTATTTCTCTTTCATTTCATTAATATTTAATTAGAACAATAAATGTCTAGGGCAGAGAATACATTATCAATCGTTATGAGTCTCGTCTACAATATGACTTGTCTGTGTTGTCTGTTTCTCAGCACCTTTTTGATAAAATGAATGAATGCATGGCTAAAGCCCCGTGTCGCCTGCCCACTCTCACTCTACTGGGGCACGTTGTCCGTAAGCAGCCGTCTTGGATCCACAAGATCGCTCGCTATCCGCTGCTGCTATCTCTCCTCAAATGCCTCAAGGTAAGCTGATAATGTGAAAGATCTCTCTGATATATTGTAACTTGTAACCTACAGCATGCATATGATAATTTATGTTTTACAGACAGACACAGATGTTGTGGTTCTGATAACTGGAGTCCTGGTGCTCATCACACTATTACCCATGATTCCCCAAGCTGGCAAGCAGCATCTCTATGAATTTTTTGATATCTTTGGCCGTCTGGCTTCCTGGAACCTGAGAAACCTAGGTAAGAGTTACTAAGCATGCAAGTACTGTATGACGCAGTTATGCAATATTTTTATCCCTGAGGCATGTATTGAAAGCCTGGATTGGTTTAGTCTCCCACAGAAATCCAAAAATATTATGAGACGTCCTATTACAAATGATTTCATTTGTAATAAGTTGCCTCGTAATATTTTTGGATGGTTAACTAGCTGTGTGACCAATCTCTGTTGACAGGACACGTCCCGGAGGTTTATCTCATCCACCTGCATGCAAGCGTCTACTCCCTCTTCCACCGGCTGTATGGGATGTATCCCTGCAATTTTGTGTCTTACTTGCGCTCCCATTACAGCATGAAGGAGAACATGGACACTTTTGAGGAGGTGGTCAAGGTGAGATGCCAGTCATACAAATACATGCGATTTGATGAAATTCCATTAAATCCATAATGATTTTCCGTAGAAAATGATCAGTAGTAGGGATACATGAGCAATATATTGATTATATTAGTTGATAGATAGATAGATAGATAGATAGATAGATAGATAGATAGATAGATAGATAGATAGATAGATACATACATACATACATACATAAAGCATATTTGAACATGCTCATTTCCTCTATTACTTCTCAATTACCTTTTAACTCATGTAACACTCAATTAATCTTTAAAACTCTAAAATGACACTGTTAAAAATAATATTTAGCAAATCTCGAAATTAATGTTTTTCTTACTTACAGTGCCCTCCAAAAGTATTGGAACAGTGAAGACAAAATTGTTCTGTTGGCTGTAGAGTCAAGACATTTGCAAATATGATGAAAAGATGAATATGAGACAAAACTACAAAATGTCACATCTTATTAGCCGTTTCAACACATACATGTTTTACCAAATAAAAAGAACAGCACTTTTAGAGTTCATCCCACTCATTGATGTGAGCATAAGTATTGGGACAGTTGAACATAAGGCAGATATAAAAGATTAAAAGCTATTATTTAGTTGCAGATCCCTTGCGCACTATCACAGCAGTGAGTCTGTGACCCATAGACATCACCAGACTCTTGGTCTCATCCTTTGAAATGCTTTTCCCAGCCTTTAATGCAGCCAATTCCAATTGTTGCTTGTTTGGGGAGTTTCTGCCTTTACTCTCCTCTTCAGCTGGTGAAATTCATGTTCAATCGGATTTAAATCTGGAGATTGACTTTGGCAATCTAAGACTTTCCATTTCTTTGCCCTTATAAATTCCTTGAGTGAACTGGCAGGGTGTTTTGGGTCATTGTCCTGATGCAATATGAAGCACTTCCCAATGAATCTAGTGGCATTTTCTTGAATATTGGTAGGCAACATGGTTTTGTACCCTTGCAAATTCATTCTGCTACTGTCATCATACATTAAGTCATCAGTAAAGTTGAGAGGCCTGTTCCAGAGGCAGCCATGCATGTCCATGCCATGACACCACCTCCACCGTGCTTTACAGATGAGGCTGTATGCTTGGGACCATTTGCAGTTCTATTTTTTTTCTCCACATTTTTGCTTTCCCATCACTTCGATAAAGATTAATCTTTGTCTCATTGGTCCATAAACACAGTTCCAAAACTCTTCTGACTCACCTTTGTGCTTTTTTTGCAAACTCTAATCTTGCCTTTCTATTTTTGGAGCCGGTCAGAGGTTTGCATCTTGCTGTGTAGCATCTGTAATTCTGTGTCAAAGTCTCCTGAGGACAGTAGATTGTCAGAGCATCACCTCAGCTCTCTTGGTGATTTTACAGACACGTCTTTTAGGGTTCATTTTCACGTATTTTATGATTTGTCTGTCATCAACTACTGTTGTTTTCTCAGCCGATCAGGTAGTTGTTGGTTGCTGGTGGTTTCCAAACTCTTGATTTCTCCATGCCCTTTGTTTTTGCTACAGCTCTAATTGACTTCCTCTTTTCTTTTAGCATCCAAATTGCTTGCTTTTCTCTCAAATGTTAGCTCCCTCATTTTCATCCTGGTTTGTGTGTCATCATCGAATGCAAGATTCAGAATACAGAAGTAATGGATATAACTGATAAGACACATTCCCTGCTTAATATCTGAAGAATTAATGCAACAGGACACAGCTGATCACTTAGAAAGACCTGTGAGGCAACTGTCCCAATACTTATGCTCACATCAGATAGAGGGATGAAACTCTAAAAGTGCTGAACTTCTTAGCTGGTAAAACATGTATGTGTTGAATCACCCAATAATAAAATGTGACATTCTGTAGTTTTGTCTCATATTAATCTTTTAATCATATTTGTAAATGTCTTGACTCCACAGCCAACAGAGCAATTTATCTGCTATTATCTGTGATTAGCCGTAACATTATTATCGTTATACAGTACCATTATGAAATTTGGGGTGCTAGCATTTTTAATGCTTATGCTCACCAAGGCTGCATTAATTTGATCTAAACTACAGTATAAACAGTAATATTGTGAAATATTGCTACGATTTAAAATAACTGAAAAATGTAATGTATTTCAACATGTAATTTATTCCTGTGATAGTAAAGCTGAAATTTCTGCAGCCATTACTCCAGTCATATGATCCTTCAGAAATCATTCTAATATGCTGATTTGGTGCTGAAGCAACATTTCTTCTTATTAATAATGTTGAAAACAGTTGTGCTGCTTTGTTAGTGAAAACTGGATTTTTTGATGAATAGAAAGTTTAAAATATAGCATTTATTTAAAGTAGAAATCATACTGCAAATGTCTTTACTGTAACTTTTGATCAATTTAATGCATTTTTGCCAACCCCCAAACTTTTCAGTGGTAGTTTATGTCAGAATTTTATTATGGGGGCATCCATGACTAACGGTTCATTAGTGATGGTGTGATTAACCGATGGTGTTTTTGTTGTATTTATGTTTCAGCCCATGCTTGAACATGTCAGAATACATCCCGAATTAGTGACCGGAACCAAGGACCATGAACTAGACCCCAGCCGGTGAGGCAATACTGACGTATGTCACTTATTTAAATGCATAAACCATGAGCGTTATAGTCTATCATTTCGTCTCTTTTCTCTCTACAGGTGGAAGAAATTTGAAATCCACGATATTGTTATTGAGTGTGCCAAAGTCTCTCTGGACCCAAAGGAGGCGTCCTGTGAAGAGGGCTATGCCAGCATGCCTGAGCATTTCTGTGCTCATTTACAACAACGTCCAGCTGATTGCACTGCCAGCCCTTACGGCGACTTCCACAGTAGCTACGGTAACGCTCTCATCCTGTACTTTTTTAACTTCGCATACAGCAAAATAGCACATAGTGTTTTTTCTATTCAAGAGATGGTGAAGGGCTATATAAGTTAATTTATTTAGAAAAACTGTTTTTCTGCTAGCAACTGCAAGGTCATGAGTTTAGTTCCTAGGGAATGTGTGAAGTGATAAAATATATATCTTAAATACACAACTGAATAAAAACATCTGCCAAATGCATAAAATGTAATAGGAAATGAAGCCAGGCAAGATAAAAACTAACGTTGTAATTCAGTCAGTCTATTTGCAGGCAAACTCTGTTTTTATAGCAGTGGCAGGATGTATTTTTGTGGACATAATTTTTTTCGTCCCTTTCCAGGAAGTTCTTCCTCGACTCATTTCTCCACCCCTCGTCAGCCTGTCGTCCCTCCCTTGGCCCTGTCCTCTTTCTCAGGGACTCAGCCCCCCTATCGCAGCCCCACTGGAACCCGTCGACAGGTGAGAGTCCACCAAACTCGGAAATCTACAATCCAGTTTTTAGTTTGCTTTAGCAGCCTAGTTCCAATATTGGAGCTTGTGTTTGGAACTACCTGTTTGAATCAGTGTTCTGCATATAAACAGATCCGGGTTGGCACACTAGTTTGTGCAACAGCACCAGTACAGGAATCAGCGTCTGCTTCCCTTCTCCCTCTTGTTGTTTGTCAGCTTGTCAGCTGTTGTCCATAAATCACCCATCCCTGAGCCCCTCCCTTCCCACTGCACACCAGAGCTCCCCCTCCTCCTCCCACCATGAATCATCTCCTTGTTCTCCAGGCAGGCTGAGGAGCTGAGAGGAAAGGAGGGGAGAGGTGTTGAGTCATTCCGGTGGGTGTGCAGAGCTTTAAAAAGAGAAAAACATGCCATCTCTTAGCTGACGCAGAAACGGTTGTCTTGGCAATGTGAATGACGGCAGAGAGCTTTCTCCAGGCCTGTCACCTCCCACGGTCAGGACCTTTATTCAGCTGAACCCTCTGCAGACTGAAAACAAACAGCATTGCGTTTGTGTTTTAATGAGCACATTTGGTCCTATGTTAATGTTTTTCTCACAATTCAAGATTATATTCTCACATTTCTGTTGTGATTTGGTAAATACTTCCTATTAGGAGTGCATTGATTTGGAAATTAGAGGCTGATGCAGATAACGGTTATTTTAAAAGATAGCGATCTGATTGCTGGTGTTTCTCAAATAGAGCTCAGCACACAACATCTCTTTAAAAGGGAAAGTGTTTTTCAAGATCTAGTGCTCTTATAGAGTTAAACATGAAGTTAAATCTAGATGATGATCTCAATATTAAAATAATTATAAACGGGGTTAGTTCACCCAAAAAAGAAAATTCTGTCATTAATTACTCAGCCTCATGCCGTTCCAAACCCGTAAGACCTTTGTTCATCTTCGGAACACAAATGAAGATATTTTTGATGAAATCCGAAAGCTTTCTGACCCTGCATAGAACAATGCTACTGAAATGTTCCCAGACACAGAAACAAAGTAAGGACATCTGTAAAACAGTCCATGTGACCTCAGTGGTTCAACCATAATTTTACGAAGCTACGAGAATACATTTTGTGCGCAAAGAACACAAAAATAATGACTTTCTTCAAGAAATGAATGACAGAATTTTCATTTTTGGGTGAACGAACCCTTTAAATATTGGTTGATTATAAAATATGCAATATTGTTCCATAACCAGTGCGGTGCAAATATAATGTGCTTTATTACACTTTTCACTATGCCACATGCTGCTGCAAAATGTACTACACTTTGAAATTGCTGGTAAAAGTTTACATTTTGTGAACTATTTGTTTTGGATGGATAAAGCATAAATCTATTAAATGCCATCTGATAATCACTGGAGTGTGCAGCAGTCATAGGACTAATTATGTGTGTGTGCCTGTGTTTATTTATAGAACTCCAGCTGTGAATTTAATGCCACATATGGCTTCAAGGATTCCCTCTGGAGCCCCTCCTCCCAGTGTGGCATGGCCACACCCCCTTCCTCCCGTGGGATGTCACCAAACCCGGAACTGTCCCAGAGTGCCTCTCACCTACCAACCCGCCTCTACAGCACACCTGGTGACTATAATGTCTATGCTTGTTCACAGACAATATTGACAATGTTGCATGTAGGCGCAGATAGGCATATCCGGGTCTCTGTTTCCTCCGACACTAATATGAATTTGGTTTTGCCATCTTCCCTGTGGCAGGTGGTAAAGGCACCCCGTCCTCTAGCACCCCTGCGGCCGCCTCACCTCCTCCTAGCCTCTCCGATGAGTTTCCCCCTGTGTCTCTGCCTCGCAGTACCGCCAGTCCGCCATGCAAGGTACTTCTGTGGAAGATGACCTTTTGTGTGGATCAGTAGTATCCACTTAAGGGGGTAGTTCACCCAAAAATAAAATTTTTGTCATAATTTACTTGTCAAAAACCTCTGTTTTTCTTATTAAAATATTTACATTTGTAAAATAAAAATCAGCATGACAAAAATAGTTCTTTAATTTAAAACATTCTGTTCATTTTTGAGTGAAATATCCCTTTAAGCCTTCCTTAACCTTTCTTTGTTGAAACAACTTCAAGTTCGAGACCTTTTTGCTTGTGTAAAATTTCACTACAAGCTATTTTAACTTTAGGATGGTAGACCTTTAGACTACACCAAACCCGTCTTGGTCAGACAGGAGCCAGTCAGACAGGAGCCAGACAGAGAGCTTGAGAAAACTGGACCTGAAACGATCAATCACAGAGGTATGTTACATGTCAGAATCACTCAAAACACAAGAATAGTGTTTTGACAACTAACACAACAGCCTGACATTAAAGTAAAGATTTAATACTCTTAAAAGAATTATTATAAATACTTCTATAATCTTTGGTCAACATTTTAAAGCACCAAGCAGAATAGGAAGTCGACACTACAACTATAACGATAACTACTTAGAAGAAAAACATTGATGAATGATACAAACATTGACAGCCAATCAGAATCCACCCGACTTTAAAAAGTTTGAGCATTTAAAGCAGCAGGCAACATAACTGCAGTGCACGCTTATAATAAACAGTTATTATAAGTGCGGTATTGTTATACGTTATTGTCTATTGGTATATATAGTATGGGAGCTCACTGTCTCGCTTCTACAATAGAATAAAAAAATTAAAGGTAATTGCAGCTTTTTATCTCACAATTCAGACTTTTTTTTTCTTGCAATTCTTAGAAAAAAATTAGAAATGTGAGATTAACAATTGTGAGCTAGACATTTGAGTTAAATTGAGTTTCTGAGTTGACATCTCGCAAGTCTGTTTATTTCTGTAATTGCGACTTTTCTCACATTTTTTTTTGTGCAATTGCACGTTTATGTCGCACAGTTCTGACTTTTCTTATCAGAATTGTGAGTGTATATCTTATATGAGTTTATATCTCACAGTTACTCACAATACTGCATTTATCTCTTGCAATTCTGAAACAATTTTCTCAGAATTGGAAGAAAAAAGTCCAAATTGGGAGATGAAAAGTTAATTAAAGAATATTATTGTAAAGAATGACCTTTTTTATGTTTATTCTGTAGTGGAAACAAGCTTCCATAATATGGTTCTAATTTTTTTGTGCGAATGGGCTTTTAGATGTGTCATTAAGAATTATTAAGAAGTCTTTTATCTGACCCAGATGGGAGAGGTGAGAACATGCCCATGACGCTGACCGAGCTCTCTGTGTATATGAAGGAGCAAGAACAACTGAGGATCGAGAAAGAGCGGGAGGACGGTATGAATTAGCCCTCAGTGGTTGTGTGTGGCCTTTGCTGTATTTCGAGTCGCTTCATACCAGTTGTGTCTTTTCCTGACAGACTAACTAAACCTTTAAGCTCTGGAATTATCCTTATATAATTTTCTGTCTTCCATCCTCTCAGCTGCCATCACAGAGGAGCTTCTGAAGTTAACAGAGGAAAAGCGGGATTTAGCTGGCCTTCGTGGCTTTGACTCTCCATTCTTCAGCACCACAGAGACCCTGACCGGAGCGCAAGAGAAACCCCTGCCCTCTTCCATCCTAGGCAGCTCGATTAGAGACCCTCACAACATGATCTCTACACCCGACAAGACCGAGATCACGCCCGGGGACAGAGGCAGAGTCAGCAGAGGCCCATCCCAGGAGCATCCCTGGTCCTTCCAGCCAGTGTTCATGCCCATCGAGCACCCAACACACAGCCACCTCCATCGGAGCCCCTCTGCACCAGAGGACGAGGCCCTTAAATACAGCTTTTGCTCCCCGAGCCCAAGCAAGCCGCCACCCCTGCCGTACGAGGCTCTGTTTGACCTGGCCCTGCCTCGGGCAGCCTCTCTCTTCGTAGGGAGGAAGACCTCAGAGATTGTGCAGCGAGTAGCCTTGGAGAGGATTCAGAGAGGTGACGTGGGCAAGCAAGGGGAGGAGGGGGGAGTTGAGGGGGCTGTGTCTGCCTCCCCCTTGGAGGTGCTGGATCGCCTCGTCCAGCAGGGCGGTGATGCCCATGACAAAGTGTTAAAGAGGTAAGCCTTTTTCATTTTCAATGTTAATTCTTGTTATTGCTTTTGGTCATGTGGCTTGGTGGTTAAAGATCTGAGCTTATAATCACGAGGTTGTAGGTTTGAACCCAGCAAGGCATTAAAATGAGTAAGGCACTTAAAGGGATAGTTCACCCAAAAATAAAAATTGTCACTCTTTGTTAAATGTAAATAAAGGCCTAAATTTAATCTGTTCAACATATAAAGCAATTGTATCTCTTCACAAGACTTAGATTAAACTGCTTGGATTCATGTGGTTTCGTTTTGCAACGCATTCATACAGAAACATCTTAACTAAGTTTCATTAAGTAAAATATCTTAGTTTGAGTTACGAAGGTTAACCAAAATCTTATGGGTTTGGAATGACATGAAGAAGTGTAAATGACACAATTTAAATTTTTTGGTAAAGTATTACTTTAACCGCAGTTTGCCAAGTATCCACCAAAAGTGTGACATGACAAAATCAGCCAATCAAGACATACTTGATGAGTAATATGGGGAGAGAGAATTACGTTTCTCACTCGTAAATACAATTTGCTCAGTCATTCATGTGTTCAGAACTCTTAATTATGATATTTCTGACTCCACGCAAAGGGCACATTAGCAACATGCTAACAACCATCTGGATCATCTTAACCACCATATATAGTGAGATGCTATCAACCATCCGAAACACCTCAACAACCTAACAGACTAACAACCACCTGAAAACACTTTAGCAATCATCTGGAATGACCATATAGCTACATGCTAACAACCAACTGAAAACATCTTAGCAATCAAGTAGCAACTTAAAAACAAGCCCTCAGAACTCCTTTTTTTGTGATGAGGAGGTTTACACACAACAAGAATAACTGGTTTTCTTTAGAAAATTTACATTTTCAGTTTCTGAACTAGAAGACTTGCTAAAGGGCTACTACCCTTACAAAATCAACCATGGTTTCATTGTAGTAAAAGTGTAGTAACCATTTCTATAACCACAGTTTTACTACAAATACCATGGTTAATCTGTGGTTACGAAGGTTTAAATATAGTTTTTTTTTTATTATTATTATTTGTAGTAAAACCATAATGTGTTAATGTGTTGCTCTGAGGTTCTTTTAGGAAGAACTGGGTCAGACTAGTTGCAGATTTGCCCACTAACTCACTATCACACTGAAACAACTGTCTGTATTGTCCCATGTCACATCCACTGCCACGCAAATCAGTCCACAGCGCAACAGCAGAGCCTGTGTTAACAGAACACAATCAGAGCTCTTTCTCTCTCTTCCTGCCCTGCAGAGGTCTTACTAGAAGACACGTAATTGAGTTGGGTTACTGGGCTCACACAAATTGAGGTGTTTTGGCTCTGGTCAGAGAGAGTTCTGTGTGGAAAGGCTTCCTCTGCCAGAAAAGCAGTGTGTCCGAAATTATTGTCACATTGCCACTGACCTTGTTGATCCTGTGTTTTCTCCCTTCCTTTTCTTCCAACATTTCCGCAATCGCTCTCAGATTGCCCCTGCCAAGCAAGTCAGCTGACTGGACACACTTTGGAGGTAAACAACATAACATGAGCACACATTCGCTACTTGTGGAAAAGTCGTTCTTACAGAGTACAGAGAAACAATGCTGTTTTCAGCAAGGGGATAAACATTTAAAGGATAGGCTGCCCACCCACATGACTTTCTTACTTCTGCAAAGTATGAACATTTTAAAGAATATTTTATATTTTAAAGAATCCAACAGTTTTGCACTGCACTCAATTACATTGACACATTTCTCAAAATACCTTCTTTTATGTTCCACAGAAGAAAGAAATACATGAGGTTGACAAAATGTTCATGACAGAATATTCATTTTTGTGTGAACTAAGTTTAAAATCTTATCATATGTTGGTAGTCATGATGTGACAAGTTGATTAATACACACTTTAGTAACACCCCTATTATCCGACACTTTCAGTTGTGCAATAAATTAATCATAGATGATAAATATACCTATGAATAGATTGTTTTGATTATATAGTGCTTTATACAATACAGATTTTCAAAGCAATAACAGAATCTATTGTCTAAAAATTCACATTCTGCTATGAAGGAGCTCTAAGAAAGACTGTAGTGTCATTATTCAGCTCAGGTTGATTGTAAAACATGGTAAAACATCTCCTTTTTCATATTTTGCTTAAAAACAGCTACTTTTAAATGGCCGTCAATGAAGAAAGATGTACTTTGCTGGCAGAATGATAAAAAATGGAAAATGTAATTACTTTAATGCTTAAGACTGACAAAGCTCTTACTGTTTGAATAATGTATGAGTTATGTAGAAATCTTTAATTTCTCATGCGCAGGTTCTGCTCCTCTGGACGAGCTGCACACACTGCGCAGTCAGCTGCTTCTGCTACACAACCAGCTCCTGTACGAGCGCTACAAGCGAGAGCAGCACGCCGTACGCAACCGACGTCTGCTTCGCCGCATCATCAATGCCACCGCACTCGAGGAGCAGAATAACGCCATGGTAACCTCCGCTCAGAGTCATGATCTGTGGGACAGCATTCAGTGTTGTCCTGATGTTCACCTTGACCACTAGAGGCAGGTAGAAACCAATGCAGTTGATTGTTTGTATGTGCTTGTTTGTACAGAAGGACCAGCTGAACCTGCAGAGTGTGGATATCTTGTCTTTGAGAGAGAGCCTGCAGGTCGAGCAGCAGAGATACCGGCAGCTCTGGGACGACCGAGAGACTGTAGTTACACGCCTGCACAGCCAGATACGCCAACTACAACAGGCCAGAGATGACTACTACACCAAAAACCAGGAGTTGCAGGTGCTAATCAATAATAGTAAATGAGATGGCCACAACATTCCAGTTTAGAATCAGTTTGATAATTTATTATTCACCTGTGATCCTCCAATCAGAGTAAACTACAGGAATGCCAGAAGAGAATAGGTGAGATGGAGGCGGAGCTTCAGAAGGCGAACAATAAGGTGTGCCACACAGGACACCTGCTGAACCAGCTCACTGCCAAGGTAAAAACAATCACCCTCTGTCTCTCCATTTTAGTCCATTTGAGTCTATTTTCTGAAGCAAATGATCGTTTGTAATTTTGGAGTGAATGTTCCCTTTAAGATTTTGCGCCTATATATATATCATCATTATCTTCCCCTAATTTGTCCTTTCTTCAGTTGTCATCGAGTGAAAGTATTCAGCAGCAGCTGAGTTTTCTAAATAAGCAGCTGCTGCTGCTTGGAGAAGCCCATAAACTGTGTGTTCAGGAGCTGCATCAGGCCGGACCAGATACTAGCAAGGTACAAAGGAGCAAGAAATCCAGTGTCTCTTTCATCTTTGCCATAAGTACAATTTATGACACATTCCTCTCTGTCGTTGTCCATTTCTCTTTTGTAGGAGGTGCAGATGCTGCAGACATCCTGGGGGAAGGAGACGGAGCGTCTAAAGCAGAGTCTGTTACTACAGAGCCAAAAGCTGGATGCTGCTCAGCAGAGAGTGGCAGAGCTGGAGACTCAACTTGCTAAAAAAGAGCACCTAATTGCAGAACAAAAGAAGTTTCTAGAAGATGTCAAGGCTCAGGCTAAGTATGATTTAACTTGGAACTTGTATTTGCATTTATTGACACACTGATGGACAAAGCTTCCCCTCAGTTTTCTGTATAATATACTTTCTTGCTTAATTCCATCATTTCACAATGTCTCACAATCTTTCTTATTTGCCTTCTACTCAGAGGAGAACTGCAGGCCTCCGAGAGCAGATATCAGGCACAGAGGCGGGTAACTCTGGCTCTGCAGACTGAGCTTCTGCAGCTCTACAGCAGGCTGGAAACAGAAGACTCCTCTGCCACTGCTTCAGCATTACCAGCAGAGGGCACCACTGAACCCCACGGTTCCACCGAGCCCAGGTAGAACTGATAACTAGTGTCATTTAAATATAAAGACATTTGAAACAAAGATATCCTTATCTATTTCAGCATGCTACTACTTCTGTGTTTGTATGATTTTATGATATGCAGTTTGTGCTGTTGGCACTTTCCAGGAATAGGGTACCATGTCAGACTTTTACATCCTAAATTTGCATTCTTTTTTTCTTTATGGCCACCAAGTGGAAACCGTTTGGAAACAAAATTAATGAATTAAAATTTTACATGTTTTGACTGGTGCTGTATATGTGTATGATTTAGCTTAAATGAAGCTGTCATTCAAATATTGCATGCTTTTAAACTAGCTGTTTTTCATGTTATGGTAATTTTATGTAATAGCTATATGGCTTGCATCTAATAATTTTTCTCTCCAAATAACTTTTTGCCTTTTGGACAAATAGGACATAATAGGACACTAATTTGTTTCCTGTTTTTGTGGCCTGTTATAAATGCGTCTGTTTGTGGGTTACATAATTATAGTGCATTCTGTTGCAATCTTCTCTCTCTCTTTTTTTTTTTTTTTTCTTTTTTTTTTCTTTACATAAACTTCTTACGATTGTGACTTTTTTTTCTGGTTGTTTCTGGTGTCACAGTGTCATAGTGGTGGATGGTGCAGTAACAGCCACCAAAGAAGACGGCAAGTCACCTCAGTCTCCACGTGGCAATGGCAGCACTTTATCTCCAGCGCAGCCCAAGGCCAGCTCTTCCCCGGCCAACTCTGTAAACGGCAATCGAGACACTCCCCCACCTGTCCTAGTGGAACCACCCCCTCACCGTCCTCATTCCCCGCTGGGACCCCCAGGACCTTTGGTCCCTTCTGACACCCCACTCACTGTAGGCTCCTACCCCAGCACCAAGAGCTTTCTGGGTATGCGTGCAAGAGAGCTATTCCGCAACAAAAGCGAGAGCCAGTGCGATGAGGACGAAGCCCCGCCTCCGCGTCTCACTGGCCTATCACAGGGCCTGAAAACTGAGCTCTGTGTGGAGCCGACAGCGAAGAGTCCATCCAGCTCCACCGCTGCGCAGAGCTTCACGCTCATCACATCTGCTAAAGAAACCCAACCTGATGCTCAGAGAGCCAAAAACCGAGACACGTTCGGCTCAAGATGCCCAGAGAGGCTCAGGCAGCAACCGTTAAGGATTATGGACTATAACGAAAGTCATCAGGAGCACAGCTAAAGTTACGGAAAAATGGTGAAAGAGAGAGAGGTAGAGGATGGAGAGATGTGCGAATTTAGATTATTAGAGCGTAAGGCAAGACTCTTTCAATTTTCAGTGTTATCTGTCCCATTTTCACAAGCCGACAACAGGATTTGGAGCTAATAAATCAGTAAAACCCTCACTAAGATGGGACAAGTGGAAAGAATAGACTAAACCGACATATATAGAAGTGGTCACAAAATGTCTTTTAGTAACTCCACTGCGTTGTTCACCAGAAATGTCACCGCTGCATCTTTTATTTGTTGTTTTTTGCTAATTTATCCGCTCCCTTTAACCAAGTAACTGTCGCAGCATGTAGAAACTTTGCATTTAGGTTGTTAGAAGCAATATAAGTTGATTTATTTGTAGTAATGGTACAATGCTTACACCCTCACAGCTCACCCGCACAGAGCTGAAGTGTGTGCTCGGATGCCAGGAGGCGGATGGTCGGTTGGATGGTTGTCTTGTGCCAATCAGGAGTCAGTGTTTCTTTTAGAACCATCAGGTTTTACCTTTCAGACATGTCAAGTGCATTTTCATTTGCTTAAATCAAGTTTATCTTTACTGTGTGTGTGTGTGTGTGTGTGTGTGTGTGTGTGTGTGTGTGTGTGTGTGTGTGTGTGTGTGTGTTTTTGTGTGTGTTTTTGTGACAAATGAGGACATAAATTTGTATAATGACAAGGGTATGACAGGTATTACAAGGAGAAGGTGACTTTTCAGGACATTACCCCATGTCCCCGCTTTTCAAAACGCTTATAAATCACACAGAATGGAGTGTATTGAAAATCTGAAATAGCACAAAGTTTCCTGTAAGGGGTAGGTTTAGGTGTAGGGCAATAGCACATACAGTTTTGTACAGTATAAAAACCATTACGCCTATGGGATGTCCCCACTTTTCACAAAAACGTGCGTGTGTGCGTGAGTGTGTGCGTGAGTGTGTGCGTGAGTGTGTGCGTGAGTGTGCGCGCGTGTGTGCGCGCGTGTGTGTGTGCGTGTGTGTGTGTGTGTGTGTGTGTGTTGAAAATGATGGCCTGTATCCCAGACTTGATTCTGGGTTAAATTGCACTGTAAGTTGTTACTGATTACAGAAAAAAATCCGTTACAGTCTTGGACTAGACTAAATCTGGATCCGAGAAATGATACAGCCACAATGAGAGGAAGGTTCAACATGTTTTTTTTTTTTTTTGCAATTATTTATTTTTTGTTCTCTTGTTCTTTTTAGCTTTTCAAGTATTACCAGTGCTTTTAAAAGTTCTAAAGCAACGTAAACGAACAACGGCCATAGATTCCTGATCATTACCCACATCTAGTCAAACCTCTGAATCCTATCCTTCAGTAATCTCTATAAAACAACGCAAGTAAAATGTAGATGATCTAGTGGTCATTTTGAAGCCTTGTCCTAATAATAAACAAGTCTAATAAGTCAGACATCAGTTAAGTAATTCGCTTTGACGATACTAACCTTCAGTCTCAAGCTCAGTCATCATATTCGCTCAAAACTCAGTAGGTAACTGATAATAGTATGGATGATTTGTCTTTTACCCTCTCACTTCAGTGCACTTCAATGGATATTATTATTTAGTTTGCTTTCTCAGTGCCAAATACTCAATAAGACAGTGACAGTATTCTGTAGAGCTTAAATGTACTGGTTTTTGTTCTATTATTCAAGCACATATATTCTTAGAGTACCACATATCAGTTTGAGGGGGTAAATATAAGACTTGATTTTGTCGAGCTGAAAGTATGCGGACTGTAGCGATGAGAGCTGTACAATGCCAAGTAGACAGTGTAAAATATCTTCAAATTTCTACAAAATGATCATGTTGATAGTCAGACGTCATTTAGGAATTGCGGAAGGGCTGGTCATACTCAAATTGTTCCCAAATCCTGTTGTCCCCTTGAAGTCTCTGCTGTTCCTTCTGCCTTGCTATCTAGAGCATGTACAACAATCCTCTTTTAATGCCAACAACAGGAACTATGACTTAACAAGATACAAGGTACAATCAGCGTGGAAGGAAAGGAACGTAAGAATTCGAGCTCCTTTGCTGGAGATGAAAGTTCTGGGGTTTGTTGGGGGAGGAAAGGCAGGGTCGGTTGGAAAAGGTTCTTAAAGCAGTTGCTTGTGTTAACTGTGAATGACAAAAATAAAATCGTCTTCAATGTTTTGCACTACAGATTTGGAGTTGTCTTGATTATTTTCCTCCTTGATTAAGTTCGCTTTGATGTCTGGAATGGAAATGAATGTCTATGTTTAGTCACTTATTAATGTAATGATCCCCCCCTCAAAAAAAATTCTCCTTTTTTGTTCCACAGATGAAAAACATAGGTAGTGATTGACATGAAGGTGAGTGAATTATTCATTTCTGGATGAATTTTCTCTTCAAGTTCCAAATACGTTTTTAGAATCATTTCAACATTCTCTCTCCCAGCATCTGAATTATAATTACTATTATTATTATTGGCAAAATTACCAGTCTTTTTGTTTATAACATCGTATGATCGACCACTAGAGGGCACTGTTGCTCTTGATTATCAACCATCAATCAACAGGTGACTCTCCTGAGCGTTATGGCTCAAAGCATATCTACAGATTAGCATGGCCGTTCATTTCAGGTCAAACGATACATTGCATTCAAGTTTTTGCTCTTCCCTGTGAAAAAACATACAGTTCTGTAAGATTCAGTCGATGTCCTAATTGAGGGGGGAACACAGTGTACAACAACTTGCTGGTTTTAGCTGGTCTGGTCTGGTCTGGTTGGTTGGTTTTTAAAGTGCTTTGAGTCCATTACAGCAGGTCAGCCTGGGAAAACTAGCTGATGACACTACTAATCTATTTTTGCCATTTTAGACCAACAAATGAGGTTGAATTTTTTTGTTTCCATCTCACCAGCTTTTTTTATTTGAATTATTTATGTACAAAATAAGTCATTTTCATACACCTAAGCTCGATGTCAAAATATTATACATCGGTGAAGTCTGTGAAACGAATGGAGTTCAAACAGCTTACATTTTATGTAGATAGTGAGTGACCTAAACATATGACACACACATGGTGCAATTATTCCCTCTCTGCGCGCCTTGTTGAAATTCAGTGGCAGAGCGAAACACGACGAGAACTGCTACAACTGAGAAAGTAAGATTAGTTTATCAAACGTGTGCATATGTAGGACTATTTCATGACTGAGTCAAAAAAAAAAAATCTTATGTTTAATTTAGCAGTACTCTGAGGGGTCAGGGAAACTGATGCAGAATAATTGGACGCAGAGGGAATCCATACCAATTTGTGATTTCAGAATCTACTTGAGAAATTAGATGTCAGTGCAAATATGAAATTGCTCCTCAATGTTTTCAAAGATTGTATGAAATTTTAAGTATAAATCTTAAGTATTCACAGCAAAGGGATTTCTCTCTTCTCTCTTTGCCAACTTGAAATGCAACCCAGTGAAATTGTCAGGACACAGGAGGAGGCAAGCCGTGGAGTTAAAGCAGTGCCATGCAGTCATGATTGGGCTATAAAGAGTCTTATTTTTATTTCATTATTTCTCCGTTTTCTCTTGAAAGTGCTGTAGATTCCTGGTATCAAGGGCTCGTCTTTATTTTTTCATGCATTTGAAGATTATAATTAAAGGATAACTGCATCCAACTGTGAAAATGTGTGAAATACTTTCAGTATTGTAGTAGCCTATCTAGGTCTTGGGTGTAATTAGAAGCCCAGTTAAGGCAGAACTAATTACAATTAACACGATTAGTTATTATTTTTGCAGCATGGCAACGTGTTTTCCCCTCATCTTTCCAGGAACCGAAGTGTCTCAGTGTGATTTAAAAATCTTAATATATTATTTTAATGCTGTGCATGCTAATTTTCCAGCATCCTAAAATCCCGGTTATATTTAAATGTTTGTGTTTATTCCACATGGACGCATGCTGAAGCAGAAATGCTAAACAAGATCATTTTGGTAAGCATATTTCATACTGACACTCCTAAAAACGACTTCATTTGTCCTCATTAATAGCTTAAAAGTCCATGAATAAATAATCGTTAAAAAGGATACTTTTTTGCTTTATGTTTAGCTAAACGCAAAGTGCACAGAAATTGAATGAATATGAGCGTTTATCCCTGAGCCCACCCCTGCAATCACATTTAGACAGCTGACACACACACACACACACACACACCTCTACATCCGGTTTCACGGGAGGGGGGAAAAGCTTGCATAGTTGGACCTTTGAGATGAGAGTAAATTCAATTAACCGAGGGTGGTTTGTGTTTTCCTCACTTCTGAATCTGTTAGCCAAGTAGGCTCAAAACTTAAAAAGGAGAGAAGAAAGGAAAAGAGAGCAAAAGGGGAAAGGGAGAGAGAGAACAAGGGATGCGCGCGCCAATCCCAGTGGTTTAATTATTTTAATTATCATCCTCTTTCGGCTTTTCTAAAAAAGGGGCCATTAAAGGATGCCCATTTGGGTTAATCTGATTAAAAAAAAGCAAGATGGAGGGAGAGATAAAAGGCTGTGGATGTCAGAACTAATCAGGAGAGTTAAAGCTGCTATTTATGATCTGGGACTGCTGTGAAAAATCTTTTCAAAATACCTTTCTCCTGTTTCAAACACCCGCAAATCACCACTTTTTTTCTTTTCTTTTTTTCCCTCGCAGATATATGTAATTATGGACAGAACTCTAGCTTAGCTAGCCTACCTTTTATATTTTAATTACATTGTGCAATATGTGATTTTGTTTAGGCCTGTTTGTCAAATTTTCACGGCGAAAATAATTCCAATTCAGCCATTGGAAATTTACCTTTGGGGCGAAATATTTTGGTTTTGCAAGTAGTTCAAATTGGTCACGTGGATTCGACTCATTGACCAATAGAAATCTGTTTGTTTTTAAAGTGACGGTTCACACATCTCGATCTCAACAGACATTTTCGCGGCTTTCTGGAATACTCGATTCTGATTGGTCAGTCGCGGCTTTCAGCGGTAATTTTCCCATAGCTAGGTCCAGAGCCATAAGCGGTACAGCCAGGCTAATATTGGGCTACTTCCACCTCCCTTGTGTCACTCTTGCTCTCCCTTGTTTTATACAAATAAAATGACCAAATATAATGGATCTCAGGTAACTAGTATTAATATTGTAGCAGTGTTCGTTTTTTGCAAGGACAAATGTTTTTCTCAGACTATTCCTTTTGTAGGACTTCATTTCTTAGTGGAAGCTTTAAGGTAATATCCAGATAAGAATATAAAATAATTTCAACTAAAATCATCATTTAATGTCCTCATATTTTATTTTATTTTTTTATGAGAAGCTGTGTATTGAGTATTATCGCATATAACGCATGAGATGATGGCATGATGTGACTTGTGACTGCCCACCCATCTTAATCGAACCTTTCAGTTCGCCATTAAAGCATTGTTGTTCAAACACCTGCTGTGATCGAAACATCACTCTCACTTTGACTAACTACTCTGTGACAGACACCTAATGTCTTTTCATCGAAAGTTACAGAGAACCTGACACACCACGCTTGAGTGCAGAAGCCCGGCTAAAACCTGCACAGGTGTTGAACCACAGCATGAAAAGGAGCAGAGAAAGATCCACTTTCTGAATAAATCAAGCAGAAGCAATATCCTGCATGTGTAGAGAGATGGACGGGAGCCCATGTAATATTAAAAGCGCCGTGTCTGGCAACGCAAGCGGTGCCACTCCTTTCATTGCTCCTGCTCCCTCCACTACCCGGCCACTGGCTCTTCTCTCAAGGTGACACTTCAAAGCACCAACGCAGACGCGGAAGGCCTGGCTGCCAGCATGGAGCCAACCCAACCCTCCTCCACCCCCTTCCTCAAACAGGCGCTTGCTACCCCCGCTGGGCCAGGTCAACGCCAAGAATCCACACCGCTTGCCACTCGGGAACCCTTGTCAAAATCTGCTTCGTATCCTTAATTAATAACACTCCTTTCCTATTGCAAACACGAGGGGGGAGAGAGTGCCCGTCTGGAGTCCACTGGCACTGTTCATTACTGGAGTCTCAATTCCGACAAAGAGTCGTGCTGGAAATGAAGGCGGTGTTATCTGTTACACCGATATCTGTTGGAATTTAGGCAATGCTTTATTGCAAATTGTGGCCTTGTAATGTCAGTGTTTTTCTCACCATCCTATCTTTGTTTTTACTTAGGACGCGCCTCATTGAGACTCATCCAGAGGAATGTGCACCCTAAGGAATAATTTGTGAAGGTTTAAATGGGTACGTTCAACTTCGGCTCTCCGAGAGCTGAAAAATGCAGCATACGGAGGTAGGAAGACATCAAGACCTGTCCGAATCCAGTGTTCTTGTATAACATGCCTTCAGCTGCAACAGTATCATTTGCTGTGTAATATATCCGAGAATCCTGTATGATTTGGTGGTTTGTGGAAGGAATGAAAATGTAGACTCCAAAGTTTTGAGCGTAGCTTATGTTTTTGGTCTACTGAAAAGTCTTTAAAAAACATGTTAAAGTGGCCGTGTATTTCACTTGTGCGTGATCTTTCATACTTAAGCTTTTATGATAATCAAATTCCATCATGCATGTGTATATTTCACCCCAAAAATGGAACATTTTGTCATCATTTAAAGTCCCCATGAAATCAAAATGTAAGTTTTTTTCGCTCTTAGTATGAATATGTTAGCCTTAAGGTTATCTACAAGCTAGTGTACTCCAAAACAATGACAAACTTCGCATTTACAGGATAAAAGCATCTCTCACTTCGGCCAATATGAATCAACGATTTTGATGACATCACCCTGCACTTCAGCTTCTCATCAAACTTTCTGTCCAATCAAATGCTCTCTAGCATCCAAAGTGTCCCGCCCCCGAATTGAATTCTACACCGAATTGTATATTTTATAGCAATATAGATGAGATTGTGGCTGTCATACCCTATCAAATGCAGCTTTACCGAGCTCTAGTCCAGTGATATAAAAGAACACTATTGGTGATTTAAAAAGAAGCGGGACTACCTGATATGTCCCGCCCTTTCTACCTGTTTCAGTTAAAATGACGTCACATAAAATGTGTTTCAAAGCACTTCAGTGGACCTTTAATGCCCAATTACACCAAGAACAATAACTGTGTAGCATCCACACCAGTGCATGATAAAGTTCTGTTTAGACAACAAACATAATCTGATTGAATTCATGTTGTCACCCCCCCCCCCCCCACACACAATATTATATTAAATTGTGTTCTATGGAAGAAAGAAATTCATGCAGGTTTGTAATGACATGACAGTAAGACTACAACATAGCATAATTTTCATTTCCAAGTGAACTATCCCTTTAAAAGGAACACATTAGTGTTTTGTGTCAATGAAGGGGTGCTTGAGCTCTACTGGTGTGGCTGCGGGGGGTATGTAAGACAAAAAACATTGGGGAACACTGATTTAAAGGGTAAGAGCAGTTCACAAACGATGAGATTGTGCTATGTTTGGATTCTTAGTGTGATCACAATCACCCACCATACACACACTCAACCAGACAGTCACACAGTGGCATCAGCTGGGTCCAACTATAATCACCTCTCAAATCTGAAGGGAGAGTTTTACGAACACTGCCATGATCGATATTTGCCAATCCGTCCTCCACTATCAGCCCAAATAAAAGGCACGGGCGTCAGACGGGGCTGGCGAAGCAGGTCGTAGGGAGGTCCTCTGTGCCTGTTTGATGTTTGTGCAGCGCTCATCAGTGTGTTGAGGCTGGTTCACCTCTGCTGTTGTGGAATCAGCAGGTCATCGCGGTCTCAACCCCGCGCGGTGCACCGCTGATTGCCTAGCCGTTGCTGCGAGATTGCTTTTCCATGGTTAGGGGATGTGCGTCCTGGCAGTAAGCTGGGCTCTGTTTTAATAGGGCCTCAACTCCAAACTCAAAGGTCGCTGTACTCCTTGCTGCTCGCGCAGGATTGTTTATGGACTTAGTTCACTGCAGTTTTCTGCCCATTAGCAGTGCAATGTGTAGCATGCCTGTTTCTGTAGTCTCAAGGAAGATGTGTTTCTCAGTTGTCTTATCTCACAGTTACATGATAAAGTTTTAATACTGAAGCACATCTAAACAAGTCTCTAATGCATTGCAAAAATGCTCTGCAAATTGTAGTATTTTATCATAATATTCCAGGTTCAATGCAAATTAAGCAGTTTCAAACTAGCTTGTGGCATAATGTTGATTACCACCAACATTTTCAACTCGTAGTTCAATTTAGAAAAAGTGTAAATCTGTTACAATTAGCCTCTTACAATGAAAGTAAATCAGGACAGTGTTTCGTGGGCTTTAATATTATGAATCTCATATTTTTACTAAAAGTTTTCAGGAGTTATGCAATCAAAATTGTTTATTTTTTTTAGCTCTACATTTTTCTAAACCATGCTTTTTGGTTTAGAATAGCATTTTAAGGTAGATTGATTTCTGAGTTGCCAGTGCGATTTCTGATTTGTTTATTTAAGGGTTGAAATTATATTCTGTGGCAATTAAACCACAAATGCTGTCAATAAAGATGAACTAATATTATACTTGGATCATTCCTTAGACTTTCACCACTTTTTGGATAGTATGGTCTTAGTTTATGTAGGCTAAGTGATTATTAAGGTAACTTAATTTCTTAGCAGGTGCAGCAGTCAAACAGAACCAGTGGCTTATGGGTTCTTAAAGGGCAGAAAATATTTAGCAGAGCTAAGGCGCAGTGGAAACATTAGTGCCCTACTTCCATCAGCTGCCAATGAGGCCAGTCCTCTACAGTCCCCAATGAGCTTTTGCTTTTGTTAAACTGAATGACTATTTGCCAGTGCAGACAAACATAGGAGGTCATAGACTAACTTGTCTGTATTTAAAGGGTGTAGTGCACAGCTACCATTGTTGAAACAGAAAAAATGTGCTTTCTGTTCTATTTTTTTTTTCTCAAGACAAATTAAGCTTTTAGTCCAAGGCAATATATAGTCACTTTTTTTAGGTCATGTCTTTTCGCATTACATATTTTGAAACTTTGTGAGGATTTCAGAGGGTCATCCTCAAAAATTGTATCACACTTACTACCTTTTGGTGGATAGATAACCTGCCTCTTGTGTCAGTCAAACGTTTTCTGTCTATTAAGCCTATAAAAACTGACATATGAAATAATAATCAGATTTTTTTAACAAAATGTAGTTGTTAAAAAAAAAGTTTGCATAAGTGTTTTTGTTGAGAATCAAACATCAGGCTATTATGGCTTATACAGTATATAGTATGAGGAGAATATGGAGCTCATACTCAAGAAGTGACTGAGAAATGCACAAATAATTGTTCTTCAAAAGCCTGTGGTATACTCCCATTTAAACATGATTTTTCTAAAAAAAAAAAAAAAAAAAGTAAAAGGGATAGTTCACCCAAAAATGAAAATTTGATGTTTATCTGCTTACCCCCAGGGCATCCAAGATGTAGGTGACTTTGTTTCTTCAGTGGAACACAAACAAAGATTTTTAACTTAAACCATTGCAGTCTGTCAGTCATATAATGGCAGTCAATGGGACCCACGGTTATGAGAGTAAAAAAAAACATACACAGACAAGTCTTAAGACATGAAACAATTTTTTTTACCTCTGATCCACCACAATGTCCAACTGTCCTGAGCATGTTCACAACAACTGGCGTGTGACACGTCAACGTGCTTTGGCATAGTAGTGACGTATACGCGCGACAGATCGCTTCTGCGCATGCGTCTACTATGCCAGAGAACGTTGATGCGGTTGTGGTGGATCAGAGGTTAAAAAAATTATATTTTTTCAGTTTCTTGCACAGACCGATTGTTTCGTATCTTAAGACATCAATGTATTGTCACGAGCCGCAGGGTTTAATTTGGTTTTGTCTGTGTATGTTTTTTTTTTTGACTCTCAAAGCCGTGGGGCCAATTTACTGCCATTATATGACTGACAGACTGCAACGGTTTGAGTTCAAAATCTTTGTTTGTGTTCTACTGAAGAAACAAAGTCACCTACATCTTGGGTACCCTGGGGGTAAGCAGATAAAAATCAAATTTTCATTTTTGAGTGAACTTTCCCTTTAAGTTGCTTTAGTCCAGTAAGTGTTCAACTTGAAATTACTATCAATATAAAAGTCATTCTTATGTTTCGTTTATAAAAATCAGTTTTCACAGCAAAAATACAGGTGTACCATGACCTGAAAGAGAAAGGTTTTTAAAATTATACTAAAAGACCTTTTACTTGCTAAAAAAGTATGAACTATCAATCAGAGGGCATGTAAAAGATTGTGTACATCAGGTTTTAAAGCAAAGTTTTGATCATGCTGATAATTTAGAGGACTGAAATTTAGAGGGCAGTTATTGCCCAATGCCATGAGAATATACTTTATACCATTTAGTCAAATGTCTAACCATGCAAGGATCTGCACAATCACAACTTGACATTAAATTCATATTGTATATTATATCCTTACTTTTTGCAGACAAAGAGATCCCATCTTTGTGGAGACGGCTAGGACGTGAGGTGGGTTGATTGATTCATGGCCTGCCGTTGATCAGAGGGAAGCCATAGATTTATTAGTAGGCTCGACGACAAAGGGAGGAAGAGAGTCTGCATATGTTAATCCGCTGGCTGAACGATGATCAAAGCTGAAACATGCTGGGCCCCACTGAACGCCCCAGGGTAAACCATGCTCTCCAGCAGTCTACTCAAAAGTGCAGGAGAGGAGTAAACAGATTAGAAAAATCAATACACCGTGTTTGGGGCTGGCTAGATGTATGGCTCCAAGGGAGCTGGCCTTTAAATGCATACTGTAAAATTGTATCAGGAAAGTCGAGTTCAAGCTCTGATAACCAGTCTAAGACTGTCAATAATTGCAAATAGATAGAACACTTTGTTTACTTTGCGCTGGATGGCACAGAAGGTTTCATTACAGTATTATTTACACTGTTGCTTTTTTTTTTGCAAGAAAATGAACACTTTTATTTAGCAAGCACACATCAAACTGATTAAAATCGACAGTAAAGACATTATTAATGTTACAAATTATTTCTGTTTTAAACAAATGCTGCTCTTTTGAACTTTTTATTTATTAAAGAAAAAAGTGTCACGGTTTGCACGCAACTGTTTTTAACATTGATAATATGGTAGTGTGTGTTACTCAAAATCCAAAATGGATCCAAATATGTTTGGCTCACATGATGCTGTTGATGGAAGCAGGTTGGAGCTCTTCTCGTAGTTGCTGTACTCATGACTGTGCTGTAAAATCTTCAGCTAGTCTCCATTTTCATTCTTGGCGTGTGAAGCATTTCTTTGATAGCAACTGGTCTGGATTTCAAAGCACAAGCGAATGATGTTTCTACTCGCACTGTCAGACCCTGAATCCATTATATGTTCTTCACCGCCATATGCTTCAACCCAGTTGTGTGCGCACACCTGTATTCTCCATGGCCCTCACTCTCCGGAGTTATGGCTCCCAGAGGATCAGCTGTCACTTTCAGCTTCTACCTGCTCACCGCACTTAAACTTCCTCTTTGTCGTGCTTGCTAGGACTCCTTAACAGCTCTGTTGTCTGAGACTATTCTTGCCATAAATATGTAATTAATTACTCTCAATTAAGGCTTTTCTGCAGATTATCAAGGGTGGTTAGCGTCTCTCTTAAGTGTCATTTTCTTTGAAGAAAAAAAAAACTAGCTGCAGCTAAATAATGAAGATGTTGATTTTCTTTTCTCTTTCATGAAAAATTCTGTCAATTGTTTTGAAAGTATATTTGAAATGACTTATCCCCCCTTAGCTTGGTGTCTTTTAACTTCCTACTTTTTAAGATGAGTGACTTGCGGTTATTATTTTTGTTTAATCTGCTAATAGATGTTTATCCCCTCAGGCTAATGTCTGAAAGTGGCTATCAGTTTTACTTATTTATTATGCACTTAATCTACATAAACGGCATGGAACTCCAGCAGGATGTTCATGTGTGCTCTTTCTGTTCCTTTTCCAGCTGTGAATTTGAAGCAAAGCAGGTCCATATTTTAAGAAAGCGGTTTCGCAGGCACCTGTCATGAACTCAGCATTGCGTGATTGGCAGCTAACAGGATGTGATGCGTTCCTGCAGGATGATTGGCAGATCACTTCAGAGCTACTGAGTGAAGACAATGTTTAATTAGAGGGCTATTAGTATGCTGTTGAATCACAGTGTGGAAGATCTTTCTGAATACCCCCTCCACAAGTTCGTGAGGCTACAGGTTTGTTCTGCTTTATCTGTCATCATCTTTTCCTTAATGGGATAGTTCAACTAAAATGAAAATTCTGTCGTCACTTACTCACCCTCATGTCGTTCTAAACAGGTATGGTTTTCTTTCTTCATGCAGATCACAAGAAGAGAGTTTTTACTTTTTCTTTTGTCTATACAAAGAAAATCAGTTGGGTCCAGCGTTGTTTTGAATCCTGATGACTTTCATTGTATGGACAAAAATTGTTGAAACTTTCTTCAAAATATCTTCTTTTGTGTTGTGCATAAGAAAAAAAATGTAATGCAAGTTTGGAATGACAAAAGCGTGAGTGAATGATGACAGTCTTAATTTTGTGTGCACTATCCCTTTTAATGACATTATAAAACTCAATTGTAAAAATCATTTAAGTAATAAAAACAAAAACATAATAAACAACATTTTATTAAATATGTTTTATTTAGAGCTTTCATGATGTCCCAAAGCCCAATGACCGAAGTGCATGCAAGTTGCTGGAAAATAAATATTCTCAAACAGAATTGAAGCACAGTTTTTCATAAGAGTTATCCATCTTTTTCTTATATTAAATAACCAAGGAGTTTCACTTGCATTACTGAGTTTATAAAATGGTAGAAATTGATGAGAAATATCAACAGAAATGAGTAATTGCAGCTGATAAATAATGAATGGGGTTGCTGGGATTGCCATTACTCTGGTGAAGTTATCCCTCATTACTGGCCTGTGATAAAAGTGCTATTGCATTTGTACACCCGTACCACTGGTACCCACAATGCTTTGATGTAGTGAAGGCCTGTTACCCCTCAGTGATACTCCTGACTCCATTTATTTATTTATTTATATGTTTCTGGAAAAGAAGAAGCGTAGAGACATTTCAGCTGCCAAGCTCAACTTCAGCTTCAAGCGATAAGTTGGAAGGGCCCATCACAGCTGAAAATAGCTAAAACCACGCTTATGCTCAGCGTTAGTATTCAAATCTCTTCTAAACATCCTGACTGAATAGTCAACAGCGTAATATGTTATCTGTTGCTTGGCTATTGAGGTTATAATAAGAATATTTTACCTGCTACAAAGCCTCCGTGGTATCCTTTCTCCTTTTCCCGATGTTGCCTGTTCAGAGCTTGGCTTTTCTACCCCATCTATCTCTCTCCCTCTTTTCCCCTTCATGTCAGAACAAATGCTTATTTATACTGCCAGGGAAAACAGCTGTTTGGAGGCACCAGTCGACTGGGTGACAAAAACAGTCTGAATGTGTAATGAGAAGAACACGGCAGCTTGTCTCCACGCTCTGCGGGACGCCTCACTCTGCAAAACAAATAAAGGCAACAAAACGAACGGAAACGATGTTGGAAAGTGCTGTGGCAAAGTTTAATGTGCTCTCTAATTACATTTAGCCACAGTAGCAGATAGAGTACATGGACGCAGAGCGAAAGGGTTGGGGGTGAATCAGCGGTTGTTCGGCTGCCGCCACATTCGGCGGTGGAGGTCAGCGAAATGTATTTGTTTCCAATCGAGGCCCATTGCAGCAGAAGATATCCGACAACAGCATGGGGAATCAGTTTAGTCGAGCGTATGCTGTGCTTGATTGTTCTACGCAGGCTTTGCCGTATTTGCTGGTAATTGGGAGTGCAACCGGTCCGCTGCTGTAATTAGTGCGAGCGCTGCCTGATTACACTGTGCCGATCACATTTGGACCACTCTGATTTCAGAGGATCTGTCAGTTATTTTCCTCTTTCTAATGTCATCCTTGTTTAATTTGCTTTTTTTTTTCTTTTTTTTTACTTTTAACACTTTAAATATATAATAGCCTATTTATTGATAACAGGTTCTATAGCAGCAGGCATTTAAAGTGTGGTCACATTAGCGACATTTTAGTGAAATTTCGTAGGTGAAAATATGTCACTTAAATAAGTAACTTTCTGTTGGTCGAGAGGGCAAATTCATGTGACCAACATGAACACAAGCGGAATCTTAGAGGGAAGCTTTGTCCTCATATGAAACTCTGTATCTTTCTGATTCCTATTGTAATTACATCATCTGCAAAATTTCTCAGAGCAATGGTAAATGTGATCACACATTTATAGGCAAAGTTATTCAAATTATATAGTTATTATACAATTCAATGCAGTGAATTCAAATGACCAACTTGGAACATGAGCATAATCTACATGGGGAACCCTTCCGTCTTTATACGAAACTCCCAATCTAGAATATTCCTAGTGAAATGACTGGATTTCACCCGTGAAATTTTGACGATCAACAGTAAATGTGACTGCACTTTTAGGCATATACAATTTTTTTTTATTATTCCGTATAGTTCACAGTTCATTGTTTTTGTAATTTAACATTTCTTTGCTCCGGACGTGGCATTTAAAAAAAAAAGCACCAGGCCTTTGTAACAAGGGAGAGGTGAAATGGTGCTAATGTTAAGTGATGCTACAGACAGTTTGATTTTCCCTTAAGAGGTCTGTTTATTTCATTCAAGTGATCTTTTGTGGTGTGTCCATGACGCACGGCTTTCTGTGCCAGAGGGACTGTTAAAACAAAGGCCTGGAGCGTGTCTTCTCCCAGCCAGACCCACCCCGGTGTCCTCACCATCTCCTGCAAGGCACGAGAAGCCCTCGGGGAGCACCCTGGGACCACACGACTTTAATAATGGAAAAAAGCACATGGACCATGATTAGCTTATTAGGGCGAGGGTAACTAATTACCTAATTTTATTGTCAATGGGGGCAGAAGGGGGCAACAACAGGGAAAGATCTGAATCATATGGTCCCCGTGCAGCAAGAGGAACAGGGGGATGCCACAATGCTGGAACGGTCTCTCTCTCTCAACCTGTTGCAGTGTGCCTCACGGCATCCCTCCCCCGTCCTGCTGTTCAGGTTCGTGTGACATCTGCTCCGAGACACTGCGTGTCCCCCCGTGAGACACGCCTCCCCTCCTCCCACCTCATGCAGATGTTGCAGTCCCCTGGTCTGGTGCAGGCCTGTGGAGCGCGTCAGGCCCGTTTGAAGTGTGATGAAACGGAATGGAGCGAGCCGCTCAGGGGCCTTGGGAGCTGGTTGAGGTGTGTGTGTGTTGGGGGGGTTTGTTGAAGGGCCAGTGAAACTGGCTCATTACAATATCACTCAGAACCGGAGCCGAGGGTTGAGTTGTTCCCCCTCTGCTGGTGCACGTCCCCACGGGATGGGATGCAGAGTTGTCTGGAGCCCACTATGAGTGTTGCTCTCTCTGCCCGTCTCCCCCAATTTTGTGCTCATTGTCTGTCTTGTCTCTTGCCCCATTTTCTTCAGATTTATTTTGCTGCGTTTTTCTGTCTAGACTGTTTTCTTACACAGTCCAGGCCTGCACTGAGCACCCTGCTATGCTGAGTAAGAGTTTGAAGCAGTTTTAGTCAAATAAGCTCTGATGTAGCTGTTAAAACTAAATCATAAAAAACTGAGGAAAGATAAAACTGCAAATATGAATTAAAGGGCACCTATTATGCAAAATCCACTTTTACATAGTGTTTGGACATAAATGTGTGTTGACACTGCGTGAACACAACTACCCTACAATGATAAAAATCCACCCACTCCTTATTTTTTAATCCCCATTAAACCAAAGCAGTCTCACTAGGCATGCTGTATTGATTCTCTAAGCAATGTGACATCACATTGCTTAGGCCCCGCCCATGGGGCCTGTCTGACAGTCCTCCATTGCCATAGTTTCTGCCCTCAGCAACTGTACACTGTCCTCTATTTTCTCTGTGGTTGAGCACCTGTAATGTCAACAATGTCTCGTAAGCAATCTGTGTTTGGATGTTTTTCATTTTCTCCCAACATCTGAACCACTGAGGACACAGTGGATTACTTCTATTTTTCAAGGTAATTCGCCTCAAAATCTACCTAAATACATTTGTCTGCGCAATTTATTTCATTCCAGACTGCTTTGTGAGCGTCAAGTCATTATAGTGCTTAGCTAACGTTTTAACTGTATTTGTTTGTGTACATTATCGAAGTACTTTAATTGATCAGCACCACACTTGTGAGATTAGATTGCACTGCGCTGTTAGTTTGGTGGTGCTAGCATACACATACTCCCTACGTTGTTGAGTCGGTCACACGGCTCAGTCCATTAAGCCAATGACAGATCAGCGCGGCACGCACTCTGTAACATTGTGCTGTTTCGTCCCACTTTCAGTGTTTAGCTCCCTATATATGGGGTATTTTGAGCTGAAACTTCACAGACACATTCTAGGGACACCCAAAACCAATATTACATCTTGTTAAAAGGGGCATAATAGGTGCACTTTAATATAATATAATATAATATAATATAATATAATATAATATAATATAATATAATATAATATTATAATATAATATAATATAATATAATATAATATAAATGTGATTGGTGCTTGCCTCTGCAAAATTGGCCATCTTAAAGTTCACCCAAAATGAAAATGTGCTGTAAATTGACTCACTCTCAGGCCATTCAGGATAAGTTTATTTTTTCATTGTAACAGATTTGGAGAAATTTAGCATTACATCACTTACTCACCAATGGATGCTGCAAGTGAATGGGTGCCATCAGAATGAGAGACCAAATAGCTGATAAAAACATTACAAAGGTCTATAAATAATGCACACGACTCCAGTCCATCAATTAATGTCTTGTGAAGCAAAAATCTGAATCTTAGTAATAAACAAATCCATCATTAATACGTTTTTAACTTCAAACCATCCCTTCCAGGTGCACCTTTTCAATGGAGAAAGCATTGGAGAAGATACTTTTTGTTTAACGCTTGTTGTCAAACAATTGTCAAGGTGTCTAGTGTTTTTAGCATGTTGCTATGGTTTTCTGGGTGGTTGTTAGGTGGAGGTAGAAGTCAGAAGAGGCCAATTTCATTGTTGTTTTCATTGTATATGGCTTGGCTAATAGCGCACTTCTCTGCAAAGACCCGCCCTCCAAGACAGAGCAGGTTACTTTTGGTATGAAACAAAGTCTCAGCTTTCAAATGTTGTCATTTTTTAAAAAGAAATTGAAACAATAAATACCATTTTGTGGCTCTTTAAAGTGTTGTGACAGATCACTGTAGAGCAGGGATCCTCAAATCTGGCCCACGAGATCCACTTTCCTGCAGAGTTTAGCTCTAACCCTAATCAAATACACCTAAGCATGCTAATCAGTATCTTCATGATCATTAGAAAATCACAGGTAGGTGAGTTTGATCAGGGTTGGAGCTAAACTCTGCAGCAGATTCGCCCTCCAGGGAAAGATTTGAGGAACCCTGCTGTAGAGCCTCAGCTCAAGCGGTACGTGAACCAATCATCTCTTCCACTATACTAGTTCTAGCATGAAATAAATATGAATGACCATCAGAAGGTATCTTGTTTCAACTGCCGAAAGATGTCAATACACACCATTTTTCTATTGTTATGATTGGTCAGATCGCCTGTCAATCAAACTCCCTGTGAAGGATCAATTTAAGGGTATCATTTGATTTTGCAGCACAAACTATGCAAATGTTGACAGAGGTTCAATGTATTTTTTAATAATTTCTTTTTTTATATGTATAGATGTACAAATTTGGTATATATACTATGATGCATTTATTTATATTTATAATAAAATGGCTATGTGTATATATATATATATATATATATATATATATATATATATATATATATACAGCCATTTTATTAATATCATCATTTTTATATACGTTATGTCATGCATTAGTGTCCGACTTGCTAAGGTTTGCATTATAGATGCCACATAAGTGGGAAGGCAGGTGAAGTGCTGGAGGAGAGGTAAACTGTTAAAGATCAAAGTGAAAAACAAAAGCAGATTTCAAACGAGCCTCTGGAGCTTGGCAACAAACTTTTCGGTCCTCTGATAATACTTAGATCTATAAATGTTTCCTTTATTTATTTATTTATTTACTTATTTATTTTTAAAATTATTCATTGCAATAATAATTTGGGCCTAACAAGCACTTGTGGGAGACGGCTTTCTTTCGCATCTTTCTTTCACTGCACTATAGTGCGGGGAGCTGTGGGATTTAGGGAACTATTAGAGAGATTTTTTTTTATTTGTAGCTAATGAATGCTATGCATGCTATTTTTTGCTCTTTTTGAATACTTGTTTGCGATAACTGGAGATGGAATGTAGTGTCAGAGAATTACAGGCTATTTCTTTTGATTTAAGGTTCTTTTGATTTAAGCCCTTCTATTGATTTTTCTGACACTATACCTCAAAGCTTTTTATGTGTATACCTCTCTTTATATATATGTATATGTATGTATTTTTGGTGAAAATTATGCATTCTAATTTTCGTGGTTATTAAATGGCTTTTTTTCCCCTTACAGTTATGACTTCCTTTGGGAATTTCACACCCATGCGTAATTCACACTCCGGTTTCAAAAGACAACAAACTACTAACTTATGTGGAAGTTCATGCCATTTCTAGTTTGTGAATGTTGAATAGAGATTCCACTTGTTGCATTGTGGCAATTTACAGGCACACAGTGACCTCATGTCAACTGAATAGTTGAGCATTGTCCCAGTCATCTGCACTTTCTGAGAAGTTTGGGGGTGAATGGAGTCCACCCACAACAATACGGTCAGAGTGTTGTTTCAGCGTTAACTTTCAGACGTTAAAAAGACTCGCGCATGAAGACAACTCTGTGAACGTGGGCTGATAATGACCTCCCTGCTGAATCCGGAGCAGCGTTCCCCAGATGTCCCGCTGAGCAGTGCTCAGAGACTTTGATGTTTGCAACGATGCATCTCTCTTTGTAAATATGTACGTTATTGAGAGACGGAATGCTGTTGTTCCGTTCTTACTGTATGCAGGTCTTATGCATGCTGAATGTTTGAATAATAGCAAGTGAACAGATGGTATGGTTTTCCCATTTTTAGACATGCCAGAGGCTTCGATCTCCAGTCTGGTCAAGTATAGGAAGTCTCATCTCATCTACTATGATTGCCCTTGGCTGGTAAGAGGAGAAGCGAAAACAAAGATGTCACTTTAAATCTACATTGACAGCTCAGCTGTCATCAAAAGCATCATTTTCTGTATGCAAACAGTTTGGTAGCCATTTCAAAATGCTACTGGTTGTCAACACAGCGCATTTCATTATGTTTTCAGATAAAAAAAAATACCAATAGTATTTGATTTTTATAGAAGAAAATTACTTCAGTCTAATGACTTTTATAACTTATTGCATTGTGTTCAAGGTTCCTGTTTACCAGATCCAGGCTGCTTCTTTTTAGGAGTTGCCGTGGGAAGGTTAAGGCTTTTGGGAGCCCCTCCCCTCAACCCCAAGTGTTTGACAGCCCACCTGAGCACTGTGCATGGCCTGCCCAAGGCAAGACCACAGGCGACGTATCTCTCCTGTGGGCCTCCTTCAGGATCCTCCATACCTCACATAGCCCATTATAGCTCCCCTGCACCCCTCTCTCCTTCCCACCGTCTGGTTGTAGAAGGGATGGAGAAGATTTATTTGGGGGTGTCCTCAGGCATCCAGGTTTTCAGATGCCACCCCATGCCACCGCCACAACGGTAAATGACTATTTTTGGAGTGCAAATCTCAACTATGTGACTTTCCGCTCACTGCACTAATGCACCGTGACTGCTGGGCTTTCTAAGGGAGGTATGAGGGAGGAAGATGGGGAGGGAGGGTGTACCTTTGGTTAACTGCAAGACACGTATACCAGACTGCCGCTTTACCACCATCCACCCCACTACATTTCTTGCTGTGTTTTTTTCCCTCTGTCTTTGTGTCTGAGTCTTGGCTATCAACATTAATGAGACATTCTTCAGCTGGCCGGATTCACAAAGGAAAGGTGAGGAGGAAACGATATGGTATTCTGGAAGCTCTCTGACTTTCTGCCTATTTGAGTCTTTTTGATATAAATGAAACCCGGAGAGCGGGACGGACGGTGCATATGAAACAGGCCCCTGCATCGTTTGCCCAGTAGAAATATCAGGAGAGAGCAAAACTGTGTATGAATCGTGTTGTGCATGCACTTTGCTAATGCGAGGTTCCAGAGTTGGCGGAACTGCGGTAATAGTTCAATTCATAATTAATCATATCTGATTTGCCTGATTGCCTTTTAGCAGTAAGGGATTAACTATATCTGCAAAGAGATTTAAAAAAAACTGTTAAGTATTTATGATCCTTGATAGAACTATAAACGGCAAAAAGCCATCTCCTTGAATATTGATTATCGCTAATTAAAAATTCATTTTGATAAGGAAGTAGTCAGTCTCTCAACCTCCTCAATATTTTCGCCTACTTAAAGTTGTCTCTTCGCTTGCGGTTCAGGCTAGCAATTAGCAGCGGAGAGCTTAACAAGGCACTCATTAGTTCTCATTAGGATGCGCATTCGTGTTAAAGAAGGGCAGCTGTTTAATATCTTCAAAGAATTATGATGCAAACAAAAGTGTGAGGGACGGAGAAAAAGGTAGCATATAAGTATCATTGTTTCACCCAGATTGTTCTAGGTAACATTTAACTTAAAATCTATGGACAGGATCTGTGCTGTCGATAACCCCTGAACATTTTGACTTGTCCTTCAGTTAAAAAAAAACAAACACAAATGAAAAACATGTTTACAGTAATACTTAATATGGATGCCTAGCGGGCATGTGTGCAGCCCTGCGAATAAATAAAATATGCAACTATAACACTGTTTTGAAAGAGTAACCAAAGCACTTTAGCATATTACACATGTTAGCATTAGACTGGTGTGAAAGAACAGCTTACCGACCTTGCCTGCGCAAAGCTATATCAAATATTTAGTCTCAAAAAAAGTAAACCCGGTTGCTTTCATTTGGCATAATGGAAATGACGTAACTATCCGTAAAGCGCTGTTTACATGGAGCATCTAAATTCATACAAATAGAAAAGTAGTCCCACCTAAAAATAAAGATTTAGGCAACTTTATGAATCAAATAAACATTCTGGCTTTTAAAAAATAGTTAAACCCCATGAAACACTGGTCTGCTGGAATAGAGGAAATTTGTAAGTTGTATTTAACCTGATATATTCTTTTATTGATCAGTCATAGAGATTAAGTTATGATTGCTGCTATAGTGACCATTGTTTCACATTAAAAAGCTATTATATCAACATTTTTCTACTCTTTTATTTCACTACTTGCACCCAAAGGATATATACATAAAGACATTCTCTAAAGTAATCCTTAAAGTGATAGTTCACCCCAAAAAATGAAAATTCTGTTATTTACTCACCCTTGTGTCATTCTAAACCCGTCTGACTGGCTTTCTTCTGTGGAACATAAAAGAAAACCGTACGATGAAAGTCAATGTGGTCCAAACAACACTTTGTATAGAACAAAAAAGAAAAGAAAATATTTTACAAAATATCTTATTTTATGTTCCACAGAAGAGAGAAGTGAATTATGAATTATGACAATATTTTCATTTATCCTTTCAATAAACACTTTATCATTTCTAACAGTACTGTGGAATTCATATTAACAGGATCAAATGTATGCTACTTTGTTGGAGCTGTGGCATAGTCATTAGTGTAGTCACTATCAATAAAATTTGCAAAAGGCCCAAAATTAAAAGAAAATGCACTAGTTTAAAGGTCTTTGAAAAGGTGCAGTAGCTGCTGTGTAAAGTTGAAAGTGGTAAACTGGAACAGAGGAAACTTTTCCTCAGAGCTTTGCCCTTTAGAAGACAGAGATTAGTCGCCGCACTCTTCACGACTATGGATAAGTCAGCAAGCTTTATCGCAGACTGTGGATTCATCCAGCAGTGCTTAAAGTCAAGTTGTTTACATGCAGTTTATATTATAGATTTACTATATCTGTCATAAAACAGGTGTAAGCTGGACCATTAGAGAAGTTTCTGCTGGATATACCTCTCTCTCTGAATGACAAGTGATTTTTCTTTCCACGCTGATGGTGAAGGTACTGCACTACACTATCACAGCCAATCAGGAGATATTTTAAGTGTAATGTGGTCATGTGGAGTGGAATTTTGGACTTGTGGTATTTCATTATAGGTGGGGCTACCCACCGAGTCACATGAAGCATTAAAATGATTAGGTAGAATAAGACAAATTATGTTTTTATTATCTTAACTCAGTAATCATTTGTTCAGATATATTAAAGCATGGAACCTAAGTGTATTCCTAATATAGCACAGCATCATGGGACTTCCTGCCTACTTGTGTCACATTAGATTGCTCAATCTGTCGAAGTGTTTTGGAAATGTTTTGTTCGGCCGTTTTAACTTAGCTTAAAACTTCTGCTCACATATAGGCAACACCTTTTCAACCCTTCAAAATCATGCAACACTAAAAAATTCTAATGGCTGCTGAAAATTCAGATTTGCCATCACAGGAATAAATTACACTTTAAAATAGATTAAAATAGTGACAGTTTTTTAAAATTGATTAATAATATTTTACTTTTGCATTATTTTGCAAGTAGGTTTTTTAGTAGCTGCATGTCAGATTAAATCATAAATGGGATTTTTTTATATAGATAACTTACATTTAAGCTTTCTCTCTTTGAAAAGAACCAATCCCCACTGATCACATATAGCAACATCACATTGGCAACACGGTAATTTCATATTCGTAGCCAGTGAAAAAGTATGTATGCCAGAGTTAGAGTATAGTCAATCTGGATGCATGTATTCACTTTTATCAGGGCCTCTTTGTTTGGCTCATTGCTCTCGCTTTCTGTATTAATGAGTGTGTTTTGCTCTGTGCATTTGCTGCTGTTTGGATTTGTTTGTCTCAGTTTGTTAGGGGTTTAAAAGCCTCAAAATAGCTCACCCCCCACCCCCACCCAACCAAATATGGCCAAACATGCTGCCAACCAGGATATTGTTTTTCCTCATGACTGTTCTAGTTTATGAGAACTTGTTCCCACACCTCAAAGCATTTGCTAAGGCCTGCTAATTGACTGTAATGCCTGATGTTGGCTTGAGAGCCAGCAAGCGTCAACTTGGACAGTGTACATGCAATTATAGTGGCTAACATGGCTAACACTGGTCACAACTGGTGTCTTAGCATTTAATTAGTTCTCTCTTTGCAAAATTGTGGCCCGCTTAGCGTCTTCAACTGAGAGTAAACAGACTTAAGAGGTCCTGAAGGAGGCCAGAGACTTTATGCTTCCACAGGGATGCAGGAATAACATACCGCAGAAACCCATGGGGGCTACTGATGAAATAATAATGTGTTGGGTATGAACATGCAGCTGAAATTTGCACATGAAAATCTTTGTGTCTTATACACCGCCTATGACGATTCTTGGTGAAAAGTTAACATGCAAATAGACCCCCCTTGTCTTCTCTCCTTTGAGAGCAGTAGGCCCATTGTCTGGATTATGTTATAGTTTATTTGTTTATTTCTAAAACCATTAAAGCAGTTGATTTTGCATTTCATAATTTGTCTTTCAGGAGAATTACTCTAATGTAGTCTGTTTGAAGATGCTCCAAAGATGGAGTCCCAAGTGAAAGGAAGGTACACAGTTTGTGCACCAAAAGGATAGTAGTAAAAATCATAGTGTGACTAATTGCGTTTCATCTAATCAGGAATTCTGTGCATGTTAGTGTTTGTTTCATTAAAATCATTTCATGCTGATTTTCTTGCAGGATTTTAAGTGCAAATGCAGGAAAATGTACTATATGTGGCCCTATTCTGACCTCAACCCAATGTTTTGGCCTTACCTATACCAAAACTACACCAAATCTGAAAGTTTTATGATTATTATATTTATTCACCCTCTAGTTGTTCCAAATTTCTTTCTTCTTTGGAACACAAAGTTGAATGTTTAAAATGACTTTCATACAATGAAAACCAATAGGGTCTAAAAGAGATGTATACATGTTTTGTTTTTTTTGTTCCACAGATTGTTCCACAGATTTGGAATGATGTGAGGGTAAGTAAACAATGACAGACTTTTCATTTTTGCCCGAACTATCACTTTAAATAGGCTGTCTATTGTTTTGACTCTTTATGACTAAAATTCTGGCAAATTAAAAGGTTCACATACTTTTCCTCCCAACCGTATACGGCCCCTGCATTGCAGTTATTTCTACCGAGACATAATGCAGGTTGTAGAGTTTTGTTCTACACTGACTTGAGGTGGAACTAATGTTCCATTGACATTAGAGAAACCCGGTTCCTGTGGTTGGATGTTTTTGACCAATCAGCATCTTCTATCCGTACTCAAAGCTCCTTTTTTTAATGCACTCTCACCCAACACGGGCCACCCTCTGTTCTTTTTCTTTCACTCGAATGTCACTGCGCCTTCCCAGTGCATTCTAAGGCCTTTCACAATGAAAGAGGTATGAGAACGAAAGCGCGCACACACGAGAGAGAGACATGTCAGCTCTCGCCCTCAGTCACGGCCGGTTAGTTAAAGCAAATGCCGTTGGCCTCCTGAGAGAGCGCAGGCCGGCCGAGGGTGCCAATCACAGCTGTACCCGGGGCTTTCCTGTGTTCCGTTCGCCGCGAGCTACTTTTTATTAATTTAATAAACATCCCGTAGAGAGCGGTGAGCTTCAGCCACCGACAGCAGCCCTGCTCAAGTTCTAATGAGAGGAGCTTACTTTAACCTGACACACATAAAGGAGACGACTGCAACAAACGTACTCACACAACCTTTGACAGACACAAACAGACTCTTTAACATCTCGTATAGCTGAATGATGTGGGCCGGGACACACTCAGTCTTATTTATTTATCTAATACCTCACTCATTAGTATTCTGCGATTGGCAGGCACTTTGCAGGGGCCAACGGAGAACACCTTGCAGTCGAAAAATAATGATGAGCTTACTTTAAAAGCGGCTTCTTCCGGCCCAGCGTGGACGGTAGCGGCAACGGGAGTCATTAAATGTGCCCTCTTCCTCTCAGCTTATGAGTATACACACAGCAACATGGTTAAAAAACACTCTAACCATTACCATAATGCCTGGATAACGGGGACAAGAGAGTCTAGATGTCAAACACTGGAAAGTGTAAATTCCCGTAATAGAAATTTCACTTCGTTTGCCTTCATTTCTCTCCCTCTCTATGTTCCCTCCTGTTCCCTACCCTCTTTATTCTGTACCGCTACATATATTCATGAATTCATGTTTGTGATGAAAACTTATGCGGATTGAGGGGGGAAAAAACAAACATAAAGTGTATTTTGACGAGGATCTGCCTCGTTTCAGTGCCAGAGAGCTGCACCAGCTTCAGTCCTCGGGGACGCGCCAGGACGGTAGACCCTCATTCCGTATTTCTCTTTCTCTTTTCTCCTACCCCCTCCATACTGTGCGCGCTCTCTCTCTTTCTCCATCCTCTACCTTGGCCCTCCCTCGTTTTTTCCCCCTCTGTCAAAGTCAGTTACAGACGGAAGATCTCTCCTTCTTAAATAATTCACAGGTTGATTAATAGACTCACAAGGGTATAATTAGACAGGGGAGAGACAGTGGCTAGTGTAACCAGTACAGTGCTTAGGGGAATTAGAGAGTGGGATTAATAAGGAAACCAAGAATACTGCGAGTGTTCAGAAAATGTGTTGGTGGTTCAGGTTGGAGAGCGGCGCGGGTTGGAGATGGGGGAATGGGGGGAGGGATGTGTGCTGTATGAAGCACTTTCTCCAGGAGCAGAGAGCCAAGGTTTGTTTGATGTGGAAATTGGACAGTTTGAATCCGTCTCTTTTAATTTTTCACAAGTAACAGGGACCCCCTTGGTATATCACACTTTTCTAAAGGAAATAAAATTAATTTGGGTTCCTTTTTATGGTCTTCCTTTTTTGTGGCCCCTTTCTGAAATGTCTCATCCAGCTTTTTCCCCCTTCTCTTTTCCTTTTTATTTGCACTCGTAGATCTATAGGAGGAAGCTGAGCTGCTATCATCAGCATATAAACTCAGTGGCGTCGCCTCCAAAACGGGATTGGGCTACTTTTGCATTCTGAAAGGGATGAGTTTTGTTGTGCGAGATTGGTGTTCGTTGCGAAAATCCGCCAGACAGATCTCTGCTTCAAATGTAAACAGCTTCTTATCCCTTCGCCTGCACAAACCAAATCAGAAATGAAACAAAACGCATCCACGCAGAATCCAAAAACACATTTCAGAGACATTTCTGTTCACCCTTCAGCGGAGAGAGGAGGAGACTTGTGGGACTTAACTTATGATGCTGCAGATTATTTTGCTGTCTTACCTCTTGTCTTTTGTTTCTCATTTGAAAGATGCATTTGTGAAATAAATTCTCTGTCCTGTCCCATGTGTGCGTTTTGAATGGAAGACAGCAAAATCCTTAGCGTGGTCTGAATGGGTCCACCAAACAGAGCTGGTTGTATTGATCTGCCACTTTTCTCTCTCGTTTCTTCCATCTGTCTCCTCCAGATGTTTTCTTCCGTTCTCACAATGCATCTGATCTGTCGGTGAAGAAAAGGCAACATGACAGCGCTGTTTGCACAAGCTCATCCTGTGCCATTTCATCCTGCGCTGCAAGACGTGCATGCAATGAGCCCCCAGGTGATTCGCGTGGGAGATTAATTTAATTCAGTTTAACTCTTAACATGAGAAGAGCTGGATTAAACTTAATTTGGATTGTTTTGTACATTTCTGTTCTTCTCTTGGCAACAGTTATATAAAAACAAAGGACTGTAGTATCAGTGTTACCTACTTGTATAGTGTAGTTAAAAATTAAAGTAGCAACTGTACCTTGATTAGAAAAATGAGTTTGCTACACTACAAGAACTAAAAAATGAACTACTTATGTTTATATTTTTAAAATACATTTGAACTATGATGATTTCATTTATTAAGAGATATTTTCTGTCATATGAATAGACAGGGAGACAGAATATGCGTATAAACTGACACTAAATGAAACTAAAAAGCTACAATAGGCCTACCCCTTATTTAGATGAAAAGCAGCATTTAACCAGCTATTCCATTGCAGTCAATTTGAATACTTGATTCAGGTTATTTACATATACCATCTGAATAAACCGATTAGGCCATCTAAAATTATTCAGACCTTTACTGATAGAAAAGTCATAGTCCTTAAGGATGAAACCAATTCACTAAAATGAATCGAACGAATCCCATGCTGTGAGTGGAAGCGAAGACTGTTTAATAAGAACCGATTCACTAGAATGAATTATACTCTTCCTACGCTACATGCATTTGATTAGGCCTATAATGTCAGTTAGCGCCAATAAAGGCATGTCACATGTAAAACAGCGATGTAGCGTTTGGTCGCACATTATACAAGATACATTATTTTTTAAAACTACTGTACACCACTGATATAGTTAGTAGCGTTGATTCTTTTAGTAGCCTAAAGGGGGCACCAGTGTTCCCAGCAGTATTGGTTTATTTATCTAGGATGGCATTAAAGCACTGTACACCTGATAAAGGGGGTGTCAGGAGGCCTCTGACAGCCTCAGAGGCTGCTGAGTTTTTGCGATTTGGTTGCTACGCCGCCAGAACAAGGAGAGCCTGTGGCAACTTTGAAGTTTTGACAGACGAAGGTCTCTGAACATCCCTTAATCTTGCCTTTCCTCAGACAGTACACACGGCAAGTTCACGCTGTTTGCTTTCTGCTTCTTAATGACACAAACCATTCACCCACCACACATCATAACATTTCATCTACCTTAATGCAAGCTGGCTGATTTCTTCAGACGCAAAAGCCCCTTAACTCTCTCAGAAACTAGCCGTCTCCAAAGAGCGTGCGCGCGGGCGTGTGGGAAGACGCGGCTTTCCGCTGTGTGGCGATGAGCTCTCGCGTGTCGTGTGGGGCTTTTTGATCGTACCTGAGTGTTTTTGTTAGCATGCTGCAGGAAACTGCCTGGTGTGATGTGTTGAAAATCAGATCAATAGCTAGCAACTGTAAACGGATGGCTCTGTCAGAACGGATTGTCCTGAAGCAGACATTGACGAGAGACAGGCTGTGCGCTTAACATGCCTTCATCAAACTTCATTTGCCCCACAAAACACAAGTAGAATCAAAAGGGAAATGAACTCGATTCATAAACCAAATTTAATTTTACTTTTCTTATTATTTATCATATTTAGGGTTAGGAAGTTGAACAAACTCACTAAGTATTAAACTTCTCACAACCATTTGTGCTACACACTGTAAAAAAATTCCACCTAGGTATCAAGGTTATATCAAATTGTGTAGTTTGCAGTCAGTCTATCTTCTTTTCTTTGGAACAACATGAAGGTCAGTAAATAAGGAGAGAAGCTGGGAATCCTTGGATGATGGATAATTAGTGGTAATTAGACAAAAATATTTAGTATTTTTGGCTGGTAATCTGAAGATCACTACCATTCAAACGTTTGGGGTTAGTGATTTAAAAAACAATATATAATTAAATGAATGCTTTTATTTAGCAAGGACACATTACATTGATAAACTTTCATTTTATGGTCAAAAACACTGAGGCATTTTTAAAAATTTTCTTCATTTGTGTTCCGCAGAAAGAAGCCACACAGATTTGGAGCGGCATGAGATTAATGACAGAATTTTCATATTTGGGTGAACTTTCACTTTTATGTAAGAGGTTTTATGCTTGTGGACCTCGCCAACCTGACACCTGTTTGAGCAGTTTCCTCACTCCTCACTTATTTAGTAACTTCCAGACGATCATGTTGTGTTGGCTTGTTCTAGTCATACTTTGTCTCTCTCACCTTCTGTTCTCCATCTCCCTCTCCCCCTTTTTTTTGTTTGTGGCAATTGGAGGGCCAAATGGAAAGGATGGATTGTCTGCCGTAGTAAGTAAAGTGGAGTGGAGTGGCACAGTGCAGGTGGGCAGGAGAGGGCGCAGAGGTTAATTACTCTATTACTGGGTGGCTCAGGCAGGAGCTGTTTAAACAGGACCCAGTCAGCGGGGGATTAGGCCTCATTACTCCAGCTAAAGCTATGCCGCGGACCCTTCCCCCGGCCCTGCACTGCCTCTGGTTTAGACGTGCCAGAGAATATTCATACTTACCCCGGGGGAGCGAGACAGAGAGAGTTAGGGAGGCTTGAAAGGGCTGACACAAACATAGAGAGTGGATGAAAGGCAGAAGGAAGGAGAGGTTGAAAGCAGGAAGTGGAAAGAATCAAAGGAAGAGTGAGCGACAGAGAGAGCGAGTGAAGGCAGAGCATCACGATTGTAAATCTTGGCTTAACTTCCCCAGATCTGTGGCATCAACCACCTGAGCTGAGCAATGCAACAATTATCCTTCCAATACCCACACGGGCAGATTAACATCTCCACTCCGATTACACCCTGACCTGCTCCCTCTCCTCTCTTCCTCTCGGCCCACGGGTGTCTGATGGCACGGGCTGATAATCGTGCTCCTCTACCTGAAGAGCGTTGTGCAAACTGAAATGGGGTCGAGATTGTGTACATGAACTGGGCTTGTTGGTCAGTGCGTCAGTGAACCGGGTTTGTGAGTCTTTGGATCAAGCTGGATTGCTAATTGGGCTGGTTTGTCTGATAGCAAGAGGTCTTGGTGGGCCAGTTTACTCTAGATTAAACCAATAATGGTTTTTGGCCACTTTTGAAAAGTTATGTCCTTTTTGGTATTCCTAAAATAGGAATAAACTTTCCACTGAATCTGCATTTTTTTTTGGCACAAACCTTCGGCTAAACGTGAACTCTGCGTTCCCTTCAGCGCTGTATCGGCTTGTCTTACATGTGCCTTATAGCTCACGTGCATTTGTACGTACACACCGGCCTATATACAGTTGCAGCACTTAATGTGACCAGAATGACCCTATACCCTCTGTGCCTGCACTGTACAGGAAAATACAGCATTAACAGTATACATAGTGGTTAGTGCGCGTCCGTATGGCACATTAGAACTGAAAAGTTCTAATGATACAAGGTTTAAGTCAGCTTGTATCATTTCCCACTATTTCACATCTCTCTGTTCAACAACTTCTTTGTTTTTCTCTAGCAAAACATTACGTTTCTGGAAATAGAAAAATCACATTCAGGTTCTACTATTTATCGATAACATCCCTAGTGAAAAATAAATATAGTAAAATGTATTTGAAATACATTTATTTCATGCTAAGTACAACAAATACATTTACATATTTAAGTGCCCTGCAATTGTACTTTTGGTATACTTAAAGTCTGCTAAATTGGAACAACTAATTTTGTACTTAATGCACTTTAATTGTGCGGAAATAGTGCTGAAGTCCAACTAAAGAAATACTGAAGTATATTTGATTGTGCTAAAGTGGAATTATTGCATGAGTACTTCAGGTACACTTTAAATATCTTGCATTTAAAGGCTGATATTGTTCAAAGAACATATAATCCTCATCAGCAGTGACATTTAAAACACATTTTAGGCTTAATATTAAGAAATGTGCATTGTACACAAGTAGTACTCCAAATAAAGTATCATTCTAAATTTTATAGGCCTGTCAGTAAGTCTCGAGTGATATGTCAGTGAATATGTTAATGGATTTGAACTATACTTAGTATGAAATAAATGTAATTTAAATATAATACTTTTTTACCATGGATATCATGACAGACTGTGACTGGTAGATGGTGATGCATGCTTCTGTAGAAGCTAGAGTACAAGTCAGTGTTTTTCTTAATGTTTAAAGTGTTTTGTAGCAGTTTTTATTTATTTATTTATTACTTTTCAAGTGTGTTCTAGGACTTCCTTGTGGACAACTACACCACCCAAAATCCCCCTTTCAGAGAGGTAATTGTTGTTATGGAAATGTAAAATAAATGTAAATTGCAGCAAAAGAGCAATAAACTTTAAATATAGTTTTTTAAAATATATTTTTTTAATAGTTATAAGCAATGACTGAGTTGGTAGTTTTATATTACGATCATTTTTGATTTAGGCAATTTGCAGATTCATGCAATTTGTTTGATCTATGCTTCATTTTTTTTATTAATATTGTAAGGGCACAGTCTTTTTATTTGTGGTGTGTATTTTAATATATGCTGGAAATAACTTTTTCAAATACAACCTTTTACAAAAAAAAAAAAAAAAAAGAATTTGCAACAATTATACAGTTATAAGGTAACTCCATAAATTCATTAACATGCTTTTGATAGAAAACGATAGTTTTCTTCATATTCTTACTGATGTCTTTGTTTTTACCAGTTTTTAAATACCTTGTTGCTTCAGATCACAATTTGTAATGTACTGTAATTTGCTATATTTCTCTAGGAACTGGTTGATTATTAAACAGTTTTGAAATCCCTGTGGAAAAAAAAGAATGGCAAAGATGCTTTTGGAAACTGTGGCTGATGCAAAAGTCACTGTTGTGCTCTGTTAAAATCATAACATCAAATCTGTGTCAGATATTTCTGATGGCAGGGGCTTGAATAGAGCAAGCACACACATTTGTGTTTTATGAAATTGTAGGGACATGCATTTTGAGGAGAGACCCCCCCCCCACCACACACACACACACACACATGATTTTAAAGCACTTTGGGTGTACAGCAATACACAATAAAGCGCTATATAAATGCATCATTCATTCATTTATTCATGCAGTTATGCGCACACACACGCTCCCAGAGTATTCTGGAGAAATTGTCAAATATTGCCAATAAAATACAATTTGATATGAGAAAAAATGCTTCATTTTGAGAGACGCCAGCCCTTCAATATGTGTGATTTAGCTCAAATCCTGGACAGAGCCACCATTATATAATTGAGGAAAAAATCAATGTAAGCAGCTAGACGTGGCCGCTGTGAGCAGGGTTGCATCCATATTGAAAGTGTGCAGGATCGATCGGTGTCTGGGATCGGCTTAGCTTCACTACCCTAATCACACACCGTGCTGGTCGATGCCAGAGCCTGAGCTATTGCCACTCACAGCATATGTTAACATTAGTTTTTCTCTGCCTGTTTAAAAGCCGCACCTGAGATCTTGGCCATTTACTGGCAAAAAAAAAAAAAAAAAAGGGATTATATTAAAGATTGCCTGAGGTGTGAGTGAGATTCTCTGCCCCGCTGGTTGAGGACGTTTGGGTGGGCATTGGAGGAGAGAAAAGAAACACACAGGATATTTATTTTATCGACGTTCTGCTGTAGAAACAGGAAGATTTAGCGGGGCTCGACTGTTAAAATTCCCACAGAGCTTTTCGCTTGCACATACACACACAAACACAGGCGGTTTCTCCAAGAAGGATGAAAAACAGTCAGTCAATACATGGACTGATTTCCACTGGAATAAAATTTAAATAGTAACTCAGATAAATCTGTAGGATTAATCTGAATACATTCAGAATTCAAGTACAATGAGATTTTGATATTGATGTCCTGAGGTGTTTATGTCAGTTCAGATTATTTATAGCTTATCTTTAATATTTGGAATTTCATGCATGCTATGAAATTATTCATTTAGTCAACTTTTGCAAACCATTTCGTTTCTGGCTGCGACACATTTGAGGAAATTCAGTGAGAACAAAATATAGGAGTTGATTTTATGCTTTATAAATTGATTGTATTGTGAAAAGTTGCTCAGATTTATTTTCTCTTTTTAATAACATGCATTGATGAATAGGAAAGTAAATAGGGTTGACTTTATATTTAGCCTTTAAATCTCTATTAAACACAGCATCATTAAATCTGAATATCCATAATTAATTCAGTATAATTTATTTAAATTCTACCCTTATATACAAGTAAATTTCGTGCGGGGACACATTGGATTTGGTTGCATTTTGTGTTCTTTAACTTACTCGTTATTTTTGATTAGTCTAGGCCAGTTTGAAGCCATGCTCTTGAGGGAGATGCATCTAGAACCACAACTTCCTGCAGACCCTCGAATCTGCAGTTGTGCATATTAGGAGTATTTTAAGCTTCTGATGGGGAAGCTATCATAGCGTGCTTCCATATTAATTGCCCTTTGGAATGGTCCAATTATGCTATTAATGGGCCCCGGTGTGAGAACTAATGGCTGGAGACCTTTTTTGCATAGCATTAGCTTAATTGAGCTGCAGATAGAGGCCTAGCGTGACTAGCAGGTCAAGCTAATGTTACCACTGGTCCAGCAGAAGACCTTTAACTGACAGCTATATTAATTAACAGCTATCCAGTTACACAGGCTTTAAAAGAGATGAATTAGTAACATGTTTGGTGAAGCAGCATATTGGTCTTCAGCTGAAAACTATAAGGTTTAGGTTTGTAACACTGGACGGAAAGTCTTCCTATACTGTTAAGCTGCCCGAAGCATGCTGGAAAAATGTGCAAAATATCAGTTCTTACAGTACTATGTGTGGTTGATGATGGATTTTATGTGTTTTAATTGCAAAAACAGGAATAGTTTGTATAATCTGTGGACGTCAGTACAGCTATTAGATCTGAATCTAAATGAACGAGTTTCTGTTTTTAGAGTAAGTCAGCGTTTTACAGTAGAAAAGTCCTCCTACTTATGGAAAGTCCAGCTGCATCAGAAAGTAGGCTGAACGAAGCAGGTCAGGCAGGAAGCTCTTTTGTTATGTAAAGAGCTGCTATTTGATCCTCACGCAGGAAAAAAAGGAAAAGAAAAGGGAGCCGTTCAGATAAACTTGCCTCATCAGATAATTGAAGATGCCTTCGCTCCAGTTTCTCTCTTTTGCATAAATGTCTGATCAGTTTTCAGAGGCTGATAACGGCACGCCTGTCCCTCCGCTCGCTCCTCTGGAGTTCTGCGGGATCTCTGAAGAGCTCCAGCATGGTGGCTGAGCTTAGACAACATTTGCAGGATGATCTTTCTGATCTTCATCATGTATAGATTACATATTCCATTGTGTGTGTTTTTTGATCCGTCATTGGAAATCTCCAGTCTTGCGTAGATCTCATGATTTTTAAGCTTTTGATGTATGTGGGGAAAATGTATTTTAATATTTATAAAGTGTAACAGCTAAGGATTGTTTAGAAGTAGTTCTTCCCTGTAAGTTCCATGAATTTGTCTTATTCTCTTATGCTTAATTAATCAACAGTGGTGACTGAAAAAAAAGTCTATTTGTTTTTTTTGTTGTTTATTCTCGCTTTCAAATAAGCAAGCAATATAAATTTACTTTCGTTAAATATTAAGACAAATATGTTGAGGTTGAGTTCTGTTAAAGTTTATTTTCTAATCCTTTTTTTTCTGGAGAAAAAAAAACAGTTTGCTAATAAAGCATAAAAATAAACAAAGATTTATTCTTTGAAAAAAGGTCATCTTCCACAATTTTCCTTCTCAAGTAAATTTATCTTGTTGTAAAGATGTTGCAATATTTTTACTGGAAAACAAGACAAAACCACTGATTAAAATGTTTTTTGTTTCTCCTTCGCTGTGAGACTTTTCAAACAAATGCGCATTTTGGCTACAAAGCAAACTACTGTTCCTAAGTTTGCTGTAATTATACTACACCAGACGGTTCTTCTGTTTGCATTAATCTTTCTGGTGGTGCTCTGCTCCGTTCGCTCTCCAGTAATATTCATCTGTCAGTTTTAGTCGGAACTCTTCCCTTCGCTTCCCTCCTCCCTCTTCCACCTCTTCCTGGTGCCAGTCTTTAACTACTCTCCACGTTGGCCACTGCTCTGCTTGTTACAGGCCCAACACGAGTGCAAACAATCAAAGTCTTTGGGAACACTGAAATATGCATGGCTATCCGTGACAGACAGATAAAGCAGGGCAATTAGCCACGTAATCCTAGAGTGGCGCAAGGACTCGTCAGCCTCAGCTGTCCTCCCTCCCTCCCTCTCCCCGGATCTCTTTCCTCGCGCTACTCTCTTGCTCTCTATTAGTTAAATGTACTTTGTGTGTCGGCTCCCCATCAAATCAAGTAACACTTCCTCTAATTGGCTTATAAATTATACAGCTGAGGCAGCATTATAATTTCATCAGTGGTAAACATTGCAGGGGCAGTCGGTAAAGAATCTATCCCTCATTAATTTCTTAATTTGGGTAGATGGAACCAAGAGGAAGAGAGAGATAGAGATAGAGAGAGAGAGAGGTTGGGGATGAGTGAGAGAACCAGAGCGAAGGAGAGGGGAGGATCGGATGAACGAAAGAAACTCGCATCACCTCGGGGATGAAGGGACGGATGGTTAAAAAAACCAGGAGGATGTTGCCGGCGCGTTTGTTAATAAATGTCAGATATCCGATCCGAAGGTTTTGTCGGTCGCTCTTTCTGTGAAATCCAGGCAGTGGCTCCCTTCTCGTGACTTTTCTCACTCACACACGGTTTTCCCCATTTTCTCCCTTTGTGTTCTTTTTTTACTCCGACTTTATGAATATTTCATAGCAAAGGTCATAAATATTCATTCCGATAGCTTTGCATAGTAGTTATTACCGGTATTTCTTTTTAAAAAACAAAAATACTCATTATAAATTCTTCATACTCTTCCCCTGAAATAATTACAAGTGCGGATATACCGAAACACACACACGCTCCCTCGCAGCGAGTGCTTTATTCCATGGCTTTATGAAGTGGAGACAAATGAATTTACAGTTCAGTCGTAAGTTACTGACTTTTTTGAGCCGCTGTGCCGCTTTGGAGATACTCTCAAGAAAAGTGATTAACTTTTAGCATATTATCATATTTAAGGCCTTTTAAGATGCATACAATGTTGCATTCAGATCTAAAGGGCTGTGTTAATCCACTATCTGCAGGTCGCTGAAAATTCAGGTAATTTATGCAGAAACTGTCCTAATGACATATGCTTTGAGTTGGAGTTGAATGCATCCGCGTGAGTTGTATCCTGACTGGGTCCCATCTGTCTCCGCTCCTCTCATGCTGTAGATTTGGACTGGCTGCTTCCACCTTCTGTCAGATTAAACACGGAAACATATGAATGACTGACTGCTAACCGCTTGCATTGTCATGTCACGTTAAGTCTCCAGTTCCCGTCATTTTGATTGCTCATTTTGACCATTTCTGGGCTTTCTGTGCAGGGCAGGTTAATCTTGACATTGTCTGATCTTTGGGAGACATATTTTTAAGCAATCTTCGAAATGAGGGCTTCCTTGTGTCTCTGTGGTGAAAGCCAACATGAAAGGATTCGGAAAGAGTGGGAGAATCTTCAGAGGGGAAGTGCGCCGCCGAAATGGTGTGAAATGCAAACGCCCAATGGCTTTTCTTTCATGGCTTTTATTCAATAAAACAGAGCTCTTTTTATGTAAGCCTTTTGAGTCTGACATATAACACCCACACTCAGACAGGATCAGAAATGGCTTTGCCACTGGATGATGATTATTATTAGACATTTCTAATTTGATCATTTTTTGGAATGATCATTGGATTTGACACAATCATCTGTGTAGATTTAAACTATTATATTAGTTTCGGTGTAGATCTGTGCAGGTGCATGATGCAATAAGTGCCATGTGCTAAAACATTGTCCGCTTTGATGGTATTGCCAGTTTTTATTTCTGGCAGGAGCATAACATTTCTTTAAAGCTGTTTGAGGTTAAATTCAGTGGAATTAAGGGTTTGCAAATCTGTTTACCAATATGGCAAGTTTCTACCTTTTAAATGTTTTTAATTATTACATTACAGGAACATAAATATTTAGTCTCACGCACACAATCTCCTGATGCTTTCTTTTGTCCATGGTTGTGCGTTCAGTGTGTAGCGAACGACTTTAATTAATGTTGCAGTAAAGCAGAGCTCTGGTCACGGCCTTCCTGAGGTTCTGCATTAGTTCCACCTGAGCTGCTCTACACCGCAGAACAAGAGAAAGACTGACTATTGACATCTCACACTCCCTCATACACTCATATCAGCCGGTCACGGGTCACCGACTCCATCCCAGCGGGTCCATGTACCCGTTAAAGGGCCATGTTAACAGCCTGATTTCAGAGTCGGCAGGAAAAACCAGGGGTCCCTAGACAGCCCCCAGACAGACTTAATTACTGATGAATTACTGAAGTCTGAGGGAACACTTCTACAAAGCATACTTGAGATGAAATGTATTCAGGCGGGAAAATTGATGTATATACACTACGGAGTGAAACCACATCAGAAAATAGTGCTTTAGAAGCTATTTTCTTTTTTCCCAGTATGACTCGTAATCACACATACATATACATGTATATGCATATTTTCATGCAGATTATACTGTTAAACTTATTTTTGGTGTCAGAAAACTAATGAAAGCAATTTATATAAAATTGCTAAGAGGACTACATGAACAGAAATAATTATGGGGCCTCTTCAGACCTAAATAGGCCATTATACTATATATATACATTATTTTAAATATATTTAACCCTGTGTGGTATGCATTATGTTCTAACAGTTTTTTTTTTTTTCTGTTCGACTTTTTTGAAAGAAAAAAACATCACTGTAAAAATAATGTTGACTTAACTTAAAAAAATTGAGGAAACCCGTTGCCTTAATTTTTAAGTAAATGATAATTTAAAAAATAAGTTAAGTGAATTGTCAAGTTCACTTAACTTAAAAAAAAAAATCATTATCTACTTAATAATTTTAAGGCAACGGGTTTCCTCAATTTTTTTAAGTTAAGTCAACTTATCACTTTTTACAGTGATGTCATGATCCACTAACTAGTTTTTTTTTTTTTTTTTTTGAGAATTAGTAGTAATATTTCAAATCAACATTATACAGGCTTTTTGATTGTAAAATCCAGGATATCTTTCTTGAGCACAAAACATCCGACAAATAAAACTGAAAAATTGTAGCACAAAAAAAAAAAACTTTAGTGCAATACACTGTTAGCGAGAATGACTTTGAGATCGACGCTTAGCATATTGTTTGGGCTCAACAAATTAGGTGCTTAACGGAAGGTGATGTATATCAAAATATGTTAACTAACAAAAGAATATAAGATTAAATAATATAAAAAATCTGTCTGTTATCTGTTTAATGCACAAAGCCACGAACACAGAAGTTATGAATATTTCATACAGAGAAAAGAACGAAACCTCCTTTTGAAGTCTTGAAAGAGCACACACAAAGAGGAAAGAGGAGGGGGCCATAATTATTGTCGAAATGTTTTTTGACAGATTGTTATATTAAAGAAGTAGGAGGTTCTGCCAAACAGAGCTAACCTCTTCAACAGGAGAAGTCTCCACCTATCAACAAAGCTAGCACTCAAACCAAAAGGCCAAGATCCTTTTGACAATCTAATATCTAGGAGAGAAAATACCAGGCAGTTGGAATTTCAATCACGTTTGCAGTTATAATCTAATCTGTGACATTTAACACCTGCGACTATTAATATGCACTCTATATTATGTGTACAATTGAAATCCAAATAGCTTTTCATTTTCTCTTAAAGCGTCATCCTATTACATCGTTTAAAAACAGCTTTCAAATTCATGTTATTAGATGCTTATCGCAATATGTCAGTGAACAAATTTGCTGTGACATGCAGCAGACGGCATTTGAGGTTCTGAGCACTGCCTTTGTGTTCTAGTCGCTCTTTGATTAATACATAATGCACATTATTACCTCATAATCAAACACCCCTTACATGTTGCATTACCAGTTGTAATGATATGGCAACATTTCAGAACGCAACGTAATGAAGGCCCTCTCTATGAATAATAAACACAAGAAAAACTACATAAACACACTGATTACTTTATTTTTAAGCCCTTTGATGGTACGGAATGCTTTCCTTGATGTTGAACGAGAGATGGGAGCAGAATCGTGTGTAATTATCAGGCCATCTTTATCTCGGGATACCATCCGAAACCTAAGACAGGGCTGCCGACTAGCCCTGAGGCGAGCTATCATCTTCAGTGACACTAGAGAGAGCGCAGGGCAAGGCGACAAGGTGTACCGGAGATGAGAACGGACACTGAGGAGAGCATGCTGAGGGTCCAACCAGCCTGAGTCTATCTTTGATTACCATTGACCCCGGTATGTTAGCAGCATTGTGTGGAATGGGCCGTCAGGGTTCACGGCCTGCATGCGTCTTCCCCGCGACCCACAAAAAAGGGCTAACTATGTTTAACAATATGCACTCAAGCTCGCTATCTTAATTAAAATGGGTATCACATATGCGGCTGGGATCCATTCCTCATTACTGTTGCATCTCATTAGAGTTCGGCCCTTTGGAGGGGCTGGATCCTGTTTTAAAACAGTTTTCTCTCTGTCTCGCTGTTTTTCATTTCCTTGTACAGTCATCTTTTTCCTTTAGGCCAAGGAAAAGTCATTATTTGGAGATGGGGGAGTTGGTGTTTGCAGATCCATAGAAATGTTCCCAAAGCCAATTAGGAAATGGATTTATTTAAACCAATTAAAATCAGCCACGGGAAGAGCGTGCATTTTTAATGCAAAAGTAGGATGTCGTGGCAGCATAATATTAACAAATCAAAAATATACAGCTTTAACAGAAAAAAAAAACTACAATTGAATAATTTATTAATACATACAGTCATAGTTTTCATGATATAAAAAAATTATACATCACTTTTTAGTTCACACTTGGCTTTAAAATAAAGATCTGTTGAGAAGAAAATTTCCCACATGTCCTATATTACAAAATAATTAGTGAATACTTTATAGACTTTCAAATGTTTCTCTTTCAAGTAATAAAAGGCATTTATGTGGCATGTAGCCCACTTAAGTAATCCAGTAGTCAGCCGTGGAGATTTTGTCATCTTTCACCCGGCTGCTTTAGTAGAGAGGGGAGTCACAAAAGATGCAGGGACCTTGGAGTATTTTCTTGATCCAGTCTGAATCTGAAAAGGAGATAAGTTTGTTGTTATTATGCCTAATCATTTACATGTACTGAACATGAAACGAAGGCGGTTTGTCTAAATTTGTCCATAATGGCTTGTCTGTCTTTCCCCATTTTCTGCAACATGATGCATTTGGCAATTGTTTTCTGGCAACAGGCTTGTCAGTACTTGATACAAATAACAGGAAAAATAAAAAAAAAACACAAAAAATAAAATAAAAAAAAGAGCATGAAAGATTTATATAAAAAAGCTAAATATTAATAGAAATATTGACAAAATAAAAATTCTAACAATGGCATGTTGAGTTTTAAAAAAAAAAAATAGACAGTCGCTGTATTTACACTACTAGGCCAAATGCGTCAATCTATTATTCTGACATATCCGTCAAGCCCGTTTACATTCACTTGTTTACGCTAATGCATTTTGACTGAAAAGTGCATCTGAATGTTTGAACCTGTCTGCCTTCTAGTCAGAATGTAGTTGGTACAACTACACCAAAATCATTTCACATCGACTTGATACCACAGTGCCAGCATATTTGACATCCTAAGCTTGCACTGCTGTGGGGCAGCAGAGTTTTTGTTTTGTGTGTGTGCAAAGTTCCTGCTGCATTACAGAAAGTCTAAGTGTGTGGTGCAATGTGGTTCTGAATTGGAGATATGATACAGCATTATGGCTCACCCTCGGGCTCTGCTACTGAGGCAATACTGTCCTGCAATAGACAGCGGCGGTATGTCACACCCTGACAGGCCTGATATGACAGCGCACACCTTGGGGAGGAAGAAGGAAAGGGAAAGAAAGAGGGAAAGAGACAGTAAGACACATGAACAGAAACGGCAGGGGATGGTTTAGATCAGTACTTGGCAGAGATCAGAATGACAGCAATGAAGCAACTATTTCCCTGATACACCATTAGGGGCAGTAATCGCCTTTCAGTCAGGCGGATGGATAAAATGTCACGCCAGGGGTTTGAAAGTGGGTCAAATCTACTCAAAACCTAGTCAACACCTACATATATAGTCCAGTGCAGAAAAGGTGATTTTATACATGAAAATTTCCACTCTTCATGTCTGATCATTATGAAGACATGATATTGGCAAATTATAATCTAGACCTACAAAGTAATTGTAAAAATCCAAAACTAGAGCATAGCAGACTGCATTCTGGTATTCATAAGGATTAAGTGCAGAACAAGAATATGGTATGAATTAGATCCAAAATGACAAAATATCAAAAGTTAATCTGTTCATCAAAGTCAGCAATCTGTGTCGTATGCGAGCCAAAAACAGTGTCACTTTACTTGGCACTGCAAAATATAGCCAAAGTGTTAATGAACTAGCTGTAGAATAAAATTGCATTTGTATGTAAAATAGGCACATATTCCAGATTATTATGTAAATTAATGTTTTTGTGACAGTTATAGAGTTAATTTGACAAATATAGTACCAAGCATGTCCCATAAAGTATGTCTTAGCTTTTATTATATTAATATTATAATAATTTCATACTTCTTAAATTTACTTTTAATATATATATCTGGATTTTATAATAACATATACCATATTTTGACCTACCTGAGCCATCTGTGCCCATTCTTGCACTCTGCCCGTTTGCAGTCTGTGAAAGGCAGAACTTCTTTACAGAGGCTGCAATACTCTGGAAACGTCTGTTTGTTCATCTTATTCATGATATGACCTATCAGCACCTGTGAAGGTCAAACATCAAAAAACTGACGTGCAGGGTAATGTACACTTTAAGGTATATTTCTAAAAATAGGAGTTAATTCATTGCATGAATCATTTTATTTGCCAGTTAAAACGAGCACAAAAACGCCTACATTTTTATGCCTTAATCATCTAGTTCTGATCTTATAATCTTAAAATGCTCACAAAAATATCCAGTTCTGCTTTTAGAAGCATAAGCAGTTCAGTGATTAAGACATGTAAAGCTATTTAAAAGCACAACCACGTTTGTTTTCAGGAGACAGTGAGAAGGGGGTTCACCTTGGCTGCCCTGTCTTCATTAGCAGGGTCATTTGTGAGGAAGTCACACACACCTTTGGTAGGAATACATGTGTTCTGAGTGACACAGGTGTGCAGGTACACCTCGCCCAGCACCTTCTTCATGTTCTCGCGGATCAGCTGGGACTCCACCTCTTCGATCCTGCTGCTGATCTCCCTCATTTGTTCCTCACTGGACTGCCTTTCGGCATCGCCTTGCCTGAGCTCTTCTAGAGCGGAGGTCTCTGCCATCTCATCTTCACCTCCACCCGCCCCCTCATCCACAGCTTTACCTTCCCTATAAGTCGGCTGCCACAGATGCTCTGAAGGGCTTTTCTGCATGGACTTGTAGAGCATCCGGAGGAAGAAAAGCTTGAGGCGCCATAAGTAGGTGGACCCTGAGGTTTGGAGCTTCTCATCTAGATTGTTCTGCAGAACCGAAGGGATGCTTTTGTCCTTCAGTATCCGCCAACGCAGCAGGTCCAGCAAGTCGGTCTTTCTGAAGAGATTGTGCATTTGAGATTCAAGCAGCTCAGCAGCTGCTTCATTTGGAGACTTAAGAGTGACAAACTGCACCTGGTAAGTGCGATTGACGGGATGGAGCCCATTGATCATGCCCTCATTGGCGATAAGAGCCAGGTAGGCACCATTTGGACTGACAGATATGCCGTGTATTCGTCGACCCGCAACTCCCTCTGGCAGAGCAATCTCCTCCTGTTTAAACTCAACAGCAACATCTGTGAAAACCGGCGTGAGCTTCTTCACCTTACCATCTAGTGAGCAGGTGAAAATAGTCCCGCTGTTATGACAGACCGTCATTGATATGATAGGGGTGGAATGAAGGCCTGTGACGTGGGAGTTGTGAACATTGAGACCAGCTTTGGAGATCAGCAACAAGCACCAGAACACATAAGGACCACGTGCAGCAACCACTAGGCTGCAGTTGCATTTCTGGTGCGGATGGAAGAGCGTAATGCATTTGATGTTGTGGACGGGTATCTGGTCCTTATCCTGCCACAAAACCACAGGCTGCCTGAGGGTGAAGTAACCCTTCACTGCCTTGAGGTTGACTGGAAGGATCTTTACAGGTCCAACTGAGCTGCCCACAATCAGTCCGCTCATTTTCCGTCCACCGTGCTCATAATCCCACCAGGTGAGCACACTTGGCGACGACACTCCAGATTTTATGGTGTTGCAAGACACCACTGAATCCTTTCCTTGTGGGGGCAAACTGAACTGCCACACCACCACGTCTCCGTTCTCCATAAGTACAGCCAGAAGCACGGTGCTAACATCTTTACATGCATTATTGGTTTGTAATTGCTGCATACTGCACAGACCAGACCACTCCATGCGCACTGGCATCTGCATACGATACCGCCGTTGCAATTCATCCAAGTCTTTGATGGAGTTCGGGGGTGAGCCGTCGTTCTGAGCAGAGTAGTTCCTGGATTTTAACATTTCCCCATATAGCTCTGTAAGGTCCAGGAGAGGCTTCCACTGCAAATGCAAGTGACTGCTGTGGATTGTTAGATGATTGTCCAGTGTTAAGAAAGCAAGAAGACAGCGGCCATATTTGTCGCAGCCTAATGGTGACCAGCTGGTGTACTTCACGCCATGGAGACGTCCACTTTGAGGATGGATGGCTCTGTCCATCAATATCATTTGGCTTACTACAGGATCTTTACTCTTTGCAAAGCTTTCTTTAACAGTCTGCACTTCCTTTTCTGGGCCCACCTGTAAGAATATATAAAAAACAAATGAATGAATTTTAGAAAAATATTTCATGCTTCATAAGACCAAACGAGTTTGAAATTATAATGTTCTAAAGTTTTATTTATATTTAATTTTGCAGCTTGCAAATCGTGTCCACTTGTCACTTTATTTTGAAACAATTTCTTTTAGAACTTCTTCACCCAAATCGTAAATATTGATTCCAATCATCGTCAATTAAACGTTTTATTTTACATTTTATGTTACAGTTTTAAAACTGTATTCAAACAGATAAAAGTGAACAACAGCAAGGTAATAAATTTGTTCACAGCATTAGTAAATTTGTTCACCTGCAATTTTCATTTGTAGTTCAAATTTCAGAATAAAATACATAAACTATTTTTTCCATGTAATTTTTTTCTTGTCATGTTTTCTACATCTGATAACAAAATTAAGTTTAAATTGAAGTTAACAAAACCAAAACTCACTAGAAAACCTACTATATTTATACCACGTCTTGTATAAATAGTAACATAACTGTAAACAGAGCTGTTTAATTCCAGTTTGCCCTCTGAAAGATGATGTCTGTCAAAGCTCCATAAAAAGAAGCATTTAAAATACATGTAATAATGTAGATTCAACTACCACACTTGATACATATAATATTTAAAACGTCTATTATTAATTAAGATCGCTCTGTCTCATAAATCATGATCACAAGACACATAAATATGTCAGTGGTCACAATTGTGACCAGTGGGAAAACACAGTGCCCCATTTTTAAAAAATAACTGGTTGGCTCGCATTATAAAACAGCAGATTTCCAGTATTATTATACTGAATTAAAAAGTAGATGTAAAAAGACTATCACTATCAGATTATCACTCCCCACAACTGACTAGAAAAAAAAAAAATTATGCTATAATGTGCATGTTAATATTTGCATATTTCTAACTGCTTAACCGTGCAATTTTTAATTAGTTCCCCAAAGGTTAGCTACAATTATGATTAGAAATAAAATACATAGTTAAACAAAAATTTGGCATATTAAAAGGCATTTATTTTGCACATCTTGAGATAGATAAACGTCATGTCACGTCAAAACATGGATTAATCTTGGCAACACAGCTGCAACAGTGCACGTGAGTTGGTACCCTAAACTAAAGCAGCGAGCAGGAGCGCACAGTAGTTACCTTGAGATCACAAGCGCTGTCCGGCACAGGGATGTGACTGCGATGCAGCACCAGATTTTGACTGAGACTGTGTATGTCACACACCAGCTCCATGATAGACACGCTGTTAGTGCTGGAGGCCGCCAGTCTGTGATCCTCTGACCACAACAGCGGCTCAAGACCGCTAACCGGACTCAGCAATTTAATCGCTGGATCCCGCAGAACCACTGGATCCTGTCCCGCCCAAAAATCGTTATCCGGTCCCGACTGGGCTTCAGACGCGCTCTCTGATTTCTCCGAGGTACTATTTGAACCTAAAGCCGCCATTTTTCTGAATAAAAATAAAGCCCGTCTCCAGGAAGTTACGGTGCCGGAGGAGGAGGGATTTCACGAGAGCAGCATGGGCTGGGTTGCCAGATTGACGATAGTCACGCTAAAAACAATAGGTGGTTCGTTGTTTGCCTAATAATATTAATAATGATAAATTAGTATATACATAATACTATAATAGTGCACTATAGTATTATCCTTTATGTGCAATTTAATTGTTCTTAACTAAGTTTAGTAGGCTATTTTATTGATAAAGGTGCAGTATTGACTGAGTGTTGTAAAAGATGTGCATTAGTTTTAGAAATTACTTGCAGGAGCCAATCATTATCATACATAACAACCACCCCCATGAGATCTCGGTGTAAAGATTTAGAGGGGAAAAAAGGGATTTACAGAACTATCTGTGGTAAGAAACTGAAATTGTAGTTCATAATTTGATTCAAGATTGTGTTATCTGAATCAGTGTGTTCTGTTGTTTAACTTGATATAACCTCATGCTTTTTGTCTTCATGTTTTGAAAATATAAATACACCATGGCTATTCAGACAAGGGTTATACTATTCGCTGTGTACATCTGTGCATCCAATTTTAGTTGCTTTCTAATTCAAATATCTTGTTACACATGTATATATGTGCTATATTTTTACCATTTTTTAATTAAAATGAAGAGATGTGTTGGTATTGGTGATGTGTGCTAATTATAAAATGCAGTTAAATATTTATAGCAGATAAATATGAAATATTATATTAACATTTGAGGTGAAAATCATGAAAAATACTAGAGGTATAGGAGTGTAAAAGGTGCTATAACCATCAGTATACCCTACTGAATAGTCTGGGTTGATATTGTGGGTATCTCTATATAAACACAACGTACTGTATATCATCATCCTATTTTTTTATGATAAGAGAGAATATTGGGCAGAGAGCCAGTCTCAGCTGTGCTAAGTGCTTAAATTACAGATGTCATTCTAAATTGTAAAGCATTTGTCATTTGATAAGCCGACATAATCCATCAGCTAAAAACTCAGACACTATTCATCTGATGTCAGAGGGACAGGAGAAAGATCATTAATTGGTGGCAGCATATGAGAACGGTCAGGAGCCCTAACTGTGTGACCAAGTTGCAGGATATGTGTAATTAACAGCCACATGCTTTGATCTGTCTAGTATTCCCAACTGGGAAGGGTTGAAAAGGAGCGGTGTGTCCTGTTTCCTTTCTGAATGCAGTCTTTGGCAAAGACTCCGCTCGCAAGATGCTAAGTAACTGAGTTGTCAAAAGTATTTAGCAATGCGGAGGTTTCCTCTGTAATAAAACAAATCGGTACAAATCTATGAAACAAACATGTAATTGTGGCACTAATATTTTACTCTTCCCTCCATCTATCTGTCATTTGTTTCAATAATAATTTGAATGCGGGGCCTTTGTGTATTTCAGTCTTAATGAAGCATGTATAGTATGAATATTTCAGTGACCTGCTGTGCATAATTTTCTAGGTTTTGACACAGGGGTTTCGACACCGGTTTGTGGGATTGTTGGATTAAACATTCATTCGTACTTGTCTCTTAGATTCACTTCATGCATTTAAGCAGGTCTAGTCCTACAGGGTTGCTTGGCGTATCAGAACACAACGTGCCTCATCTTGTTTGTGCCGGGCTGATTGGATGTGCTGTTTTGCAAATAGTGAGAGATTTGCTTTCTCCAAAATGCACTTGGTAAGTTGCTGTAATGTGATTACAATTTACAAATATGATTTGCATTATATTTGTAACAAACAGTATTTGTCAATTGTTTTAGAATGCACATAGAGGACCTGATGATTAATGTTATTTCAATATAATTTAATAATGAAAACAAAATTTTTCAGAGGGTAATTCTCTTATTTCATTTTCTAAAATTAAATCACGTAGTGCTAGTACATACTGTAACACTCTGCTTTCATCATCGTTTTGTTTAACTGCTTGTACTGAATTATTTGCAATCAGAGCTGCATTAGTAGATACTAACCTGAGCATTTTTATTGTTTCGGTTGCAGACCTCTCCTCAACTGAGCCATTTGCACATATCCTGCCCGAACTCTTATGGGAAACTGTGACGGATGGTTCATCATACTTGTTTTAATTATTCAGCTGTGCAGACAGCACCCTGGGGAGACGTGCTGCGGCGCATTACAAAAAACACACATTCAGTGATATAATCATAATGATGATAATGAAATGTATTTAGAGCACATCAGTGCCTCCCTCTCTCTCTTTCCCTCTGTCTCTCGCCGCTCTGGTGGGAGGATGTGAGCGCTGTCTGACGCAGAAGAGGCAAGTTTGCTGCGCTCTGGCCCCCGGTGGCTCCTTGTGGAGGCCTGCGGTGCCCCGCACGATGGCTCACCGGAGATTAGCCGTCAGAGCGGAGGGCTTTGCATACCTCATGTGCCGTCAACTGCGAAGGCTTACCTGACAGGTGTTGCTCTCGCTCAGATCTGTTGTGTCCTCCTGAGCTGAAGCTTCAGTGGGGCGCCTGTAGGTAGGAGAAACCTTCCTTCCTACTGTCAGTCATCACGGGCCACACAGCCAGACCAAAGCCAAATCTCTCCTCAATGAGAGCCCAATGATGTCTGATCAGTGTGGCACAAAAACACCCCAGGCGCTGCTTGAAGAGTCCTTGCTTAAAAATGTCATTGAGCATTGCAAACTTTTTGAGAAAACAAGCTTTGGGAGTACTGGTTGTGGTTGCTTGTCATTTCAAATCTAGGTATTGTGCAAATGTAAATGTTTTCAAATGTGAAATTTGGGTTTATTTGGAGTCTCCACGAGATTCAAACTCTCCTGGCTTCCCATACTTCCAACAGCGCTCTTCACTCCTTAGTGCATCTACGGTATGAGTTGACCTGTTTGTTCTGTTTGTATACACTCTCACTGGAGAATTTGTGGAATAAGAACATCTAAGTAGTTTTGTATCATGTCCTGTATTAAAGTGTGCTGTCAGGTTAATCTACCCTTAGTTCTCCCCAGAATTGCGGCATATTAACAGAAACAGGGACTTTAGGGTGCTAAAAACAGCAGAAGAGACAAATGAATGATCACATGTATGCGCAGTGATAATAGATTAATAATTCATAGCGCTTTATGATTAATTAAAACAGGCCTCAGGTCCTGTGGCAGGTACAGGCTGAAACACAGTCTGACATTCCCATGCGATGCGCGGAACATCTGAACATCTGAACTCTCTCCCTTCTTCTGTCCCCAGTCCAGGTGGAAGACCTGTTCAAATATCTCCAGTGGCATGCAATTCCTGCTTTGGGGACCATAAGTGCTTGTTTTTTTTCTTTCCCAGGCTTGCCGGTGTGAGGAAGTGCTGTATATAGTACAATCAAGAGCCTATTTATAGCGAACAGGACACATTGACTTATGAACAAATTATGTAATTTATTGACCTCACCTTCGCTCTTTTGTGTAGTAGCATCCCTGGCTGCTATGCACAAATAATGTTATTTACGGGTGCGGCTCTATAATGCCATTTTTGCTGTTTTATATTGTTTTACTTCAATGTGAAACACTGTTCTAGCAGTTTTTGAACTTTGTATATCAGCACTTCCCTCATCGTTTCCTCAGGATGAATCGCTTATGCTTATAAATTGCTTTAGATAAAAGTGTGAGCAAAGGAATAAATATGTTTAACCTCTAAATCAACATCTATAACACTGTTTTCGCTGTCCTCACAAAACGGCTCAAGAAAGAGCAAAGTTGTAAAGTGTTCCTGACTGTTCCACTGTCGGATAGTGAACTGTGGCTGTCCCTTTGCCTGGTCCTGGCAGCTGGTGGTGGGCAGGGCATGCCCTGTGGCAGTGCTAGGGGAGGGCCGGGAGGACCAGGGCCTCGGCCTGCTCTCACCCTTGTCTCGCCCGTGCTAATGGAATAAGGCCGGGCCGCCCATATGGCACTTGTGGGAACAGTGGGACTCTGGAGGCTGGCACAGGGAGCCACCACTCTGCTGTTAGATATTAAACAGGACAGGTCCTCACCGGGCTCTGCCCACAGCCGGACAGTGTAATGGATGGGTTTGGTGATTGGACAGCACTTGGAGCGGCCTGTGTGAACCCGCCAATGAGCAGAGCCAAATAGTTGCAGCTGTGAAAATTCAGGCCTGGAGAGTGTCCTTGACAAGTTTTGTTGACACCTTTTGCATTGGCTACATGTGCTAAAACATTTATGTCTAATTAGAATAGAATTTAAGAACTAGATGTAGACTCCCAAAGAATTGGTGGCGCCCAACATATCTTTGTGGACCACTTTTCGAAGGTGTAGTCTGATCAACAAGTGACTCTAAAGTTCAATAAACAATCTTCTCCATTCTGAATCAAGGTGGTAATGATGTATAGGCTGTTGTGGTTTGAAGGTGGTAGTACATGCCCAGCAGGACAACAGAACGTCCTTCAAGGGGAGCTCAAGGAAAAGTTCCCTGCCAGAATCCATCAATGCGGCTAATGGAGAGAATGTGGATCAGGGCCGGAAAAGAGAGTGGACTGCAGTGGGGCAAATCAGTACACTTGGCACAAATTGTGGCTTGCTGTATGATTTTCTTCGTTTTAATGGATAAAACCTGGCTGGGTGGAGCATTGCTAGATGGGGCTTCAGCAAGTTCACATAACCAGAGCAAATGCTCACGCTCCCTTCTTTTATATATTATCCCACACACGCTGTGCACAAATGGAACTTGTAGCAATTTGTAACAGCCCCTAAAAAAAGAAAGTAGATCATTATGAGAAAGTCAGCAAAAAAAATGTTGCTTTTGACATAATGGTGCCTCGTTTTCCTGTATGAATATTCCCGTGCATGCTCATGCCAGACTGCTAAACAGGTCACTCTCCTTCCTCTCCTGCCACCCACCTCCCTGGATCTGGAACAAAAGCCAACCTCCCCCATCTCTCCCCCTCTTCTCTCCCGTCTCTCTGTTTTATTGGTGACAGCTGCCGCGAAACAAACTCGCGGAGTGAGAGAAATGATGTGTCAGTGGAAGGTCCTTTAGCCTGCGCCGCTAATCTGTCACACGCGGTTTGTTGTTTACCGTTCCTCCGGCTCGCTGACCGGCCGTCGTCGAGCGTAGTGCCGTAATGGCGACAGATGCTGACCCGCAGAAGTGTGAATCTTGCCGATTTCCCCCTGCTGCCAACCTGTAAATTACAGCTATCGGGAGTAATTAGACCCGATAAAACCCTTCCAAGCTTCACCCCCCGCGTACCACCCTGACTCACTCGCTCTCTCTCTCACTCGTACTCTCTCTCTCTTGGCCTGCCAGTGACACGAGATAGGGGGATTTGAGAGGCACAAGGTTGCTGGCATTGACCGATCCCACCGTTAACCTGTCTCTGACACCTTCTCCCCTTATTACTCTGGCACTGCCATCCTCAACAGGCTGTAAGGGACAGACAGTAGACCAGACACAAGAAAAATACATCTCCAAAAAACCTGCACCTGCAACTCTTTGCAGGTACATTTAATACAGCAGAAGAAGTACAATTTTGCAATCTTTTATCAAGATGATTGTACAAGAGCACAATTTTTTTATGAGCACTTGAAGTGATGCCATTTGGCAAGTCAAGCTGTGTCATTTTTGGCAAGCTGACTGAGCGGAATACGGTGAATGTCACATTGCAGTCGTACTGTCCGTGCTAATAAAATATTGTCCCCCAAAGTGTTCAACTCACTTAGAACCTGTTCCAAATACCGATCTAAGCCTTTTCAATCCTTTTCCGAGTCTACACTTTACATATGCACTCAACAGCCATCTTAACTGCCTAAATACACATTAGTTGTGACTGAATTTCAGACGCTGGTACCACTTATTACAGGTAAGTGTCTTGTAATAATTTGAGGACGTATTGCTGACAAGCTCAGATAACCAGTTGTTTTTGCATGCAGGAAAAACTGAAGAAAAGAAAAACAATAACGTGATACCCTGAGAAGATGCCCGCCTGTGGGTTGGCAGTCAGTTTTTGCCCTCTCCATGTCCTCCTCATAAGTCCCGATGCACGTCAATGCCTTCTGCTGCCAGGCCCAGCCATAAAGAAAACAGAGTTCATGGCCCTTTAAGTAACTCACCTAGTGCTAAAGGTCACACAGCCAGGTCTTGTCATCCCCACCCTCTCTGTCTCCCTGCTCCCTCTTCCCCCTCCTGCTCTGCCATCCCTCAGTGCCCACTTCCTGACCATCAGAGCCAATCGCCAACCGCCCTTGCCTCCTCCGCCACCAATGCGGAGCAGCAATCTGTCACCCAGGCACTGGAGGACGCCACCCTGCTGGCCCCCTTCCGTACACCGCCGTAATGGCTTCTGGCATCCCACGAAAGAAAAGTAATGGACAAAAAAGAAGAGAGAGTTGTAGGGATAGAAATAGATGGAGAAGTCTAAAGGGGCAGTTAGTTTAGAATCACTCTTCACTTTCGAACTGCCCCTAGCTGCACTCCCCGTGCACCTCTTCTCCATAAAACCCTTGCTCATCCACTCCACGCCACCCTGCTTTGGCCCCGTCGCTTTGCACGATACTTCAGTGAATAAATGAGTCGTTTTAATCCGACTGACAAGCTGGCATTACCCAACCCTGCCCTCCATCTGTACTGGCCGCCAGCTCAGCGGCAGGCCCTGGGCAGCTCCATGTGCCAATCCAACACACACACAGCTTATCCTGGCGGCCGCTTCAGGGACAGACGGGATAGAGCTCCATGCGGCTACTACCCATCCACACCAAAGAGCTATTTATATAAGAAAAGGATTAACTGTCACAATCTTTGATGGACAGCAACATGGATTGAAAAGGGGCTTGTTAATTATTCATTGATTTCTGGTGGTCCGGCATGTGGAATCTTTCTTGCTTCCTGCGTAGTCACATTGTGTGAAGTTAAGCAGTCAAATTTCAGGGAACTTGTTTAAGGAAGGGTCATCCTATGGCATTCATAGGATTAAAATATGAGTATGTGTTTACTTAGTTAGATAAGGTTTAAGAGGCTCTTACCAAGGCTCTCTTGTTGCTCATTGGTTGGAGAATGTCGCTAGCAACAAGAAGATTGTAGGTTTGATTCTCAAAGAACAAACAAATTAATTTATTGCGTTTCTCAAATTGTACAGTAAACCTGAAATGTACAGCTATTGGGGCATACAATATGTAGCACGCTTCTCAGGATAGTGAATTACTTAGTACTTTAATCAGTAGTAAAACTACAAACTTTGATATTATTAATGGGATACTTCTGTCAATAATGTTGTTCCAAACCTGTAAGACCTTCGTTCATCTTTGGAACACAAATTAAGATATTTTTGATGAAATCCGAGAGCTTTCTGACCCTGCCTAGACAGCAACGCAACTGACAGGTTCAAGGCCCAAAAAGGTAGTTAGGACATCGTTAAAATAGTCCATGTGACATTAGTCAATTAACCGTAATTTTCTGAAGCTACGAGAATACATTTTGTGCGCAAAGAAAACCAAAATAATGACTTCATTCAACGATTTCTTCTCTTCTGTGTCGGTCTTCGCTGTGCGTTCAGAAGACCGCAACGTATGCGTGTGATGCTGCTGACACAGGATCTGTCATAATAAAAACCTTTATGTTTGTCTGTCAATCAGAATCAAGTTTTTAACAGTGCACACATACTTATCTCACACGTCTAACATACAAGTGACCATCCTTCTTCGTTAAGTCCGATCCCAGAAACCTTAAAATGATAATTAAGCATTCCAAGGTCCTGTTTCAGATATTATAAAGTATAGATTATCATCCTTATGTTACGTGGCATTTAGCAGTCCAAGCTTGATCCAAGTGAAAAAGAGCGTAACCCAGATTTTAGAGAATCACACATTCTCTTGCCTCCACTCAGGGGTTAATTCTGCTCTGTTGTCCTTGGCACACTGTGGGCATACTGCAGCATGGCATAGTTCTCTCGCTCGCTCTCTGCCTCTATCCTCTCTATCCTCTCCCAGCAGTGGGGGGTGGACAGAAACACTGGCAAATGAAGGCGCTGAAACCCTCTGCTCCATTTCCTCTCTGCTCTCCACTTGTCTCTCTGTTTGCTTTGCTCCCTCTTCTCTCTTGGCCAGGTGGCACCTCTTAAACATGGCCCAGGAACGTTTGAGTGGCCGATTAAGCATGGGGCTTTTCTCCCGTGTAGCTGTAATGAGTCAGGTGAGAAAGGGTGTACTCAATGTCAACCATCACGTCATCAAATTTCTGTTTTTACGCTGACCTTGGACCAGTGTCAGAGATGAAAATGAAACCTCTGTGATCATTTACTCGCTCTCATGTTGGCTCCCAACCTATGACTTACTTTCTTTCATTTGAATAGGAGAAGTTTATCTTAAAGTGCTCTTTTCCATACAACAAAAGCATATAGTGCAAAATATATTGGTATAATATTCCCTTCCACCTTTCGAATCTCAATAATTTTTCTGGTTATACGAATACGATGTGTCACGGTTACATTGGAAGGAACCTGGAGCAATGCATCTTCGAATATTTTCAGCAAACAACATCTTCAATTTGGTTTTGCTCCTTACACAAAACTGTACATGCACACAAAAATGAAATTGTAAATGACAACAGAATCTTCATTTTTTTCTGCAAACTAGTTTCTCAATGAGGAAACACAAAACTGTGGATCAGCGCCGTTTCCAGCATTACCACTCCAATGTGAGACTTCCTGCCGAGCCAATGATGGCTTAGCGTCACAACAGGAGATCATGACTGTTTGAGTAGCCAGTGCTAAACCGCAGCTGGTGACTTTCTGCCTTTTGATGATGGGTGTTCACATCAGAAGGGCTTGTAAACAGAAGGGAGTGTTTAACAGCCTTTTGTTGAAAAGCTGATCTATCCTTATTTGCACGGCTGTAACAGTACTGTGCCGCAAACTGTTCGCTAAACTGTCTGTTGTTTGTTCTTCTGCGAGGCGCTCGTAATAAATCTCAGTAGGGGTTGACGACACTCATATTTAACAGCCATGGCGTGATGAAGCTTTTGGGGCTTGAAGTGTTTTTTTTTTTGTTTTTTTTTTGAAGTACAGCTATAGAAGTTGTTTTCCTTTATAGTGGCATCCAATCAACTCCCAGAGACCAAAAACGCATCAATTGATTATTTAGGTTACGGCCTGACTATGACAGCTGTGTAGCAGAGGAGCCCAAATAGAAATAAATCATTGACTTTTTTTTTTCTCAATTAAGTAGGTTAATAACTGAAAATGGCGTGTAATGTTTTATTTAACTTTGGGGCAGGGACAGTGAAAAGGGCCAGCACATGTTGTGGAGGGCTGAGGGAGGCGCAGCGAGCTTCATTCGCTCTGGGGTGCGAGCAGAGATAAGGACTCAGAGAATGATACCCGCCCCTTAGGCCATTCCATATTAAACAAGTGCTTTGTAAGTGTGCCGTCATTACTATTCATCACAAATAAATACTTAAGCACAGAGAGCTTAGTGCCCCGCTGTTATACAGTTCTCCATTATTACTGCGGCCCGGCCGTCTGGCTGCCTGTTCGGCTGCACTGTGCCCAGACTCTTCCTGTGTCCTTCAGCCTTCTGGAGTGAGAGAGAGAGAGCACAAGCGAGAGAGAGGGTGACATATATGCCTGTCCAGCCTGCCTGCCAGTGCCCTTTAAGCAGGTAAGCTGCCAAGTTATGTGTCTCATGGGCTTTGCTGTCCACAAACTGCGCTCTCATACCCCCTTCTCTCTTTTTCTTTCACTCGCTCTCTGTCTTTCCTGCTTGCTTTCTCTCATGCATACACATCTCAAATCTCCTTTTCCTTTCTCTTTATTCGCCTCCCTGTCATAGCCAGGTAAATACAAACTCTGCAGAAGAAAATGCACAAGCACCATTGAGGGGAGGTAATGTCACTTGCAATATTCAGATTACTGGACAATTACTGAAGCCTGTGCAGTGTACTGATTTGGTCCCACTTTATATTAGGTGGCCTTAACTAATATGCACTTACATTTAAATTAATCATTTGGTACAATGCACTTATTGTGTACATACATGTTTTTACATTGTACTTATATTTTTTAAAAATACCTATATGTAATTACATCTGTAATTAATTTTTGTAATTACATTTATAATTACACTGTTGACCCATCACTTACACCTTAACCCACCCTTAAACTTACCCACACACCAAACCTGTCCCTAACCTTACCCATATATCCCACCTCAATAGCAGCAAAAGTGTTTTGCAATACTATGTGAACACAATAAGTACATTACTTATTTTTTGATGCAAGTACATAGTAGTTAAGGCCACCTAATATAAAGTGTGACCCTGATTTTACTATTGTAAAGAGTGTTCTAAAGCCCACTTAACTGTAGTAAAATCACTGAAACTGACTACAGTGGCTAATTGCTTTTATAAAACGCCAAATTGTGTTGTTTATTGGCTGTGTCCAAAATCTAAGGCATCTCCCTTGCTCCCTATTCAGGAAAAGTTGTGATTAAACAGAAGTGGCGACACGAACATACAAGTGAAATGGTTTAGCAAAAAATGGCCTTCTTCTATCCATTGGTTTTTGATTGGATGGAGACAAATCTGAATGCAGACTTGAAGTCAATTCTAAGAAAAGGCCAGGATTAAGTGGACTAAATGATTGGAGAAATCCAGCAACTCGATCAAGTTTTTGATGAACAATTACAAGGTCATAAATGTTTTTTTTTATTGTTTAATAAAATATGTGCATAGATTGATTGTTCACAATAAGATCAACAACTGGAATTTAGAAAATATAATTTTTTATTTCATTCCTACTATAATAATTATTTGCATTAAATATTTTTATATGAAGGAACTTAACCCCCCCCCCCCAAAAAAAGGCTTTCAAGGCACCATAATGTCTAATGATCTTAAAACAAATTCAAATGATCTTTAAAGATATCCAGGCAAATATTGAGTGACTTAAATGCTTATTTCCCAGCAGAAAATGAGCTGTAAGTTGAATAAAGGAACATTTATTAATGAATAGATGCAAGCACCATTTCGATTATTTTAACCAACCGCTTAACTGCATAGGATTGTGGGATAGTTAGTGAAGAATGTTCTCTTCAAAATACAACCAGATGAAGACAAGATGAAGATCTTAGTAGACAAGATGTTATGCAAACATTGCATTGCATTGCCTTCCTACCCTTGTAAACTGCCTCCAAATGCAGCTTTTTTTTTTAGCTTTTGGACACAGTCATAGATTAAGCAGTCAGTGTTGTCCAATTACAGTCAATTTACAATGACTTCAAAAGCAGCTCATTCAATAACAATGCATCCCTTTTATAATAATCGTAACTTTTACATTTGGTCCCCCCAAATCTTGAACATTTGGTTACATCTTTGACAAGCATGCACACAAAGACTAGGCACGGTGCCGGAGTAGGCCAAACTCCAATCCCTCTTTGCTATGGATTTTTTGGAAGGTGATTTAGCTCATTCTCTTTGCATCCGTCCCAGGCACAGTACGCTGGGCTGGGTTGGCCGTGCTGCCGGCTGGCTGGCAGAGTTTGGCGCGCGGACTGCGCTCTGGATGTGTGCTGATGAATTGCAGGCGCGATGCGGGCCGGCAGCCGGCGAGGAGAACCACCAAGCGGCCGTCAGGCCCCATCAGCGTCTACCTCTGTGAAGGGGAAATTGTGGAGACAGCGCTGACAACTTAATTTAACACCGAGCTAGAGTGAGACTGCGCACTGGATAATTGATAATGCTGCCACACACACACACACACACACACACACACACACACAAATAGACGCAAACACTGCAAAGCATCCTGTCAGAGTGACAGTGAAGAGAACCAATCCTTGACTAAAACTAACCCGTGATTTGTAATCAGTATTTCTGCCATCCAAAATAATTGAACAGATCATTTAACAGGCAAAAGAGAAAGTGTAACAGAAAATCTAGTTATTGTTTCAGATAAAATACTATTAAACTTTCAAATCTTCATTAGTTCATCCTCAAACGTGCATTTATCAGCCCAGTACTTCGTAAACATGACTTTGATTCATGGCAGAGTGATAAAAAAACCTGCATGCCCTTCTCCCAGAAGTTCGTAAGGTCAGCCAATCAGACTGGAACTGTCGATTTTTGACCATCTCTTGCCATTTTTGTGTCCAGTTTGCATCAGATGGTCAGTGAACAGACTGTGAGAGGTCTACAGCTGGGAAACTGAAACAGTTGATATTTTATATTTGTTTAACAGTCGATTTTATCCAAAGTTACAGCACATTCAAGGTAGGTTGTCCGTCTTATCAAAAGAGTAAAAATAAAACATGCATCAGTTTAATTCTTCAGCTGTAGTGCTTTAAACACACATCGTGTTTACGTCTGTATTCGTCAATGAAATCAAAATTCAGAAGCCTGTATTCATACACCTATGTTTTTTAAAACAGCGATTTCTTTTCTCTTGTGTGCGATGGATACGATAAATTCGCAGGTGGAGACGGAGTGCAAGCATTTCCCGTGGGCCTAACACATATATACCGTTCTGAAATATTACATCAGTTTTTGTAGATAAGCAGAGCGGAGTGTGAAGGCTTTGAACAGACCTACTCTGGTCCCTCCTCACACTTCAGGCAGCGCACAGCACCGAGAACTAAATAAAACCCGGGCCTAGCGAATCCCTTCAGCGAGTCAGGCAGCCATAATCCCCTTTTAATTTCCTTTTGGAGCCTTCGCCAGGGCTCCGTCTAAAGCCGGCTGTCCGTGATGACACAGTGGCCCTGGTGACAGTGCAGGGCTATGGGGGTCTTTACGGGGATCGAGGCGAGGAATATACAATAACCAAGCGAGGTCTTTTCAGCCTTTATACGGCCTGCTTTCTGTTTGCCCAGCACTCCGAGGGGGATTTTCTATGTCATACACACATACAAACACACACTCTCCTTTCTACCCCTCTTACACACACACACGAACGCACACTTCCGTCTGTGCACAAGGCCTTGCACACACACACACTTCTTCAGAAGAAGACCCAAGGTAAAGTTTCTCTGTATAAAGCTATTTATATCTTAATTTATACAGGTTGGCTGTGATGTATGGGTCACATGGCCCGCTCCGCTCAATCCCTCTCAATCCCACAATGCCCAGTGTAATATTTCCTCTTGAACAGCAATTTATTTTTCTCCTGTAGAGGAGTTATTTAAAAGAAAAGGTCTCATCATTAAAATGTATGCTTTTGCAGCACGGCTGAGCTAAAGGGCAGCCGGTGAACGCGGAACACTCCCTGTTCGCCGACTGAAACGAGACGGGAAGAGTCCACGTAGACCAACACACCCTGAAAAAAGAATGCGAGAAGAGAGAGAGAGAGAGAGAGAGAGCACATCTTTGTAACATATTTGCCCAAAAGGTGGGTTCAGACCAACAAAATGGAGAGGGTTAACGTTATCCTGGGAGATGAATGGATTTCTCCTGACATTTACCGTTGTATGGGGTACTGTATATCTGCCACATGTAATATTACTGAATGCGAAGTTATCTGATATAGTCAGATATACGGTCTTTTTTTAAGCATCTAGTTGCTGTGCTTTATAATAAAGGGAGTTCTTTCCATAAAATGTCATTGGAGGCTCTGTGTCGTATGTAACCCGCTCATCACCTGAAGACGTTCTCCTGCTTGAGTCTGGCGTTTTTATCCCATCCACCAGCTGAAGTAATTAAAGGGTTATTAGTAAACAGATACTCATGCTCACTTACCACTGCCAACTGTCTCATACCATCTGCTGCCGGTGTGTGTGTGTGTGTGTGTGTGTGTGTGTGTGTTTGTGCACTTGACTTTAGGAATAGCTGGAGGAGCAGGCGTCTGTGTTCACTGTGTAGGTATCACACCGTTCTAATACACTAATATCTATCTATCTATCTATCTATCTATCTATCTATCTATCTATCTATCTATCTATCCTTCTATCCTTCTATCTATCATTCTATCTTCTTCTGTCATTCATCTATTATCTATTGTTCATTAATTTTTGTTAGTTCCATCCATCCATCCATCCATGTATTATCTATTTACTGTATGTCAGATCCACCCATTCATCTATCTGTTCTTCATTCATTTGTTAGTTCCATCCACCCATCCATTCTGTCTATCGTTCTATCTATCGTTCTATCGTTCTCTCTTCTGTCATTCATTTATGTATTATCTGTTGTTCATTAATTTGTTAGTTTCATCCATCCATCCATCCATCATCATGTCAGATCCATCCATCATATTCATTAATTCATTCATTAGTTCCATCCATCCATCATTTTGTTGTTCTATCATTCTGTCGTTCTTTCGTTCTATCTATTGTTCTATCATTCCATCTATCGTTCTATCTATTACTCTATCATTCCATCTATCATTCTATCCTTCTTTCTTCTATCATTCATTTATGTATTATCTCTTTATTTATGTCAGACCCATCCATCTATGTTTATATATGTGTGTGCGTTTATATGTATGTGTGTGTTTGTGTTTATATATGTGTGTGTGTGTGTGTGTGTGTATGTGTTTACTTATGCTTTGGTTCTGGCACTGTGTTGATTCCAAGGCAACCATTACTTTTTTATTGCATTTTCAGGCAACTGCATTTTCTCGCTTTGCCTGTATCCTCCACCTTGCCTCTCCACCCCCTCCCCTCTCCCCTCTCCATCCTCGCTGTTTTTTTTTTTTTTCTGTAATATTGAAGGGATTAACCCTGCTGGCCCCTTGGTGGTTACTGTTTCATTTTATTCTTATTAAAATCTTAAGAGCCTTCTTTAATATTCCTGTATGATACTACCTCAATAATCTAGCTCTCTTCCTCTTTCCCTTTGTGTGTTTTTATGCCTGTGTGTACTGGTGAGTGTGTGTGTTTCTTTTTCTGCCTGCTATATGTGTTCACAAGTGCACAGCTGTCGATAACCAGTGAGCAGTGTATAATAGATATGATGATTATGAACGTGCTTGAATTTGTTCACATTTATTTGCTTGCCAGTGATTGTATTTTATAGTAATCATAATTAACTTAATTCACAATCCTTCCCATACACTACGCCTGACACATGTCATGATTTAGTGTTTTTTTTTTTTTTGCAGGCCTTTAGCTCACCCGTTTTGCTGTAATACTCCATGCTGAGCAGCAAACAGCTATCTACAGAAAACTGCATTGATTTTGTGACACCTCAGGTTTGAGTAGAGTAGCGAACATGAATACTGTTGTCACAGCAAAGCTTGCTGGATCATTCTCTCATTTCTGCATCAGTTTCCATGACCTGAGGCAGCTTATGTAGCAATGTGTGTTCTTCTAGCACAAATCATAGAGAGTCTGAAGGTGCACGGAGAGTTTTTGTCATCTGCTAACTGTCATCTGTCAGTTACTGCTCATTTCTCCTCTATTTAAAAAAAAACTGCCGAAGTTTAAAATTACATGGAATTTATTATCGCATGTCCATTTTCTTTTATTATTATTATTTTACAAAAGTAAAATTTTATTTTATTTAGATTTTTTTATTATACTGCTTTCTTAGACATGCAGCCTATTCCTTAGCACATCTGTTTTGGTTTGGAAAATAAAGTTAGTTTCACTTTTGTTTTCTTTCAAGTATTTTTTTTTTTACCTTTTCTTGCATTTATCATACACTTGTAACTGAGGTTTTTTTTTTCGTGTGCTAATTTTTATTCCATGTCAGTGTTTATGACTTCTGAGTGTTGTATTTAAAAATAAGAGAAGCTCCTTTTATTTAAATTAGTTCAAAAAGCCTCGCTCAAGAACACAGTAATGTACAGTCCTCCCACCCTCACATATTTTAGTGCTTGTAAAAGACAAGAATATTTCTCCTCTCTATTCACTGGCAAACAGAAACCAATTCCTCCACCCCCTCTGCATCCACTGCACAGAGGTCGAATTGTCAAAATGACTCTTTTTATTACAGTTCATAAACACAGATTCCCCCAGTGGCCCCGGGAAATTTCACATAAACTTTGATCAAACAGACGTCAGCTTTCTTGGTTTTAAGCACCTGTCATAACGTGCGAAAATAGGCCCGCTCAATCACAAGCAAAGAAAACAGTGGGAAAATAGAGCAAATGCCACAGCGTCACCGTTATATCAAGTCATTATTGTCCAGAATACCCAGGGAATGGATCTCATATGATACAATAAGTTTCTCTTTCATTGATTTTTTTTTTCTTCTCTGAATCTCTTGTATGAATTCTTCCTCCCTGGTAAACTTTGTGGCTTAAAGTTAATGAGTCAGAATTCACTGGTGCATTTATGAGCCTTGAAAAATGCCTGAAAATAGACAGTGGAGAGGAGTGTGAGGAAAAAGGTCTCATGTCCCTCAAATCCCTTTGGCTGTATCTCTCATAGTTAATGCTTCGTTCCTTCCATTTAAATATAAGGAGCCATTATTGGTCATAGGTCCATGCAGAATCTGCACAATTTTTTCTGTGCCTTTTTAGTGCTTCTGTAAATCTAAATAATAATTAGTTGCTGAATTAATTCACCAGAAAGTTTGCCGAAAATTGTTGTTGGAGTGTTCATGAGAGCTCAACAGAGAGGTATCAATTAGAGTTGTACGCCATTTAGAATTGAACTGAGAATGTCTTTTCAAATCCAATTTGCTTCCCGAATTAAAATTCTTAAATTGAGGTAGAAAAGAGAATGCAGAATTGCAATTCAAACTTGAATATAAGGAAGTATTTTATCATGAATGCATGATTAAAGTTTGACAAGGCTAAAAAAAAGTTTAAAATTTAAACACCTCTTCTCCCAGAATGCCTTACCTGCACTGGATTGTGATTCATTTAACTCCTCCTCTTGTCATTCCAGTCCAACTTCCTGCACTGTAAAAAGTGATAAGTTGACTTAACTTAAAAAAATTGAGGAAACCCGTTTCCTCAATTTTTTTTCAACTTTCAAGTCAACTTTCACTTTTTACAGTGGTGGTGTAAAACTTATGAAGTTATTCAGTTCTGAGTTTTTGAATTGCAAATGGTCCAAATACATGAATGAAGCTTTCGTTTGAGATGAATCCGCTGAACTGGTTCACAAAATTGAATGATTGGTGCAGGATCTGGTTCTTGATCCTGTTTCTGCAGTTGACTGGAGAGGAAAATGATCAATGATGACTTCCTTGTGGACCGGTCATAGTCAGTGCTAACATACTTCCAGAACATTTCTGGTTTTGGGTTATGTCTGTAAGAAAGAATGGCAGAATGAAAACATTTTATACAAATTATTCACACTTCTAATAGTCTTGAAGAGCATTACTTTAAGACTGTCCTAGTCTACTTTATACAGACAATGCCCAAAATGACACACTGATAACTGCAAACAATGAGTGTGTGTGTGGGTAACCTTAGAGTCATAGAGATAGTGGTGTGGCTGGCAGCTGTAGGTAGGGATATCAGAGAGCACCCTGCTCTCCTTTCGGCCTTTTTGTCTGAACGTCGGGTCTATTCCCTGACTCAAAGGCCTCATGGGCGTCCTCAGTGGCTCTTTAAGATAGCAGTAATTACTGAGGACCCACAGCAGCGCTTTTGCTGCGTATTGTTCAAGTGTTGGTTTGCTTCTTCATATGAGTGAGGGAACAGCCGTGGGGTTTTTCCTAACCTATCATACCGCTCAGTCTTGTCTCTCCAGATCTTCTATCTTGTGGTCTATCTTACCCCTACGCTCCTTACCTTCGTGACTCAAGTCTTCCTTTCACTGCTTTTCTATTGTTTTCACTATCTGTTGCCACTCCATTCTTTCTCTCTTCCAGGGCTTAGCAGTGCCATATCTTGCCCTCATCACTGGCTTTATTTCATTCATGTCTCTGCTTGTATCTTACTCAGGTGCTTTTTCTAGATTGTCAGTGCTAACATGAAGAGATGTGGGAATACTAGATGTGAGCAGGGATCTGGCGATATCATATATTGATATCAGGGTTAAATTATGACAGTATTGTGATTTGTTTAATTTATAGTTAAAGTAAACTGATATATTCTGATCTTTTATTCACATATCTCTGCACTGGACCTTAAAAATTTCTCTTATGCTCACCAAGGCTGCATTTATTTGATCACAAATACAGTAAAAATACATAAATTACCATGTAAATTGACTGTTTTCTGTGTTAATATATATTTAAATGTAATTTGTTTCTGTGATGGCAATGCTGAATTTTCAGCATCATTACTCCAGTCTTCATTGTCACGATCCTTCAGAAAATATTCTAATATGCTGATTTGCCACTTAAGAAATATTTCTTATTATTATCAACATTGAAAACAGTTAGGATGTGTAATATTTTTACAGAAGCTGGTACATTTTTCCCAGGAACACGCCAAGAACGGCATGTTTTTTAAATCGAAATATTTCATAACAATGTAAATTGTTTTGCTGTCACTTTTAATTAATTTAATGTGTCTCTTACTCATCCCAGACCATCAATGTTTTATAATATTGTTCTTTTTTCACGACCCTTAGTATCTACACCAGAAGAACTTGAGATTGACAGTGGATGTTCTGAAACAAACATCACCTCAGAATGACTACTAAACACAGACCAGCTCAAGACTGATCTTCAGAAACGGTAAAACTGATGAATGCAAATCAATGCAACATATTGAGAAAATAGAATAGTGAAATACTGATATATTTGAACTGCTTAAAAACTGCTTAAAAATGCATAAGGCAATCAAAAGATGATTTAAATTAGTAGGCCAGAGCCCAGAATATACAAGAAAGTACCAGATATGTAGAGAATAAAATTCACATCCATCACTTCAGATATAAATATGGATATTTGTAAATAAAATCATTTTATTTCAGACAGATGGGGACAATAAAGTGGGTGAAATAGCTGTGCAGCGCGTCAAAAATAGAAACGGGGCGTCCGTCAACTGTCGCAATGCACTGCAACGTCCGCGTCCAGTGTAGACAGCTTCGAGAGCTGATCTAGTTTTGTAGACACAGTGTAGACAAGGTGTCAGCCAATTAACTATTTCTTCTTGTGTATATTTTATAAAACTTTCACAGGATTTAAATTCAAGAATGAATGACAGTCTTATAAGTGACAGGCTTTTGTGTTGTGTGTTTATGTGTGCATCCTAATATGTTTGTATTGTGCGTGTGAAAGCATGTGTGTGTGTGGTATGTGTCGGCATGAACAGGTGTGTTGGTGTGAATTATAAAGGATGCTCAGCACACCCTCAGTGTTGTGGGAGGTTGAACACTCAGTCTTGGCACACTCAGGTCAGTGGAGATCTGCCTCTGTGCTGGATCAAAGAGAGCTGAGCCTGTGTCACACTCTCCAGCCATGATACTAATGCCACAGTCCTGGCAAACACAATGCTCTTCTCCCATCTCCCACTGTTTCTCTGTTTATTCTCTCTCTCTCTACCTCAACACCTGACATATAATAAATAGACCAGAGTTTTCCATTGTTACTAGAAGGAAATGATTGAAAGAAAAATGTCATTCAGAGAATTTGCATCATTGATTTTTGACTAAATATCTAGTTGGACCTTTCATGACTTTTTTTATTTATTTATTTATTTTACTAGCCTTATGGATAAAGATTCAGTTTTTTCTTTTTTTATTTATTGTTTTTGTCAGATTTTTTATTTTCAATAATGGTAAATGTAAAACAATATATAAATTGTATTAAATTATAAACAATATCATTTTGTTGTCATTATATGTATATGATATAAAATACAAATTGTAATATAGAAATAATATAATTGATAATAAATAATCTATAATTAATATGAAATCATATGAAATATGATTTCATATTAATTATATTTTAAATATTATTATATATTAATATTATATATATATATATATATATATATATATATAATATATATATTTATTACACAATAAACACAATAAAATCATGATAACATAAAAAATGGAATTATCTGTTTTTGCAAATAAACTCTTCTCACACACACACACAGACACACACACACACACACACACACACACACACACACACACATACTGTTATCATGTTTTTTTTATCATGTTAGCTGTATTTTTTAGTTATTTTTTTAACCTAATCAAAATATACAGTTATATATTATATACAGTTATTTTTACTGTTTAATGCAATACGCAGTTCTCTTTTGAGAGTGACAATTTATAATCTTAAATAATCATCTGAATTATTATCATAATAGTTATGATAACTGAATAATTTAAAATTTTGAATGGACTGTAGCTCAAACTATCTCTATTCGAGTTTCTCTGTATGATATCTCTTTGTACCCATAATGTTTTTCACCACTCTCAGCATAAAATGGATGAGGAATGAGAAACACATCAGATGCATTAGCCGTTGTTCTGTCTCCTCGATACAGATCAAATCAATAACAAGTCTGAAGTCAGAGAGTCAGTCTCGGGCCCTTTCAAGTGTCTGTTTTTCTTCTGCTGGGGTGTGAGAGACTCTTGTTTTATGTCATGTCTTGTGCCGAAGTCTGTGGGACTCCAAAGGGCCTCTCACCTGTGTGAGGAGAAGCTGTGAACCCATCAAACCGACAGGGAGCTTTGTGAAGACAGGCATGAAGCAGACTGCACCCACAGCACACGTCACGGCCCGTTAGGAGAAGCCGAACGCACTAAAGAGGTTAAACTGCCGCGCCTGGCAGAGGCAATTTTATTGATAACCATTTGAAGCCTTTTTTTCCTGCCCGTCTCCGAGCCTTATGTGCCATCACGCTTTTCCGTCTTTATTCCGTTTGCCACTCTCAACTGACTTCAAATGTGGGAAGCCTCTCCCTCCGACAGAAAAGAAGCTGCCGTTGCCTCTTTCCCGCTGTCTCAGCCGTGAAGAGCTGCATTCTGATCTGGCAGACAATCGTCGGCAAATTCCCACATCTCTCTGATGTATGTAAATATTTATAATATCAGGTTCTCTGATGATCAAATGCACGTTGGTTAATAGTGAACTTACGCTAGTGGCTTCCCCCAATTGTCAGACAGAATGTTCCTACTGTTTTTTTTTTTTTGTAACCGTGTTTGACTTGTTGGAAAGAGGGAGTCATTGTCAGTGTTAGCCTGGTTAATCTGCTTTCCTTTCCATCTTTTTCTCTCCCAGCTGCTCGGGCGCTCCATCATTTCCTCGTTAGCCCCTGGTCCCTGCCCTGGCCTGAAGTCATCGCTCAGTTAGGCAGCTGGCAGGCCGGCCCTGAGGGTCCCCAGTGGTGAGTGAGGAGTCAAGGGTTGGTCACTGGATGTACTGTCCATTCCTTCTAGTTCCCTGTCCAATTAGGAGCTATTTGAAACAAATAAATAACACTCTCAATGCACCACTGCTCTTCATGCACTCCATGCAGTCCAAAGGTCTTTGGGTTGTAAGTCTTCAAAGTAATTTGTTATGAAAAGCATGCTTTTATTTTATTATTATTATTATTTTATTTTTTTGTAAAAGAGGTATGAATGAATGGAAATAGACTGGAAGAGCAGATGCAGTGTCTGTGAGCTTCTTCCCTGTGGGCTTTCTCACAGACTGCCAGGGCAGCCCTGAAGTCCCTGAACAAGTATTAAACAACCCCTGACTCACATCTTCATCACACCTCTCATTGCATTTCTGCATTCCTTTTCTTTCATTTTAAATAGATTAAATATTTATTTTATTAATGATCTAATTTAATACATAATATACTGTAAATAGTTGATATATATCTGTCTTATATATCATAATTTAATTTCTAACAAAAAATATGTATAAATATATTTGTAATAATTGTTAGTTATGAATGTATATTACAATAATAATAATAATTGTTATTATTATTATTATTATAAAATATACATTATACGATATATATATATATATATATATATATATATATAAAATGTATATTTTTAATATGATATATCATATCAATCAAGATTAATGTCAAAATAATGTATTATTAATTATCTAATTTTATAATACATAATATTCTTTATATATATATATATATATATATATATATATATATATATATATACATATATATATATATATATATATATATTTGTATTATATAATATACAATTTCTAACAAACAATATGTGACCCTGGACCACAAAACCCGTCTTAAGTCGCTGGGGTATATTTGTAGCAGTAGCCAAAAATACATTATATGGCTCACAATTATTATTTTTTTTATTTTATTTTTTTTTTATGCCAAAAATCATTAGGACATGAAGTAAAGATTGTGTTCCATGAAGATATTTTGTAAATTTCTTACTGTAAATATATCAAAACTTAATTTTTGATTAGTAATATCCATTGCTAAGAACTTCATTAGAAGTTCATTGTTCTTTGTACAACTTTAAAGGCGATTTTCTCAATATTTTGATTTTTTTTTTTTTTTGCACCCTCAGATTCCAGATTTTCAAATAGTTGTATCTCGGCCAAATATTGTTTGATCCTAACAAACCATACATCAATGGAAAGCTTATTTATTCAGCTTCCAGATGATGTATAAATCTAATTTTCGAAAAATTGACCCTTATGACTGGTTTTGTGGTCCAAGGTCACATATGTGTATATGTATTTGTAATAATTGTTCACAATAAATGTATCCAGTAATAATTATTATTACTGTTAACATATAAATTATGCTTGAGTATAAAATTACATATTTTAATCATAAGATTATTAAGGATCTAATTTTATAATACATAATATATATGTGTGTGTGTGTGTGTGTGTGTGTGTGTGTGTGTGTGTGTGTGTGTGTGTGTGTGTGTGCGTGTAATTTACAACAGTATGTATAAATTACAAACAGCATGTATAAGTATATATATATAATATTTGTTAATTATACATGTATATTATATATAATATATAATAATAATAATATTATCTATATATATATTAAATTAATTGACGTTATATTTTTTCAATATATATATATATTTTTTGTTTGTTTGTTTGTTTGTTTGTTTACACATGTTTCACATATATTTAAAATAAAGACTGTCATTGAAATTTCAGGTTCATCTCCCCAGGAAGTGTCTTTCTCACAGTCCTTACAACCGTATTCTACACAATAACACAAAAGACAAAAAACAAGAAACAAAACAAATAAAAACACATTGCCCACCCCTCCCTTTGCCCCCTTCCCCCTCACAAACCCAAAATGCATTCTCCTGCCAGGCTTCACACGGAAGGGTGTTAAAAATACATGTATACCCTTCCTCATCCTTTATTCATACCCATTCCTTCCTTTATGTTTATGAGACTCAGGGGCTCGCGGGGTCCAGCGTTCTGACCCAGGGGTGCGCAGAGGTTCTCCAGAAAGTTCCTCTTTCTCAAACCTAATCCACTTTAAATGAGCCCAAACACTGAAGAACTACTTCATATGTACATACTGGATGTTGGAATTGTGACAGCGTTGCAGCAATCGAAAGTCCACGAGGATTTATTAGGAAAGAGAACAACAATATTCATTACTGTTATTATTAATATTCTTATCCATAATACAATTTTTTGACAAATGACATAAATATGAAGCAAAGTTCTGCTTGTGCAGTTTATGTAGGTTCACAGGGTTGTATTTCTCCCAGCCATTGGGTGTCAGTATAGAGAGGGATGTTGTTAGTGCCCCTCTGTTAGGCCTGGGGGTGGAAGGGTTGGATGTTGTTAGTGCTGTCTACATCCTCCAGGGTAGCGAACGCTCCCATGGGACAGTTCTCTGCTTGTTCACTCATCTGTGTGATGGAACAGCGCGAGCAGGGGGTCACCGACGGCTCTATGACGGTTCGCCCTTATTGATTAGATAATCAGCCTGTCACCTAATACCAGTGTTCTTTACATTGTCCCCTGCTGGGACGAACATGACTGTTATTGCTGACTGCAGGGGATCCCTGCAACAAGCACCTTTTATGTCCACTATTCTTTTCCGTGTGGACTCTTTGCTCTTTTTCCCGCTTCTTCCTCTGCTGGACTGCAGGAAGAGTGTTTTCATTATTTGCCAAGATTGGTATGTCAATCCTTTTTGCCCCTGACCCAAGTTTAGAAATGCTTTGGGTTTTATTGGAGGAATGATTACTGAGTTATCCCGCTACCTCACTCTGAGGCCTTTATACCTCCACCCTTCGTATACCTTCAGGCAAGGATTGGATTTGATACCCAGGACAGTACCTTGGGATCCGCTCGCTGTCTACTTTCTGTCTCTTTCTATTGTTTCGCTGCCCCCCCCCCCACCACCCACCATTTCCTAAATGTGTCTGTGTGTGTTGCTGATTCAGATCTTTTTTACACTTTGTTTTTTTTTTTTATTCCAACAGTGTTTTCCAGCATTTCACCTCGTCTCTCCAACCAACTAAGTTTATGCAGAGGACAATTGTGAGTAGGGTAACACAGCGACAGTGTCCCAACCACCTTCCCCTGGGGGTCACGGGTGTCGTGACCCTGCAGCAGGTGCCACTGATCTCGTTGCCCATCGCTGTCCCAGTTTCCCAGATTTCTGTCCACACCTGCGCTAGGGTGAAGGTTTTCCATTTAGTGTGATCAGAATAATTACTGTTCATAAATAAGTGATTTATTTATTTTTATTTTTTAAATCCTAAATAATACTAAATGTAAATGAATGAAAATAAAATTTATTTCGGAGCTTTATATAGGTGTGTTTTAATTGTAACACCGAGTTAATATTATTCCAGCCATAAATGAATACCTTTTCCACATTTCTGTATCTTAAAATTTAATATTAATTTAAATCTAATTTAATGCTTTAGATCTTTAACTATCCATGCTATTTCTCTGCTCAAATAATATATATATTTTATGTTTTATCTCTGTTTTGGTAAATGACTATTTTATCCTAACAATGTATATGTTATTATTATTATTATTATTATTAAATTTTATTATATTACTTTTTTACATTTCAATACATTTCAATGAAGTGTGAAGCAGGTTTGTTTCAAAGAAATAGAGAGAAAGGACATAATGAACGTGCAGATGTTTCTGTTCCTTGCACTGAATTTCATTTGAAGCAACGTGACAAAAAATGGCAATCGTCAGAAAAACATGGGAAAAAGACAGTCGTCCAAATCACGATGCAAATTGCACTTTGATTGACTCTTAATTTCATCTGAAGGCTGTTTTGTTTGGTTTTTATTCTGAGTCAATGAGCTTAATCAGAGTCACTGATCCTGCGGCTCTAAGCTCTCCGTGTTGTGTTTTTGTTTGTCGGGAGATCAGCGAGACTCTATCCGCACTTCATTAACCCTGAGCCGGGGACAATCCTCGGTAAGAGCCGAGGGATTTACCACTATCCTTTCACATGCAAAAATCTCTGCGTCTATTAACAAGACCGAGGAGCTTTTCTTGCAATCAGCTGCGCACTTCGCAAGAATAACCCTTTTCATAAAGATTGAGGGGGGTCATCAGCCTCCTTTGGATCATGTGTAGATCCATGTGATAATTTAAATGTTTGATCTGAATTGATATGTCTTTTTTTTTCACTTGTGCATGTGTTTTAAAGAAAAGCGAACATTTCTTAAATTGCTTTTAATGCCTTGGTGCCTTTTTTATTGCGTGTATTTCAATTGTTATTTTATTAGCATTATTGCCACTTTTTATTATTGGCCTATAGTTTTCCATTTTTATGCTTTGGATATATTGCGTGCAAAACAAGCATGCAAATTAAGTATTTTGAAATTGTACTTATAATAATAAAATAATAAAGAATATATATATATATATATATTATTATTATTATTATTTTTTTTTTTTTTTTTTGCGCATTTCGCCGCCTCAATAACATACCATTAATTTTTGAAACGTTCTTAAAATGCTTTCTCTCTCTCTTCTTAGTGATTCATGGACAGGAGCCCAGCGATGAGACGCAGGATGACATGTGCTATATGCGAAAGTTTGCAGCAGGAGCCCGACTGATCACATGTTATCGACGTTCAATTAAAAGCTATTAAGGTCTTTTGTCTGCTCGTTAATATCCCATTCAGTCGCCCTGTCAGAGCGGTCCCTAAACCCTGAGCTTTACGGACCGGTCTCATGGTTGGGTTAAAGTCAGTCTTAGGCTCACGGAGGGGGGATGAAGGGGGGTCCCGTCATGCCGCTGACCAGATGTCCCCTTGCTGATCCGAGCCGCAGTCAGCACTGCCCGGTGACCAGCTGTTGGGGCCGTTTGGCAAAGAGCAGCAAACCAACACTCTCAAGAAAGGGTATGGAAACAATCCATTTCCAAATGGGATCATTTAGGGCACTTAAACAATTACACACTTAGGTGACCATTAATATTTCATCCACATATTGTTTATGAAAACTAAATGAAATGACTCCGCTTGCTTAGTGATGCATGGTGCTGTTTTAAGAGTGCAAAAAAGCCTGTCACTTTACTCTTGTAGACAAGACAAGTGTTGAGTGTGTGTGTGAGTGTGTGCGCGCGCGTGAGAGAACAAGATCAGTACCCACAACCAACGTCCAATCTCTCAGTATTTCCATTTTATCGTGCTGCCAATAAAGTGAACATCGTTTTAAATTGTATTGAGACCGTCTCATATGATTCATGATCAAAATGATATTTAAAATGTGACCTATTAATAAGAGGTAGTCGCGTTAAACTTTAAGATATGAAGGTAGAATTAAGTTCCCAAATCTCCAGGCGTTTCTGAAAGGTTAGGGAGGTGAATGTTCACTTCCTTGGGTGCGACATTCTTATTAACTTTTTTTTTTTTCGTAGGTTCGACAAATTAAATCCACGATGCTAACCAAATAGTGTGGGGTTTGAGCAAAGTGTCTGACAGTCATGTTTAAAATTATTCAAACACATTTGCCAGTTATAGAGTTCTGTGAGCTCGAATTTTATGATATTGCTATCACAGCGTTTGTTTACGTTTATAAGCAAACTTTTACTTTTCATGAAATTTCTAGATACGTTTTCAAAGCAGTGACTTGACGTAACCAGTGTAACTAATATGCGTATTTTATTGGTTTTTCTATGTTGAAACTTAGTCCTTCGTAACTTTTAAAAACGAAACCTTTTAGGACAATTTAGCCTGCGTTTATGGAGAATAAACCATGAATTATTTTAACGACTCGTTTTTTCCCCCACACCGTGTTGACCTATTTATTTGACAAAATAAATAAAATATACCATTTATCTTTTCAATTATACAAATAATAAAATTATAATTTTAGTGTTGGACCACTTATCGCTTTACCAGAAATTCACAATGTGTAGCTATTATTTTCGTGCAATTACCCCTGAATTCGAATTATCATTCAGGTAGTTACATACAAAACAAAAATGTGTGTAGTATCCATGTACATTTGTCAAAAGGTAAAACTGACTCTGGTTCTGGTTCTTGTTGCAAAGCACAGAATTGTCAAGTTTCTTAATTCATACGTTTGCGTGTCAATGTTCAGGTCTGGCACGCGCATTATGCACCTGCATATCTTTTATATTGGCTGTTGGTTTAATGTAATTGAATTGTCTATGAGAACATGAGTGTGTATTTGTTTAGGCTACCTCCACATTCTCAGTCAGTGGTAAATTAATGAAAGATCTTTATTAGCACATTTATAAAAGTAATTCTCCTTGCTCAAAGACCACCCTCCCCCGCACATCCAGCAGTTTTAAGAGTTTTCAAGAAGTTCACACCGCTAAGCACACGGGGGCACGAACGAAAATCATTTGGAATTACGAGAATCATTACTTCACAAATCATTATTCTCAATATACAGCTTCACCAGAAAGAATGACAAGATATTTCAACGGCTTTATACAGAGTTATTGCACAATGCCTGGGCGAACACTTTGCATGTCATCTCCTTTCAGACGTCTTACTGATCACAAGTGATCTGAAACGAGGACTTGGCGTTTTCCCGTCAACATCAAAGTGATACTACTGGCAGTTGTGCAGGAATATAGAAACGAAAAAAGCAGCACAAAAATAATCGATTGATAATCGATTAATAATCCATCTCGTCCAATCCACCTGCTTGTTCTGTTTAGGCGTAGCACTCCGTACCATTCAACTGTTTGTCAAATAGAAAAGTGACACTTCTTCATTTAAGTAGCTTTTTCATTTTGTAGAGACGTGTCGGGTTTTAATGTGCTGCTCATGTCAGTCTCACCTGTTAAAGTAAGGCTTGGAAATATGATACAAAAAGAGAAAATTCGAGATTTGTCTTTCGACATAAAACAAAATATTCTTATTTACACCTCTTTTCCTTTGTACATTTTAGAGGGTCACTACAAAGCCCACGATTTATGACCTGGATTTCATCTCAGGATAATTAAATATGAATCTACCATTTAAATATTCTTTGCGTCAGGGATGCACCAACAATTCACATTTGTAATATCGACTAGTTAAAATAATAATAATAATAATTTGTGAAACGAAATGTCCCTGTAGTATCATGTCCCGTTATTAATTGCGTTCATAACGGTCTGTATTTGTTTTCTCCAGATTTAACATTTAGGATAAACCAACAAATATAAACATAAGTTAAAAAAAAAACATAAGTAAAATAAATAATTAAATAAAGTTTAAAAATGTCTCTAATCACTTTTTGTGTGTCAGTTTGTTTTTGTGGCTTCGTAAAATTTCTCGAATATTTTGTCACCAGTAAAATAGTTTTTTTGATGGTGGAGTTCAAAGCTGCCATGTATTGTAACGAGTCCGAATCGTGCCGTTCATCGTGGTGGTGTCGGTCTGGGTAACACACCGGAGAGGGGGGGCAGAGGCGGCGGCTCGTTGGCGCCCTGGAGACCGTGCAGAAGAATCCGGGGAACGAGAGGACGCTGCAGCGCCGGCGGGGGCGCCGAAGGTCCCCTGTATAAGTAGAGCGCTGCTCCAGGGTCCAGATTCGACACCAGGCTTTGAGGGTAGAAATACGGCGAAGGGAACATCCTTTGCAGCGCAGAATAATTTCCAGCCTCCGCTAACAATTCCAGTCCGACCGCCGTTTGCCTCTTCCACTTTGTCCTTTTTTCCAAGACGAAAAAGAATGATGTTAGTAGGCAATACAAAAATCTAACTGAAATTATTCTACGACTAGTGTTTTATCTTCTGGTCGTAAACGCCTACGTGTATTGTCTTGCATGCTTATTCCCAAGCGAAACATAAACCCAAACCCAAAGAAATCCTCTGTTTCCAAGTATCTGTATAAATATTAGTTTTTAACCACACAATTTAATAATAATATGATTTACGTTAAAACAGAACATCGTTAGAGCTTTGTCAATTACATCAAAAAAATTAATTCGCCTATTGCAATATGAGGGGAACGAGCAATGGAAAAAATAGTATTTTGATATTTAATTCACATTAATTGTGCAAATAATATAAACAAGATATAACGTAAAAAGCAGGCAGCAAATGTCACAAATATTTCAGTAATTCATTTTATTTCATGGAGGACGCATGCAACATTCGTGGATAAAATTCTGTATATTAATTTCAAATCTTTTAACTTGCTGCGAATACAACTGGGAAATATGCCAATAAACTACTTGTAGAAGTTCAATATATCCATTTTGATTTTTGATAAATTCCTTTTTATTTTTTATTGCGTCTTATTTTTGTTCCATTTTGTAGTTCTTTTAAAATAAGCTGTAAAATAAGAATGATGTGAATCTTTAAAAATGAAAAGCTAAATAATTTATGTTTAAACGACATTTATTCTGTAGCATTTCCTTCACTTTTACCGATGCAACCACATCACCATGGCGTGTATTATTGTCTTTGGCAGGAGACTTATAAATCAAAGGAAAATAACATGGTAGGCCTATAATACGCCCAAGTTGGCTACTTTTTCTTTTAATACGGTAAAAATAAACGAATGCCAGCACGGCAAAATGACATGGATATCAGAATAATTACCATTTCATTTCTGCAATTTTCCCCCCTCATTTAATGTTGCTGGGATGTACTCAAGCATTTGTTTCCAGCTGACCACATGCTCACCTCCTGTTCTGGTACCAGGTTTTGACCTGCGTGTCGGTCAGGTTGAGAGAGGCTGCCAGCTCCATCCTGTCCTGCACACTCAGATACTTCTGACGCTCAAAACTGCGCTCCAGCTGGGCGAGCTGATGGTCAGTGAAGGCGGTCCGCGCTTTCCGTGGCTTCTTCAGGCGAACCTGCGGGCTGTCTCTGCTGCTCGAGATCTCCCTGTCGCCCTCCTCTTTCACTGAAACATCACATTGAACGAAAGGGCACTGATTAGCATGAGTTAGTTAGCCCAAGTGTTTCAGCAGACCCTGCTTTGGCAAGTTATCACATGTTCTGGTGTCAAAGGTTTCCACATATCCTCTGATGGTCCCGCGCGTGCTTGTAATTCTGTCATGCATTTTTCAGATTTTATTTTCAGAATGTGAATACACGAGGGTTGTGATATTTAATTCACCCCTCTCTCCCTATCTAAACCAAACTCTTTTCTCTCTGAAGCCAGAAAGAGAGGGACACGACGCGAGAGACCTTGCCAGTCGAGTAGTTGAGTCGTCTCTCAAGGAGCACAATAATCCGGCTAATTGAGCCACAAGGGATGGAAACCTTTCAACCGAGACCGGAGAAACTTCACAGGGCCGGGGATAAGAGCGAAATAAAGAGCGGACCGACCCTGTGCGTTACAAATCTGATTAGCACTGGGACAAATTGCATCAAATCCCTGAAATATAAGGGGGTAGAAAGGCAAAAATCAAAGCGGCTCACACACTCTTTACAAGCGCTCTGGAGATGGATTGGCTTTGATTTGGAAGGCATTAATTTTGATCACCGCGCCTATAGACTTGCCAAGCTAGTAATGTCATGATGTGAGAGTAGAAGTATATTTGGATTCATAGCTGAAGGTAGGCGAATAGTTGAGACCCATCTTGCCCTACTTCGACAAAATTATCAGAATCAGCAACGACGATAGCAGTCTTCAGTAGGCCAAACACATGGATACCAACAACCATAAACACGTGCATATGATACTATGTCTTTCTTTGTAATAATAATAACAAATTGTTATAAAAATAACATTCATTTTCTTATTTAATAAGGGCATATTCCCACATTTATCAATCGTCATTGACCTTTATGTGTTAGCATCGTGAAATGAACCTAATGTTATGTCACAGGAAGCGATCTTTCTCTCTTTTTTTCCCCTCAGATGTAATTTCACCTGGACAAATCCTTAATGAATCTTGCTGATGATGTTTATCTGTTCAACTTCCTTTGCCCTGCACCTAACAATAAGCTTTAAATTAATAAGCAAGTTAAAATGTGCAATATAGTGAATAGTTCACGTAAACAAAAATGAGCAATTCTTGCACGATTTTTTGCATTAACGACAAATGCATTTATTGATTTAAAAATATTTAACATGTATTTTACGAGAGATGATTGTAAAATGTTTCGGATTATAAAATGATTATTCCATATGCATCAGCATTTCTATCTATCTATCTAGTCATATCACATAATCTGTTCTCCTTTATATAAACAATGCCAATAAATGAACGAAATGAATGAACAATAAAGCATGAAAACCGCATTTTTGCAGTTTCATTATAATTCTAGTTTAAGCTTTTTATTTTCTATCCCAAAATTATAGGGTAGCCTATCAGAAAGCCAACCTGCTTAAACTCTATGCTATATAAATGTCAAGTTGTGGTTTATGTGCAATTATTTTAAAATATCATGAAAAGGGAAGTGATATTTTTACCTTTGTATTCACTGTCTGACGATGAGTTACTGTGGATCTTTTCAATGAAGTCGTCTGCGATTTTAGATGCCAGTCTCCCTGCCTCCTGAGTCGGCTGGCCGTTACTGGAGTAAGGAGCACACGCCGCTAAGGGTTTACAGTCAGCCAGAATATCTCTTATTAAGAAGGATGAAGTGACAGTCCGAGGTTGCGATCCAGCGGAGATCGGCCCGTGCTGCAAATGGGACGCGAGCCCGAGCGGGTGACCCTGTCTCTGCGCCGCATCCTCACCGCACTCCCGCCGCGGGGACGGAGGAGAGGAACAACCGCTCTCTAAGTCTGACCTGGGGCTGAACTCCAGCGGGGACCGGCATTCTCCTACCAAACTGTCCCCTTTCGCGATGACTGGGCTTCCGGGCCTGTGGGATAGCAGGGAGTCGATTCCAAAACTGGAGCCGTTGGTGGACGCTTCCATCTCCACACTGCTGCTTGCGTGAAGCCTCTGTTCAGATTATCATCTGTATTCAAGCAAGTTCTGCGTGAATGGCGCTCGATTTAATAGCGATCTATCCAGGAGGAAAATCCAAAGCAGAATCGGAAATGAGAAATATTCATCCCCTGTCTGGGAAAAAAAAAAAAAAAAAAAAACTTTCTTCTTCCTTGAGGACTTTTAGTTTAAGTTTAAAAAGGAAAAGGAGGTTTCTTGAGGAGGTTCTGTATGAAGTACACACAGACCCTGCCTCCAAAAAAAAAAATGTAATTTTTTTTCTTTACCTCCTCACTCACTCCTAAAAAAAAAAAATCGATACAGCCTAAATATACTCTCGGCTGGCAAATTTAATTAATTTTTTTTTCAATCCCGGTATTTCTCGAAGACGCGGGACGCATCGATGGTAGCTTTGAATTATTTATCAAATTATTTCAAAAAGCTGTTCTGAAGTAACAGTGTTAGTGTAAAACCACAAGGTAGCCTACTTAGAGGGCGCGCGCATTTCAGCACCACGGACAGAAGCGAAGCGGCGTCAGCTCGAGCCTCGCGTCTATTGAGCAGCTGAAATTTTCATCAGTTCAAAGGTAGTTCGCTGTGGCGAGCAGAGTCGAATCCGGAAGGAAAAGACAAGTGCATTCTGTGCCGGCGCAGGTGATGCAATGCGAAAGCGTTGGACGGTAGAGCGCTGAAAAAAATGCTGTGAGAAGACAGAAGCGCAAATGAGGTAATGCAGGTTAAATAGACACATTGGGGAACGGAAAGTCAGATAAAGCCTAACAAATGAACTTGTGCACAACTCAGTGGCTAGGTTTTTAAGGGCACCCCTTCCACGTGAGTCCCCAGCGACTCGCTTCCATTGGTTAGGAGGTGTTTTGGGGTGTTGACTGGCTCGCTAAGAGGAAACCGGACCCCCCCACGCCCAATAAACCCCTCCCCACAGGTCGCCCACTTTGATTAAAAGAGACACTGAATTCATTAGGAGACTCGGATCCAACTGTTTACAGGCAATTTTCACACTGTTTGCTTTCATTACATCATTGATGAGCCTTATAATGGGGTTATTATGAGGAGTGGGGAGGTCTTTTCTCTCCTCTCCTCCTAGCGCGCGTTCAGTCACGTCTTGACCACTTTCTCACAATTCGGCCATTTTTCTCAAATAATTCCCTTATAGATTCTCCCGTTGAATTTAAGCATTGACTTTGATAGATTTCATTTTAATTACAATATTTTGGCGCGCAGTTAGCTACAATTCTAGTAGGCTATAAAGTTCTGTCATTTATTTTATAAAAAGGGTCAATGATGTGACGTTCAATTTAATTCAAAATTTATTAGTAATTTAATTCAATGACACACCTGTGCTATAATTAACATTTAAGTTTCTGTATTTAGGTCATTTGATTTTTATTTTATTTTATTTTTATTTTATTTTATTTATTTTCTTTTTGAGGGACTTTAAGTATCAAACATTTTATTGGTGAACGCAAGAATAAAAAATTTAAAAAAGTCTCATTAAAAAGCTGAAATTCTGAGAACGAAAAAAAATGTTGACATACGCAGTAGGCTATGTCGTAATATATGTTGTAATATATACAATATTACCTTTATATATATATATATATATATATATATATATATATATATATATATATATATATATATATATATATATATATATATATTGTCCGCCAAATCAAAGGCAGCTTGGCATAATCAACATACAGGAAGCCCTTTTGGTGTCATGTGACATGAAAATCATAAAATAGAGAGGGCCCCTTTAGACCCTCATGACTGTTTCATTATATTTTATTAAGTTACATAGACCTTTATAACGAACAGAAACTTTTCGTTATGAATTTAAATCTTGAAATTTGTAATTTAAAACTGCATAATATAGAAATGTTTTTTTTTGTTTTGTTTTTTAAACATGCTTATGAAAAGAATGATTACGTTGTTTATACTCGAGTGTACTGAAGATGCAAGAAAGTATTTTACTTTTTTTTTTTTTTACACACTTGAAATATATAGTATATACTCATATATATCGCCTAAACAATAAGCTGAACAGTCTTCTTGTTTAAACTGTAGTAACACTACTATCAACAATATACAAACCAAAGAAACAACAATAATTCTAGTAATAATAATGACTGGTAATATTATATATATACACACACACACTTATTGGCTAATAAGCCATTATTACTTTTATGATTAATCATCAAGATCAGAGTAAATGTTTTATTAGTGCTTATATATATCTTAAATTACAAGGCAGTCTGTTGCATTGACGCTTGATACTTTAGTGTTCTTTTCTATTTCCAAAGCACAAAACGCGATTATCGAACAACCATGTCGTTTAGTTCATAACAAGTATCTAATCGTAATTTATGCAATGTTAATGAGCAATAATGAGGGCGACTGCTCTTTCTGAAAGCCCAGCGTGACACAAAACTCTAACATGCATGAAAAACTATTGTCCTGCCTTTCACGTCTTTCTCTCAAACAGTTAGCCCCTCGTGTTTTTTCGACAGGTCCCAATAATCGAGCCCCCCATCAGAACAGCAGATTGGAAGCGCTATTCGGCCGCAGACAACGGCAGGTTAGTGAATCCGCTCCCCGCTCCCAAGGGGTGTCAACGCGGCTGCAAGCTGTCACAATGAGGCGGGGTGCAAGCGCACTCACTTTAGTTTAGAGGCACATATAAGGATGCCCACTGCGTGTGATGGGGATTTTTCTTTTCTTTTTTTTTTTAGTCTCTGTGGCAGGCCATGACAGGGGTTATCTATGGCATGTTTTGAGCTTTATTTGTAAGATAAACAAAACTCAGACCTCTTAGTACAGTGACAACAGGTGCACTGAAGCTTAATGATTAAAGAAAATCCGTTTAAACCTGAAATGTTAAATGAAATTAATCTATTATCAAATAACCCATATAATTAACAAATTGCTTAATGACTGCTTTTTTAAGGCTATACTGCACTGCATTAGTTTTCCTTCAATTGTCCAAACAGTCAAAAGTCTTAATGGCTCAAGCAATCTTTTCATTGAAAGACACAGCACACTTCCTCCGGTTTACTTGCAAAGTCAATCCAAATTTATTTATTTATTATATGTCATTAAATAAAATTGATTCAAATGACCTTTTATGGTCAGGCCATGTGTAAGCTTGTATAAGTAATGAGTATAATTATTAAGTAAATAGTTATAAATACATAAATAGTAATAACATAAATGCACTCTTAAAAATAAAGGTGCTTCACAATTCTATAGAAGAACCTTTTTTATCTAAATGGTTCCATAAAGAACCTTTAACATCTGAAGAACCTTTCTGTTTCACAAAAGGTTCTTTGTGGCAAAAGAAGGTTCTTCAGATTACAAAAAGGTAAGAAAGAGATGGTGCCTTTGACTGAATGATTCTTTGTGGAACCAAACATGGTTCTTCTATGGCATCGCTGTGAAGAACCTTTTAAGCATCTTTATTTTTAAGTGTGTATACAATATAAAAATATACACATTTCATATATATGCATGCAATGTTAAGACTTTGAACTTTTAAAAGCAAGATTCTGCAAGAAGTCGTACCGACACCTTATAACACTGATTAAGCTTTAGTGATTGACATTGGCCATACAAAATCCTAGAATGGTTCAGCCACAGTAAATGCCACAATGTTACACAAGTTGGACAGTGCACAGAATGAACAATTAATGCAGAGGACAGAAAATCAGGAGCTTGACACACCAAATGGAGATGCACAGAAACGCCCTCTAAAAATCTGTCACTCAAACACTTGTATTTAACGTACATCCTCTGATTGTTTGAAGATTTGAGGGAGAGGCAGAGGAGATGAGTGGCAAGAAGCTTCAAAGTCGTTTGATCTCGCCTCACCTCGGGTGAAAACAATGTTTTGAATTTCATTTATTTATTCTGTTCCATGTTTGTTAAATATATATTTGGATATGTTCAGGAAAGTGGTACGACGTTCCTGGATAAACTTTGGCATCGCTGTCATTTCGAAACATTGAGTAAAACACGCCTTGCGATAAAAAAGAGACATGTAGAAGGAAAGAAATGTTGACTTAAGTCAACAAACAAACATTGTTGGGAAAAAAACGGGCACACCCTGGACCAGTCAGCGATGCAAATGATGCACCTTAAAGCCATCAGGTGCGAGATTTGACAGAAAATAATGAGAACCGCTGAATCTTTTATAAGGTTAACACTCACATTTCCCAGTCAGCTGTCACACAAGAAAGACTTTAGCGCATTCACGCTGGAGAAATATACCTTTATTGGCTCATTAAAGCTGACAGGGGGCTCGGGACCGCCAGCACTCAGGCTCGGGACCGCCGGTGCGCCACCCCGTTTTGTGTCAGTAATTTGCCGAGGAGATATACCTACCTTGAAAAAAGCGAAGGGGAAAATTATGAAGGAAGCAAGAATGAGAGAGCGAAATGGCAGAAGCCGGTGGGGCGAGTGCCGAAAGATGGGGGTGCCAGAGGGTGGGGGGGTTTAAGGAAGGGCCTTGGGGGAGGGTGGAAAGATCGCTAGCACGCCAGGAGTCTGATTTTCTCCTAATTGGAAGCATTGGGCATTGTCAACTGAGGATTTTCAGTCGCTCACTGACAGGTAGAGTCGTCAGGATGATAGCCCACTTGTCAGCGCAAAACACCAATAAAAACAAACCACTTTTGATTTAATTGGAGGCCTAGCCATAGTGGGCTAGGACTGAACGGGTTGGGGGTGGTGGATCGCTTCAGGGAAAAACCGGTGTGTGTGAGTGTGTGTATCGAAGGGATGTTTGACAAAGAAATCATCACTTTGTGTAAAACCACCCGGAGCAGTGGCTCACATCGTCGGACAGAGGAGAGCAGGTCGTCGTTATTCTGTGTGTGTGCGGGAGCGCGGGTGGTCACTTCCCATGGTGCTGAGGTTACAGGAAACACAGAGTTTGATTTGGTCTCTGGAGGCCAACAGGCTGTTCAGCACTCATCACTTCGAGTGTTTCTTCTCAAAAATGCACGCTCAGAGAGATATTGATATGGTGATTCCTCAGAGAACCAAGCAGAAGAAGAGCTGACCCTACCCGACTTCTGCTACAACCACCTCACCGAGTACAAAAAAAACCCCTTTCTGCCTCTCATCTCTGCAGGTGGAATCACATTCTACACCACCGACCTGAAATCACCGTATTCAGCAATCTGATGTGAAAATTTTAATGTGAAAATGTTGTATTTGTTTGCTATACAGGGTTTAAACAAACAATTGGACATTTTGAGTGCTGTTTTCTTTTAATGGAGTGGATATTTTGTAGCTATTTAATTCACGCCGAAACAGATGAGAGAATATGGAAAAATCTAAGCTTTGTTGGTGATTAAACTTGAAAACATCACATTAAAATGTACAATATCTAAAAAAGAGCTAAGAAAGAACCTATGACTCTAGATAGAGTTCAAGGAACACATCTGCCAAGACACAGAGAGAAATTGTGGTGAAGAGCAAACAAAGAGGCACATACATGCAAAAATTCAAAATCTCATTTTTCACACAAATGTTTAAGCTTTTGCAATTTTTAAAAATTTTTCCTGAAAAATATCTTTTGATTATTTAAAGGAATAGTTCACCCAAAAATGAAAATTTTGTCATTAATTACTCTCCCTCATTGGTTCCAAACCCGTATGAATTTCGTTTATCTTTGCATGTTGAAGACTGACACGGAAGAGAAGATATTCTTGAATAAAGACATTATTTTTGTTATCTTTGTGAACAAAATTATTCTCGTAGCTTCATAAAATTACGGTTGAACCGCTGATGTCACATGGACTATTTTACTGATGTCCTTACTCCCTTTCTGGGCCTTGAACGCGTCAGTTGCATTGCTGTCTATGCAGGCTCAGAAAGTTCTCGGATTTCATCAAAAATATCTTAATTTGTGTTCCGAAGATGAGGGTGAGTAATTAATGACAGAATTTTTGGGTGAAAAAAGAACCACAAATCTCTCAAAAGATTTTTTTTTTCAGGAAAATCTTTTTTAAAAAAAAGTGCATAAGAATAAACATTATCAATGGATCAGAATAAAACAAACAAATGTTACGACTCAAAAGTTTAGGGTCAGTAAGATTTTTTTAATGTTTTCGAAAGATGCCTCTTATGCTCACCAAGGCTGCATTTATTCAATCAAAACTACAGTAAAAACAGCGATACTGTAAAATATTATTACAATTTGAAACATCTATTTTCTATTCTAAAATATTTTGCTGAATTTTCAGCAGCCATTTCTCTAGTCTTCAGGTTCACATGATCCTTCAGAAATTATTCTAATATGCAGATTTGGTGCACGAGAAAGTTTTGTGGAAACAAATATACTTTTTTTCTAGAATTTTTGCAGCATTTATTTGAAACAGAATTCTTTGGTATTAAAGTCAAAGTTTTTACTGCTACATTTGATCAATTTAAGGCATTCTTGCTGAAAAAAAAGTAAAATTTCTTGAAATGTAGTGTATATATTAATCATTTTAGGCATTAGAATAGTCCACAAATGCTTTAGCTTAACTTGTTGCTTTTTCTTTGGGAAAATCATAATCATAATTACTCGTAATCGCTATGCCTATTTTCCATTGTGGCCAGCTCTTTTTTTTTTTTTTAAGGCCAAGTAAATGTAGAGTAGGGACAGAGCCAAGGTGGTTTTTCATTAAGGGTTCAGAGTTCAATGTTAGCCCATTGCACAGCCATTACAGAATAATGGGGTTGGTGGGCATTGCTGTGGCTGGTGGTCCCATCCAGCTGCCACTGGGAGACACACACAAGCTGTTGGACAGAGGTAAAGATGCCCCATATACCCTGGCCTCCAGGGGGTGTCAGAGTGCACTGCCCCTCATCCTTATCCCCTCTGTCAGGGCATTTGGGAGGGTTTTCACAAGCCGATAAATCATTGTTAAATGTTATCATGAAGCCATTGGGGAAACTGGAAGGAAATAGGAGTGACATAGGGAATGTAGGCGTTCATGAAGGTGGTCTGGTCAGCCTGCCAAAGACACGGGGAAGTGCTCGGAGTTAATGCAGACCTATTTAACATTTATATGGAGCTCATTTCCAGTCAGCATTAGGTTTGTGTGTAATTGTGACTTCGACAGTCTCTCGGTCATTGAACATGACACATGTTCATGAAGATGACATGATGGTTGTACCGATTGCCATGTCTAGGTATTATAATGATGTATTTCGGTACTAATGCACAGTGCATCATCCACATGCCAAAGTCCTCAAATTTAATCCGGTTTATATCTTATCTGATGTGCAGGTCAGAACATCATAATTATCACACCTGTCATTGTTAGGACTGGTTCCCAGAGCCCCCCCTCACCAGTACACCCACCCCCAGCCGTGACTTTTATTGCTTCATTAGTGCACGCCACATGTTTTAGAGCACACTCGCCTTTCACTCACCAAGCAGAGATGATCACTGTGATCTACAGGGTGGGAACAGAGACCATAAAGAAGCATCCCGAGTCTCTCCTCAGCAGCATCTTTACCTTGAAATAAACAAAAGCACTTAATTAAAATTACATTGCTGATTAACATATATAAACACGACAGTGTTAAAGGTCAGCTTAATGTGGATAATATTTAAGGACTTCCATTCTTTCCTGGTTATTACATGCAAATATATGAGATAGGAAAATCAGAATGCCAGCATTTATTTTTATTTAATTATGTATATTTAAAATAATATTATATATATATATATATATATATATATATATATATATATATTATTAGTTAATAAATTTAAATTAGTTTTTAAATTTGTTAATAAATTTAATATATATTAGACTATATTAACTTTAAAAAATATATATAAAATCGAATTTATCATTTTACTTAAAAATACACTACTGTTCAAAAGTGCCCTTTATTTGAACTTACTTTATTTTCTATTCATCATTAATCCCAAAAAAATAAGATCATGGGCCACAAAAATATTAAGCAGCTGTTTTAGGCATAACTGTTTTCAACTGTGGTTATAATAATAATAATCAACATATTAGAATGATTTCTGAACGGTCATATGACACTGAAATCTGGAGTAATGGATGCTGAAAAATCATCTTTGCCATCACAGGAATAATTTACATTTTAAAATGTAATAAAATAAAAAAAGTGTTATTTTTAATTGTAATAATATTTTATAGTACTAAATTCTTTACTATATTTTTCACTGCATAAATGCAACCTTGGTGAGCATAAGCAACGTCTTTAAAAAACATATTTTGAATGTTAGTGTGTATACACATACACACACACACACACACACACACACACACGTGTATATGTGTGTGTATATATATATATATATATAGCATTTTTACTCAAATCAATAATTAAAAAAAAAAAGAATGCATCCATAAGTATCGCTGCTAAAAATATTTCTATTACCATAACTGAGCCTGCCCTATAGAAACTCACTCCACATACATACATATCTGGAAAAAAAAGGATTTAAATCAGTAGTATGCTTTTTAAAAAAAATAAAAAAAAACTGTAGCAACTATTTCTCTTTGTACTTGTTTATATAACAATTTAAAGCAACAGACCATCGATGGGGTGAAATGTGACAACTTTTCAGAAATGTACAGGTATTTGTAGATTTTCACACACTCTATATGTGTGTGTGCATACATGTGAAAGAAAGAGCGCGAGACAGAGGTAGAGGGGTGTGGGGTGCCGAGAATAAGACCCCAGCAAATGCTCATTAGAGTTGACCTTGGCACCAGGAGCATGCGTTTGATGGATCGGGTACAGGGCCAAACAAGCCCCCGGGGAGCCATGATCTTATCTCTTATTGTACACACACCTCCCTCCTACTGACCCTATCCCTGAGCACTCACACTGCTCTCCTCTCCACGCATCACAGGCAGAATAAATCTGTGCTTGACAGAGAGAGAGAAAGAGAGAGAAACAGTGTCAAGGCATGGAGGGGAAAAGAAGATGGAGGCGAGACAGAGAGAAAAACACACAGAGGCCCTGAAAAACCAATAGCTCGCTGAGGTGTCATTAACCACACAAGTCAGCTGTACTTCTTCAGTCGAGACGTCGCTTCCCAGAGCCGAGGAGATGGTAGGCCGCAAGGCGGGGATTGGGAAGAGGGTGGAGGAGAATTGAGGAGCAGAGCAAAAGATGGAGAAAGAGCTGATGAGTCTTCATTGCAATGAGTCTTTAGTCCTGTGGGACATGAAGGGGATTTTGTTCCCAGAGCTTCAGCCATCCCTCTGTTCTTCCTCTCCTGTCGCAGCGCTCAAAATCTTCCCCTGTAACTTGTAGGCAGGGGACAGGCATGAGGCAATCAATACCTGCAGGAAGGAAAAATCTAGCAAGCACTATTCACATGGGCTTCTCTCACAGCCCCTCACAGAGATCTTTTATTCCTTTTTACTGTACCTGAAAGAGATGGAGCTCCTATGGGTTTCTGATGGAACAGGAGAGGAAAACGACTCTTTTAAGCATTTCATCTCAGATGAGCCACAACCTGAGAGTGTGAGCTTAAAAAAAAACGAGTAATGGTCCGTGGTGGACTGCTGAGACCAGAATGGAAGAGGAGGCTTATGACGGCTATAAGCATTCATAACGCGATGCTTTCAGTGCTTCTTTGATGAAAGTGGATTCTCCTGGAAAACAAAGTTTGATACGATTATCTTCAACAAGCACTGTGATGATCACTGTGAAGCTCGCTATTGCTAAAAAGTTTTTGAAAAGAAAACGAATACTTTTTATTCACCAAAAAGGTATTGAAATTGTTAAATGGATCAAAAGTGATAGTAGACAATATTTCAAATACATGCTTTTATTTAATTATTTATTTTTTTACTTTTTATTGATCAACAAATCATGAAAAAAGTATCACGATTTCCACAAACATATTAAGCAACTGTCACTACTGATTATAATAAATGTTTCTTGAGCAACAAATCAGCATATTAAAATGATTTCTGAAGGACACTGAAGACCGGAGTAATGATGCTGAAAACTCAGCTTTTCCATCACAGAAATAAATTACATTTTAAAATATATCAAAATAGAAAGCAGTTATTTTCATTTCTAATAATATTTCACAATATCTCACTGTTTACTTTAACCCCAAACTTTAAACGATTGTGCACATTCAAACATTAAAAATTAATCAATTGCTTGATTTATGATGATGATTCAATCCATTTTTGATACTTTATCAAATCATGAAATATTTTGCCACAGCGCACTATAATTACATTAAATTTGGTATGTTTTATGCAGTACTTATTTTCAAACACGTGCTAAAAAATAATCTATTGTTTTCCTGTAAAATATCTAATAAACAAATTTGACAAATTTGAACTTCAAAATTGCTTGAAAGAATATATTTTTAGGGAATTTATCTTGAAAATATATATTTTTCTTGTTTTAGGATAAACCTCATATTTAAAAAAAAAAAAAAATCATAAATATATTTAATCATGTAGCGTAACTGATAAAATACTAAATAAGTATATGATTTATTGCTGTGTGTAACTGGAGTGGCAATTTACACAATTTTACATCATGACCAGCTGCTCCACTGAACACAGATCTGATTTGATGGATTTACTTTTTATAATAATTATAAATTCTGTAAGTGATGCACTAAATCGATACGTTGCAGTGAATTTTTATCTGTTGACAGATGTTCATTATGAATACATGTCTGAGGTTATTATTTTAGAGTTATTTATCTAACATACTGAATGCTTTTTAGTTTGGGGCAGGTCGGATGGGTGAGCTGGACCATTAAAGCAGTTCTCTGAGCAGACGGAGAGAGACACACAGATGCCAAGCCCAGGTTATCACACTGATGGAGTGAGCCAGCTGCTGGCCTGAGGTCAGTGACTCCTCTGAGAGCTGTGTGAACGTCATTGAAAAATGTATTTTCTTTGTTTATGTGGCACTGACCATTTTACACACAGGCTATATCACCGTTTAGTCTTAAACGCCTTTTCAAGTCAAGCAAATGAACAAAAATACGCAAATATTTTCACGCTCGTTTGACACATGGTGTGAAAAGGACAAAATTGGCTTCCCAGAGGAAAGATGAATCCACCCCCCTGTCCTAAGTCACTGTCTCTCAGTCTTCTCCTGTCTGCTTCTTAACAACTGGGTGGGCTTGATGTCTTATCTCTGATATTTCTCCACTCTGGGCTCATTTCTGACAGCTGGGGATGGATACACAGCAAGAATGTTGCTGTAATTGCATCTGGTTGCGTCATGAAAAAGTAATAATGCACTGTCAAGGACGTCAAGGTGTCAGCGTTCAGCGGAACTGATAAGTTGTCGGCGGACGTGAAAGTAAAGCCCCTTTCCAGAGCCAAGCCACCGGTGGGCTGCGGTAAGTTACGAGGAGGGAATTTAGCCTGAAGGACATTTGCCAATTACCCATCTCTTTGTTTAATTGGAGGAGAGGTGGCACCGATGCAGAAATGCTTGTTTAAAAAAAAAAAAAAAAAGCATTGTGAATCACAATGCCAGAATTCCTGCAGGCTGCTACGAAACTGTATGGTTTCCTTCAGTGGGGATGCATTTAGTCAGAGGCAAAAAGCAGAGATGAAATGACTTGAGAAGTGAAATTATATACATAAAAACCCATAGATCAATAGAAACAAGTTAGGCACTAGTGTACCAGTCACAAAACACTTATCAAGGTGAAGAGATTTCTGATTGCAGTACTGATTTGTGTATAGACCCAAGTCAGGGTAGAGCCATATTTCATTTTTGGAAGGAATGAAAACAAGGCTGTGAGGGATAGAAGTACAGTGCATTCAATGTTGTTTAACAACATGCCAACTGTTCAGCTGATGAAACACCTTTCCAAAAACTTTCAGTAGACAAAACCTCCATGAAAGAATTTTGAAAGTTGTGAGTTTTATAAAAATGGCATGTGATCTAGAAGAGTACATACACAGTACATGCAATTGTAAAGTCTGGAAGTCTATCCCTCGCATCTGTCCAAAATTTAATAAAGCATCAAATTTTTGTGATCAACATTGTGTATGTGTCAAAACACTGCAAGTATTAGTTATCACTGGGAAAAAAGCAAAAACAAAAACGAAGTGTATCCAGTTTACCTCAAAATGAAAACTGTCAGTGAGTTGAACTTGAGAATCAAATCAGTCCAATTCACGAACAAATCATTCAGAATGGTTAACTGGATCAGGTGTGGTTCATTAAAACAATTTGGTTATGAATGAAGCATTGCTGCTTTTCTCGAACGTATGGACCACTATCATAATACTTTTACAGTGCTTTTGCATCATTTTGGAGCTTCAGTCTTATTCACGTTCATAATATTGAAATAAGTAGCCAGTATGTTCTTCACAAACTCATGTTTTGTGCTCTCCGTCAGTTTGGAAAAGACAGAATTTACATTTTTGGCTGACTATCCCTTTAATATGCTGCTAGCCTAGTTCCTGTGCCACTTCATTTGATAAATCTATTCTACAGCACAGAGCTGGATTTAGACTAGAGTAAAGCAATTTTGCATATGTTAGGATTCTACCAGCATTGCTAAAACAACCAGCTTAGCCTACCACCATGAATTTCCAAGCAGGTTTATACTGGTCTAACAGACTGACCAGCATGTACACTGCCATTCAAAAGTCTGGGGTCAGTACGATTTTTTCTTTTAATCAGCAAGGATGCATTAAATTGACCAAAAGTGACAGGAAATACATTTATAACTTACAAAAGATTTCCGAAAAATGCTGTTCTTTTGACCTTTCTATTTATCACATTATATAAAAATATTAAGCAGCACAAATGTTTTCAACACTGATAATACGAAATGTTTCTTGAGCACTAAATCAGCATATTTTTGATCAAATAAATGCAGTTTCAGTGAGAATAAGAGATTTCTTTGAAAAATATATTACAAAATTTTACCAACCCCAGACTTTTGAACAGCAATGGAGTTTTGTTGATTTAATTAGATAAAAACCTTAGGCAGGATACCAGCACACTAGCATCCACAACATATGCTTTTTTTTAATCACTCACAAAATGTTTAGACCGAATTTCATTCCTCCTCAGTTCACCTGCTCTCAAACTCTAGATTTACTCACAAACAGGCCCAATGCGCGTTCCATCCCAAAGTTAAACAGATTCTGCAAAAGAAGCAAAGAAATAAGGGCAGAAAGGCTGCAGGCTTTAAAAAAGAGATTATTTGGGCCAAAAGCCCATAGATTGATCCTATTGTATTTTAATAATGTGCCTATGGACTCACTTAGACATGCAAAGAGAGAGAGAGTCACCAGGATTGACTCCTCATAAGGAATCAATGTTTGGAGAATGAAAGCCAGGGGGCAAAGTTCCCTTTAGTTCCCAGAGTTATAAAAGAAAGCGTTAATCAATTCTCACACCATTATCATGTCGACTGCTCATCTCCCTTCTCTCTTAACCCATCACTCAATCGTCTCGCCACCTTCTTCCCTTTCTTCCGCTTGTGTACATTTGGGATTGTTAGGGCGTTTGAGATTAGCTGACCTTATGGTCACTAGGGTGGTTTCAGACGCGCACACACTGGCAAACAAAAGCGTACACTTTTTCTCCCACTTTCTCTCCCACTTTCTCTCTCCCTTTGCATGCTCCCAAGCAAACAGTAACGTGACCCTGATGGTTCTCGCTTCAGGGCTTTCTGCTGCCCCTGTGTGGCAGAGTTCATCCCGGACTCTCTCAATAAACTCACAAAGGCCTCAGTATCCCACGAAACACGCTGCCACTCCCCCCGGCGGCTCAAGAAAGGCCCGTGCGCACATCCACGGTCCCCATAAGGCCCTGTGTAATTAAGTGCATATGCTCGTTAGCAACCCGTCCTTCTCTGTATTCCCTCAACTTTGCATATACCTCTCTCTATATATCCCCCATCCCTCCTCCTTTCCCCGTGGTTTGTCAGATGAAGTGATTGCTTCTCTCTCCCACCCCCTCAGTGGTATTTAGCTATTCTCATTTGCATGTACATGCCCTTGCTGTGCGGCCGGCGAGCCGCTGAGATTGATCAACAACACAGCGGCATGTTTTATTACATGTCAGTCGGAGGCAGGAACCAGACGCAATGGGCACATACACACGCACACACATGTGCAGAACTAGGCACACGTGCAATGTAAACAGTCCATCTTCAAGAACACGTACACACACAGACACAAGCGGACATGTAAATCTGAGCATACGTTTGAAGGGATATTGTTGAAAAAAAATGTAATTCTGTAATCATTTACTCACCCTCATGCTGTTCCAAATCTGTAGGATTTTTTATTTTTTTTCTTCTGTGGAACACAAAAAAAAATCTCACAATGATGTTTTGGACCCCATTGACTTCAATTGAACAGACAAAACCTGTTTGATCAAATACATTCTATGTTCAACAGAATTTTTGAGTGAACTGTCACTAAATTATTCGATTTTAGGCTTTTTGTTTATTTTGGCTATCTACACCCTGAATATTTATATCAAAAAAGCAGTCAAGGTCACAAACACCTGTCTTTTACGTTTGCATTGTCTGGACGTGAACGTACGCATCATTCCACATCCACTCTAAGGATCCGCATCCAATTCAGTGTAGCTGACTCAATAATTTGCAATCTGCCCGGATAAACCGTCGAATAAACCCACAAATGGTGCCCTGAGATTCTTATTGAGTTTCTTTTCCTGAAGAAACTGTTTTTTAAGACTTTGGCAGAGCCGACTCTGCCGTTTTCTCGGCTTGCATGCCTGATAGATATTAATATGCGCAAATGGTGGATGCAGTACAAAACGCTGGTAATGAAGTGAAGAGCTTTGGGCTCTTGTGGAGCTTAAGAGCAGGCGTGGGGGAGCCAGCACATGGTTAGCCATATGCCTCTGAGCAGTTAGCAGCCTCCTCTGGGAGGCCTTGGGGAGCGCTTGCTTGCTTTCCTTTCCTCTTATATTTTTAGAGTCACGCTTTTGCTCTGATTCAGTCCCCTTAAATGTATGAGCTGCCCTTCAACCTGATTTTACACCATGGTTCGGGTCTAATTAGTGAGTGCTGGAAAACGGGTATATGAGTGGTTAAAGTAGCCTCCAATAGTGAGGGGTTAGCAGCTTTGTTAGCTTTCTAGACTAGATGTGGGATGAAAGGGAGCAAGAGGTCATGATCAGGAGATGTTTTTTGTTCTGCCTACAGCAGGTGCTCTGTAGCACTCTGTGTGGTCTGCAGCACTGGTTTTGTGTTGGGACACAGGTTTTACATTTGGCATCATGTAGAGACCCAACACAATATCACATTATTAATATACAAAATAAATATGATATTTTCTTTTAGCTTGCATTATTTTGTTAATGGTGAGCAGGTTACACAATCTGTCCTGCTCAGCCAAAAAATACATTTGTGCACAAATAATGCAAAATGTGCCAAAATGTTTAGCATTTATATATACACACACACACACACACACATTTAAAAACAGATATGTGATGTAAATGTATGTGTGTTTGTGTGTGTATGCACCATTTGTGTGAATTTAAATGTAATATTATGTGATCTTAATTAAGTGCAAAGCTTACAATTATGCAATACAATGTAAATGTTTCTTTAGGACAGCTATAAGTTTAGACTTTTGCCAAAAATAAAAAAATAAAAAGATGCCATATGATGCAAAACATTAATTAGCCAATGCATTCTAACTGATGACAAAACAAACCATGACAATTTGCAAAAAAAATAAAAATAAATAAATCAAGGCATAAAAGCACATGTATAGATCAACTGACCCAACTGATCAAGATCCACAAGCTGGCACAAAAGTCTCTCAGACTGGTTCCGGGTCACTGGGTCATCCTTACTGTCTAGCCCTGCCAGAATCAGACCTGTGACACATTTTTGGGTCACAACCCACCAGTTGAGAACCACTGCTTTATAAAGTACAGTACATGACTGACAGTGAAACAGAGAAAGCAAGTGAGTCACTCACTGAAGACTCTGCTTGTCACAAAGACATCTGGATGGAGAGATCTGTTGTTCTTTAGAGAGAGAGAGAAAGGAAGGAGGGAGGAAGCGAGAGGGATTGTTCTCTTTTAGATCTCATTGTAGCCCACCAGCCTGGCTGAATCTCTGCAGTCCCCGAGGAGAGAGTGCGAGTAATCCGGGCTCTGCCTTCTCCTTACACAAACGCCAGGATCAGCGCTCCTCGCACAAGTAATTAGAAGATAATGGGCAGTAATGCGGCCCGATCTGTCCCCATTATCTCCTGGCACTGCCAGCACAGCGCCATCTGGTGCCTGATCTGGACACAGCAGATCTTCAAAATAGAGCCTGGCATTAACTTAATCCAACCACACCTTTCGCTTATTCATAAACCCTTTGAGGTCTGTGTGTGCGTGAGTAGACAAAACATAATTAAAGAAGATGGTCCTGCTGGCTGCAAATTTGTATGCGTGTGTTTACCAGAGCACAATAATTAAAGGATAAACCTATTAGATGCATTTTATGTGCGTGTGCAATTAAGTATGTTTTGCGTCATTTCATTTAGTGACTAAAGGGAGCCAAGCAAGATTTAGGTTTCTTTTGATTGTTTTAAAATAGTTGGCAGTATATAAGTGACAATGTATCCCATGTCCCGATTAACAGTCTGGCCAGTGCCAAGCTTAATAATTCCCTGCATTTAATAAATCACTGTGTCGATTAATGTCAGACTCCCTTTGTTTTGGAAACATCCAAAACATCCATTCCATGCTTAAACCAACAAAGAAATCTCTTAAAGATTTACTAACAACCTAATGAATAACTATCCTTCTTTCATCATTTATACAAAATATGAGCATTCACTTCAACACTGTACAAACATATTTTACTGTACAAAAAAAAAAAAAATGCTGGTTAGATCAGAGTCCAACTATGAAATTGGTGCTTATTCCAATAAATGTTTTTAAGTGTTAATTAATTGAATATTGTTATGCTTTCAGAAAAGTAATGGTTAACAGTAACAGGGTTAACAGAGCTATAGTTTAATTTGACATGATTATACAAAATGATAACAGGGTTGATATTTTAATAGCATCCCCTACTGACAGATAAAAAAAGAAAGATAAAATGATTTAAAAAAAACCAAAAAAAAAAACACACACAATCCGTATTTGTCCCTGAAGAGTTTAGTTTCCGATGATGCCAGGTTTTTATTATTATTATTATTATTATTATTAAATATTTAGAGTTAATTATTTTAAAAGGGGAAAACTATAATGATGCACATTTGGGGATACAACTTCAACTCAACTCTAAAAGAAAAGATACAATTCTAACTTGAATTTCAATATATTTTGCTTTTATCAAATAGATTATATACAAATGCTTATTATAAGTAGCATATATAAATACAGAAAGGACACATTGGAAACAGGGTTGAGGACAGTTCAAAAAAGGCTTCATGTCAAAAGAGAAAAACAAAAAAAACAAACAAATTATTCAACTAGATGTGTTCAAAAAAAATCTATACGACACGTACTAAAAGTTGGCATCACCAATTAATTTCTAAAGTAATTTTTACACACATGTATACAACGGACACAAATAGCACTCGTTTAGTAGAATGACCCAGCATTTGGGATTGTATATCCGAGTCTACTCTGAGATAAATATATCCAGTGGCTGGTCTGGGCATTGATGTTTAGCCCACACCTGAGGCACCCCTCTCCCCTTACTGCCAGGTCAGGTGTCCGTTTCTGCACCCAGAGCTGCTGAATGCCAACATGCGTGTCTACGCTTACACAAAAACTGGCAGCGCTTTTAAAACCGGATACACAGATCCTTATCCTTCAGCCGTTCCTTCCTAGACATGTTTATTCATTTATCATGTTTGGTCTTTCAGTGTTTTCTAGGTATTACAGGGCTAATGACATTGTTCATTTGTTTATATCTCACGCGCATGAATGAAATACCACAGGCAGACTAAACTTCAACTTCACGGTGACCCCTCCCGTTACTGATCTATAATAAAACAGATGATATGCAAATATAAACATAAACACCACAAATCAACACAAACTCGCACTGTTTTCCGCCGTATCTCCCTCCCACCCTCTGTCTCTCCGTTCCACTAATTTGCTCTTGCAGCAAACCTGTCTCTTTATTGAGATGCTAACTCCCTTTATGAGCACCTAATCCTGTAGCACGGGGGATAATTTATAGGGCATTTACATGAGGAAGGCCAGCTAATTGGGAGCATGTGTCTGAGTAAGCCTGTACGACGCCCCTGCACTACAAATGAGCTTCTGCCTGCTCTGACATCATCTCTCTGCATCTTAATATCATTTACCTTCTTAAACTTCCCTCCGTGCTATCATATATTTCACCTGCCTCTATAAACTGCATTGTTAGCGCTTTCCATGCCATCGCGAGGTTGAAACCCAAGCGTATTTCCTGGAGTCGGTTAGTTGGGTCCTTCTAGACTGCACTGATGTAGCGGACAGGTTGCCAGCTGACCTAGTTGTGAAGTGTGCATTTGTTTATGCCGCCGTGCTTATTTTCTCTCTCTGACCCCAAAAGGTGGTCCGAAATGATTCACCGCCGGACAAAAGATGATTAAGGGGGGGGCGAACGCTGTGTTCAGGATTGAATAATCTTCAGGTAGCAGCCGAAGTCGAAGTCTGATTAGCCGTGATATACGGCCACTTTAACCGAACGGCGCGAGGCTCGGAAGCCCCCTCCCATTTGATTGAACACGTCCCCGCTCCTCACGCAGCTGTCACCTTTGGCTAAGTGCCACACGCAAGGCTGAAAAAGTCCGTCTGAGAGATGCGCCGCTACACCTCTCAAGGGTTGACCCCTGACCTCTGCGGCCGACGGGGGAAGTGTCCAGGTCGCCCTCCGCCGGCTAAGTGGCCCTTTATGTGCCGGCGATTTCACCTGACCTGTGACTCTCCTCCTCAGTCTCAACAGCGTCCTGCTCCGCTCTGAGAACCGGCCCAACCTCCTTCCTCATTTACATCAGCTCGTTTTTTATAGCTTCACGGTTATATATTGGGCTTTGTCTGGCTGTGCGTGTACCTGCACTGGTCCCAGCTGCTGCTCATTAATAACCTGGCCTGCTGCAGACGCGGAGAGAGAAATGGACGAGCTACTTACCATCCCGATAAAACACTCAGACACTGTAAGCACAACGGAGCGGATAGTCCATAACACAAAAAGAAAGGAAGGTGGTTATTGTGATGTATGTATTAAACAGAAAGTCCTTCTCGGTGTTCTGACCTGTCCTGTGGACAGTATAGGTGAAACCGAGTGTCCTAATGAGATGGCTTCTATTATAGGACGAGGAGAACGGCAGAGGGCCTGAAATCTGTTACCCCTATCGCTGCTTAGAGAGCCAGAGGGGAATTAAAAGCATGGAAAAAGGATTTCTTTAGCACGCCTCATCAAAAGGGAATTAGCACGCTCCAGGAGGGGTGGCAGGAGAAGGCGACACAATGAAGGGATAAAGGGGGAAACAGCAGGATGAGCTGGTGTTCCACCTCTCAAGATTAGGCCAGCTTAAAGATTGAAAACACTGAGCCTGAACACCTCTGACAATGTAGTTTCTGTAAACTTTGCACAGTTTTAGCTAGATTAGATTGGAGTATGGGCTAAGTCTTTTTAAACTGAGCATAACAGGGCTATAAGTTGACTTTTTGCCGCACTGGCTAAATTGAGAGAATTTATTTGGCATAAATATTTCATTCTGGCCATTAAACCTTTAAGTAAAATATTTTGTACAAATGACAATTAATTATTTGCTTGTTTTTTCCTAATATTTGTGATAGTCAGCTCAGATCGTCACAGCAGAAATCAGTCAGTCTCACTTTCACTGTATGATTTTGTACCTCATATTGTCATCTGGGTGACTCAATGGGAGGAATATTCAATGTATGGGTCATTAAACTACTACAACAACCAAACAAAAGCAAAAAAAAAAACAATTTTTATTTTAATGATGCTAAATTTCCACTGAAATTGTGAAAGACGTTAGGATGCAGTCTTTTTTCTTTGCTTTAGTTTCTGTTTTTGAATTAAACCGTGTAGTATGTTGCATTTATTTATGAAATTACCAACCAGCGAGGATCACTTCTTACCCATTTGGTGTTTGGCGAGTGTCAATTTTGGACCTTGTGCACAAGCAAATGATTGTGTGAAAAAAAAAAAAAAAAAAAAGTAATTTTTCCACGAAGTTACATCACATTCCATGATGTAATCTAACTTTTAGGCATGTTTACACCAGTGAAAGAATATTTCACTTTAAAACAGAATGAAATGTACTACAGCATCATAAAAAAAAAAAGCTTGAGCTAATTATTTTTTCAGAATCGTCACTTCGACCTGACATCAGCGACAATGTCTACAATGTATGAAGTTGTCAAGCTAAGCGATCCCTTTGGCAGCAGGAGCCTAATTTCAGGGCTTAATTTCTCTCACAAATAAAGTTTTCTTTTTAAGAGCTGAGAGAGTTGAACCCTTCAGTGTAACGGGAGTGGGAATCGAAAACCAGAAGTTTAAAGCTGCTCCTGAGATCCGCCTCAGGCATCTCAATTCGACCTGAGGTGTTACATCACCAACAAAACCTTCGATTTCTCTCCCCACACACCTCTCCCTCTTTATTTTCCCCTCTTTTTGTAACTCAACGTGGCGCCTCTGTCTGATTTGATGAAGTGAGCTTTGAGGCATCCGGCGCAAGACGTGCAACAAGCAGCAAACAGCGTGTAAACTAATGTCAACAGAAGCCCTTGCCGCCACTCCTCACCTTCACACTGATGAAACACGCTGAAACTGCACCTAGACTAAACAGACAAGCTCTGCTATGTTTTGCGGTTCGTCTTCTTCATCGTGAGGTTACGGTCATGGTTTTGGTGGTGTTTTCAGGACTAAAGAGGAGTTATATTGAGACATTATTACATTCGAAGCGTCTGACTTGAGTTGTTTTTTTATTTGTTGTGTGTAGTGACACATCACAGGTCTTTGGTGTGTCAAAGAAATCCACTCAAGTGTCAGCTCAGTGTGCTACATTTTCACTTGCTCATTCAGAGCTACAAGACTACAAGAAAGTGACTAGGGAGCCATTGGCTCCAAAAAATGAAACTTTTAGGAGCCAAATGACTTTACTTTACAGAATCGCTTCTGTAAAGATGGTTGCTCAGAAGTGCTTTAGTTCATTGACTGCAAAGTTTTCTATTTAAGACAACTATTTTTCTAAATGTATTTAGAATACATTTAATACTGTACTCTTCATCCTGATCATATTTGTACCATATCATTGTCACTCTGTTTTGTTTTGGTTTCTGAAGCCAAGTATTTGAATGTTGAGCAGCAAGCTCATTGGATGCGGATACAAAAAGATCTAATCAGCTGGGCCATGTGATATTGATGTCATTATGTCAGATTGTGTTTGACCTATCGGACTGCGCCATCTAGAGTTTCATGACAGATCTTTGGATTAAACTGATTTAATTCTATTAAAAATACTTGTGAATCAGTTCCTGGTTCATTTCAAATGAGACATTACCTAGCCCTGTAAACAAATCGCAGTTTAGTAACAGCTTTTTCACACTTCACAAGCAAGTTTGAGGCAGTTTCATGTATCTTTTCCATTTAAAAAGAACTGGTTTATAAGAATAATTTGTACATGAATCAGACAACACTGCTCGCTCTGTTCGTTATTGCATGCAGGGGAACTCTGGCGGGAACTTTAAGGATGCAAATAATTAGGTAATTAATTAAATAATAAGCTACCAAGATATTCAAAGGTTTTGCAGACTAATTACATCTTTAGAGCACGTGCCAATGTTTCTGTGAACAATGAATACAGCGCAATGCCTGTTTTAAGAACAAATGACTCTTTAATGATTAGATTTTAAATTATCGTCGCAAATGTTTATTTTTTTTGTCGCATTTGCATTTGCAACCATTTATTCATAGTCTGGAGCCCTGTTATCTGAACCGAAGCTTCTGCTCAGGCTAAAATGAGGCTAAAATCCTGCTATTGATATAAATGTGTTTTTAATTGTTTGTACTTGCAGAATGTTACATGCATGCTGCATTAGTTATTCCCACTGGATATATTTGCAGTTTTTTTTTCTTCTACCCCCTTTTTTCTGTACTCCAATAGAGCAGTTTATCTTTCTTTCGTCCCCTGCTTTGCCCGGACCAGAACATGCAGTATTGTGTCTTAATCAGTGTTAGGCTAATTCCGACCTAGCAAAGTCGCATTCCTCAACTTGTCCGGCAACGCGTCCCCACGCACCCTCTCCCAATCCATGTCCCCCAACTACACACACAAACTGTGAGCGTCTTGTTGCTGTACTTAATACCCAGGGGCCTCCACCCCTGCAAAGGTACCACACTGTGAAACAACAAACCCCATCAGTAACCAGCAAACTCTACTGTACGCCCGCCCCACCCCGCTCGTGTAGATTCATCTCGTCTCCTCGAGCCCAGCCCTGATCATCAGCGGTCTGCATTACGGTGATTTATCGCTTCCCATGCTGCGGAACGGCAATAGATCACGCAAGCGGCGGGGGGCCTGGGGAGGTAGAGCGGGAACATGGGACGCAGGGGCCTGCAGAAAAACCCACCTATGATGAAGTGCTCTGTAACAAACAGCAGCACCCGGTAGTCACTCTATCAGAGCAGCTATTCCATGCACCCTTAATGCAGCTTCATTACGCACGCCTCCGTTTTGTATGCCACTATGTTTTGTTGACCCATGGTTTCTCGCACACTGTAAAATTTTAATATGCATACAAAATAAAGTATTGAAAGATGATGTTTGTTTCCGATGGTCTCTAGTCCATATTTTCCCTGTTTATTCAGAATACATTGTTTCTTTTTAATGCACAATATTGTGATAATAGACAATGGGAAACTACAGTTGTCCATTTAGGCTTTCTGTGTTGCATTCATTGACTTGGAAACTCTGTGGGATTCTTGTGCCATTGTTCTGATGTTCTCTTTGGCCTTTGGCATCTAATGGCCAGTTTACACGAAGCATGATGCAATTAAACCACATAAAAGTATGTGCTAACATTTTTTTGCACACAAGTAGTCACACAGTATACAAGGCTACAGAAGCTTGTTTCTGTCGGTGCATTCATGTTCTGCAGAAAATCATTATTTGAAAGTGTCTCCTGTGTGAGCTGTGCTTCATTCTTCAGTATACTATTGACAACAGACAATGGACCTTTTTTGCTGGCAAAATTTCACTGAACTTGCACCAAATAAAAAAGGTACTTTATAGATCACATTGTGAGATAAAATAAAATAAAAAGAGTCCAATAAAATTCCAATTCCAAGAAATAGTCACAATTATGGGAAATAAAGTCGAGAATACAATATATTTCAAATCTCACACTCTTGAGACAGAAATGAGCTTCCGTACAAAGCTGATTCTTGTTACTTTCTGAAAAAAGTCTGGCATCTGAACAAAAAAAGAGAACTTGGTACTTACTACTTCTCCAGTAAGCGCACTTTCTTGTAAGTCACTTTGTTAAAGCACCTGCAAAAACACCAATATAATAAAAAACTGTAAAGTTCAAAACAAAAGCTGAATGTTTCTAAAATATAGTTGTAATTTAGGAAGGTTTAAAAGCATTACAGGTACTTCTAAGAACAATAACTGGTTTAGATTTGTTAGAATAAAGTAAAGTATACCAGGTTATAAAATAGTGAAGGTTTGTTCCAAGTGTTTGAATGCTGTAGGAGATCCAGTTCAAATTTTTGGTTAAAAACAATATCGCATTTAAATACAAAATCAGTTTGTAAAGCCAACATATTTAAGAAAAGATAAACCTGTATAGCTGCTGGTAGACAGAAACCTCAATGGCGCTCTCAGTGGACACCTGTTCTCTTACACTGAGATGGAGGAGTCCTCAGCCTTTTGACAAGCCGTAAACTCTGATTACAGATGGGATTAGGTTATTTAAAATGCAATATGCGTATCCCATCACCGTATGGCCTGGCGAGCAAATCGTCCACCTTGCGTATGGACTGCAAATCGAGAATAAAGAGGGGACCCCACATCTGTGTCTCACAGGGACGGGATAAAAAAAGATCACGAGAGGCAAAAGATGGTAGAGACCTGTACGTACGACATGGCCATTGTTAGTATGGGCAGATGAGGCAGCTCAGCTAAATTGCTAACAATGAGTGGAGCAGAAATCCCCGTCTTACAGGGGGCCAAAGGCACACAACACTATTATCATAGTCATTTAAATAAAGTAATCTCATTTTCTGCATCAGCTAGAGGGGGCGACCGAATTCACTGACGTGAATGTGTACGGTGGCAGATGAAGTGGTAACAGCGTTGGGAAGGGAGGGTGGAGGTTTGGGGTTGAGGGTTATGTGGGATTAGTACTCTCGAACCATTCTGTAGACATTTCCATCTTGTGATACTGTTAAGGGGTGTTTCAATGTGTGTGTGTGTGTGTGTGTGTGTGTGTGTGTGTGTGTGTGTGTGTGTGTGTGTGTGTGTGTGTGTGTGTGTGTGTGTGTGTGTGTGTGTGTGTGTGTGTGTGTGTGTGTGTGTGTGTGTGTGTGTGTGTGTGTGTGTGTGTGTGTGTGTGTGTGTGTGTGAGCGAGTGGCGCTGGGGTGTGAAGGCGTAATATCAGATCTGACAACAAAAGGATAGTGGAGGTGAAAAAAAAACCTAGACGCAAGCTGTTTCTATTCTTCTCGTCTTCCGGTCCAGTGGAAAAGTTGATGAAGTTTAAATGAAGCAGAATTAGGAGATCAAGCGGGCAGGCGCGTGCTGATACTATCCGTAAGCCCTCTCCCACAGGATTCCACGGAGCCAGGAATTGAGCGCAGGCCAGCTGACTTGGATGAAATGGAGAGAAAGAGCGGGGAAAGATGGCAACGGAGGGAGAGCGAGGGTGATGGAAGGATGAAGCATTCTCTAAATGTGATAATCTCCAATCACCTCTAACATCAATTCTGTCAAGGCCTCGGTTAATGAGCTCACGGCTGCTCGAGCGTCGTGCCGCCCTCCCTCGTCTCTCTGATTCCCCCACCCTTGCTATCATCACTGTTATTCTTTTCATTTAATCCTCCTCTCTTCAGCTGATTTGAGCAGGAGGGATGGGAGAAGCCTATTACGCAGGCCTTACTGCTCTCGTCTATCTAAATGCTAACGACGCGAGCACCTTACGGAGGGAGAGAAATGCGTTCGGAAGAACGGGGGCTAATCTGATGATGACTTGAGCGCTCTTCCGTTGCGTTTTAGCAAATTATTTGCGGGGATGGAGGGAAGGCGGCGTGTTTTCTGACACTTCCTCTCGGAGGTCACTGGCCCTCATCAACACGCTTGTTTCCACTCGAGATACTCCGGCCCTTCTGCGATGGCCGAATCGAGCGCCTTCGTTTTTCAACTAGTTCTCACCCTCTCATATTCGGCTCTCTTTTAATATCCACTGCTTAGATATTGATGGAAAAATCACGAGTGTCTTTTATGCATCTCGTCGTTTCTGCATGGACTTAGACGGGTTGAACTGATTGGTTGTGGCTGGTGTAGTGGATTGGAAAGCTTGGGGTAAAAGCTCTGGGTCACCTTGCAACCAAAGCTGTTTTTTTTTCTTTTTCATTCAGGAGCCACTGTGTTGGGAAACAGCATACATATGGCGTTATTAAGGTTTTTGACTCAACTTTTTATTGAATCATACACTTTGAAGGATTACAAGTGAGTAGATGACATGCGAACTGTATATCACAGAATAAAAAGTACACAAACAGCCTTCCATGTTACTTGTATACTTAAAACGCAAAAAAATCAAGGCCTCTGTCTGATCCTAAAAATGTAATTTTTTCAAGCCTGAGGGCAATAAATGCATCTAAAACCCACTGAAAATGACGACTCCTCCCTCATAGCCTCGTGGGATAGTAAAATGTCCATTGGGTGTACACTTTAGAGTATTGGCAGGAATCTTTTTTTTCTTTTTTTTGCCCAACTTTTAGCATTTATTTATCTAGTGAAGTAGGCATAAAGTTACATATTACCATGGATTATGTCAAAAAATAAATTAATTTGGTAGCACCATTAGTACCTTGTAAGTGGTAAGTGCAAATTCTACAGCCATAAATAGTAAATGCTATATTATTAATCTCTAAAGCAATTAATATTCTGGAAGCAAATACACCATATAAAGCTGTAGCAAAAATATTGTCATTAAAATTTTATTATATATATAAGGAATTATTATTATTTCAAACATTAGTCTTGTTTTATTTATAAAGCCACTTTACCAAGCTCAAAGTCACTACATAGAGACACAAAAGCATAACAATTTTTATTTTCTGCTTTGCTTTGATTTAATTTTAAAAAAAATTTTTTTGCTTTCATTTAAGACCAAAATTGAATGAAAAAGGGATGCTGTCAGTTATTTTCTGTCCTCTCATAGCATGATTATGACTGTTATTTTGTCCATTTTTTTCCGCACACCACAACAAAGTCCTGTAGAGGAAAATGCATGTCCTTTGCCATCCTTTATTGCTTTATTGCAAGTTCGGCTGTCCCCAGTGCACAATTCCTCCTCTCCACTGATTCTCCTGTATCAAGGCTGCGTTTGATTTCACACAGGCCAATGAAACAGCAGTCGGTAAGATAGCGACTGAACTATCAATCTTTGTAATGCAATCGGTGGATGGTGCACCGTGTGTAAATGTTTGCACAGGCATTCATCCAGACCCGGCGTCAAACCCATTCCATTGAAAAGAGGATCTATCCAGGGCAGCCAGGTCCCTCTCTCTCTTTATCCTTTTCCCTTTCTCTCTCTTTCTTTCACCAGCAGCATGGTATTGAGCCTGATGAGCGTATTGTCTTTTACAGCTCTGTGCATTTTTCATATAGGTTTTGCTTTTATGTTTCATCTACGCCAGCTCAAGGGAGAACAGCTGTGTGGGCCCTAGATCTTCTGCAACTGACAGAGAACTCATTTCACTGGAAGAGACGGGTCAGGATGTAGAGGTTTTTTTTTTTTTTACCGTGCTACCTGCGGGATCTGATACAATCGGATCTCTCTGCCTTCGAAAAACCTCAACCAGCACCATGCACACAGCCAAGTAACTAGAATAATAAACAGAAAAGCTGATCTGTGTCAACAGAGACTATGGATTTGTGCAATATTTTACAACGTGTTGGGTCCAGATTCAGACAGCACACATTTTGAGCAAGGCAATTTAGAAGATATCTAGAAAAAATGCATCTAAAGTATGTACCTATAAGGCATGGAAAAAGAACAGTGAGCAAATAAATAAAAAAATACTTGTTTAAACTGCAACGATAAGTGCTTTAAATGCCATGTTTGCCTATTTTTAAACACAAAATAAATAAACCTTAAATAATTGTAAATTAAAATAATTGTAAAAATGTTAAATATGTGACCCTGGACCACAAAAGTAGTCTTAAGTCGCTGGGGTATATTTGCAGCAATAGCCAAAAATACATTGTATGGGTCAAAATTATAAAAAAAAAAATTTTATGCCAAAAATCAGTAGGATATTAAGTAAAGATCATGTTCCATGAAGATATTTAGTAAATTTCTTAACGTAAATGTATAAAAACTTTTTGATTAGTAATATGCATTGCTAAGCACTTCATTTGAACAACTTTAAAGGCGATTTTCTCAATATTTTGATTTTTTTGCACCCTCAGATTCCAGATTTTCAAATAGTTGTATCTCAGCCAAATATTGTCCGATCCTAACAAACCATACATCAATGGAAAGCTTATTTATTCAGCTTTCAGATGATGTATAAATCTCAATTTCGAAAAATTGACACTTAAGACTGGTTTTGTGGTCCAGGGTCATATATATATATATACACACACACACACACACACACACACACACAGTATTATCTAAGGCTAAGTGTACATTCTTTTATGAAAGTTTCCTTTTACTTCAACTGCAATCAAACATACAGTTATGTAACATGTAAGTGTTCCTGTACTGAAAGCGGCATATTTTAGTAATTATGAAACCACAATAATTGCAGATCACCTTTATCTATCCAGTACCTTCAATGTAAGTCACAAATGACCAAAAGATCAAACAAGTCTCATTTGTTTGAGGAGTAATACCTCCCTCTTGTGTTTGAACAGTGCAATTGCAGTTAGAATGGTGCATTTGTAATGCTTGTTTATTCATGTTAGTTTACCTGTCCATCCATTTGCGAATATTCGCTGTTGCAGAACACACGAAGAGTGATGATGCAACCAGGCTTTGTTTACATCAACATCATGCGCCTGAATAATTTTCCTGCTTCCTGAAAAAAACATGAAAAAAGTACTTAAGAAACAACATAGCATTTTGTACCACATGTGAACAATGTGAATGGCGTGATTCGGCATGAATCTATTGTCTCCAGCGAACCGTGTTCATACACCAGAATTGATTCGCACACATTTATAGACCTCAGAACCTTGGAGGGATTCTGTCAGCAATCATTAAGTTGGTACAAGACAAAAACAGAGAAGATCGCATGAGAGAATGTGCGATTTACTGAAGAAGAAAGAGAAAGAGAGAGCTCAAGTGAGAAACTGAGAGCAGCAATGCATCAGGCGTGTTTTGTAACTCATCCTCTGTGACTTCAAGAAAAATCTTTAGCTCTGAAGGAAAAGGTCAAATCCGAGGTAGCCGTTGGTGAGGGGAAGAGCATTTTTTCACACATGAGAAGGCAGCGTAAGGCCCTAACAGGCTGCTAGCAGTCAGTGATGTGCACTTCTCCCAGCTTGGTGCTTTGTCAATGTGCTGTGACTAAGCCAGGGGGGTCCCATATCCTCTCTCCTTAGCCTAATTAAAAGAGGATTAGCCGCCATGGAGTCCTAGACCACTCCAGCGAGCAGCGCATCCGTTCCCCTTACTTTCTCAGGATAATCGCACCTCTAGGAACGACAGGAATGGTGAGAGGGGCTGTCTGGATTGACGCCCAGAAAACGAAGGGCGTGAGAGGAATGACTGTAAGCTTCGGTCACTTTGACCATGAGAACAGGAACGCAACTGCTCGTCCACACGCTGCTTCGTCTCCTCAAAGGCCTGCATGCATAGTTTAAAAGGGGAATTTACTATTTGGCACAACATGCAATGTACTTGAGAGCAAATGAACACCCGTTTGTTTTATAGACGTGTTTTTCTAACAGACCAGAAGCAACATGCAGAATGCTCATCTAGAAAAAGACAAAGAGACAGTGATTTTGATTTAAAATTCAAAATAGAATCAAATGAAAGATTTTGAATAAAAATAAAAGGGGTTTGCCTGTACAATTGAGATTATATGTCATGGTGCCATGTGTACTCACGGCTTAAATCATTATGCTTTGGTCATTTTTTCACTGTACATTTCAAATTTTTCCTTCACAATGGAGTGGAACAACAAAACATTACTATACTGAACAAAAATCGTAAGGTATGATGAAAAATGACATGTACTTTGTATATATGGTGTGCCCAGTATAAATAATATGATAAATGATCAATTATTAATCATCATTAATTAATCAATCAATCAAAAGACTCTCATTTAAGCTTTTTTGAATTTTCTATTCATCAAGGAATACTGATAAGCAAAAAAAATAAATAAATAAATATTAGGCAACATTGATCATAAGAAATGTTCTTGAGCAGAAAAACATATTAGAATTATTTCTCAAGGATCGTATAACAAAAATACTGGAGTAATGGCTGCTTCAAATTTAGCTTTGCCATCACAGGAATAAATTACATTTTTAAATATATCAAAATAGAAAACAGTTATTTTAAATTGTAATAATAATCCACAGTATTACTGCAATGTTTAATCAAATAAATGCAGTCCTAGTGAGCATAACAGATTTTAAAAAATGTTGTTGTTTTTTTAAATCCTGTTAAGAAAACTGATAAATATTGAAATAAATTGCAAAACAGTATGGAAATTGAAAATGAATGATCTTAATATGCGATTATGAAGAGATGCATAATTGCATTTTTAATTTATTGCCTTTTCTATTATCAATCACCCTAATATATAAATAAAATGTTATTACGAAATTATTTTTTATTGTGAAATGTTTGAGTAATTTCATTTATTATTAATTTATTTTATATGTTATTGTTTAATTAATATATCTCAATCTTGCAGTTGATTTACAGATTTTTGTAATGATTACTTTGTGGCAAAAAAAAAAAAAAGCCCCAATACTCCCTTCAAATTTATTTTCTTGACCATCTACTCTTAAGCATTAGACATTAGTAGATATTATATAATGGTTTTCCTAAATATCACCACAAGAAAAGCTTAAAACCTAGAAACTTAAAGAGTAAATAATGACAGTATTTTAATTTTTCCAGTGAACTATTTCTTTAACACACTTCAAATCCTTTATATACTTATAAAATAATCTTCGCTCTGCCATTTTATTGCTCTATTACGTATACATCACTTTATTTTTGTTACTTAATTTTGCAGCTCAGTGTCAAGTGTCTCCTGAATTGCTTCTGTTTGAGTTGTTTGGAATAAAAGCGTCTGCTAAACGAATGAATGACAATGTTCAACACCACTCCATTGCACTAGAGGGCGACAATTATATTGTCTCAGTTTTCTTTTTTAAGACACTCAAAGCACCTTCCAGCAGGGGGCGCAAGGGTTGCTTAAATTAGAAAATCAACCGCTTCTTTGAGCTGACATTATAATCTCATAAAATGTGTGTGTGTGTTATACATGGAATCGATATGCTGAGGATAGCAAATAATTTCCAACTTGAACATGGTATTCAAGCGGATATCCATCCTTTTAGATTTTATAAAATGATTTTTTTAACTCCCCTTACCCCAATAATCACAAACGGCTGTGACTGGTCCATCCTGAAGAGAGCTGAGAAAAGTAACAGATATGCAATAACAAAAGCTGCCTTTGTGGTGTTTTAGCAGCAACCTTGACAATAATTTACACTTGGATATTGTCACTGAAATGAACGAACCGTTGTTTTGAAGATGTCTATGCGCGCGACCGCTTGGGTGGCTTTTTGGCGCGATTTAATTGTTTCGGTTCTCTGATTGGTGGACATCTCTGCAGTTAAGCGTGACGTAGTTTCCACCAGAAACCTACTAACATTATTATTTAAGTTGAAATAATGTGATCAGATTTTTCGTTTCCTGGTATAGGTTGCCCTGCTAAAAAAAAAAAAAAAAAAAAAAAAAAAAAAAAACAATAGAAACCCAGTAGAAACCATCACAGAAATTCCAATGGTTTCCATTAAAATACCATTATAAACCATTAACTTTTTCCAGTAAAACCATTACAAAATTCCTTTTTGTAGTGTGTTTTGGGCATTTTTCCAACAGGATTTAACATCCCACCAATAGAATCCATGACATACCAGTAGACACCATTATAGTTTCCATTAAAACCAATATAATTCCCATTAAAACCATTACATTTTCTATTGTGTTTTGGGCAGGGCTCTATTGTTTTTTTCAGCAGGGAGGCTATATCAACCTGTGCTGGTAGTACCCATACAAAATTAACTTCAGCTTGTCTTAATCTATATTAATATATTCAGTGTTTCTATGAAAATATCACAACTTATAACCAAGATCTCAGTTGCCACTAATTCTGCAGTGTATTGAAGTCCCATCTGTTAACCTTTCATTCTTCCCTAATTTAAATTCTGGAATATAAAATACTGCTTCTGTATGACTATCACTGGGTTTTGTGATCCATCTGTATATATTGGAAGAAATGTTCTGATATATTATTTGATATTAATCCCATTCTGTTCTTTTTTAATACTATCATGAATCTGTAAATCAACTTCAGGTTGACTGAATAACCATGGAGGTACTGGAGAAATTGTGACTGTTAATGAAAATGTTATGTTAGTGACATTTCTGTAGCCCAATCACTTGCTTTCCATGCAAAACCTATTCATAGTCTCCCAACTCTCCCCAATTCACGAGTTCACACTTACAAATATTTAGCACGAGTAACGTAATGCGTATTTGGCGAGTATGGTAATGTTTTTGGCATGCTGTCCTGCGAAGGGCTCCGAGCTCGGGAATTGCCCGAACCCAGAGTACCCCCCTAGTGTGTTGAGCACTTTAGTGATAATAGTGGAGAAGGGTTGGTGGAGAGATGCTGATTAGCTGTCAAATGAATGGAGGTATATCAGTTGCATTTATACCCATGTGTTGATTAGCTTGATGGCGTACCACTTGTGTCTAATCAGGCTAAGTATCTGACGTGCTCCTCCCGAACTTTGTTAATGAAACATCATTTATTGCTTTTGTAGGGTGATCTGATTTATGCCCTTGTAAATTAATTCAGTAAGTCACAGATAATTTCAGTCATCATAGTGCATCTAAAGTAGGCTAGATCTGCTTGGTCGAAAACCAAACTGATAATTAGCCAATAATCCTATACTCTCTAAAACATAATATAATAACAATCATTTTCTCCATCACTTTACAGAGGTTAGAGGTCAGAGCAATCGGCCTATAATTTCTTGCTACTAAAGAATCTTTCCCTTGGGAACAATAACAAACTTGTTTCCAGGATAAGGGCAGTTGTCCTTATATCCAGTATTTTTTAAGTATTACTTTATCCATATGTTTAATCATAATATAGCAATTTCTTTTTTTGAAGCAGTGCTTTTAACTCTCATCAGCACTCTTTTTAGTTCCCACATTTTAAAAGTAGCATTTACAGCAGTTTGACTATTAGTTTTGTTTTTTATCTCTATGTTTTCTTCCCTTCTTCTCCTATAGTTTTTTTTTCCGTGTGCTTTTTGAAAGGTGTAACCTAATCTAAAAGCTCAGCTGTTTCCCTTCCCCTCGAATATCCTGATTTCAAACACCAACCATCTTTTTAAGGACACTCCATACTTCTCCCAACTGATTTTCTCTTCTTATTGTAAAGCAAAATGATTGCCAATATTTCCTTTTAGCTTGCTTAATTATCCTCCTTGCCTGTGCCTGTTTCCATTAATGAAGTTGTTGGTATTAATGTTTTATGAATGTTTTTTTCTTTCCTTAAGTGCTTGATGCAATCTTCATTCCACATTTTCCTTCTGACTTAGGTAGAGACTCCTCAGCTGCTTTTATAATAATTGAATTTAATCTATCACAACATAAATCTATATCATCATCCAAACTAAAATTCAATACCATCAATGCTGCATTGTTTGTTTGTTTTATCTTCTTTATCAATTTTCCATTCTTATTGGAAAATAATCACGCCCATACTGTGTGATCTAAAAGGAACTATTGTCAGATCTAAGTTGATACATTTCTTATATTGACACTGGTTCCTTTACATCATTTAAACATACTAAAGCTTTTTCCTCCGTATAAACTCTTCAACTACCCCTCCATTAATTAATAGGCATCTGTACAGTGTACATAAACTTCCCCAAAGTTAATTATGTGCATTAAAATCCCCACACCATATCAAAAATCCCCAGCTTTGGCTGTTATTATATACAGTTCCTACAGGGTTAACTGATGCAAGGATTATAAACGTTGATTTAAAAGTCTGTCTATAACATATAGTCAAAAGCGCTTCCGCTTTCCTACCCACTTCCGTTTTATGGTCACAGACAAGAGTAAAGCCCGCCCAACAGCGAGAGGGGGCTGAACCTCGCGCAGAATCCGATCTGTCCCGTGCAGAAAAACACTAACAGTTACAGAGAAGCGATCTCCTGCTGGAAGTGCTTATTAAAAGATCTGCTCCATATCAGCCCTGAATAATTCAAAGATATCGCCTACAATGGAAGATGGCAGGGAAACAGCTGCGATGAGAGAGCAAAAACGGAAGGATCGACAAATAGGTTGGCTACTACTGAATTATTATTATTATTATTTAATATCACGTGTTTGTACCGTTGTGTGCGTTGGATATACGCGTCATTCACTTACTAAATGTGTCTGTATATTGTCTTTAATAAGATTAAAAATGCATTAGAAAATATATAAACATTGGAAGCACGTCCATGCTCCTTTTTTTTTTTCTCCTTTTTTTCCGGGGTCTGTTATTATTGATAATGCAGCATGGGTGTGTCTTTATGCCCTCTGTGCCAAACTGGGCAACAACAGGTGCTCGTACCCCAACAATATTAAAATGAGTTTTGTAACACTATACAATCCAAGCACTTGTGTTTTCATCAGAACAATAACCTGTGTTTTGTTGTTTATTTCATTTACTTATTTTTGTTGTTGTTGTTGTTGTTGTTTGTTTAGGCTCTGAATTGATCGCGCAAAATAATAAAGGTAAAATAATTAAAAAAAATATGATGTAGTGTAGTATGGTGTAATATAGTATAGTGTGGTGCAGTATAGTGTATCATAGTATGGTGTGGTTTAGTAAAAGTAGCAAAACATTGCATATAAATGTGTAGAGTTATTCTGATTATCTTTATGCAAAACTTAAAAACTGTGTTGGGAAACTCGAGGACTTTATTTTGGAATAACCAAAATGTGCCTTGATTTATAGTGTTTTTAACACAAACATAACATTGAATCCTGTGTAAAAGCATGGAGTTTTATTATCATGTGGCTGGTGGTCAAAGATCTCGGCTGTAATGTAAAGGTTGCGAGGTCAGTGCCAGGCAGGGATGATTTAATCATTCTACAATTACTGTGATCATTGTCCTGCTCAATAATCATATCCAGTATTCAATCTTACTTTGCTCTGACTGTCGCAGCAGTTAATGTAATTTGCTCTGGATGGATCTGCTCAAGGAAATGTCTTATCTCTTATTAGGTCTGATGGGTTAGTATACTAATGGTTTTAGGCCATACATACAGTAGACTCTTACAGTTACGTTTCTCTATAGATCGGTGGTGTCACACAATTGATGATACTCAAGGTAGGTAAGGTTTGAAAAAGTAAAGCAATGGCAGTTTTGTTTGTTAATTTCTTTTTTTAAACTGTAGGGAAGTGTTCATTTGCTATGTGTGGCTTATCGATGTGGTTGATTGGCTATGAAATGTTGTTAATGTGCTGATGAAGTTCCTTGGTTCATAAGCAAACTAGTGATATAATTTAGCATGCACTTCAGCTTTAAGCTTAAAGATTGAGTTTTTGCATCTTTGAACTTATTTAACCCATCATTTTTATGAGCTGTGTTACAGTAGGTTAATGTGCATTTGTGTGTCTTTTTATCTTTTTTTTTTTTTTTTTTTAATTGTGTAGTAACATAAAATGTTTATGCATATGCACATTTACTTTGCCTTACAGCCTTGGAGAATACAGACAGTGACATTGGCTTGTGTGGTTGGATCCTGGTGCTTTTCTCCATTCTGCTCACGTTGCTGACCCTGCCTCTCTCCATATGGATGTGCATTAAGGTATAAAAAAATAATAATAATAAAAAATTGTTAAGCCGATAATTATTTTAATGTTTTGGCACTGAATGACCCATAATATATTATATTAAAGGAACACTCCACTTTTTTTGGAAATAGGCTCATTCTCCAACTCTCACAGAGTTAATAAGTTGAGTTTTACCGTTTTTGAATCCATTCAGCCAATCTCCGGGTCTGGCGATAGCACTTTTAGCATAGCTTAGCATAGATCATTGAATCCGATTAGACCAGTAGCATCGCGTTCAAAAACGATCAAAGAGTTTCGATATTTGTCCTATTTAAAACTCGACTCTTCTGTAGTTATATCGTGTACTAAGACCGGCAGAAAATGAAAAGTTGCAATTTTCTAGGCTGATATGATATGATATGAACTATACTCTCATTCCGGCGTAATAATCAAGAAACTTTGATGCCGTAACATGGCCGCGGCAGGCGCAGTGATATTACGCAGTGCCTGAAAGTAGTCCCCAGCTAGGTAACTAGTTATAATATAGCTGGGGACTACTTTCAGGCGCTGCGTAATATCACTACTAGACTAGAAAATCGGACTAGAAAATCGCAACTTTTCATTTTCCGCCCGTCTTAGTACACGATATAACTACAGAAGAGTCGAGTTTTAAATAGGAAAACTATCGAAACTCTTTGGTCATTTTTGAACGCGATGCTACTGGTCTAATCGGATTCAATGATCTATGCTAAGCTATGCTAAAAGTGCTATCGCCAGACCCGGAGATCGGCTGAATGGATTCAAAAACGGTAAAACTCTACTTATTAACTCTACTTATTAAGGGAGTTGGAGAATGAGCCTATTTCCAAAAAAAGTGGAGTGTTCCTTTAAAGGCCATTCAGTGCCAAAACATTAAAAATATTATAATACAATGTAATATAATATAATATAATTAATACAATGGAATATAACATAATATAATATAAATGAAAAATAATACTAAACAGTCATTTTAAATGCTGCAAGTGAATTTAGGCATCACAAAATTTATAATATACTGTGTATTCATTTTGAGATTCGCAAAAGATTACATGTTATTTTTTTTTATGATTGCATTGCTATTAAATTAGCATTATTAAAGGTTAATTTAAGTGAGAGTTTGATGACAGCAAAGGTAATCTAAATGTAAAAATAGTTTAGCGTGTTATTTCCAGGACTGTTAGATCTGTTATCAGCTGATAAATTAAAGAAGAAATTCAACCAATTACACCTATAAATTGGGCATCCCTAAAGATATTCTAGTTATGTTCAGCTCTAAAATGATTCATTAGCTAGAAAATGCATTTAATGAGGGCGAACTCTATAAAGTGATTTTACAATCCTTGTTGGAAATTATAAACAATTGGAAACATTCATTGGTCAAAAGTTGTGTTGATCATTCCCTAATCATAAATTTGTGCCACATTTTTTCACACATTTTTTTATAGGAGTCCTATAATCTTTATCTTTATAAGAAAGATGATGAATGCATGATAAGGGTTGCCATGCAACATCTAAATGACATAATTAGGGGCCGTTTTAGTTTCTGCTGTTTTAAACTGCTGTAATTTATAACCCTTTTTATGAGATAAAAATACTTGTTCTTCCAGATAGTGAAGGAATATGAAAGGGCAATTATATTTCGTCTGGGACGCATTTTACGAGGAGGAGCCAAAGGGCCAGGTAAGAGAAAACGAATCAATATGATTTGATCATTCTGATTTAATCAGTGCTAGTGGTTCAGGCATCTCGTGTGATAATGATCCTGCCCCTGTCGTCTATATTCAGTAATCACACTTGTGTTGTTTTTGTCGTGTGTGGTTAAATGTGACACTTCTTGGAGTCTGCTTGTTTGCATTTGTGCTGTGGCCGTCCACCACAATGATGACTTGTCACAAGGCTAAAAAAATAAAACCGCTTGTGTTGTAGAAAAACAGAAGTGATCTGTTTTGCATTTTCGCTGACATGAATGAACCACATTTTTTTTCAGTATCACACCAGCATTCGAGTATAATATAAAGGCACAAAAAGACACACCTTACTCAATCATATGCAAATGTAATAGAGAAATTGATTATATTCTGGAAATATTTCCCAGTAAGCACATGTGCTTTCCTGAGGCATCTGTAAAAGGTCATATTACTTGCAAAGCATCACGTTTTATTTCAGTTGTTTATTTCAAGGGCACATAATGTTCTGGAATACTTTTCATAGTCTTTACAGTTAGATAGTAATAGCTACATAAACGTCTGAGATTGTAATGTCAGGTTTTAGTGTCATAACATGCTCTGTACTCTAGCCTTCTAAGCCATAAAAGTCATTTGACCAGATGTCTAATTACCATCCATTTTGTTTGTGGCCCTCTTGCCATTATGTCACGTATTTCATTGAGGATTTTGGATCAGGTTTCAAGCAATGCTATAGTTGTTATGGCAATAATGCGATTTTCCTGGAGGTTGATTTTGGTGACTGGTTATATTTCAATGTTTGGTAACTTAATCTAAAGTAATTGCAAGTCAGCACTACGTATATTGATATTCCTCAATCATTCTTCTTCTTCTTTTTCTTCTTCTTTCTTCTTCTCCTCCTTCTCTTTCTGTTCTTTATCTTCTTGAATTTCAGCAAATGAATTAAGTTCAGACCACTTAACAGATGGATTCCTTCCAACTTGGTTTTATTTTGGACTTAATTTCAGCCTCAAAGTAAGGTCACATTTACTGTTCTGCTGTGAAATTTCCCTGGAAAAATCCAGTCATTTGAGTAGGAATCGCGAATTTCATCTGAGGGTGAAAAAATTCCCCACACAGATTTCGCTCATGTTCAAGTTGCCACATTTGCAAACAAGCTGCTTAGTTTGGAAGTGCCTTCAGTGTGAGCTGTGCTTCATACACTGCTACACTGGACAGTGGATCTTTTTTTTAAGATATTGACTTAATATCAATCAGATATAATATCATAAGTTTGAAAATGTCCTGTCAGCTTGCATTGCTAAAACGTTTTGCATTCAGTGAGTAACTAACAATGATTGACAGAAATATTTGCACACTGTGGTTGCAGTTGGTCTTTTTTTCATGCTTTTTTTTTTTGTGACGGTTCTTAAATGAAAAGGTGGCACAATGTTGAATCCTGTGTAACAGAAAAACTCTGACAAAGTGCATGATTCATTCAAAACCTAAGCTTGCCTAAAACAAAACAATTCTTTTGCTGCTTTAGTGTACACTGACATTTTCTTTAGAAAATTCAAATCTATATATCTGAAGTTGTTGTTAAGTTCGAGTTAATGACAGTGCGCAGTGGCTGTGCTTGTGTTGGTGTCTCTGGTGTGTATTGGTCTATGCTGTGTTTGAGAATATGAATCTGCAGGGCTTTTCCTCCAGGAATGAACTTATGAGGGCAGTGTCTATTATTAGTGTTAGTCCACCCACTCAATTGCGCAATGAAAGTCAACAGAGGTGTTTCACTGTGAGCTTTCTATAACAAAATCTTTTCAGTAGTATGTTTTAAGGCAATAAATTTGGCTAGATGCCATTTATACTATAGGTCTGAAAAGAAAGCAAGCTTGATTTCTTGGTCCTCTTTGAGGCCACAGGGGTCTGCAAACAATCTGCTGTGGGCTCCTCCTCCACAGCTTTATTTAAGGGTGGAATTTTCCACAGTAGACTATATACAAACCTCTGAACAGACTAACAAATCCTGATGACTCTCTAGAAAGCCTCCCAGTTTTGTTTAGAAACTGCAGGGATGACAAATTAAACACATTAACCACTACTAAAGCTCAAGCGCGCACGCACACAAACACACAGACCTACTTGTTTTCCTTGTCACATATTGCCAAACTGTTCCCATTGTCCTGTTTTTTTGTTTGTTTGTATGTTTTTTGCAGCCTTTTGATTCTATACTCAGCATTTTTTATATTTTATATTTGTCTTTTATATTTAGAAACATTTCTTTCATTAAAAGATTTATTATATTAAGTATTTGTTTATTAACTATACTGGTAACACTTTACAATAAGGTGTCATTTGTTAACATTAGTTAATGTATTAATTAACATGAACAAACGATGAACAATGTATTTATTAATCTTTGTTAATGTTAGTTAATGAAAATACAGTTGTTCATTGTTTATTCATGTTAGTTCACAGTGCATTAACTAATGTTAACAAACACAACTTGTGATTTTAATAATGGATTAGTAAATGCTGAAATTAACATTAACTAAGATTAGGAATGGGTATCGTTTACATTTTATTGATTCTGATACTGATATCGATACTGCTTATCGATACCGGTACTTATCAATACTGTTATCGATACTATTTGGTGAAAAAAGATATGATGTGAAAAGTTATTTTAATACTGCTGAATTTTAGCAACTGTATTAAAGTTCTTCAGTCAGGAGTGAGTTATTTTTCTCTTTGCGTTTTATTTTATTAACATTAAATGAATAGTTCACCCAAAAATAAAAATTGTGTCATCATTTACTCACTCTCAAGTTGTTTTAAACCTGAATGCATTTCTTTCTTCTGTTGAACATAAAAGTTATTTTGAAGAATGTGGGAAACCAAAAAGTTGCTAGTCCCCAGTGACTTCCTTTTTTTTTTTTTTCCCTACTAACCAACTGTTTGGTTACCCACATTCTTCAAAATATCTTCTTTTGTGTTCAGCACAAGAAATAAATTAATACAGGTTTGGTACAACATGACAGTGAGTAAATAATGACAGTATTTTAATTTTTGGGTGAACTATCCCTTTAATAACAATCGGCAGCATATTCAGTACTGTCCCTTTAAGAGCTGCGCGCATCCGTTTCAAATTTAGAAAAGTCTCTATCTAGCTATAAACTGTGCAGTAAAATGTCCCAGAACATGCTTTAATGTAAAAAATAAATAAATAAAATAAAATAGTAAATGCAGCGCGTTGCTTGAGGTATATGTTGTGTTCTGTTAGTAAATGTTTTATTATATTACTAGTGTTTCCTCCGTTTTTCACTATTACACTACTGCATACAGAATGATGTCGTTAAAACGACATGACATCTCGTTATTACGACATGATTGAGTGGAAAAAATAATATGTGTGCGGCAGCAATGTGTCCAGTGGCGCCTCCAGAAATTTTTCATAGGGGTGGCCAGATGGGGCCACTTAAAATCTTGGGGTGGCACACCAAAACTATAAACCTTAATTTCAGAATTTTATTCTACTGTTGTAGTAAACTGTCTGAGCGCGCAACATCGGCATGGACGGAGGGGCGGGGGAGAGGGCTGGCTACTGTGGGCGATCGAAGGTCTAGAGTGGCTTGCCTGCCTGGCTGTGCATTAGGGACGAAATGCATAACTGATGCTACTAAAATTTATACTGGCCAGTGGGGTGGCCAGGAGTGGCCACCCCTGGCCACCCCCTGGCGGCGCCAGTGAATGTGTCACTGTAGTGTAACGTGAGCCCACACTTCCTAACGTTTCACTCTTGCAGCAAACACACACGGATATCACACGCACGTCGAGCAAACGTTGGCCTCATAATTCAGTGAAGGAAAATGACAAGCAGCAGCTTCTAATTCGTCCTTAGCATTGAAGTATACGAAGATAAAACAACCCAAGTATTGATAACAGTATCGTTTGTCCCGAAGCTTATCGGTAGTCCGGTATTGACCCAATTATGTACCGGTCCAAAAAAATACCGGTTCTCGGTACCCTAAGATTAATAAATGCTGTAGAAGTTGCTGTTCATTCTTAGTTCATGTTAACTAATGAACCTTATTGTAAAGTGTTACCACTATACTATACATTTATGTAGAGGTTTTTTTTTATTTTAAGAAATTTAAAAAAGCAACAATATAACGTTTTTTTCATCAATGAAAAAACTTATTTCAAATAAATTCTGATCTTTTGAACTTTCTATATAAAACGATTTCCACAAACTAATAAGCAGCACATCTGTTTTCAACAATAAGAAATGTTTCTTGAGCACCAAATCAGCATATTAGAATGATTTCTGAAGGATCATGTGACACTGAAGACTGCAGTAATGGCTGCTGAAAATGCAGCTTTGCCATCTGTAAATTACTAATAAGTTACTGTTAATAGATTACATTTTAAAATCGTTCACCGAAAAACTAATCCTATAAACTGATGTAGCTGTACTGTGAAGCATCAAAGCAGATGTCAGTGCGATCATTCATTATACTCGTGAATGCAGTCAGCTGAGTCCAGTTGGCGGTGAGAATGGAATTTGGTAGACTGCCAGTTGTGCACTCATTGAAGATCAGCCCTATTTCTGAGAGTTACTGATTATGATGCTCTGAGTGTCTGCTGCTGTTAAATCTTTTATTGTATGTGTGTGTTGTCTCACACAGGTCTTTTCTTTATCTTGCCGTGCACGGACAGCTTTATCAATGTGGATATGCGCACCATCACCTTTGATATCCCCCCTCAGGAGGTGAGATCACACACACAAACACTAATCCTCAACTCCAGCCACTGTTTTAACACTTGAACAGCATTAATATAAAGGTGAAGCATACCATCTTTACAGTGTTAATACATTTCCGACCCAGTTTAATGTACAGGGATACTATAAATAAACCATTTGTAGAATGACATCCTAAAAAGTGCTTTTTGGATAATTTTTTATTATTATAAACTTAAAAAAAAAAAATTATATATATATAGTGAAGTTTTATTGTAATTTAATTTATTTTATCATTTAAAATAAATGTTTTCTATTTTAATATAGTTTAGAACATCAAATTCCAAACAACTAGGGTGTTTGGCAATAAATAAATGTGACCCTGGACCACAAAACCAGTCTTAAGTGTCAATTTTTCTAAATTTAAATTTATACATCATCTGAAAGCTGAATAAATACGCTTTCCATTGATGTATGGGTTGATAGGCATCAGACAATATTTGGCCGAGACACAACTTTTTGAAAATCTGGAATCTGAGGGTGCAAAAAAATCAAAATATTGAGAAAATCGCCTTTAAAGTTGTCCAAATGAAGTTCTTAGCAATGCATATTACTAATCAAAAATGAAGTTTTGATATATTTATGGTAAGAAATTTACAAAATATCTTCATGGAACGTGATCTTTACTTAATATCCTAATGATTTTTGGCATAAAAGAAAAATCAATAATTTTGACCCATACAATGCATTTTTGGCTATTGCTACAAATATACCCCAGCGACTTAAGACTGGTTTTGTGGTCCAGGGTCACAAATAAATTTATTTCAGCAGCCAGTTTGAAGTGTCACATGATGCTTCAAAAATCATTCTGATATGCTGATTTGGTGCTCAACTATTATCAAGTATTATTGGTGCTCAAGGATTCATATCACTATAAACGTTGAAAACTGTGATATATTAGGATTCTGTGATGAATAAAAAGTTCAAAAGAACAGCATTTATTTGAAATAGAAATCATTTTGTAACATTATGAATGACTTTAATGTCACTTTTGATCAATTTCATGCATTCTTCCTGAGCCCAAACTTTTGAATGGTAATGTATCATGGTTTCCACAAAAATATTAATCTGTTTTCAACATTGATAATTACAAGAAATGCATGCAAATCAGCATGTTAGAAGGATTTCTGAAGGATCATGTGAAACTAAAGACGTAGTAATGGCTGCTGAAAACTCAGCTTTGCCATCACAAGAATAAATTACATTTAAAAATATGTTTGAATACATGAGTTATTTTAAATTGTAATAATATTTCACAATATTACTGTGAAAATGTAAAAGTAAAAATCATTAAAAATGTTAATATTTGAACTTTTTACCGGTAGTTTGTGTTTGTTTTCCTTGTTGTTGTTGTTTTTGTTTTGTTTTGCAGAATATCACCCAGATGATGTTTTTGATTAAATAGTCTTTGTGCATTCATCCTGACAGGTGCTGACAAAGGACTCTGTGACAGTGAGTGTAGATGGTGTAGTCTACTACCGTGTTCAAAACGCAACACTGGCAGTAGCCAACATCACCAATGCTGATGCAGCCACTCGTCTGTTGGCACAGACCACCCTGAGGAACGTGCTGGGTACAAAGAACCTGGCAGAGATCCTGTCTGACCGGGAGGAAATCGCCCACAGTATGCAGGTAACACATACAAAACAAGAGTTATACTTTTAAAGTAATAGATCGCTCAAAAATAAAACTCAGAGCTTGTTCCCTCACTGAATTGGTTTGGGCTAGACCTGATTCTAGCAGACATTATATATCTTCAGGCAGTGCATTCACCGTAGCTCAGCTGAGACGCTGACTTATCCAGCTCGACTGCACTGCTAGCGCCTTCCTCAGTTCGCACGTGGCCCGCCATTCGCTCATTCCATCTGACATCCTTTAAAAACTGGGGAACATTCTTCATGGCAGGCACACTTGGCACAGCACTTCAAATATGAGGAGCATGAGCCATGAGAAATCTCTGAGAAGAAGTGTTTAGACTTGACTCTTTGTTTTTTTCTTTAGTCCACACTAGATGATGCCACAGATGACTGGGGTATTAAAGTAGAACGTGTGGAGATTAAGGACGTCAAACTTCCCCTTCAGCTCCAGAGGGCCATGGCGGCAGAGGCTGAAGCAACCAGAGAGGCCAGAGCTAAGGTAACATGCTTTTGATATTTAGTAAGGGCTGCTGTTACTCATTTCACATGGAAACATTTCACATATTTGTATTATATTTTTCATCAAATAGATGCAGCCTTGGTGAGCATTAAAGGCTTATGTATAGTGCACAACACTAAAATTCTGGTGTACTATTTGTTTTTGTTACACACACAGGATATTATGGGTTAATATTCATTATGTGGAAGGATATAACCTGATTTTGCTGGCAAACACATATTAATCATCCTCTCATGTACATGCATGTACATATTATAGACCAAATTATTGCAGTGTGTGGGAGCTGAATGCAAACGTTCATTGCTCTGAGGCAAGACCACCGCAATACTCTCATAGGAAGACGGAAATGACAACTCCTTTCCTGTTTCTGGTTGTATTTCCCACTAACTTGTCTATGGATTTATGTGATAGCCTGTTTTTTTTGACATTTCCAGCTGTATACCCGGTTAACCTCTTCTGTGTATAGCTGATTTGCCCTCCTTAAAAATGTTCATGCGAGCACATGCTCTCAAAAGGACATGGGAAAGGAACTTTAATGAGTTTATTTTTGGTGCACAATTATTCTTGCATGCTTAGCTCAGATACAACAAGTTTTCTAGCCTACATCAGCCTACATCAGCTAGCCACACAGCGAGAAGTGGAAAACCACTGCCCTGGTTAGTAAAAGTGTAAATGGTACCTTTCTGCATCAATTGTATAAGTGGGTGTCTAGCAGATGCTTTTAAAAAGAAGTAATGTACAGCATTGGTTCTCAGCTGACGTCAAAGGCTGTGGTGCTTTGGCATAAATTCAGTCACTTGGTACAAATATTCAGACAGATTCCAGTATAGACAGGCTGTGTGGCAAGAATTGATCCACAAAAACCATTAACAAAATTATACAAGACAAAAAGAAACCTGACCCAAACTCACCTCGAGTTATTCCAGACCTAAATGAGTTTGTTTCTTCTGTTGAGCACAAAAGAAGAATTTAGGTAACCAAACAGTTGACGGTAGCCATTGACTTCCATAGAATGGAAAAATAATCGGAACAACAATACAAGTTCACTTGCAGTAGAACTGTGGTTTAAATATAGTTTGTGATGGGAATGTATACTCTTGGTCATAAAGCAAAACCAGACGAGTTGCTTAAAAGAATAGTTCACCCAAAAATGACATTTTGCTGATGTAGATGAGTTGGTTTCTTCATCAGGACAGATTCGGAGAAATGTACCATTATATCACTAACTGACTGTTTGCAGTGAATGGGTGCCATCATAATGAGAGTCCAAACAGCTGATAAAACATCACAATAATCTATGAGCAATCCACATGACTTCAGCGCGTGTTTGTAAGAAACAAATCCATCAAGGCATTTGAACTTTAAAGTGTCATTTCTGGCCAAAATCTGGCCAGTCCATAATCTATAAAAAAAAGTCCATTTCCTGTTTTTCTGTAACATCAAAATCCACCAACATATTTTAGCATATTTCACTCCTGATTCACTGGAGAAAGCATTTTTATGGATAGAGGAAAGGAATTTTAATGGTGGATTTGTTTCTTACAAACAGTTTTTCACTTCACAAGAAATTCATTTATGGACTGGAGTTGTGTGGATTATTGTGATGTTTTTATCAGCTCTTTAAACTCTCATTTTGACGGCACCCATTCAGTGCAGAGGATGTATTGGTGAGCAAGTAATGTAATGCAGAATTACATACAAATCTGTTCCAATGAAGAAACAAACTCATCTACATCTTGGATGGTCTGAGGGTGAGTACATTTTCAGAAAATGTTCATATTTAGGTGAACTATTGCTTCAAAGGAACAATGAGATATCTCAAAGTATGACTGTAAGGCAAAGAGTGGGTGTCAAATTGAAACTGGGTTAAGGGGTGGAAGTTTTGTGTGGTGTACAAGATTTGCTAAATCAAGACTCGCATGTTTTGTTTTTTTTTTCTTTCCACACCGCCCCTCTGCTGTTTGTAGGTGATAGCCGCTGAGGGGGAAATGAATGCATCACGGGCACTGAAGGAGGCGTCTCTTGTGATCGCAGAGTCCCCCTCTGCTTTGCAGCTACGCTACCTCCAGACCCTCAACACCATCGCAGCGGAGAAGAACTCCACCATCATTTTCCCTCTTCCTATTGACATGATGCAGTCCTTCATAAAGCACTGAACTAAGAGCCACATAAAGCTACCTACACACACACACACACACACACATACATACAGATGCATCCATGCAGAAATGAACAGACTGATGTTATATAATATGCACTCATGTGAGTATAATGTACAGCCGAGTCCAGAAGTCTGAGACCACATTGAATTCTGGTATTCAATTTTTGAAAACTTAAAACTAAGAAACATCATTACATGAAGTGAAGAAGAAATATGTGAGGTTGTGTTTGCAAATTGTTCATCAAATTGGTAATCATGTGACTGTACAGATAGTCAGATGTTCAAGATGCTCTTGGGATCATCTCAAATAATTCCGGAGAACATGTTTATCACGTTTTACACAAAACTGTGAAACCCATGCACATTTTTAAAATTTAACCACTCAAATTGTTATTCTGATAATGTAGTATATTAGAAGAATGCAAAATAGAAACATTTTCACAAGTGGTCTCATATTTGGACCCTACTGTACATACACCACATAAGCACAGCCTGATGTGTGATCTGTAGATGTTCCTAGTAAGGACATGTTCACTCTGTCTGAAGTAAATCTAATACAGCCAAACAATATGAACGTCATAAAATATTTGCTAAAAAAAAAAAAAAAAATCACATTATTGCTTTGTTTTAAACTTTTTATTTTTATTTTAATGCATATCAAGAATTTGGACTTAAAGTGAATAGGCCTTACAAATTGATTTGACAACAATTTCTCTGGTTGTAACAAGAATAGTAGAGCGATACAGACCAGTGCTGGTTGATCTTTGAGATACTGAATATTGCAATGTGATGTTTGGCTTTTTGGTTGATCGGTTATGGAACATCTCCTGGTCATATGAGTGCATGTGTGTGTGTTTCAGGCATATGTAACCTAACCTGCTTGATTGCCAAACAAATAATAAACCGTCTAAAGGAATATGTGGATAGTATCAGGTGTCAAAACACGAAACTGACAGCAGTGCTTATTGTGCCTACCAGTTTTTCTCGCTTTCTTGAACCTTTATTAACGCTGACTGTCAATATAAAAGCCTTAAGCCATATCCATTTCAATTACTGAATTAACATGTACAGGTTTACATGATGGTTGATTTTTAAAACCACAATGCATTTGTACATCCATTTCCTGTCACATTAATATTTTATCGCTTGGTTTATGAAATCTTCTATCTAACTGTTTTATCTACCAGACATTTACATACACGTAATATGATATTTTTACATCAAACTTCAGCTGAAAACAAATTAAGCCTATAGAGGTCAATGTTTGTGCTTTTAATGACTGTATTTGCTGCTTCAAATATGAGAGGATGGAATTACGAAGACTTGTCAAAGATGTGAAATTAGTGTCAGTGCTGCTTAGGACTGTTTAAGGTTTCAACAATATTTTGAAATATTTGTATTTTCATCATGTATCAATCTATCACAATTCTGTAATTGTTTATTCTGTCATTTAATTGACGTATGCTGAATATCACATCTGTTGTTTTGTCCAGCTCACTTTTATGTACATTGTAATATTGAATGTTTTTGTTTGCATATTTCCGATGTGTGATTTTCCCATTCCCTTCAGTAAATCATAATGTGTAATCTTTCTCATGACTTACAAGTACACAAACTCTTTACCTCGATATTTTCCCAGACTGCTATTAATATGATGCATAAATCAGTCTTTGAAGAACACTCTGGAAACGTTTTTGGGTTGTGGTTCTTTAATGTATAAGTAGTAAAACTGGAAAAATCGTTATTTTTTATTTCAGGTAGACAAGGATTTGCGGAAGCAGGAGTATCTTCTAGAATAAGTTGCTATACGAGTCTTTAGCAAATATCAAAGGCAGCCAATCTCTGCACTGAGGTATACCATTTTATCTGATCTTCAGGCAGTTAACTGACCCATATGTTAACAATTAAATCACCCCCTAGAAATGAACAGCAGACCTTTAACCATTAATTCTCATGATCGCTATGTAGGAATAAGTTGGTTCTCTAGGCCTTAACAAGACATGCTCCTTTAAGACTCCAGCATTCTGGTTATGGATTTAACCATCTTAAATTAAAAAGCGCTCCAAGAAATTGCTATTTCTCTAAAACCATGTGAATGGCTTTTTGTTAGACTTGGATAAAAAGCAGTATTAGTTTCTTTGAAAAAGTTTTGCAGCGCCCTCTGCCTGTAGAGGGATGTCATTGCTCACACCGACCATGGCTGTGTTTGGAATGAATACTAGCTTACTGCTTACTGAATACTGCTCAGCATGTACTGCATACTGCTTAATTGAAAATAGTAAGTGAAACAGGTATTACTTCACAATAAGTGTTACATTGTTGTCACAATACACATTTAAATAGCAAATGATGGTAAATGAAAATTAAACATTTTAAATGTATTGTTTTGCATTTTTAAGCTAGTTTTGTGTTAACTTTTGGCAGTCTGATGAAGCAATCAGTCATTAAAAAATAAAATTAATAATATAACTGATATTAACCCCCGGAATGCTCAAGTGTGTCGTAGTATTATTTATATACTACTGTAATTTTTATTAATATCTTGAATTATCTTTTGTATTTTCAGTTTTCATTTTAGTTTAATTTTAGTAATTTTGATATGTGATTTTGTCGTTTTTTTCTTTGATTTATATATATTTTTTCAATTAATTTTTTTAGTTATGTCCAGTGAGTAATTTTGATTTTTTTTTTCAGTTAGTTGCCAAAGCAACATTTCAAAATTTTTAAACTTAGTTCAAGTTATTTGTCCAATATTTATTTTAGCTTTATTTTGAATTGTTTCATTTACAGCAATTTAGCTTTAGTTGCAACAACAGTTTAATTTAACACAGCATGCTTCATCGTATACTGCACATTTTGGCAAATGTAGTAAGTTACAAAGGTATTTCATGCATATAAAAATGTGCATACTGTACACACACTATAAGACACTTACAGAATAGTATGAGTAGTATGCTAGTATGCTATTCTGAACACAGCCAAGCAATGAACTCCTGAGTGTTAGGTGGAAACGCCTCATCTCTAGGCTACCATTAGGTCAGTATTTTGGTGGCATCATAAACACTGTTTATCTTAAAAATATAAATTCAAAACACAAGTAGCATAGCTAGTAAAACTCTTAATACTGATCACATAAAAAAAGTTTTATAGAAAAGGAAGGCAAAAAGATGTCTGACAGATTTTGAGGATGATATCCCTGTATATTTTCTTATACAAGCTCATGCGCTTCAGCATCATAAGGTGTGCAGACCAAACACAACAATCTAAAAGCTTTAAAAGTCTTCAAAACATTGTTGAGCACAGAAAGAAAACACTTAAATACAGAAGTATCGAGGTGAAGAATTAATGGAGTTGCCTTATGTTTGGTGACTGAAGCTCAGGGCAGTAAAGTGCTCTTTTTAAAAATTGCCTTTTGATACTGACCCAGGACCAGCTTTGGTTTTTTGAATCCATGATTAAACCGTGATAAGCATCAAATTGGCATTTTATATGTATCTAAGGGCAACTTTGATCAACTTGCAGTAAGGCAGTGGGGTTTAAAGGTCAGGGGTGTCAGCTCAAAGTTCAGATCTCCAGCTCTGCCATGGCCCGCTCCAGGGGGTCAGTGCTCCAGTAGTCATGGTCCCAGCCCAGGAACCAGCCTGTGAAAGTGGGCGGCTCAAAGCCCTGTTTGATCTTCACGATGGGTGTGCGCGGGTCACGGTTGGCTGGATCCGTCTCGATGTATCGGGTCGCTGGAGAAAGAGGACAAGTTTAATATGGGATTCATAAAAGGAATCATTAAAAGGTCTTTTGGGATATCAAAATAAACTCATGTTTCTATCTTATACACATTATCGCCACCTACTGGACTGTAGCATCAACTACAGACAATATTAACGGAATAAATTTGTCATACAGTATTCAAAAGGTTGAGTCAATAAAAGAAATAATTTTGATAAAATAGGTCCTTCCTGAATACAAGCGACAGTAAAGACATCTATATTGTTATAAAATATTTCTACCGGTATTTCAAATAAATGCTGTTCTTTTTAATGTTCTATTCAACAAAGAATTATGAAGTGCATTTTTTTTTAATTCCTTGAGCATACTGAGCACACTATACATACTAGTGTAGTAGAAGTAGTATGGTAATATGCGATTTATTTTTTATACTTTATGTAGTGAAATTATGACTAAGTTTAAAGCATTTCAAGGAGTCTTACCTGAAGTCATTGCCTCAGTCTTCTCCTCGTCATGAGCTTCATTACCAATCCAAACAAACACCTGTAAAACACATCAAGATTCATTTCATTTCCCTGTGATGCGTTATTAATTCATTAAACGTCAGTTGCATGTCATTGCATTAATAAAAGAGTCGTTCTATCATGCATGTCATTAATAAAAGACAAGCATGATACAAAATATAGCTGAACTGCCAGAAATGTAATGATTAACCATCTATTTGGAAATTGTATTTAATCCAAAGGTTTGGCCGATTAGCTTCTGCAGTTAGTCTCTGCTGGTCGATGCCGTAACTAACACACAGCCATTCAAAACTATGTATTACTGATATAAAGACAACATTTGCAAGCAATATAAAACTGTTCCTGGTCACATGTTTCCATTGATATTAATGAGAATATGTAGCACTCCTTTTATATATGAGATCTTCTTGATTACATCACTAGTGTGTAAAGTAGAACAATCCTTTTAAAGTAGTCAGTTTACCTGATCCCAGGTGTCCAGGATCATGACATCATCTGTAGCCAGGTCCTCTTGAGTCATCTCTCCAGGAACTTCTTCAATCTGCATGGATATCAATGCATCCATAATGAATGGCTCTTTGTTATACTTCACTGACAATACGCTTAAATCAGGGCAGGCAAAAAAAAAAAAAAAAAAAAATCTGGGCATGTTACTCACAATGAAACGCCCAGTTTTGTTTGAGCAGGCGAACAGTCGTGGCGGGTGGGCATTCATCTTGTCCTTTAGCCTGGAGGATGTGCGGTAATCAGCCTTTCCTCCCAGAGCGTCCCAGAAACTACCTGCATTGTGATGCATGCATGTACATTTACATAAGCTTAATTATGAGAATCTTTTTTTTATATATATATAAATATTCCTATCAAAATCATTAATGGTTATAATATAAATCACACATGAATGAAATGCAAATAAATTGTAAAAAATGTAAGTGAAATAATTACATTTTAAAAAAGTTACATACTTTAATTTCTTTAGTTTTATTCATGCATCTTAAAAGGAGTAGTTCACCCAAAAATTTAAATTCTGTCACATAAGCCATATGGACCACTATTATGATGCTTCTATGATCCTTTTTTATTTCTGGGTGAAATATTACTTTGACAATTTCAGATGAGTTCTCACCATCCTCTCCTCCTTCACCCAGCTCGGAGGCAGACACCCCAAGGATATCACAGAGCTGCTGTGCCCCATGTTTCTCCGTATCACTGGCTCCTCGTCCCACCCATATGAATGACGCAGCTGGGGTCACCAGGACGAAGGCATCGTTGGAATTCAGATTGGAGGACACAGCATCAATCTGGATACAACAATGGTTAAGATCAGCAATTATTGTGAGAATATTTAAAAGCTCACACCAATATAAATATTAGATGCTGACCTCCACCGCTCGTGTGCACCCTGCAGAGTTTGAGCGCACTTGGAACAGCCGAGTCTCGGCTGGCGCAGACTGACCGCCTTCTCTGGAGGTACCACCCTTGTGCACCACCATGGGCTGCCCTCCGAACAGACTCATGAGGTGAGCAGGTTCCTTACCCTGAACCACCCGCACCTGAAAAATACACAGCAAGTATGCATTAAACAGAGACAACAGGAAGTCAGGCTTTTGCAAAACTATTAAAATGCTGGAATTCTGATATACAGTATATCAGACAAAATACACTGTTATTGGCTTTTTAAAGAGTCTTTGGTCGAGGGTGCATTTAATTCCACAGGGTGGCAGTGTGGAGCTCACTGATTGGAATGTGGAGCTAAAGCCAACATTCCCAGCATCCTTTGTGGTCAGAATGATGACAGATGACAGATATTTATCAATGGTCACAGCTAAAGTGGTTATTTTTTTCCCTCTTGCCCTCTTCCCATGCTGCTCACTGCTTCACTTATTGCAATGTTAATATTTGTTGTTTATGCATCGATTAAACCTCAGCTTTTTTCCCTACAGAACACAATGCTTCAGTAAAGAAGATATACACTACTGTGCAAAGGTTTATGGTAAAAGAAGTCTTTTATGCTAACCAAGGCTGCATTATTTGAATAAAAATGCCATAAAAACAGAGATATGAAAAATATTACAACTTAAAACAACTATTTTTATATATTTTAAAATGTAATTCATTCCTGTGATGGCAAAGCTGAATTTTCAGAAGTCATAACTCCAGTCTACAGTGTAACATGATTCTTCAATAATCATTCTAATATGCTGACTTGCAGGTGTGCCATTTAATACTTTTGTGGAAATCTTTATACATTTTTTTCTTGGATGAATAGAAAATTCAGAAGAACAGCATTTATTTGAAACATTCTAACATCTTTACTGTTTTTTTTTTTAAATCAATTTAATGCATTCTTGCTGAATAAAAGTATGAAAAAATATCTTATTGACCCCAAACTTCTGACCAATTGTGTACAATGGACCAAAACAGAGGTGATTCTTCGGATCTACTTTAACATGTGTTAAATGTGTTTTTGTGTACCAGTTTAATGTGCATGACAGCATGCATAAATCCAGACAGGAAAAAAAAAAAAACACACACACTACGAATCAATTAAAAGAATTTTCAATTCAAGAAGGAGCATTTCTGTTAATGTTTACATGCTCATTTCCAAAAGTAATCTGTAAAAGTGGAAGACAGTTAGTTATTTGTGCACAAAATGAAGACATAAGGACACAAGTACACTAACGGAGGCGTATACAGCGATAATACATGTCAGTGTACAGAGCCTTACAAAAAAACATAATAATCTTTTTACATATTGATCATGCATACCGATTATGCAGACACCAACGAAATCATGATTTTAAAAGCCCTCTGCTGAAGCCTTGATTCTTTTAGCTGTAGAAATTCAATTAGATAATGGACATTATGCTGCTACACTGTGAACAAATGAAAAAGCATTAGGCGAACATGAGTAGGAATTTCCAAAAAGCAGAGGAATTTCCTTTCATATGTGTATCTGTTGTTAATGTAATGTGGTGTAAGATAATTTTTATTTGTATAAATGTGGTGGAGAAACGTTCAGGCTCTGTATAGGGACATGCAATCCTGAGAAATGGATACCTGAGTGGTGATGGGAGCACCAGCCATCTACAGCAGGATGTAGAACATGAATAAAGGACAGGAAGCAAAGACATAGAGGTGGAAGTTGGTTAACAGATGGGGGAAAAAAAAAAAAATCCAGGAAGGCTAGTGCAACCAGCAATAATGACAAAATGTAGCTAAGCTATGACAGGATACAATAGGAACCAGGAACTTAGTCAACATGGAATCATAATCAACCCTAATTCATTTAACATGAATTAAGTGCAGTCATGAATCAACAACAAAGAAAGTTTATTTTTGTAATCTTTCATCAAAATTGTAATGCACATGAATTTTGTGCATGAATAAATTGATGAATTGCCAATTTTGGTTTTATGGTAACTTTACAGTTCTGGCCAATGCCAAAAAACTTATTACAAGTTTCATGTTACGTCAAATAACCAATAAATTGACAATATAAAAATTATCTTCTATTTTGTGTAAATAAATTAAACTAAAAATAACTAAATTAAAAATAAAATAAAATCACAATAAATATAAAACCAGCAATTATGAATGTTATAAGTGAATTTAGGCGTTAATAGATTTTGCAGCATTATTAAATTATTAGTGTTTTTAAAGATTAAATTTAAGTGAGCATTAGGTGACAGCAAAACTATATTTAATGAAGTCCTTTCCTACATTTTTTTACTGAATACCATTTCATCATAAATATGCTGCAGCATCACAGTTGTAAAATGGGTTGTGATTGTGAATGCTGTTCCATGTTGAAAAAAAAAGAAAATCACAATTGCACGTTTGATGGAGGAGCCCCAAATGATAAATTCAGCATTACACATACGGATATGATTGTGATCAAGTGATCCATTGAGATTTATTCATTGGCATTACCTGCACAGGTCCACCTCCAAGCTCATCGTCCAGCTGGGCAGCCAAGATGGCAGATGCCCCAATCTCATCTTGTGAGGAGTCCTTACCCTGCCTGTAACAGACATCATAAGCAAGTCAGACATCATAAGACAGCTTACTGAATTGTTACAAGAAAACACATAGCATGTCCTCCTGGGATTATGTCAGATGAAGCTTTAGATCAACTGTGTGAGATCAAGTCATACCAGATGTAGATGATGTGACCCTGTCTGCCTCCATGGCGGTAATTATACAGGATGATGTAACTGTCTCCTCCATAGAACTGGCCATAAGTAGAAGGTTCAACTGGAGCCTTGTCTGATCCTTCAATGCGCCAGATCTAAAGTATCAGGTGACATAAAATTAAAAATATTACAGTACCATCATTGTATTTGTATACACAACATATTGTGTGCCCTCAGGTCAAGTTACACAGCAGTGTGTGCTCACTCACTGACCTGTTTCTCGCCGTTGCCATCATCAATCATTCCATGTTGGGCGGCCATGGCTGGTGAATCATGCAGAGTTGAAGCATCGAATGGCACCTTCTCGATCTTAGCAATGCTGTTTGAGACGTAAGCCACACCCAGACCATCCGTCTGGTCCACATCACGCCAGTTTTTGAAGAACTGTTTGAATAGAGGTGTCTCGCCCAGCTCCGGGAGAATCTGAACCTGTGTGTGTTTTGGGTAACCCATTTTCTTAATGAATTCATCTGCTGCCTTCATGGCAGCCTTTCTCTCTTCCACATTGGCATCTTTTCCTATAAACAAACATTAATGTGTCAAAAAAGAACTCTGAATAAAGTAAAAAAAAGTCTCCTTTTGTTTTGTCGGTCAATACCATTTACCTTTCCAAACAAAGATTTTGCCATCTGAGCCGTGATCCAAGATGAAACAGTCGCTTGATTCCAGTGCACTCTGGGAGAAAGGGTTCTCAGCGGCCACCAGAGCAATCGTCATGTCTCCACTGGCATCAGACACCTAAAGTACAGGAAAACGTCAAGAAATTTAATGTACTTATGGTCTACAAGGGCTATTTATATATTTACATGGTTTAAATCCAGTGGCCACCTTATAGAGTTTGGCCATCTTCCTGTTGGAGGCATCAGCCTTGATATCATCAGACGCTCCTTCAGGCAGGTCTGGTTTTTCTCCAAGAACCTGCCAGAAGATAATTGGATAATGCATTTAGTGAATCTCTTTGTCAATTTTGAAGTTGAAGCTTTCTGTCTTTCTTACCTCCAACATTTTCTCACGTTCCACCCCTTCATCACACACATACACACGAGCGCGTCCACTGCGTTCATTGTCACGAATTCCCTTCGCAAGCTGAGTAGCTTTTAGCTTTTCAAAGCGGTTACTCTTTGAACCACACCATTGGTAGATCTCCTGTAAAAAATACACAGAGCAAACAGGGTTATTTTTTTGAAAGTTATATTTATGGGCATGTTTTGCCTTTATTAGGGCAGGACAGTAGAGAGCTGACAAGAAAGCATTGGGAAGAGAGGGGGGGGGGCGGGATCGGCAAAGGACCTTGAGAAGGGAAACGAACTCAGGTCACCATGAGCGTAGTTGCACTGTATGTCGGCGCACTAACCATGAGGCTATTGGAGCTGACAAACAGGGTTGTTTTTAAGTTTTTTTTTTACAATATCAATTCCCCTCACTCTCTTCGCACGATACTCACATTGCCCAAGTCCAGGATGAAGCAGTCTCCCTGGTTAAAGCTCTCCCAACTGACTGGCACTTCTGTTGCTCTGACAACACGCCGACCTTTGACCTGTAGCACACGTTGCACTATAACTTCATTGGTGACCACATGCTTGAATCCAGATGCAACTCCACCTTTCTGGAAAACAAAACAAGACGGAAATTAAACAAAACACACACACAAAAAACAAGACAATAAAAGCTAAAGAATATCAAACAAAAAAAATAAATCAAAACAAAACCGAAATGAAACAAAATACACACGCACAAAAAACAACAACAAAACAATAAAAGCAAATGAAAACCCAATCAAAACAAAACAATAAAGCAAAAGAAAATCAAACCAACAGTCATTGAAGTTTCATGTCTGGCAATATTACTATTCCATTCCAACATTTTTAATATTAACAATTAGTGGAAAAACATAAAGACATTTATATAACATTATGTATGTATTATACATAACAAATGTAATTTATGCAGTCAATGAAAAATTTGTTTAATCTTGGACATCCTTATTTGGATTAGTCACTTTTTTGTCACTTTCTATTTGTCCTGTTGACTATTGGGCCACTCACCATGTACTGCAGCCCTTTCTTAAAATATCCCAGAAATGCTTTGGACTCATGGCCTTGAACTTCACGGTACTGGATGGGTTTTCCACCCAAATAGTCATCCATCTGCACTGTGAAAATGGCAGCCGCCCCACTTTCATCTTGTGTGCAGTAGTCACCTGTTAATTGAGGGAAGAGCATCTATAAGAAATGTAACTGATGCATCTGATAACTAGCTGGTCTACATCAGTACTAAAATAAATGTCAGAACCTCTTTAACACAGCATTGTCCTCTTACCTAGCCAGAAGTGGAGGTCATACTGTAGGTTGCCAGAGCGTTGCTTGATAGTATTGAGGACCAGGTAAGCATCACCGGTGTAGAACGCTCCATAGAGGTTCTCAGGAACTGCCACCAAATCAAACTTCTCAATTCTCCACACTTGGAGCCCAGGTTCCTTGCCTGCTCGCTCAAACTCAGGGTGGTACACCATGCTGTCTAGAGAAACAAATACACAAACACATTGTTTATTCAAACTGATGCAAATGGTGCATTTTACCAACATTTGTGAGAGATTTATAAAATTGTTTACTGAATTTCCTTAGTTTGCACACTCCTAAAGATCTTAAATCCACATTGCAGGCGCACAGTAAAATAAACCCAGTGAACTGGACTATAAAAAAATCCAGTGGCTGGGAGTTTCCTTCTGTGGTGATGGACAATTGGGCTGGATTCAGGAAAAAGGAAGCACTGTGACTAATGCTGTTGGAGTGACAGTGCCAATGGTGGACACAGCCTGACCGTATCATTCAGAACACTAGTCCTCGCATACAGTTGCTCGCCAGCACTTAATGTGACAAGGGCCTCCGAGAGGGTGACCATGTCAGCTGAGCTTACCACCCACTTGTGGGGTGGGGAAATGGTGAAGTTTGGGATGTTTTAGACATGAGTCATTCAGAAATGAGACGGTAGCTTTGTAATTCTTTTTACTGACCACAAGACATTCCTCAGAGAGAAAAGAAAGTATCCATCCAAGAAGGGTGCAGTGTTTACCAAGGATCAATATTTACCAAACATCCATCACAATTAACTCAGAAGTTGTGGTTTAGGATTTTTTACCATTATGAAACACCAAACCACAACTTCTGAGTTAATTGTGAAGATGTTTGGGCAAACACTGTTTGGAATTGGAACCAATGACTACAAAAAAGGAGAGATGAGGAGGACATGCAATTCCAAATATGGTGTTTCATGTTCCTGGTCCATTTTAATGATCTGCCTTATTATGCATTAAAAACTTTTTTGTTTTTGAAAAATATTAACACTTTTAATTAATATGTTTGATCAAAAGACAGTAAAGACATTTATAACATTACAAAAGTTTCAATTCACCAAAATTTGCTGGAAAATGATGGTACATGGTGTAAATATCCCTAAGAATAAGCAGCACAACTGTTTTCACCACTGAAAATAATAAAAAAATCTTTATTGTGTACAAAATCAGCATATTAGAATAATTTCTGAAGGATCATTTGACACAGAAGACTAAAGTAATGGCTACTGAAAACTTACCTTTGCCATTACATTAAAAAAAAAGAAAAAAAGAAAACAGTTATTTCAAATTGTAATAGTTCTTCACATCATCAACCTTTACTGTAATTTTGGTGCATTTTTCCAGCAACACTTTTAAGTTGTTAAAGGTATTAAAAAAAAAGTAATTTACAATAGAGGATATTATGGCTATACGATAAATAAAAGTGAATTTCTCAACAATCATCTCAAGAATACAATATAGGTTATAAATTAAATATGCAATATTAACTATAACATTGATTGGAAATATCCAATATCAACTAATTAGAGATAACCAATATGGTACCGATATATTTGCAATAATTAGCCATTAAGCACATTGTCTCTCATAATCTCTAAGCACATTACACCAGAAATCGACCATATATTCTCTCTGCACTCATGAAAGACTAGACAAAGTCCCAGGCCCAGCAATTAAGCACTGCAGTAGAACTGTATAGATACAGTTGTCAGTCACCATGCATTCACTCACACCTCCTGTAATAGATCAAACTGCAATCAGGCAGCACATGCTTCACAATCAAGCATCTATTTTAAGCCAAACATAGGCGTGCTACGAAACAACTTCTTTATAATGAACTTCAATAGACCACCATTTGCTCTATTTCAGCTGTTGTTCAGTACCATTTGCTCGATTTCAGCTGTTGTTCAGTACCATTTGCTCGATTTCAGCTGTTGTCGTGTCAGCCTGTACACCAAAGTCTATGCCGTGTGATCTGGAACTGATCTCCAAATGTTTTGATGTGCCCAAGTACATAAAGGGACATTGTAACTTCTGAAATGTCTTCTGAACACAAAGCATCAGTGTGAGAGAAAGGCTAATTAACAGAACATTGTTTCACGCAAATGACTGATCTCAGTCTCTAATATACTGCTCTGGGTTACTCCCTTGAGACATGCATGAGATATTTAGCATACAACAGGCTATTCTGAACTAAATACATCCTGTATGATATAGCTGATGAGGATGCCGCTAGTCCGCTAGCCCACAGAAGACTATAAAAAGACTAGGTCATGTGACATTTGCTTACGGGTCAAAATGGGAGGGAGATGTTTCTGGGAAGTGTCTGTATACACTCTGAATAGGCCTTAATAAAAAAAGCAATAGGATGTATACCAAGAATACCATGAAATGAAAGTTCACCCTATGTATTTTTCTTAATGCATGTTGTTGATCTTATTGTGAATGATTCATCCATGCATGCTTAAATCTTATTTACAAGTCTTGACTTCATAATTGTTTTTTTTTAATATCAAAATGTCACAATCTGAAATTCCGGAACTTCCGGAACTTCCGAACTGCCTCTATCTAAGCAATAACTGGTGGAGAAAACCAAGTCCCCGCCCAACATTTTTGTTCTTTTTTGATAACAAGAGATTCAGTCAGAAAGAAGAATTATGAGTGGGCTGGTACCAAAAAACTTGAAAAAGGTGTTTCTTGTGGATTACTTTTTATGTTTTTTGGTGGATGTAGTATGTCTGGGAATATATTTATGCTGTACGCCTGTATACCTAAAGTACATACTTCAATAGTAAAGCAGTAAGATTGTCACTGAATTCAGAAATGTGGTAAACTAGACAAGCTCTTGTTTCCTCACAGTTCTAGGAAATTCTGAATGCAATCTGAACAAGTTCAGACATTATGGCCCTCTGAAAAATGTGACATAAATCTGCAGTGGAAATGAATACATGCAGTGGTCCTGGATCTGTTAAAACGACCAGAATATACTTACAACTTGATCTTAACCTAACTACTGTGTATTATAAAATAATTCAAGTATTTTGACATGATCCTCAGTCTGGAAGAACTGACTAAATCATCTTCCCTTTTCCTGGAGAAATGCCTAAATGAGAGGAACTCCTGGGGTGACTCGGTTTTTCCATTTAGATATTTCTTCCTACATCTTTTACAAGCAACAAAGCTCCTTAGATAACATCTTAGCATGGAGTCAACATTAATTCTAAGCCTCTTTCAAGCTCCTGACTGCACCCCGTGTTTACCCAAAGAGAAAACAGCCTAACCAGTGACTGCACTGACTGTGTTTTATAGCCAGGCCCCATATTAAAGTACAAGACTCTCAAGAATTGTAAGTTTGTATACAGATGAACATGCAAGCGTTCAAAGTCCGAGCTATAAAGGGTGTCAGAGGGTTTCTATCAGATTGGTGTGGCTGATACTTCCTTGTCTAGTTCCACCAATTTAATGTCGAACAGCTAACAGAACACCTTTCTAGAGAAATTCAAGAAAGCAAACACATGCAATGCAGCACAAATGAAATTCTGTGAATGTGTTATGAATCTAATGGTAGTGTCACATGACAATGCTGGTTTTGTAATGCTATATGACATAATAAAATATCATTTGATACAATCCATTGTGCGTTACTGTTCTTAAATATATTCTTGAAGACACTGACATGCGTTTCTGAGTTGCAGTAGATGATGAAGTACATAAAATCTGTGGCATCAAAAAGCTCAAAAAGATTACTCCTCTCTCCTTTCTGTGGAGGCACAGTATGACCTACTCTCACAGCCCTCTGTTATTCTTGTAATCACTAGGTCTGTGTGTGTATAGGTGTGTTTGGAATAGAACACCCATGTAGAAATGCTAATATGTTATCAGTCTTTGTGCTAGTTATATACCTGGCTACAGACTGCATGAAACAAACTGATTTGATGTTTTATGTTTTCATTTCAAGCTAGTGTTTTGCCGAGGTTTCTGTGATGGTTATATTTAGGGGTGGAGGTAGGGTTACACCATAGAAAATATCATTAACCTGATGAAAACCGAAAAACAATGATATCCTCACTAATATAGTGAAACACAAATGTGTGTGTAAATCTATGGTTCCACGAAGAACATTTAACATCCATGGTAACTTTCGATTCCACAAAATGTTCTTTAGATCTTTAAAATGTTCTTCACACCGAAGAAGAGCACACTTAAAGGTTCTACAGTCAACCACAAAGGTTCTTCTATTGCTGCAAAAATCACTTTTTTGTATAGTATTCTACAGATTTGTTTGGTGCCGTCTGTAGCCAGGAAACAAGAGTAAACAACTTCATAGCTGTCATAAACATGACTTCTGCTGGAAGGTTGCAGCAGTTTTTGACAAACACTGAAGATGTTTCCAGAGGTGATGTGGAGCTACTTCCTCTTTCGCTACAGCATCTTTACCACAAAGTTAATGTTTGTCTCAGTTGGGTGTGTTTCTATGGTAACAGATGATAAATGCACACAAGGGTCTGATGATGAGTAATCAAAAGTGGAACTATTACAGCGCATGAATTCAAATCTTTTAAGTTCCTATAATGGCCATAGCCCTTTTTGCATAACACCAAAAGTAGTCCAATATGTTTGCTCTAGCCATTTTTTCCACTCAGCTCAGGTTGAAGCAAATGATAAATCGACCCAAATATCAATATAGTGGACTTACTCTTCTAAATGCATACGTGACAGCAGGTCAGAGGCGTCCTGCAGACTGCGCACAATTTTACCGCATAATAAAAAGGCGCATCCCAGAATTCAGAATCTCTCCATATATGGCTTTGTTTGATGAGCAGTTTCAGCGTTCAATACGAAAACATAAGTTTTGTAAAGCACTGCGATACACAGTGGTGTACGGCCTACACATGCAGAAACGATTTAAATGGCGATGTGTTGGAGTTCTTGGCGTGTCCCGTAAGAAAGTGTCACTCCAGTGGAAACATTACGCACACAAAGAGACGCCTGTGTGGAAAGTAACTGTTCAGCGTTGTTTCCAGTGAATTAAATCGTCACATTTCAGCTAACGTCAATACTTTGTGGCTGAGGAGGTTGTTTAAAGGTAAAAATTGATGTAGGACTTACCTATAGTTGAATGACAGGAGTTTGTCTATAGCGGAGTCACAGTTAATGCTATTGCAGAATATTGTGTCTGGGCAGGGCAACACCCCTCTGATTCAGACAGACTGCTCAAATAATCCTCATCAGGGCAGGGGGTGATTCTGGCATTTAAACCACTCCCCTCTGACTACGGGACAAGGCAAATCACTGCCACCTACTGCGCCACGTGGATACTACGCTCAGTGTTTTCCTACACTGACAATTTATCATCGTAACCCTAGTTACCTCCAAAATACCATAGTTACTAATGTTTTATTACACACTCGTCTGTGTGTTACTTTCCAGTCAGTGTTTTTGAGCATTTTTAGTGACTGAATACTAAACGATGTTTTCATTTTGTAAACTAGAAAATAAATTATTTAATAATATTTTCACGTGATGGAGAGACCTTATTTGCCTTCCATCACTGCTTTACTGTGTTGTTCGTGTTGGTTTTGCTTTAAAGTATTTCTGATCCAGCTGAGTGGGCGTGGCAATAAGTGTACTCGAGAGAGAAAGTGCTCATTTTAATGTGTGCATTGCGAATGATTGCAAATGTTTTGATTTATCTGTTTCTTTAATTTGCATTATTATTTGTATTTATTTATTTAGACACTTGTTTCTAAATCTCATGTATAAATCATATAGTAAGTCAAGAGTTTATTTTATTTTATATTATAGAAATGGTATGTTACAATTTGTGAGAGCGGGAAAAGGTGTATTTGTAAAACGCAAGCCTCAGTGAATTGGAGGGGAGTTAGTACTGTTATTAGTATTTAGCAGCTGTTTTTATATTAATCTGTGTTTTAAGCTCTTAAACCTATTTGTTTGCACGTTTTTGCACATCTGCTCTAAATAAACATCTTTTTGGACGCCACTTCGCTCCGGTGTTTGTGAAACTCCTTGTCAATTTGTTGCTAAAAGTTGCTAAATGAAGTTGTGATGTCATTGCGCGATGACGTCATCGCGTAATCACGGCGCAAAATTGTCACACCATCAAATCTCAGCAAAAAAATATATTTTATCAGAGGTGTAAAGTATTGGAGTAAATGTAGCTACTGTACTTGAGTATCTTTTTAGATACTTTGTAGTTGTACTGAGTATCAAAGATATTAACAACTTTTACTCTCTTCTTCACTACATTTTTGATTGAGTATCTGTACTCTTTACTCCACTACATTTGAAATGAGTGTTGCAGTTACACGTTACATTTTGCATAGTACCTAGCTTTTCTGCAGCAGTTTATTTCTGCTACGAAAGATGTGATATCGCCAACTACAGCGCACTGAAAGAACTATATCCTGTGTGTTTTGCCCTTACTCACCCAAACTTGTCAACAAGGCTACTTTGCATGAATGCCAGATCCTCAGCAAGTAATTGTGAATTACAGGTGCTTTAAATATAATGATATGACTGCAGCTGGCAATGAGGCTGAAACCAGCACATCCAGTGCAAGAAGACGTTGACGTTTTAATTAATTTTTTTATTATTTAATTTTCTTTATTTGCAATTTTGAGGTGTTCAGTTTTGTTTTGGTTTTAGAAAATAAACGTGATTGCTCTCCTCACAAATCAGCTCTTTCTTGTTTTTCTTACGTGTTCTCTATGCCTTGTCTTGGACTTTTATGTCACTTCCTGTCTCCCGTGGTGTATGTAGACAGTTTGTATCTTATCTTGTTAAGCTTGTTATGGTTGTCTGTTTACCCATCATTCTGTTCTTTGTTCCCTTTGGTTTTGGTTTATTGTTTGTTCTAGTTTTTCCATAAAATACCTGCACATAGACCTCTGCCTGTTTTCCCCAGCTTCTCCACAACGTTGCAGTTTTTGACTGGCATGTCTTTTTGACTAGTGCATCTTTGAGCCTATATTTATAAGTAAAATACTTAAGTACTGTTAAAATCAGATACTCTAAGACTTTTACTCAAGTTGTTTTGGAATTGGTGACCTGTAGAGGAGTAATTTTCACTGTAAGGTATCTGTACTTTTACTCAAGTATGGTTTTCAGGTACTCTTTACACCTCTGTATTTTATATATGTTAATTTAGATTTGTTTGTAAAATAATATGCATAATATAATATTAAAATATAAATAACTGTATTTTAAAATACATTGAATTATTGAACACTTACACATTTTTGAATGATAACAATTTAATTTTTTATTTTTTTTTATAGCTAGTAAACTAATAATATAACACATTCTCAACAATTATGCTTGAAGCAGTGTATTAGTAGTTAGTATGCTACACTCCAAGAAAAGGCTGTAAAAATAGGGCACAATATGTTAATATGAAATAATTTTCCGTATTGGTTTTTTACCTGCATTTTAAATTATGCATTGTGTTTTTGGGTTACAGGGTTACAATGGATAATGGAAAACGTCCTGGAAAATTACTAGTAGCCTATCTTTTCCATTTTTCTTACAGCATACTAACTGATCAACAATCGCAAGAACAAGCTACTAACAGAGTGTAGCCTAAATGAACAGTTATTCAATTATTCAGTTAATATCATTATTATATTGAAGAATTGCAAATAGCAGCTAACTCAATTCACGTGATGGGTGGACTGCTAGGCATCTTTGGTTTTCTTTTTGTGTAATTTGGATGGAAAATGTCACTTATCAAAAGTTGCTAAAAGTTGCCAAATAAATTTTAAAAAATTGCTAAATTTGTTGCTAGGTGCTTTTGGAAGAAAAACGTGCTCGGGTAGTCTGAAAAGTTGATAAAGTTGGCAACACTGAATACAACCGTCTACAGTATAGAACAGAAGCTCAGTGCATACAGTTATTGCTTGGCCAAATGCAAAGAAATGTAAATATATATTAATTTGTATTAATGTTTAAATATAATGTAAGCATTTAATACTAAATATATTATATATACTTTAATACATTATATTTAATAGTCTGTAAATATAGCAATATGCCAGGCTCACTTCCACTTTTTTTTTAAGAGCATGCAAGGATGAAACTAGTTGAATGCACTATAATTTGACATTTTGAATGAATGTCATTTACAATTTTAATATAGCCTCCCTTTGGTGGTGGTTGGGGGGAGTAAATTCAGCAAATATTCATATATTTCTGTTGTGGTTGCAATATTATAGACCACATTTTTAATTAATTGTGAGAATGAATTATGTATTACTGAACTAGACTCTAATTTAAGAGTATTGATTGGCACGTTAAACACGTCTTCTTGTTTTGTTTTTAGCCGCTAGATGGAGACATTCGCCAACATGTAGGATTTTTCTGTGAAAATGAATTTGCCTGAACTTTTGATCCCCGACCTCGACAATGACCCCGAGTAGCATAGATGCCTCTCTTTCTGTTTGAGGATGAAAGGGGCATCAAAACTACATCAAAATGAGCCAGTTGTCTCAACAACAGTCTCTATTAGTCTCTATAACCCAGAAGAAGCTGATTGTCAGAATTGACTATAAATACAAGCCACAATGAATCACATTGGTGAGTCGGATCCTGCAATGACAACCCAATGATTCATTGAACCGAGAAATGCCAGATTCGTGATAAAGAAAACCGATGAGTGATCAATGACAGCTGAAGAGAACCTAGGATGTGGTTACTAAAATAGCCAACTATACAGAAATGTTAACAAATAAACTGAAACCTACATATTCCTTGAATTTATTCAATGACATTAATATACAAATCATTTGATTTAACAAATACCATTTTTTAATTAAATCATGCAAACCTTTCAGCCTAAAGATGTTAATTAAATGCAATAGTAATTTAATTTAATTTTATGTAAATGTGAAATATGTTTAGGTTGTAATAATTACATTTTATAAGCTGAATCATGTCCGCAAAAAATAAGCAGTGACATTAAACAACAATAAATCAATGAAAATAAATCCTACCGATGAAACTTAATTGGAAAAAGTGTAATTAACAGTTTGAGAAAATTTAGTGGAGTTACGCCAGGGACCACGTAATAACCGAATGACCTAAAGATTCACTGAATCGGTTCGAACCAAATGACTCGGAATTTCCATCAACAACCCTAATGGACGGCGGCCAGCCCAGAGCCCAACTTGAGCCAGCAATGTAAAACCTAAGGACATGTGGGTAAACTATTTATGGAAGTAACTATAAAAGATTATAGACGCGCATTATCGTAAACTTCTAAGTCCTGCTAAATTCATTATGTGCTTCAGTACGGTATAATTATTTAGACGTTCTGCTCTTTCCTCGCGTTAGTGGGAGCGGAGCTCTGGCTCCAGTAACCGGGCTGTGGCGCCAAAGTCATGACAGACAACATCAAAACTGCTGTTGAAAACCGCGGGAAAATGAAGGGGATCTGAAAGAGGCTCTTTGTGAAATCCTCCGCTGCTGTCGCCTTATTGTCTGTCAGATTTGCCGATCTAGCGACGGTGTCTGAAACGTTTCATTCTTGAGAGCAGGAAAATATGATGTGATTTAATCTTTGAGCCTCCACCCGCTGTTTTCAGTATCAAAGGAGCAGTAACGCTTCACTGAGGTCTCTTAATATCTGTGGCGAGAAGACCAAACCAGACTTACCAGAAGAGCATTATAGATTTGTACGCTCTAGAAAAGTAACTAGAGAGTCTTCAAGAACCTCACTTTTTAAAAAAAATTTGTTTATTTTTACAGTAGACTCTTTCACTGCATAAATATGGTGTTCTTTCACTATCAACACTTATAATGGAGTTTCTCAGAAAGCTAGATCAGACTGCTTTAAATCATCATGCTCTCTCTTTTTCAACACAGCACAGACCAGTCTTATCTTGTGTATAAGGATATCTTACATAAGACAGGAAATCAGAGGACAGGTATGGCTTCCACATGAAAATATTGCTTTTGGCACTTGAGGTTACACAGAAAGCTCTTTGTTGCGCTCCAAGAAATACCTCACAGAGGCAGGCTGTGTTTATGTAGAGGAATGGATAACCTCAGGTTTGTGTTATTCATAAACAATTGCTTCAAGTGTGGCCTGTCAGCTGAAATTATGAGTGTTTGGAGCTTTATGTGGTTTGCTTAAGAACATCATATATTAGGTTTACACATTTAAAGTATTTGTAATGCTGATTGGACTGTGTATGTGCCCACTTGTTTTCTGATGCTCAGGCAAACTTTACAGAACATCCTATAAGAATGATTTTTTTTGTTTTTGTGAACAGCATGAGTTTTAATAAAATGTTCATAAAGTGATCAAACCGATTGGATTTTATTCATGAGCTAGAATTGATATATTACTTTTTTCCTTTAAAGGAGTTCAATTATGCAAATCCTAATTGAGACATGCTTATCACTGTCAATAGAAAAAGATTAATTTTCATAAAATGCATTTTAAACTACCCAGATAGTTTTTCTATGAACTTGTATTGGAAAACAGCAGAAAAGTGTCAGAGAAAATCGCAAATTGGAGACGTTTTATGGCAGGATTGGTCAATTAGTTCTGTTTACTTGTACTTACAAGCCAACACAGTTTGTTCACTCCAGTGTTATTTTAGTATTTTTAATTGAGATACTATTATAGTTTTTATGCATATTTTGAATATTTTTTATTTTTATGTTTTTTTGTATTCTGCTTAGTTTTAGGTAAAGTTTTGGTAATTTTTTTTTTGTCATTTTTATTTATTTGTATATTTTATTTATTATTTTTAATTAAAAAAGGCTATGTACTTTTTTATAAATATTTATTTCAGTTTTAGTTATTTTAGTACATCAAGTTAAACTAAATGAAAATGAGAAATAATGCCGAGCTGAATAATATATAATAAGATTACATTTTTCAGTTAATGTTCATTTGATTTCAGCAAACATGTTTTTTATTCAACTACTAAGTTCTACGCATTTACTTTTTTCCCCCTCAGTTTCAAAGCAAAAAGTTGCTGAATGTGAGGTAATTTCTTTCATGGCTACAAAACCTTTGAAATAATATTTTCATCACTTATTACTTTTCCAACTTTTCTCAGACATCTTCCTGCTAAATTAAGACAGACGACTGTGTACTCGGGAAACGGAGGCTTATCTCTGCTGGCCAATTCAGTTATTGGCAGAACAGTCTACTTTAACCTTTACAGCACATGTCCACATGACCATAATGAAATATCGTCTGGATGTCGCAGGAGCATTTAATCAATTAAACATGTTTATGAAATTAGGAAAACTAACCGCGTAGAAAGGAACTCATTATCTCCTGTCCTGTGGGACGGAGAGTATCCTTTCCATCCCTCTGATTCCTTGCCCAACTCTCTCTCCCTTTGTCTTGAACTCGGTCACTGTCTCTGGTACAGTTGAGAAAGTGAGTCCATGACTGAAACATTTCTGTTTATTATTACTGTTGAGACAGTTCCTTCAAGTAACACATACTTTAAAACAAAAGCCAGCTTTATTCTTGATGTATTGTTTTTTCCCCCCTGTAATCACAAACGTCAGTGATGTATGGGGTCTTATGGCAGCGCATGCAAAGAGATGTGTAGAAAATTCTCAGTTTTTCCAGAAAGGATTGTGTGTGTGTGTGTTTTAAGTTCTCTTTCAACAAGCTCATCTCTGTTTGGATCTCCAGCGTGTTAGAACAAATGTCCACACTGACACGTATTTAGCGTTTCAACATAGATCAAAAGAAAACGCTTTCACTCCACTTCAAAGCCTTTCTTTCAGTCAGAAATCTCTCAATAGCTGGTTTGACTTTGACTTTTTAGGGAGGGCATAGAAGAAAGTTGGTGAACTGCAAAACTCTCAGCCTTTTTTCAAGCAATGCCGCTTCTCCAGTTTTTCAATAGGTTAACTGTGCTGAAGCAACGCCAACACAAACTGTTGCAGAGCTGCATAAGAACTTGTTCGCGTCTTTGATAAATGAAAAGACCTAGCCGTGACTGAAACTGAGTATGTGGGAGTATACTGTATGTTGATGAAGTGTGCAGGCACTTCCTTCACTTTCTTGCAACTAAAGAGACTCAGCAGTTTAGAAGTCCTAGTTTGAATAGAACATGAATGTGTATGTGTACTTTGTGATTTGTGACCCTGGATCAGTTCTGAGCAGCAAGCTAAAATGTTTAGGTTATGGAGAGCATTGTGAAGGTTGGCAAGTGGTGTGTTAGTGACATTTGTATGAGGCAACTTGGAAATTATGTGCAATTGTGTCCATTTCATTTATGAAGCACATTTATGAAAATGTCTTTGTACAGTACATGTATATACAAACATCTATCCATTCTCCAAACCACTTGTCTTAAGTAGGGTCGTTTGGATGCTGGAGCCTATCCCAGCGTCTTCTGTGTGTAGAGTACAGTATATACACACTACTAGAAGTTTGTGGTTTGTAAGATTTTTAAATGTTTTTGTAAGAAGTCTCCATGCTCACCAAAGCTGCATTTATTTGATCAAAAATACAGTAAAAACCGTAATATTTTCCAAATATTGTTACATTTGAACTAACTGTTCTTTATTTTAATATATTTTAAAATGCAATTAATTACTCTGATAGGAAAGCTGATCTATTCCAGTCTTCACTGCCACATGATCCTTCAGAAACCATTCTAAAATGCTGATTTGGTGCTCAAGAAACATATTATCATAATTGAAAATTGTTGTACTACTTAATAACCTTGTGGACATGTGATTTTTTTTGTTTGTTTTTTTAGTAGAATGTCTTTAAAGTCACTTTTGATGAATTTAATGCATCCTGGCTGCATAAAAGTATTCATTTCTTTAAAAAAAATCCTAATTACCTCAAACTTTTAAACAGAAATTACATAAATAGAATATTTGATTTATTGTTTTGCATGACCTTAAAAAATAATTCAAATTATGTAATTCAAATTATGTACTTGATAAACTCATATCTAACCCTATTTAGCAGTAAATTTGTATAGATTTTTACTATAAATGTGACAATTGATGATTAATGAAATGCTACATTCACATTCGAGGGTTGAAAAACTAGCTATATCAACCATTCCTGTTTGAGTCCCCATATACATTATTCCTGTGTGGCTTGCCATTAGATTTAATTGCTATTATTATGTCAAGAATTTTGGTCAATGTCACAATAAATAGCCTCCCTATAGTATAGAAAACATGTATAAAAATGATTGATTGCTTGCTCTCGAGTTTTTCTTCATTCCATTGTCTTGACAAACTGGTCCGCAATGATTTAACAACATATGTGAGGGGTAGACAGAGGATTTAGCAATTCATCTGTGCAAGTTTTTCAAGCATCAGGGCAATCTGAGTTCACCATGACTGCCAACAGAAAACAGACTCAAAGAAGCAGCTAAATTTCCTTCATAATGCATCGTTTGTGGCCAATTCTTCCAAACCACTTTATTGTATGTGCTCAAAAACAATAGGACCTTTTGAAATCTACCTAAAATGTGCTTGTCTTCCCTCCATCTCTCTTTGTCTTACAGTTCTTGATGCCAACCCTAGGGTTTGCTGCTAGACTTGGCTCCCATTTAGAAGTGGTTTTGTGGTTGAGTTTGAAGTTCTTTGAGTTTCATGATGTTCTTCCCGTAATGCCATTTCCGGATGGGCTCAGAAGTGAAGCATAATGTAACTCTTAATTCAACAGTCTTCTCCTAATCTGGATCAGGACTCCAGGGGATCAAGTCATCAATATAAATAAGGTTAGCATAAAGTGATTTGTTCATTCACATGTGTAAACAAAAAAAAAAATTGCCCAACTGGTTTCTCAACTCGGCTCCATTTGATGAGGGACACGCTTGCTTCAGAGTCTCAGAAGTTTCCCAATGTTTCTTTCATGAATGTTCAGTTTATGGTTTCATAAATGTGCAGGGTTGTGTGGAGTCATTGTGTAGGCCAGTCGCATTACTTCACTTGGCATCATAAAGAAGGGATTATGGTGGACTGCATCTCCACCAAGGGCTCCGTTCCCCCTCAAAGTGCAGTAAGACATATTATTTGCGTCCCACATCACCGGTTGTGTTGATGCATTCAGACGGCGCAATTTTCATGCAGCTAATTTGTTCTCTGCAATGGATGCTCAAGCAGTACACAACATTCAAACCTGTTTATACAAATTTCGGTTGCCAGTGCCTTTTCTGGACACCACTGTGGGCTTTTTCCGCCAAAGATTTAGCTTGATCATAGTCATTTTGTGGCCATACTGTAGCAAATGTTCAATCTGTTTGTTTGTTGGCTTTTTAAACAAATGAAGACGTCTGCCGCTGCCCACTAAAACGGGGAAAAAAGGCAAAGCATGTTAGGCAAACGCTAAAACAAATTAAAAATGCATGTTGAATGTGTTTCCAAACCAAAAAATATAATGAAGTGGAGCAGCTCAGCTGGGCTATAAATGAAGGGAGTAATCAGAGAGAGACAACACGGCACGGGTTCTTTTTTCAGTATATGCTGAATGTTTACTATGTTGGAAAACCGCTGCTTGTTCATGCCTCTTTAAAGCTGTCTTACAGGGACTGATTTAATCACGTCCCCGCGGCATGGAGCTTCGCACACAGGACGGCCACTAATGATGGGACCTGCTCCACTTCATCAAAGAAAGTGTTTCTCTCTCTCTCTCTGTCTCCCTGTCTGTCTCGCTCCACTCTCCGAGGAGCAAAGATTCAATCCATTAAATATAGACCAGAGCGGTCACACAATGGAGAGCCTTTTCTGACACTCGCCGTTCGACGTTGGATTATAAAATCAGTCTGAAATCTACATCTAGCATCTCAGTGTTCAGATCATTGATGGGAAAAGACCATCTGCTCACACGGGCCGCAACTATAAAGCAAATTTCATTGGGTTTTCTGGCCCTATTACCACTCAGATCCATCTGATTCTGTTATCCACCAGAGAAGGTGGGGAGGATCAGATCAAAGCCTCTGTGGAAGGAGAGAACCTTCTTTGTGAAAATCTGTCTCAGCATTGCAAAGCCAAAGAGATGAAAGCAAGATTAATAGAGGTTGACGATAGCCACTGACACATTCAGAGATGACGCAATCAAATAAACAACGGCTTAACATTCAATACAACCAGCTTAGAGAAGATCTGTGCCGTATATTCCTGAAGAAAAAACGAACGAGTCCAAACACAAGCTAAGTGTGAGGCATAAACATACATCACTATTCACAATGAATTAATAATCACTTCCCGCAGGATCTTCATACCCCTCCTCCTGCTCCTTCCTTCCTTCCTTCTATATCTTCATCCCTTCCTCCCTCCTTCTTTCCGCGGTCATAATCGGCGTCAGCATAACGAAAGACCCTGTGGATGGCGTTTCAGTTTAGCACTGTCAAACAATCCCAGCACTTAGCACTGCAGAGTGACAGCTTGTTCTGTTTCATCTCAGTGCCTTCATTGAGAATTCGAGGTGGCCTTGTTATAGGCCTTTGCTGTGAGTCAGCACATACACGACTGCTTCTGAGAACTCAAAACTAGTCCACTAGAGTGTCTTGTTTTGTCTTACCCTACTAAAAAAAACACAAAAAAAACAGCTTAAGCTGGTTTACTGACTCAGTTGGTTTCCCACTCTGGTCTGTGGCTAGTTTTGGAAGGGTTTTGGGTTCTTTTCAACTGCTCAGACTAGGAGACCAGCTGGCTATCCAGCTAAACTCAAACTTGGCCTGGCTGGGAGATTAGCATAAACCAGTTAACGTACCTCTATTATGTAATTTTTAAGGTTCCTCCTGCTAGTGTTTTGGGAGCCTTCTACAATATGTTTACATGCATGTAAGATCAAACAATGCTTTTCTTTTCTCAAAATATGTGTTTAAGTCAGTGCCGATAGCCTTGTGGGCAGTGCACCTATATTAAGTGCTGTTGCGCTACGGGCGTCCCTAGTTTGAATCCCAACTCAAGGACCTTTCTCGATCCCGCCCCCTATCTCTCTCCCACTTTGCATATACATAAATATACATAAAAACACTCGATAGAAATATATATAAACATCTATCGTTTATCATACTTTCAGTTTGAGATTCAGTGGAGCCAGCTGTTCCAAATAAACGGGGTACTGAGCCATCTTTCAAAAGCAAGTGTTTTGTGAATCCTGCGATGAACTCTCCGAGATTAGAGAAGCAGTCATCAGTAACATGAGGTGAGGGCGGGTCAAGTTGTTCATGGCCAGCCAACGTAGAACATAGCATTATGCAAATGTGTTACCATATGATGTGTAGACATCATGGAAGTGGGATTTAAATTACCACGTTTATCTGTGTGGAGTCTGTTCTTTCTTTTCGGAGACAATAACTTTACAACTTTGCAGATCGTTTGCATTCACATACAGCTACGTTAACCACTGCATGAAGCAATATTCGAAATGGCATAATAGGGCACTTTAATGCTGCAATGTAATCTTTTTATATTGTGACATACATCCAAGTAAAATGGATTAACGGAAAAAAAAGTAGGGCGGGACATGGAAGTCTGTTGTTGCACCGAAAGATCAAGTTTATTTTTTAAATTAATCATATGTATAACTGATCTGTTTACAGTAAGATGAATTTCCATTTCATGCCAACTTTAAGACCAGTTGTTGAGGGTTGTTTGATCTTAATTGTAGATTCTTGAAGATTTTATATATCGATAATGCATATAAAAGGCCTTTAATTTCATTACTAGAAATGCAGTCTGCTGTCTGTCTAAATGTTTATTTAATGATGTAAAAATTGAGTTGCTTTGAGAATAGGCGATTATTGTTCTCCTGAACAGTTCCATATGTCTGAGAGTGAACCGAGAGAGGACTATTGTCCTCCTTTTGTTTGGACTCAAATGCCTGGGCAAATCTTAAACACATTTGCTTGAATTAGAAGACGTGAATTGCAGAGATAGCATTAATTTGACATCAGTTCAATTAACACACAAATGAGCCTTTTTTTTTTGCAAACTGCAAGGTTTTACTTGAGTCGTTTTCCTGCTTTTGAGTGCTCGATTTCAGGGTTTGTCAACCTGACCTTAAAAGAAAACGAATCCCGGTTTCTTGATGCTTGTATTTTAGCAGTGGCTGACTAAATAGATAAGGCCATCTGATTTTTTGTTACCATGGTTGTTAGAGCTGTACAAGAACAACCTTCTAAATGTGGGTGGCATTTTGTCTTGGCCCGGGCTCTGTGGTAATGCTGTTTTGAAAGCCCTCACTAAATGTTGTGTTTCCTGTCAGTACACACAAACATTGCCCCAGTCCGAAACCATAGAGTATAATAAATCATTGTGTTCTTTCCAGACTGAGAGCATGTGGATGGCCTCTCTAGTGTTTTTCTGCTTGGCTAATAGGACACAGGATGAGCGTTTTTATTTTATGGATCTACATCAATTAGCCAAGAGATGTTACATGGACATGAGTCCTTAAAACCCATCATGTTCCCTCAGGGCCTTCAGACCTATTTCTTTTATATTAATTGTCCATACTTATCTAGGCGGTAGTTATTTTTTGCCGTAATGGTTCTAGTAAACACTAGTGCACAACATTCAGTGAAGATAACCATTCTGAGAAATAGAGTAATGGAAGTCCAGCAGAAGACTTTTAATGCAAGAGAGAGTTCCTTAAAAGGTATTTGGAAGTTGGTTGTGTGTGAGAACTCACCTTTTTGAGATCAAAATGGGTCACCTACGAGATTTGTGTAGATCTGGTGAGAAAGTGTTTTTTGAAGGGTGTCTTTTTACCGTACCATTAGTGCTAATTCAATTCTGTACCCGCTTGTAGTCAACCGATTTTAAACGCTCCAGTGTTTTTTTGCATGCACGCTCTGGTTTCGAACGATAAAACCACAAGTTTATTTATGTGTTTTTGCAGCGTTGAGTATTGTAGCCAATCACAGGCATCTCTGTGGCTCAAGGAATGGTCTGTTAGGAGTGTTTTTTGTTGGTTATTCAGAATCCTCTCTGAACCAATTTTTGTTTTCGAAAGTTTATAACGAGAGGGAGAGAAATAAAAGCATACACGGTGTAAATAAGAGATCGATTGTGTAGTTAGTCATTGATTATATCAGTAGTTTGTTTGTCTAATAGGACCAAACGTATACTGTTTCAGGAGTGACAAACGCAAGTGAATCCACTTAATTGTTCCGCCAGTCATTGCTATGATTGACAGAGATAACTGTAGCACTGGGCAGAATGAACTATCTGATAAGCTGATGTCAAAAATAGAGCTGTGAGGCCGAGTAACAAAACTACAACAGCAACAAGTCTGTGTTGGCTGAATATATTCAGCAGCTTCTACAATTACAGATAAAACTCAAAGCACTTTTTTTGGTGTGTCCTTTTTAAGGCACTGTTTAAAAAAATGCAGTTTTTATATTAAATCTAAAATATTTCATGCATTATTATTGAATTGTACTTGCTATACTACTTCAGTACAATACTAAAATTTGTTATAATAGTCATTTTATAATAAATTCAAAATCAAGATATGAAAACTAGGGAGTGGAAATGGCAACTAATTTCATGTAATTGTCATCTTAAATGTCATCTTGTTTTCAACCACGATTTTTGGCACATTTTTTCATGTCCTCTCCATGAATGAAAAATGAATCTTTAAAGTGAATTTTACTGAACAACTGTAGAGTTAAAAAAAAAAAAAAAAGAAACACTTAGGCCTATTGTATAAGTGTTTTTTTTTTTTTTTTTTTTTAAATACATTTGTTTTTTTTTCTGAAGGGGTCGGGGGTGGGGGGAGATTGCGTGTCTTTGTCACCTTTTTTCACCCATGATGAGTTTGCATCCCTGGAGTACACAGAGGCTCTGTTTCAAAACCTAGTGAGCTGCCTTGTAAGCCAAAATCCTAACTGAAAAGTAACTTAATAAATGACTGATTTGGAACATTCTACATAGAGCTACTCTGTTTGACATATGGCTAACAGCATAGTACTCAAATAAGCATAAATATGGTAAAATATATATTTTTTCAAGTAATGTATATGTGCTTGAAGGTTGGTGTGAGGAGGGGTAATGGTGCAGAACTCGCAGTCTTGCCACAGCTGGACTTGGTTTAGAGCATTTTCTCCTTCTCTGAGGCAAACTTCAGGGTGAAACAGAGGTGGCTGTATGCCAGGTGACGTTTGAGGGGGTCAAGTTTAGGCTTTGTGACCCCAGAATGATAAGGTGAGGGTTCAGGGAGAAGTCAGGAAGCCATTGTTTTCAAAAATTCCTGTTATTTGGTTATTCGATCCGGCCATGAGTGCGCAAGCTCCCCTGTAGCTACACAGGGAGGCCAATGCAGAATCAGATACAGTGGCCTCCACTAGTGAAAAATGCTTCTATTTGATTGCAATTTTTTTCTTTTTTCTTTACAAAATGTGTTGCAGGCATAGAAATTCGAATGAAAAGTTTAATTTTAAGTTTAAGTTTCATTTCAGAATGTCTTAGTTTTAGTTTGTTTTTGTAGATTTGTTAATACACTATTTAATATATACTATATATATATATATATATATATATATATATATATAAATATTATACACACTACTGTGTACAATACTACTTAATATTCAGCCAGCACACATTAAATTTATCAAAAGTGACAGTAAAAGAATTTAAGTTACAAAAATGTTATTTTTAACTTTTCATCAAAGAATCCTGAAAAAATATTAAGAAGCAAAACTGTTTCTTGAACACCAAAACAGCATATTAAAATTATATTAAAATTGGAGTTTTTATTAAGCTTTGCCATCACATGAATAAATGACATTTTAAAATATATTAAAATAGAAAAGTTATTTTAAATGAATATTTCACAGTACTAATATTTTTTACAGTATATTCAAATGCAGACCTTGTGAACAGGGCTTTTAAAAACAAAATTAACAAAATTTTACTGACCTCAAATTTTTGAATCATAGTTTAAATCAGAAAATTTATGTTCATAATTAAGTTTGTTTTTGAATCCCAGATTTTCAGAGTTGTCTCAGACTTTTGTACCCCTTTTGTACTACATCTGTGCTGCCCAACACTGATCTGCTTCTGAGAGAAACCAAATGTTTTACTCTGCAGTTGTAGCTGTAATTTACAGTTCTGCAAGTTCTCTTGGCAAGAACCACAAGCCATCTATCAGTCAGGCACATCGGAGAGAGCTGACGTCATGCTTCTGTGTGTACTGTACACGCAAGAGAGCAGATCCTGCTACATTGTCAATTCTGATTTTTACTTGCACTAATAACATAAATAGTGCATGCAGCTTTTCTGCAAAGACTTAAACAACATAAATTTAGCAATTACCTTTTTAACTTTTAGAGGCACTTAAAAGCTTTACCACCATTGGCTGAGGCTGAACACTTTCTTAATGAGCCTTTGTACTGTGTAACCTCTCTTGCCTTTTTTCTCATACTCTCTCCATCTCTCTCATTCTCTTTAAGTAACAGCAGACTGTTAGATCACAGATTATTAATACTAGCAAGCCTTCCTGCGCTGCAATTATAAGCTACATGACTGTATGAACCACAAACTTCTGTACAGCAAAATTCAAGATGGATGATGGTTCTTACTTCAGAACTGGTTGCTTTATAAAATAAATAAAAATATTCCATTTAACTTTTTTGTTAAATGCATTTGTTCTGGTCTTTTTGAACTTTTATTCATTGCATAGATAATGAACCTTTGTTGGTCAATCTAGATTTCCGTACTTAAGAATATGGCATAATTATTATTGGAAGCTCTGTTATGTTAATAAACATTTCAGCACTTTTCAGATATAGTTTGGTTTCCTTAATGACATTTAAACACAACTATTAACATATATTTGTCAAAATTTAGTCATAGTTATGTAGTTAAGCTGTTTAGAGAGTTCCGGCAATTATGATTGAATAAAAAGGAAAATAATTCTGTTTTTGTTTTAATTAACCAATTAGGTTGGTAAAGATGAAAGGCAGAGGGTGATAAACTCAAATCTCCAGTTTTGAGTCTTAGTACAGCTGATCTGGATTCAAGCCACAAAATTCTAAACGAGTATTAGTTAGCATTCTTGGAAAAATGTTGAGGTAGCATACAGACTCCACACATTGGCGTGTCCCAGCAGCCCCCTCCACGGTAGAGCAGTGTCTGTACATCAGCTGAACTGATCACCCTGCGGGCAGACGGGAGGGTCATCTGGGTGCAGGTTTGAGTAGATGAGGATGTGGATAATTAGCGCAAGGGGCTCTGCTGAATATGTAGCATCGCATTATAGATGCTGATGTGCTTCGATTGCATGGTGTTTTCTGTGTCAACAAGGTCTCTCTCTGTCCCCTCTTTATGTCTTTCTCTCTCAGCAGGTTGGTGACGGCACCATAAGGAGTCTGTGTTTCTGCACAAAGATTAAGTATGTGACGGTGTCTGTCGAGTTCATATTTCAAACCGGGAGACATCCTCAGTTCCTGAGAATAAACTCAGTAGGTTGTTTCATTTAGAGTTCAGTGTAAGTAATACCTAAAGGTAAAGTGTATTTTCCGTGCTATTAGCAGGACCAAATAGAATAGCCAAAAGAAGGATGAGTATTTGATCAAATTTGACATTATTACATTATTTAATTCTTCTTTTTAAACACTGGTCAGAAATCGTTTAGATTGAGATTAATTACCAGTCATTTTATTTCATTGACAGAAAAGATATAGTTTCAACCAAATATTTAAAGGATTTTTTATTTTTTATTTTTTATTTTTTTATTTATGAAGAATGTGTAATGTATATACATGTAGTGTTGTGAGTAATAATAACTGCTTTCAAGCAGGTTTCTTCAACATCCCTCCATTGTTTGGACAAACAGATGTCAGTTACACTGGCTCAGATGTAATGCTTAAACCAGAGAACTCCACCTGGGAATTCAGCCTACGAATAGCTGACATACGATGACTCTTCTCATTGATCTAGGGTAAAAAAAAAATACTTTTTTACTTTACACACGCATCAGCTGTAATAAAATCCTGTTGGTAATGCACTGGTAATTATGGGAAAAAATGAAATAGCTTTAAAATAGTGTTTAAGCCACAATATATTTATACTGTCCGTTGAGAAAAAGCAGATGCATTCAAAATAGCCAATTGCTCTTTTGGAGCTCTTTGCAACTGGCAGAGAAGTTTTTTCCACAAACCCTTCTTGGACCGTTTCTATGGAGGAGTCGTGCCACTTGAAAATAAAATGAAGGAATCAATTATCACTTTCATAAGTCAACAATAAAATTGCGAATAGATAAATCACTAAAGCTTTTTTTTGTAATTATGTGCAGTGATGGGAATAACTGCATTATAAATAAATACCGTTACTGACAATAAAACACGGCGTTACTATAATTTATGATAATATTATTATAATTTTATTTTTCAGTTCATCTGAATTGATGCACAGTGTAGGCTACCTGTATTTGACGTAGGCTACCGTAAACTTTAGTGTGAAGGCGCACGAATTGCCGTCGCTTTGTCTCACACACGCAAAGAAAGAAAGACACAGAGTGAGAGAGTCTTTCATAACATGCAGAATTGACGCGCTACATGTAAACGATATTCTTTGTTGTATTTTCCTGTCAAAATAACGCAGTTCCTTTTGAATTCTTCAGCTTTTAAGAACTGCCGGTTTCTCTGGTAGTGGGCGGAACAAATGCGCAAACGACAATCTCATTGGCCGGCGCTCACCTGGCTATTATCGTCCCTGTTTTGATTTCAGCAAATCAATTTGAGCGAACACAGACTATGTGATAAATATTCATGAATCCAGCAGTGTTACGAGTGTGCGTGGTTGTAGTTTAAATAGAAATAGTATAAATGAAAGACAGGAGAACGAAACGGCATCAACTCACTTATCGCACTTTATTAACTTAAGATCGGACAAACATCAAGGAGAACTGAGGACATTTATATGAACAGGAACAAAAGAGCAAACAACGTAATAGAACTCAGGTGGGGACAATGAATTGACAATCAACTAACGAGAACTGGAACCAAACCAAATAAGGACAACGGGGACTTCAGACGGGTAGACACGTGACAGTACCTCAGGTTGGCGCCCTGGAAGCCGGTGCAGAACAGGAATACAGGGGAGGCATCCAGGGCGTAACAGGAAGCACTTAGAGACCATGGCGGGTCAGGGGACTCCGGCGGCCATGGCGGGTCCAGGGACTTGGGAGGCCATGGTGGAGCAGGGAACTTGGGAGGCCATGGCGGATCCAGGGACTCGCCAGGGTGAAATTAGGGGTCTTTACTCTCTGGAAGGAATCTGGCGGATGTTCTGGAGGGATAGGCTCTTGGCAGCACTCTGGCAGCGCGGAGCTGGACGGAACCAGCGGAGACTCTTGGGGGCGCTCTGAAAGCGCGGACTCTTGGGGGCGCTCTGGAAGCGCGGAGATAGGGAGGCGTTTTCGTGGCGCAAGCACTGGGGGGCACTCTTGAAGCGCGGAGCTGGACGGAACCATCTGAGACACAGGCGAGCTGGATGGGACCAGCGGAGGCACAGGAGAGCTGGACGGGAACAGCGGAGGCACAGGAGAGCTTGCCATATTCCTTGTCGACAAGCTTGCCATAGTCCTTGTCGGCAGGCTTGCGGTGGCCACGAACGGCGGCGTGTTTTTCCCCGCTGACGGGGGGCTAGGGGGAGCCGCGGGGGGTGGCAGACTTGCGTTGGCTGTGGACGGTGGCGGGAATTCGTGGGCTGCGGACGGCGGCTGGTGAGGAGTCGTCAGGGATGATGACTGACGAGGGAGAGCCGCGGCTGACGGGTTGGTTCCTGGTTGGTTCCGGCTCAGGCCCGGACGCTTCCCAGACACCGAAGAATAGCCTCTCTCCAACACAATCCCGTGGTGTCTGGGAGGTCCACGGGACGGTGGAAAGTGGCCCCGAGCCGGAACATCTCAACGATGGTGGCGTCATTCAACGTCGCTGCCGCGGCAAGCTCACAGAACTCCCAGGTGTATTCGTAAAAGGGAAGATTCCGGAGGGCTAGGGCACCAACACTTTCCACGAATTCCATCCTCTTGTTCGGTCCGATCTTCTGTTACGGGTGTGCGTGGTTGTAGTTTAAATAGAAATAGTATAAATGAAAGACAGGAGAACGAAACAGCATCAACTCACTTATCCCACTTTATTAGCTTAAGATCGGACAAACATCAAGGAGAACTGAGGACATTTACAGGTGCTGGTCATATAATTAGAATATCATCAAAAAGTTGATTTATTTCACTAATTCCATTCAAAAAGTGAAACTTGTATATTATATTCATTCATTACACACAGACTGATATATTTCAAATGTTTATTTCTTTTAATTTTGATGATTAGAGCTTACAGCTCATGAAAGTCAAAAATCAGTATCTCAAAATATTAGAATATTACTTAAGACCAATACAAAGAAAGGATTTTTAGAAATCTTGGCCAACTGAAAAGTATGAAAATGAAAAGTATGAGCATGTACAGCACTCAATACTTAGTTGGGGCTCCTTTTGCCTGAATTACTGCAGCAATGCGGCGTGGCATGGAGTCGATCAGTCTGTGGCACTGCTCAGGTGTTATGAGAGCCCAGGTTGCTCTGATAGTGGCCTTCAGCTCTTCTGCATTGTTGGGTCTGGCATATCGCATCTTCCTCTTCACAATACCCCATAGATTTTCTATGGGGTTAAGGTCAGGCGAGTTTGCTGGCCAATTAAGAACAGGGATACCATGGTCCTTAAACCAGATACTGGTTGCTTTGGCACTGTGTGCAGTTGCCAAGTCCTGTTGGAAAATGAAATCTGCATCTCCATAAAGTCGGTCAGCAGCAGGAAGCATGAAGTGCTCTAAAACTTCCTGGTATACGGCTGCGTTGACTGTGCACTTCAGAAAACACAGTGAACCAACACCAGCAGATGACATGGCACCCCAAACCATCACTGACTGTGGAAACTTCACACTGGACTTCAAGCAACATGGATTCTGTGTCTCTCCACTCTTCCTCCAGACTCTGGGACCTTGATTTCCAAATGAAATGCAAAATTTACTTTCATCTGAAAAGAGGACTTTGGACCACTGAGCAACAGTCCAGTTCTTTTTCTCCACAGCCCAGGTAAGACGCTTCTGACGTTGTCTCTGGTTCAGAAGTGGCTTGGTAGCCCTTTTCCTGAAGACGTCCGAGCGTGGTGACTCTTGATGCACTGACTCCAGCTTCAGTCCACTCCTTGTGAAGCTCTCACAAGTGTTTGAATCAGCTTTGCTTGACTGTATTCTCAAGCTTGCAGTCATCCCTGTTGCTTGTGCACCTTTTCCTACCCAAATTCTTCCTTCCAGTCAACTTTGCATTTAATATGCTTTGATACAGCACTCTGTAAACAGCCACACCTTTCAGTAATGACCCTCTGTGACTTACCCTCTTTGTGGAGGGCGTCAATGTTCGTTTTCTGGATCATTGCCAAGTCCGCAGTCTTCTCCATTATTGTGGTTTCAAAGAACAAGAGATACCCAGAATTTATACTGTAGGGATGGTCATTTATTCAAACTCAAATGTAAATATTCTAATTTTCTGAGATACTGAATTTGGGATTTTCCTTAGTTGTCAGTTATAATCATCAAAATTAAAAGAAATAAACATTTGAAATATATCAGTCTGTGTGTAATGAATAAATATAATATACAAGTTTCACTTTTTGAATGGAATTAGTGAAATAAATCAACTTTTTGATGATATTCTAATTATATGACCAGCACCTGTATATGAACAGGAACAAAAGAGCAAACAACGTGATAGAACTCAGGTGGGGACAATGAATTGACAATCAACTAACGAGAACCGGAACCAAACCAAATAAGGACAATGCGGACTTCAGACGGGTAGATACGTGACAAGCAGCTCGTGAGTCCACTTTTGTTTATTCTTTTCTTAAATTAATATATAACAATGTTGAAGGAAAATTTTAAAGGTATTCAAATTGAAAGTATCACAGAAGTACAGACCTTATTATATGCTGATGATATGGCTAATATAGCAGATACAATTGGAGGGTTACAGAAACAGACTGAATTTGAGTAAAATGAAAATTATGGTTTTTAGAAGAGGGGGCTCTCTAAATAAGGATGAAAAATGGTATTTTTTTGGTGAACAGATTGAAGTGGTTAATTGTTTCAAATATCTGGGTATGTGGTTTACACCAAAATTGTCATGGTGGAAAACCCCACAACTTTTAGCAAGCCAAGGCAAGACAGCAATGCTTTCCTTGCTAAGGTTTGTTCGTAAACATAAAATCAGCTGCAATCAATCCTTGTATTTGTTTGATCGCATGGTTGCACCTATACTTTATTATGGATCTGAGATATGGGGTTTTGAACCAGTGGAGTGTATTAAAAAAGTAGAAGTGTGAGCAATGTAGCTGTCTTGGGTGATTTGGGTAGATTTGTATTGTTCACTTCTTATATGAAAAGATGTATTATGTATTGGATGAAACTAGTGTCTATGTCTAATCATCGTTATCCAAGAAAATGTTATAATATGCTTTTTCAATTAGATGAAGTAATGGTTGTACTTTTATGGTTTTTCTAGTGCCTGGGAGGCTCAAAGTGTAGGTGATATAAGAATATTTACAGCTATTCTTAACCAACGACTGAAAGAAAAAGCACATGAGGCATGGTATACAGTACATCAGTTTTGGAAAATAATAAGATAAATATATATTCACAATGCAAGTCGTCTTTGATACAAGACCGCTAAATTGTGTCTGTGTATAACATGCAACTGGTACGATCATTGTTCCTTTTTAGATGTTCAAGTCATAATCTTGCTATAGAAACAGGCAAATGGAGTAATACACCAATGGCAGAGAGAATCTGTAGTTATTGTAAGCTAACATCAAATATTTCTGTGATAGAAGATGAGAAGCATTTTTTGTATGATTGCTCCTTGTATGAGCATTTGCGTAAGAAACACTTAGGTGATCTTGTTCTTATCGGTGATGTTTGTATTGATGTGTCAAGTGTTTGTGATTCGGGGTATGCATGGAGATTGGCATTGTATGTATATATATATATATATATATATATATCTCATGGAATGAAGAAAAGATTATCTGCCATGTCATTATGATTTTGTGGAACTATGGGTTGAGAGGCCATGTATTCCTGAATAAATTTGAAACCCAGAAGCTCATTAATCCTTAGTGCGATTTATATTGTTATTAGTAGTAGAATTCGTAGTAGTTTTGTTATCTTATCAGTATTATTTTTAGGATTTTTTTTTTTTTTTTTTTTACAGAAACACTAAATGACAAACACCACCACCAGTCCTATGTTCAGTCAACATGACATTCATACATGGTTATTCTAATTACTAAAGTTCTATCATCATATAATGCTAAATTATCATAATATCATATAATATAATGTTTGACTGACTGATGCCAAGTGTGAGATATTAAAAAAAAAACTGTGCCATTTTACAAACATAAGCTTTATATATATATATCAGATATCAGATAATTAATATTAGTCTGGTGAGTAAACTAAAAAAAATTACAAGCCAATGGAGATTCTATTGCCAAGGTGTCCATAGAGGGTTGATAATATTTACAATAATCAATTGAATATGATAGGTGTCTCTCACATTGTCCCGCAGAAACATTAAAATAGTGTAGATTAGTGTACAATGTTTTATAATAATAATTTATTCTATTTAGTGTACATTTCATTCATTTAACATTTAATATTGGGGGCATCCAAGTTATTTGACATATTTGAAATTTTTTTTAAAAAGTAACACAATAGTTACTTTCCCTGGTAATTAGTTACTTTTATAATGATGTAACTCAGTTACTAACTCAGTTACTATTTGTGAGAAGTAACTAATAACTTTTTTAAAGTAACGTGCCCAACATTGGTTATGTGTAGCAATAAAGCTTTTGTTTTAGTTAAGTGTAGCAAAAAAATACATTTTTAAAAACATATTTAAAACATATGTAATGTTTAAAATGGTAAATATAACAAAAACACATTAATAATTATTTTAAAAAGCATATTTTTGAGAATATTTTGGCCAATTACTTTTTACTGCAATTTTACTGTTGCATTTAACAATAATACATCATTTAATTATTTATTTTTGTATTTTAGCAACATATTAATTAAATGTAATTAGTATGTTTTTTTTATGTTTAGTTGAAAACTTTAATTTTTTTAATTATTTAATTGAGTGCTTAATTTGTATTTATTTATTTCACAATAAAATTATTAAAAATATCCTCGTTTTCAATATGATTATGTCTGGAAAACTTTTCTTCCAAATTATCCATTTTATCCACAAAAAAAAAAAGCTTGATGGGTAGATTTGACCTCTTCCAGCATGGAGATCTATTGGACAGACGTGATATTCTGCGGAGATTTGTGGTTACTCCGTATGTCCTGTATTAGGGAGTCACGAGCCGAGCGCATTTCTCAAAGGACCTCCAAATCTGTCTGAGTTGAATGTGACTCCTGCAGTTAAATGAATAAAAATCAAACATTTAGAGAGTGATGGGGATGGGGATGGTGAAGCAGCATGCTGTTGTGGTGCAGGCTGTTGGATGTCGGAGAACTGAATGACAAAGTAACTTCTTCAAAGCCTGCTGGGTGGATGGAGCAATGAGAGTGAGAGGTGCTGATTTAGAAGGCAGACGTGTTGTTCGTGTGCAACACCGTGCTGCGTTAAAGGCCTGTGGGATTTGCTCAGTCTCTCTGTCTCCTTGACATCTCTCTTTCTCTCTCTCTTTCTCTATCAGCTCTTTTGATCTGCTCTGTTCTGTGTGGATGTTTCACACCAGCTGTTTGCTTCCCTTTGAGAATAATTCACAGCATGCTGTCTAAATTATGAAATGAGGACTGACTAGAGATAAGCCTAGCAAAATTGACATTATATTGCCTAGTGTTTGTTCTGCTTTTTAATCAATGGGCAAATATTTTAAAGATAAAAAGGTAGAATTGCAGTAGTCTGCTGCCTTTGACAAGTCATCAGCCACGTTTTACATTATACACTACCACTCACCAAGGCTGTATTTATTTGATGGCATATAATCAATATCATTTAAAATGTAATTTTGTAATTTTCAGCAACCATTATTCAAGTCTTCAGTGTCAACTGATCTTTCAGAAATTGAGTACTCAATAAATATTTCTTATTATCGGAAAAATATCAATGAGCCAAGAATTGGAAAGTGGATCAAAGAAATGGCGTCAAACATGTCAATGGAAAAGATCACTTATTGACAGAAACGTTTTTGAAGATGTCTGGAGACCTTTTACTAATTTCTTAAGGCACAATGTTAATGTTGATAGCCTGCTACAACAAGCTCTGAGGGAGTAGGGTAATATCATGATCTTATTTACAGACACTCTTTACTTGATTTAGGTATCTTTAAAATTTTAATTTTCTCTTTATTTATTTTAGTGTTTTTTTTCCCCCTTTCTTTTTCTTCTTTTGTTTGGGGATGGGTGATGGGAGGGAGAATAGGGTGTAAAATGCGTGCTGTGTTTACATGATTGTTACTTACTGTGTAATCTGTTGTAATATGCAAACTGAAAAAAGTAATAAGTCGTATTATCAAAGTTAAAAATAGTTGTGCTCAGGGGCGTAAATTTCATCTAACAGTAGGGGGGGACAATACACATAAAATTTCTCGAGAGTAATTTTTGAAGGGGACACAAATAATACAGCCAAAATTGTACTTGTAAGGATAGATATGTGTACACAGCATGCACATACATAGCATGGACTGTGTTTAAAAATGTGTTCGGTTCATATGGTTCATATATGGGTATAATTATAATTATTATTTAAACCGAGTACGTCTCTTTCAGCCCGGTCTCATGAAAATACGTATAAATACGAAAACTCGTGGTATTGATACGCAAAAATGGACTTTGGCGTGTCTATGCTACGCGCATTTTTGGCGTGCATATAATACGCAGTTTTCGCGTGCATATGATACGCATCTACACCAAAACCCTAATCCTACCCATCACGTAGCATAGACACGCCAAAGTCCATTTTTGCGTATCAATACCACGAGGTTTCGTTTTTATTTGGCGTACTATAGTATGCACTTTCATGAGATCGGGTTGTCTCTTTAGCTATTCAACCGCATTAAGCCCACTGATCTGCCACTTAAAATCATATTGAGCAAAACCCAACACCGGACTCGTGTGTGTTTATCGGTAAAAGAGGAAAGCAGGCCGTGGACCAAACCACTGCGATGTAAGGGAGGGGGGAATCAAAACATTTCTGAACTTAAAACGTTTTTTTTGCGTTTATTTTGTTTTACTACTCACACAGTTATTTTTAAGTATATGTCCATTATATTATTTTAATTACACAGAGTTGCTTGTAATGATATTTTTAGGGGGGACAACCCTCAGATAGGGGGGGTGGGGGGTCTTGTCCCCCCCCGTCCCCCCCCCCCCCCCCGGGATTTACGCCTATGGTTGTGCTGCTTAAATGGATAGTTCACCCAAAATTCTGAATGAAAATTCTGTCATTAATTATTCACCCTCAGCTTCTGAACACAAATTAAGATATTTTTGATGAAATCTGAGAGCTTTCTGACCCTGTGTACACAGCAACGCAACTGACACGTTCAAGGCCCAGAAAGGTAGTAAGGACATCGTTAAAATAGTCCATGTGACATTAGTGGTTCAACTTTAATTTTATTAAGGCCGGGAGTATGTTTGATGTGTTCAATTCGTCGGCTCTCATTGGGCTCATGTTGGCGGCAGTTTGCCCGATTAAACATGTTGAATCGGTGTCGGGACCGTCGGCGAGAGGGAGAACTCTGATTGGATGTTCAGTTTAGTGAACGAGTCAGTGCAGGAGAATTACAGCGAAAGTGATGAAAACAAGCATGTATATGAAGGCGGTACAGACAGAAGGCTGTTTAAATGTTACTTGATCTTTCCCAATCATTATAATATGCAAATGTTTTCATAACAACATGAGCCGCTTAAAATGATTAAAGTTATCAACATTACTGATATTCAAAATGGTAAGCAAGCACTGATTTGTTAACGTTTCGTATATCTGCGTTTATCTCGTATATCTTTGTTTCGGTTTCTCCTTTTGAATGATGAATATATATTACTGATAGCTGCTGAAATAGACAGTTAATTCCTCTCACGCATGCGCAGAACTCACGTGTTAGTTTGCCGTCGGCTGTAGTCTGTGCGGTGTGTTCAAGCGCAGCTTTTTGGTCCGACGCGAGGCGACAACACCGTCGGATTTCGTCGCCGCTAGTTCTTTGAAGTCGGCTTGGTGTGTCCCGGCCTTTAGGCTACGAGAATACTTTTTGTGCGCAAAGAAAACAAAAATAACAACTTTATTCAACAATTTCTTATCCTCCGCGTTGCGCCTTGTGTACAAGCAGAGGAAGACGCCCAGCCTTTCTTATTTGAACCGGGATATACTGACAATGAACTAGGAGAGATGGACGTTTTCCATCAGAACGCTTACAGACCCCAAACTATCGCCCTTTAGTCACGACTGTTTTCACAATATAGCAGTTTGTCATAGCTTATTGCTTAAGTATACATTATACTTTCATTGTAGATCTTTCTGGATTCTGGGAGCAGTTCCTTTTCCTCTAGGGATGTGTATACAGTCATCAAAGCATGAAGAAAGATATACAGTCCTTGGTGTGGAAACTCATTGTAGATTGAATATGTATGCATCATAATAAAACATTACATTAACAATAAAACCATGTTATTGTAAGGAATCAATCTGCAAAGTGTCCACTATACAGTAAAACGGGGGTGTTTTAAGCTGCCTTTACACTATTGCCGATAAACGACAGAACGGAAGTCATTCATTTCCAATGAAGAGCAGTAGTGAGCTGCGTAAAGTTCTGACCATATGCATATGTGGAATTTTCATGTCTAATTTCAGCTTTGGATATGTTGAAATATTTTGTATCTAGACCGTATGAGACTGCCAGACTGGATTTGAGGGATTCTAATCAGATCTATGAGAGTAGTGAAGAACAACGTGAAAATTATATATATAATATATATATATATATATATATATATATATATAATTTTTTTCAGTAAAACATTATTCTTTATACACTATTTCTGTAAAATGGTCTATTATAAATAATTATGTCTGACATATGTCTGAGATTTTTAAATAATTATTTACATTGATTAGCACTAGATAACCTACTATGTTTTTCTTTTATATGTATTGGTGCTCATTTTTATTATGTGGATACATTATTTATTGGTGAATATGCAGAAGATAAGCGCTTCACAACCAGTTTGAACGTTCCGTGCAACTGTCACTAGGGGGTGAAATGCAAATGTCACACTATGGAAATTTTAAATATGCAGAAGTGCAAATGATTTGTCTAAGTCTGTTCATTCCACAAACTTAGTCTGTTCATTCCACATTTCACAGTTCAATCACATGAGAAAGCCTTTAAACAACGCGTTTCATTTTCATTAAAAAGAAAAGAATGGCCATTTCATCTAACAATGTTTCATCTTTTGTGTCCACTGAGGAAAGAAAATAATACAGTTTGCAATGACATGAGGGTGAGTAAATGATGACAGAGTGTCAATTTTTGACTGAGCTGTATTTTTAAGTCATATCTGTCAGTGACTTTCACTTTTAAACTGAACTTTAACAAACTTCATATGTTTTTAAAACTCACCTGGCATGTCTTTTTCTATACATGCAAGTAGGACAATATGAAATTATTAGTGCCTGTACAGACAGATTCTCTCTCCTTTTTTCATTTTTTGGTCTGATGACACTGCAGAGTGTGGAAAGATGTTAATGGGTGAGAGAATCAATAGGGGATAGAGAAAAAAATAAGAAAGAGAAAGAGAGAGAGAGTGCTGGCACCCATGTGATTTTTTTTTTTTTTTAAGCTCCTAAGGCGTTTCTCTTACTCTTTCTCTACTCTCTCTCGCTCCCTGTGCCTCTCTTGAATGGCTGCATGACAGCAAAGAAGGTTATTCTTGGCAAGTTCTCTCCTCCCTTTCAGCAAAAACAGCCTTTCCTGCGCTGGCCTGCTCCAGCCTGTCTGGGGCCCCTCTCCCTCCATTTCTCTCCCCTTCTTAATTCTTAATTCTCTCATTCTTTTTGTGTACCCACTCACACTTTCTCATTTTTAACATCTCTTTTTGCAATTTATATTTAATTCCTCCCACAATTTTCCCCATATTTCAGCATCTCATTATTCTAAAGTTCACTTTTCTCAATTCCTCTTTTCTCATCAGTGAAAGCCTTTAACTTTCCACACAAAATAAAATGAAGAAGTAGTTAGGTTTTTCAGTCCGTTGTTGTCCTCATCTTTAGATTGATTCGGATTCCTGCTCTCATGGAGCCGCTGAGGGCCCAGGCTCTCTGAGATGTGCTCAATGTGCGTTCAGCTCTCTTCTGAAGTATTAAAAAGTTCTGGGCAATAATTTAATACAATGGAAACATACCCAGTGATAGATGTGTTTTCATCACTATAATTCAAAAACAGATGAGCAAAATGAGGAAAAACTTCAGACCTGTTCTTAAGGGAGACCCTTTTAATTCAGACCCCCACTCCCTTCCATTGAGACCAGACTCTGCAATTTTCCATCAGGGAGAATGGCTCAATCATTCAAGGAAAATGCGGGAATTTGACGGTATGACTCATGTTGCTTTCCATCGTTTTGTGCAAGTCGGTTGATATATATACAACCACATAATAAATTGCAGTGAATTATGTCATATTACATTAGGAGATCTCTAAATTCATCAAATTGTGATGAAATTCTTATAAAAGAAATAAGTACCATGTGCAAATTTAAAACCGTATGGATAAGTGTTTCAGTGTTAAAAAAAAAACGAGACCTGATGAAGAATTTTGCATCTAACTATATATCTATCTCTCGGTCGGTCTGTCTTATCATTCTATGTCTGTCTAATATATATATATATAGATAGATAGATAGATAGATAGACACTACGTTTATGTATCTTGGCTGTCTGTCCATCTGTTTTCTATTTTCTGTATTGTAGCTGTAAACAACAATCCATTCTTAAAGTATGCAATCTTGTATTGCCTTTGAATTTATGTAGTTTATCTATATACCCATGCTTAAGTCTTAGGCCATCAAATAAGTGCAGACACGGAGAGTGAGGAAGGAGAGTGTCCATAGACACATTTGTAACTCATTATATCTTTTCTAAAGCAGACGTCCAATAGGCTGTCGGTGATGTTCCTCTAAGGGAAATAAAAGATTAACTGCACTTTGTCAGCTGTTAAAGTTTTACAAAAAAAAGAGGCTCTAGACATCCATTACCCGTGGCATCAGAGAGAGAGAGAGAGATAGAGCAAAGTTCACTTTACAGCTACTGCACTGAGGTTAGATCAGGACCCAAGCAAATGGATTAAAGAGCCTCAAAAGTCCTGAGTGTTTATTAATATATGTAGCATATAGTTAGAATATTTGCTCTTTGCACTGTATATAGTAATATTTCACTTAGGCAGTATTCGTTTGTATCACATTTATTCATCTTAAGATGTGCACCTTCATTTAGTAATTTCCCCCTTTTTTCAAAGAGAAAAAAGGAAGTGAATGAAAGAAAAAGCATGTGATATATATTTAAGCTAAATATGTCATTTCGGTAACACTTTAGAATAGGAAACACTTATTCACTATTAACTACGACTTTTCCCTCAATAAATTCCTAATTTGCTGCTTATTAATAGTTAGTAGGTAGTTATTACGTTTGGGTATTGGGTAGGTTTAGGGATGTAGAATAAGGCATTAATATGTGCTTAATTAGTACTAATAAATGGCTAATATTTGAGTAATATGCATGCTAATAAGCAACTAATTAAGAGACCCTAAAATAAACTGTTACCGTCATTTCTTAAACTAAAATGAAATAGGTGTAGTCTATGATGACTTATGAAAAGTAGAAGTCATCAATATTTAAAGACACTGCAATAAGCCTTGTTATTTCCCTTTCAGATATCACTTTTTCTTAGCAGAATACTTTCTTTTCTTGCATTTAATAAACTGTGACTAAGCAGCAAATAGCCCATGACTCTAATAAAAGTCATGATGTTGAGAAAAGACATGCCGCTTTTTGGCAGACTGGAATCCAAGATGGCAAGATAAGCAAAAGAACGCTATTGAGGAGTAGAACTGATAAGAAACCGTCCTAATAAAACCACCCTTATCCAATTCTTTGATTCTTTTTTTTTTTCTTTTTTGCTTTCTTGCTTGCCTGTTTACTTTTTGCTTTCTTTCAGGAGTCATGCTGCTTAATATTTCTTATAAAAAATTATTGTACTTCTCATGATTCTTTGATGAATAGAAAGTTCAAAAGAACAGAATTAATTTGACAGAAAATACCTCTACGAGGTAATATAATTGTTAATGCATTCTATGGAATACAGCAAGGCAGTTCGAGGCTTTGAAACAGAGCTGCAGTACACTAAACTCTTTATTGAAAATACGTCTTACTTAGCAGTCAAATCTTTTGAACATAATTCATGTTAGCACTGATACTTATTGAATGCATTTTAAATAACCCTCAGAGTGTGCTTGAGATATTGTCTGAGCCTCACTTTACGGCTTTTAAAAAATAAATACACCACCTCTGTTTGCTGTAGGTAATCAAGGACTCGAGGGCACCCGCCAGTGTGAAGATGAGTGATAAACATATGGCTTTGCTGTCAAATAGCAGGCATGATGAATGGTCTACTCAAGGTGTGTTACTGCACACAGCAGCCTTTAAGCGCTAGTTTGTGAATTCAACTCACCGCTGTCCATATCACTCAAACTGTGAATTTGATGAGTCGGAGTGGGACAGAAGAGGTGGGTGGTTGGGTTTTCGTTGTCATTAGAAGTCTGTCCTTGGGTCTGAGACATCTGTCACTTTGAGAGGAGTTGCTCGGCCAGTTTTGAGGTATCATGGCAGTGCAAGGTAGCTCAATCAGTCTCAAGCTAAATGTTTTTCATAGGGTGGGTAGAGGGTATGGACACACCCTTGGTCCGAAATTAAAGGAATAGTTCACCCAAAAATGGTTGTTCCAAACCCGTAAGACCTTCGTTCATCTTCGCAACACAAATTAAGATATTTTTGATGAAATCCGATAGCTATTTGCCCCCTGCATCGTCAGCAAAACAACTGACACGTTCAAGGCCTAAGTTGTAAGGACATTGTTAAAATAGTCCATGTCACATCAATGGTTCAAAAGTAATTTTATGAAGCTGCGAGAATACTTTTTGTATGTAAAGAAAACAAAACAAACATGGACCACATGTGAGGGGAATAAAAATGGTCAGTTTCGCAATAAAAAAAATGATATATTTTAAAATATCAAAAATCAATGAAAAAGACAAAGTATTTTTAAATTTTACAAGAAGGTTCCATTTGTTAATATCAGTTAACTATGTTAGTTAACATTAACAATGAAAAATAATTAATAGACCTGAGCTAACATGAAATAATAATGAATAGTTGTTTTATTTATTAACAGATTAATAAGTATTGTAACAAATGTGTAGCTCATTGTGTGTTAATGTTAATAGTTAATTCATTCACTAATGTAACTAATGAGACCTTATTATAAAGTGTAAACTGAAATATTTATGGCCAGTACGTTTTTACCCGCCATTGATTTTGGCCCATTGGACCCACTCTGTGAATCCCACCCTCTGTGTATGTTTCTAATCAAAACATATGACATACCAATTGTGAAAAGTGATTTGTACAAGGCAATGACTAGTAACAAATGATCTCCACCTGCGATTGGGAGCGACAGTAAATATGGAAATTCTTCTCTGGACGTTTTCGCTTTGAGTTTGCAGTTGCTGGTGTGATTAAAGTGAAAAATGAAAATGATAATGGCTCAGACTGGTTCAGCTGTCTCATAGATTTGCTGTGAAATTGAAAACAGAACAGATGAGCGAATTCCTAATCAATTACAAGAAATGATGTGTGAAAGAATGTGTTTGCACAGTCTTCTCTCACAGACGCTCGTCCACTTTCAATTTCCACCTCATTCCCTTCGTTTGGTCTTCACCTCTTTTCTCTTATGTGGGAGGAGAGCGAGGGAACGGGGCCTTGTGGAAAATATGAATCCTATTTTACTGAGATGCCTTACAGTAAAGTGGATTTCAGTTCCACAGCCAGGGTGCCTTTGATCTGTTCTGTCCATTCGTCTCATTGGCTTTTCTGCCGGCGGAGCTGAGAGGGGCTAAACTAGCCATGCTACAGTGGCAGGACGCTCTCAGCAGGGGCTAAAGTGTCCTCATGCTCCTCGTACACACGTTCTTTCATTCACATGCCAGATACTCAGTAAATGAGAAAAACATACACCTATTTGTTAGGCTTAATCTGGCAGGGATTGTCATTCGGCTTCGTGGGCACAAACTGAGCCGAAGACGGATGGTAAGGCCATGGTTTCCAAAACCTAGCGAGAACCCTTTATAGGCAGCAGGTTAAGGCAACTCCAATAGGAAAAAAAACAAACACATTTTGGCCAAATTCAAAGGCGGCATCTTATGTATCCTATATGGAGAGCACAATCCCATAACGCATTGTAGAAGTTTATTCAAAAATCAATCCAAGATAAATTGGATCGCCTCTAGTAAACAGTTTCTGCACAAAAGCGAAACACTGTATCTGTTTGGAAGCGTTTTATTTTAGATATTTGTTTTAATATCTTGAATAGCACATGCATGAATGTAAGAATTTCATTTTGATAATATTTTAAAAAGTATTGCTTTATATACATAGTTTTTGTCTCTATTTAATCATATTTTCAGAATTAATTTAATTATTGTTACGAATCAACGTAACTGTTAATTGTGAAAACAATTACATTTGATAAGATAAAAAAATTAATATGGCTTGCGGAGGAACAATCAAGATTCAATTAGTTACTGTATGAAATTGAAACTAATTAAGTGTATTGATGAAATACAATTATTTTGAATTTAACAATATTCAGTTTATTAGTACAGAAATTTCACTATTACAGAAATAGCATACTTATGTATGGCTGACAAATAGGCATCACTAAGTTTATTAGTTTCTTTGTTAAAACGGTGTATTCCAAATGGATGTAAATTTTATATATACAATCAATTTATTTGCTATCCATTGCATATTTAAAATAATAATAAGATTGTATTGTAAATACATTTCTACAGTAATATTGAAGTAATGTTAAACGTATTTTGTAATATTAAAATATATTTTGTAAGAGTCTATAAATTATTTTAATAATCAATCCAAGATAAATCTATTTTGAGTATTCCATCTCATTCATCACCCACCAGGTGCTGTTTTTAGGAAACAGACTGTTCTTCATGGTCAGTCCTGGATCCCTGTCATCTCCACGAAGGCCACTGGGCCCAAACACGTGCACCGCCTGACAAGTGTTCCACCTCTGCGTAAGGACAGCCAGCCCTCATTCCTTTTGGAACACGAGCCCAGGGCTGACTTAATTGAAGTGGGCAGTGTTAGGACCGAAGTCAAAACGCACTCACATTCATGACGGTCCGTGGAATGAGCCAACTAATGGAAGACCAGCTGGCTAGATTCTTCATAAAATAGGGGTAAATTATTCAGTTTTAAAGAGAGAGTGTTCCTCAAATAATTTAAAAGGCTGTGGCTCAGCAAACTTCCAGTAGTCTATACAGTAGCAGCATAAAACTAGTTTTTCTTATTCTATGAGTACAATTTCTGGACATTCTCCTTCAGGATTTTCTGATAGAGTGGAGAATTCATAGTTCCATCAATTATGGCAAGTCATCCATGTTCTGAAGCTGCAAAGCAGCCCCAGACCATCACACTACCACCACCATGTTCGATTGTTGGTATGATGTTCTTTTTATGAAATGTTGGTTTTACGCCAGATGTAACGGGACACACACCTTCCAAAAAGTTCAACTTTTTTCACATCAGTCCACAGAATATTTGCCCAAAAGTCTTGGGGATATTCAAGATATTTTTTTGGCAAATGTGAGACAAGCCTTTGTGTTCTTTTTGGTCAGCAATGGCTTTTGCCTTGGATGCAGTTTTTGCCAGTCTCTTTCTTATTGTTGAATCATGAACCTTAATTGAGGCAAGTGAGGCCTGCAGTTCTTTAGATATTCTGGGTTCTTTTATGACCTCCTGGATGAGTCGTCTTTGTGCTCTTGGAGTAATTTTAGTAGGCCGGCCTATTAAATTTAAATTTAACTCAGCTTTCTAAAATAATGTGGTTAATCACAGTTCTTTCATGATTTAATAGGAGGGGGCAATTAATTTTCACGTAGGGCCAAGTAGGTTTGGACAGCTTTTTTCCCTTTAATAAATGAAATCATCATTTAAAAGCTGCATTTTGTATTTTCTTGGATTATCTTTGTGTAATATTAAAATTTATTTGATGATCTGAATCTTTTAAGTGTGACAAATATGCAAAAAAAGTGAAAAAACAGGAAGGGGTCAAAAACCTTTTCACGTCACGCATGTATATATGTAGGAAAATTGTTGTATTTGTATATTAAATATATGTATATATAATATAAATTTAATTATATACATATAAATACATATATATATATACATAATAAATATACACAGTACACACATATTACATAAACAAAAACTTTTATTTTGGATGCGATTTATCGCAATTAATCATTTGACAGCACTAATATATATATATATATAGTTTATATATATGTTTCAGTATGTGTGTGTGTGTGTGTGTGTGTGTGTGTGTGTGTGTATATAATTTTTTTTTTTTTTTTTTTTTGCATTAATGTCTCCAGATTTAACAGTTTTGGACAAAATTTTTCATTTCATCACCAGGATTTTCCTGTTCCAGAAAGTGATCCAGTTGCTAAATCCAGAGTGAAAAATTAAATCCTCATCTTCTCATCCATCAAGCTGGGCTTCATTCATATTAATGTGTCCCACAGCGAGATCTACTCAACAGCCTCCTTTGGTTTGGGCATTTTGACTGATTGGGATTCCATGTCCGTATGCATTATATCCAATCTGTGTTGAAACTCAAGCATAGAATGTCTAAATTTGCTGGTCTGAGCCATCCCTCGGCAGGCTTTAGAAAGCTGCTTGCAGTGTTGATGCTGATTGTTTTGAGTGAAAACAGATGTGGTTTCTTCATTTCTCTCTTTCTCTTTCTCTCTCTGATGAGGCAGGCTTCGATCACAAGGCTCACAATATTGTCTTTCTCAAACATCCGGCTCTCCAGGAGGCCATATCTGACCAGGCCTCCTATTCTGTCACTGCTCTTTGTTGTAGAAAACATATGAAGTATAAACATAAAAGAATGTTTTTTTTTCTCCAGGCCAATGAAGCGAGATTTCCAGAGCGACGAGGTTGACACGTTTGCCCCACAGCAAAAACGAAATGCAACACCAAAGCAAAACCAACCCCCCCCAAAGCTGAATTACTGGCCATGATTTTCACGTCTGATTATCTTCAGTTAGATCTGTTCAAATATGCTTGACGGATATCCAAACACGAATGTACACACATTAAATCATTTATCAGAAAGTCAAAAACTTTACTTTGAATGCTGGACCACCGTGCACCGGCTTAGGCTTTGGCAATCAGTCACACTTTCTCATTTTGTTGGATGAAAAATCCAAGAGCATTGTTCAAAAACAAGCTTTACTGGTCATTTATTTCCCCTTAGCAGTGTCAAAGGCTCTTAATGGGAAAAAAATGCCTGTACAGCAGGGAAGAACCCACTGTGGACCAAGAGCTTTAATCAAGGTAGGACCATTCAGTTTCACACTTCACGCCTCTGCTGTGATAGACAGGAGACGTCCTGATCCCACAACCTTCTCTGTAAGTATGTTTACATGCAAGTTCAATTTCAGTCGAACTATAAAATAAATAATTTATATTCACTTTGGATTTGGGGGGGGGGGGGGGGGGTTCTGTTAATAGTTATTTTATTTACACTACTGTTCAAAGATTTAAAATTTTAAACAAAAGTTTTAAATGACTGTTTTATATTTTAGTGTCTCTTTATATGTAATTTATTCCTGTGATGCAAAGCTGAATTTTCAGCAGCTGTTACTCCAGTCTGCCATGTCACATGCTCATAAAACGCTTCTTATTATTAGTGTTTAAAACAGTTACAGTGGGGAAAAAAATGATTTGATCTCGAACCTTCAGCTCCCTCCACAGATTTTCTATGGGATTAAGGTCTGGAGACTGGCTAGGCCACTCCAGGACCTTAATGTGCTTCTTCTTGAGCCACTCCTTTGTTGAATTGGCCGTGTGTTTTGGGTCATTGTTTAGGTTAGGTTAATAATGGCATAATGTTTCCACCTCCATATTTGACGGTGGGGATGGTGTTCTTGGGGTCATAGGCAGCATTCCTCCTCCTCCAAACATGGCGAGTTGAGTTGGATTTTGGTCTCATCTGACCACAACACAGTTCTATTCTGAATCACTGACAAACTTCAGACGGGCCTGTGCATTCTGCTTTCTTGAGCAGGGGGACCTTGCGGGCGCTGCAGGATTTCAGTCCTTCACGGCGTAGTGTTAACAATTGTTTTCTTGGTGACTATGGTCCCAGCTGCCTTGAGATCATTGACAAGATCCTCCCGTGTAGTTCTGGGCTATTTCCTCACCGTTCTCATGATCAAAAAAACTCCACGAGGTGAGATCTTGCATGGAGCCCCAGACCGAGGGAGACTGACAGTTATTATATTTCTTCTATTTGCAAATAATCACACCAACTGTTGTCACCTTCTCACTAAGCTGCTTGGCGATGGTCTTGTAGCCCATTCTAGCCTTGTGTAGGTCTACAATCTTGTCCCTGACATCCTTGGACAGCTCTTTGGTCTTGACCATGGTGGAGAGTTTGGAATCTGATTGATCGATTGCTTCTGTGGACAGGTTGTCTTTTATACAGGTAACAAACTAAGATTAGGAGCGCTCCTTTTAAGACAATATATATTTTAAATAGTGTACTTTTAAGAATAAGAATTTAATGCATTCTTATTCATTTGTAATCAATAATTTATTAAAAGTATTATTTTAAAAAAAGCTGGTACAGTATAGCTTTAAACAACACCAACAATAAAAAAATTAAAGCTGCAGTCCGTAACTTTTTTTGGGTTAAAAATGATCCGAAATCAATATTTGAGCAAGTACATAACCAGCCAGTGTTCAAAACTATCACCTTACTTTAGCCCGATTCACAATGGTTAGCTTATAATAATGTTTTCTAATTTGAGTGGTATGGGCGTCATTACATCACGTCTGTAAACATAAAGAAGTTTTCCCGGCTAGTAGCTATATCACATGTGAGAATCCTGCAGATGGCGGATCATTTATAGCTTTTTCTCACAGCAGCTAGAATAATTAAATGTATCATTTTGATGGCGGATTGTAATCCAGAAAGGATTATGTGTTTATGAAACACATGTTGAAATTAATAATGAAATTAAATTATATTCCAGTTTTAAATGTGCTTCCGATTAGGGATTACACAAGATTTGTATTTTAAAGACAACTAGTTCGAAATAGAGCCCTGCACGGGCCTAAAATTTAGGCCCTGGCCCGGGACGCTCAGGCCCTAGCCCGGCCCGTGTCCGACAGCTCATCAGAATTCTCGGCCCGAGCCCGTCTTTTTTCCCCCTTCTCCCAAAACAGCTTATCTACTACTGTTTCAGCTATTAAAATAGTTCAGTTTTGTATGAAATGGCAAAGTGATTGTATTTCGTTTCGTTATTTTATTAAGTTAATTTAGAAAAACGTTTGGAGCATTTTTTTTTTTTTATTCGTTAAATGTAAGTTTTTGTTTTTTAAAGTTACGACCAAGCGGCCAGCGGCAGACAGCGAGTAGATCATAGCCTATATGTTTGATCAATTTAGATTTCTCAAATAATCACGACTTCTCTAAAATTAAATCTATAATTATAAAACAGCTCCACAATGTTAGTTTAAATGCTTGAGCTAGATAAATGTGCACTGATGCATATCCAGTAGTTTGTGTGGAGAGTGGAAGCTGAAGCGCGCTTTACAGGACGCGCCAGAACGATCACTTGCATTGGAAACATTTCAAAATACGCTGTCATTTTTGCTCATAAAGGTAAGAGACAAGAGTAAAAGGCTACGTTGTTCGGAACTGTAAAGGGTCTACTTTTGTTTGTGTGCACTCACAATATCAACAAAACTTGCTTTTATAAAAAAAAAAAAAAAAAAATAAATAAAAAAGCAGTTTCGGTTTTGAGCAAGCGGAGCGCTTCTGAAAAACCGAAACATAGCATATAGCCTACTTGCCTCACTGACTTGATAAATAAAGTATTGTGACGGGAGGAGCCAACGACAGACACAGTGGGTGTGGCGTCAGGCCTCGGAGAGGTTTTTATTAAACAAAAATGATAAAATAATGTGTTCGGGGGGGAATAAGTGTCCACAAAACAGGGGGGGATCTGGTGTCCTCGTTGTGCTTCGGGGCTTGTGCAGGAGGGCAGTGTTCCAGAAGAAAGGGGTCCAGGCGAGGGGCGGAGTCTGGTGGCCGCACACGCTCCCGCGGTCCGGGGCACGAGGGGCTGCGGCTTCTCTGGAGCGGCGGCTCTTCCTCTTCTGCCTCTTACGGGCATTGGCGGGATGGACGGCCCGGCATCCTGGCCCGACGGCCGTTACACGGGTGCGGCTTGCACGATGACTCTGGAGGTTCCGCGGCTCACATCCTCGGCGGCGCGATGTCCCTCAACGCACCCTTCCTGGACCCACGAGGACACCAGCGTGCATGCACGGGGGAAGAGACCGGTCTCCCGAGGAGAGGCGCGCTCGGCATTTAACGGCGGCGGTGATGAGGCTTAATTCAGTCCAGCTGTGCCTCATCACACGCCGCCAGCCCACGTTGGTCCCACGCCCCTCCTCTCATCCACCCACTCCAGTCGGGAGCCTGGTGAAGGGCGGCGAATAAGGGACGGGGTGGTGATGATGATGAGGGGGAGGGCCACCGATCCGTCACAGTATATATAGAAAGCTTTGAATTACTACTTTAAAACGAAATAATTCGAATCGAAAACAAACTCTTTCATTATAAAATCCCTAAAGTTGCATTTCTCTCTAAAGGCGCATCCAGTGAGGAGATGGCGAGTCAGGATCATCATCAAATGTATGGCTGATCAAAAATGCAGCTTTTCCCGAAGCATTGGGAACTTTTTGTAACTCCACGCTCCAACTTCTTCCTGATGCTCTGCATGGTCACCTGTATGCTAATGTGTGCGTATGCGTTGCGTATTGCTTAGGCGATGTATAATATTTATAATATAATCAGTATTTAATTAGCCATGTGTGCTCTGCGCGTATATGGGCACAATAAAAGGAGAGAAGCTAAATGAGCCCGAGCCCGATCTGTAAAAAAAAAATGGCCCGTGTCGGGCCCCGTCGGGATCCGACGGGCTTGCAGACCTCTAGTTCGAAGGGAGCATAGTTTGCTTTTTGGGTTAAAAGAGTTTCTTAATATGAATTTCTAATGGTATGACAATTAGAGATTAGACTGTACAGAAATTGAAATCTACACGCTAGTACACACTACACTCATTGTCACGCAATGCTGATGTTGTTAACATAATAATTTGAGAATAAAGTATAACAATAATAATACTTTGCACAGTTAGATGTGATATGCGCTAATCGATCGTTAGATTTAATTACCATTGACAGCGCGATTTATTGTAATGCTTTTTTCCTCAGTTGGTCAGAACAAACGTGGCAGATTTGTTACTTACTTGTTCAGATGACAATATACGGTGAAAATTCTTATTTGGGTCAAATATTCCAAGACGTAGGCTAGAATCTGTGATTCCTAAGTACAGTATCCACACTGGTGCGGTGACTGACAGACTGCCACACATACTCCTCAAAACACTAGATTCATTGGCGCTGGAGCCGTGCCGGAGCACAACCCCACACAAGGAAGATAATTCCGCACAGAGCTGCAATTCCAGGTTTTCAAACAGAGATGGCGACAAAGAGGCACAATTTATGGACTGCAGCTTTAAGTCATCTTTTTAAAATGCCATGTACATGCTTTAGTCTGGCTAAAATTTTAAAAACATTTTTTAAGTCAGACTCACAGATCTAGATAATGTGATTGTAGCTCGGCTAGCATGTGTACGTGTCAACTTGAATGGCCAAAGCACCCTGACAACAAAAAATACAAAACGTACGTCTTATTTTAGCTTGTTCTGCGTAAACATGATCATTTTCATTCTGTGCAATAGCACTCAGAGAATCATGTGTAATTTTGTCCATTTTCAACCCTCTTAAAATTTAGAAGATGAAAAATAATGTAATTTCAGGGGGTATCCAGAGAGTTATTACAAATAGCAGTCAACAATGCGACTTGGGTTGTTTTTCCTTTACTTTAGGGTACATACTGTACAGAAAATGCAGGAACTTTGACTCTTTAATTAAATCTTTAAATGATGTGGGTCATTCATGAAAGGTCAAAATGGCAAATGATGTCAACAAACCTCTTAAGATACTGAAATATCTCTAATGGACGTCTCTGAGTAAAGACGGAACGTGACAAGCAAAGAAATAAATATAGTAATGCCAAAGCAAAAGAAGTTTGAAATCATACAGTATACAAAGCAACAGAATTGTCATTTGTGATTGTTTACTGACCCTCTTTCTTTTGTCATGTTATGCAGACAGCAGATGGCACTGATGGATACTGTACCTACACAACCTTCAGGTGACATACGAGCACCTCTGCGCCCCTGGCTCATGGACATCTAAGAAAAACCCATCTGGGCCTTTCAGTCAGTGGACACACAGGAAGTGAATTATGAATAAGCCGTTTTTTTTCTCTCAAAATCAGAGCCAAAAATGCTCCAAAAATCCATCTGGACCTAAAGATAAGCTGAAAAGTCACTGTTGAATTGTAAACCAGAAGTGTGCTGAATGCTGAGTCATGTGATAACTAACACAAAACCTAATTCCCTCCTCCATTTTCCTCTGCTGGCTGATGATGGATTGTTGAATGTGTCTTTTTTTTCCTCTCTAACTGTCACGTTAAGCCTTTCTCCTGAATCATTTCTGGTTATTAAAGTGGCCCATTTGTCCTCTCCATTGGTGAGTGCGGTCACACGGCCGGTGACTGAAGTGCTCTTATGAACGGACTGGACCGGGGTCAGGCTGGCCGTGAGCATCTCTGCTGTGCCATTCCTCCCACTTGCCTTATTACATTGTCAAGACAAGGCGATTTAGTTAATTGCCTCATTTGGAGGTTGAAATATTATGCGGCAAATGTACTCTGTTATGGCCATTTTTGAGTGCTTTTCTGGATTCATGGTTTGCGCAGAATTGATTTTCTTCTCCATCTAACTTTTGCATAGGCCAGCTTGATTTTTGATGCACGTGTCTATTTAGATATTAGTTTATTATTTTATTAAGAGTACTTCATATCAGAGTATTAATATCCTGTTGTTGTGTTAAAGAAGAAATGAAGTATGTTGTCTTTATCCAAAATGACAAAAACCTTTAAATGGTGTCTATAAATGTGGTTCATACTTATATATTCTAAGTCTTATGTCCAAAATTCATTATTGTAAGTAATATATAGAAACTTTACCCAACTATGTACATTTATACAATAATACTTGTATGATGGCTGTTTTGGTGCATGTTAGACCCCGTTCCCATTCATGTTATTGACATGGTTACTCCCACAGGCTTCACATCATTGTAGTTTATTATATATTTTTCTTCTTAGTAATTAAAAAAGCAGTTTGAATGGCACAAGCATGTCTGATTTAATCGTATTTCCTGCTCTTGAAATCTTAAGTTGCGAGGTGTAGACATGCAACACCATTGCGTGGACCTAAAACAAACAGAGAAACAAACCTTACTGGAATTCAATTGTACACAGAGGTGCCACTTGGCATGAGAAAGTCTTGTTTTGGAAATCCATCCTGCAGTGCTCACTCTCGATAGCTTTCCAGTGGAAGAAAGCCAGGATTTCCTAATTCAGAGAGAATGGAGAGTTCTTAACAGATTGATCGGCAGCAGGGGACAGTCTATTCTTTAAATGACCGCTCGGAGGGGGGGAGAATGGTACTTCATGGATGTGTGTTTCTGAGAGGAGCCTCAAAGAAACCTTTTGTTTTGTCCTAGGTACATGTCAGGAGGAGAGAAGCTCTCTAAAGAGATCACTGCAGGCTGGCGTAGCTCCCGTCATCATTCAGACAACCCATCTATCTGTAGCTGTAGCTGTTCCTCATGGATCCCTTCTGCCTTGATATACACATGGGTGAGTCTGAAAGGCTGCGATGTGTTAGATTGTTTTCCGATGGGCTTTTTATTGCACTTAATTATCCTGCCTACAGCATTCAGGGCTTTAAGGAATTTTCTCGGTTCGGTAGTTAAGCTCAATTGACAGCATTTTGTGGCGTAATGTTGGTTACCACAGAAATTAATTTTGACTTTTGAGATTAATTTGGGTTACAGTGAGGCACTTGCAATAGAAGTAATTGGGCCCAATCCGTAAACATTAGAGCACTCGCTCTGAAAAATTTAGCCACAAGACTTAAACACACTATGTGTTCATGTGACACTATCTTGCTATGACAATGGATTGCTGCAAAAAAGAGTGCTTTTTTAAAATGTGTAACTTTAGATTTCTGATCCAAAATTTGATCCTATTCACTTCCATTGTATGTGTCTCACTGTAAACGTTATTTTTGTCTTTTTTTTAAATAAAACATTTTATGTAGCTGAAATGACAAAGTTTATGCCGCAAATGCTTATCTTTGAACTTAACGTGTATGTAACCCAGAATATTTCTCTAATAGTAAGTTGTATTACCTTGCTGCTATATGCTACACTTATATTTATCCATTGTAATCATTACATATGCATTTAATTAAGTACTTTGTTGCGCTCTAAATGAGTGGATGTTTGTGATAATTGCAGCTGGATTAAAGTGCTTCTTGGAAACCTTTTAAACCATTTGATAAATTCTAGAGTACTCGAGCATTCAAGCATAAAGCTGTGTCACAAGGCAATGATGTATTTTCCAGCAAGTCATTGTTGGCATTTTAAAGTTGGTTTATGCCACTGGACGGTGACTGAGCTGGTTCTTATTTGGACTTTATAAAGGTCGTTTTTCTGGCATACTAAATCTTTCTGTGCAGGTTTCACTCTCGGCAGGAGCTGTGAATGCAATATCTTGGACTCGACTGAATAGCAAATATTAGTTGGCGAACCGCTGCTGCTCTTTTGAGCAATAAATATATACTCTTATACATTTATGTGCCCTGGTTTGTCCTAATATACCGTGTTTTGTGTGTAGCCACCTAAACAACCACAGGTTTAACATTTCAAGGGTAGACAGGCTGATCCTCGCTGTTTTTTTTGTAATGGCTGGACCGCAGGCCAGGCTGTTTGGCTCTGCTACCACTCTAAGGCCATGGATTTCATCCATTAGGACAAAAAGAAAGAGAAAATAGAGAGCAAGGAAAATGCTGAATTCAATCTTAACACATAAATATGAGTCTGACAGAGGTTTGGCAGGCTGTGGCTCTCATACCACTGGGAAGAGCCAGAGTGTTTGTTAAGAGAGGCTGTTGAGTATTGATTTTGCAACAGGCCTGGCACAGCGCTTTGGAATGTAGGCCACTGCTGTTGCAAAAGCCAGAGAGTGTTTTCTGTGAGGCGTTAGTAGCTTCACGCTTCACCCTGAGCTGCTGTATGGCAGATGGACACAACGTTCGGACCTTTTAGAGGGAATGGTATGAATCCATTGATTTTAATAGGGATCGTGCATTGCAAGAATGTCTTTGAGACTATTCTGTATTCCCGCTTAATTTCAAAGTCATCTGGTTCTTTTCAAGCCCTCCATATGCATCTTACACATTCTAGCTCCATAGCAGTGTCACTAGGCACCCTTTGAGAGAGGAAGGCTTCCTAACCTACCACTTTTTTTTTTCGATTTTAATCATTGCATTCAGTCATCAATAATCCTTTAGTTGAGAGGCTGTTTTTTACATCCCACGTAGTGTTTTTAAGCATGGAGGGGATTTTGTTGGAGGGGCTAAATTGTATAATGAGATGTGGACTGAAGTAGATAGATTTTGGTCATTTTGCAACATTTCAGGTGTAAAAAACAACCACCAGCTGAATAATTGACCAGACATGCATGTTGTGGGTGCAGTGATCCAATAAGAAAAACAATTATTTGTGGCCTATAGATACACATGTCAGTATATGTCAAAGCCCAGATGGGTAGTGTGGGTGTGTGTGGGTTTGTTTATCTATACTTTGGGGACAAAATCCTTCTGACATAAATATAAATGCAATACAAATACTATAATATTTAAAGAAGAAACTAATTGCTATATTGCCTTTCAAAAGATTGGGGTAAGTAGGATTTTAAAAAAAGAAAACAAGTAAAATAATGTTATTAAATTTAATTATATTTAAAATAAAAATATTTAGCAAGGGTGCGTTAAATTATTCAAGTGACAGTACCTATTAAACTACTTTCTATTGATCAAATAATTCTGAAAAAGAAAATGTATCATGGTTTCCACAAAAAAAAAAACTGATGATAATAAGATCCATTACTAATAATTAAACACCAATAATAAATAATAATATTTAGCACCAAATCAGCACATTAGATGATTTCTACAGGATCATGTGACACTGAAAACTGAAGTAATGGCTGCTGAAAATTCAGTTTTGCCTTCACTGGAATAAATCACACTATACAACATTATAATAAACATATTATTGGTATTATACACACATTATCGAGCATATATAAAATATTGTATAAGTAATGTAAATTTTCCTTTGGTTCAGTCTAAAGTAACTCTGTGGCATACCCTCAATTAGACAGCAGGGTAGAAGTGTTTGTAAATATATTCATTCGTATAATTATCTGCTCCTTTCATCATCCTCATTGGCTATCACATGTCATGAGCTAAAGAATTAGCAGGCTATAATTTCACAAAGATTTGTTGATTGCAGTCTAGACCGGGCTTGACTTCAGCGTGCTTTGTCAGCTCATTTTCCTGTTTAGCAGCTCTCTAAATCTCTCCATCTGCCTCATAGCCACACAAATCCTGCTGTCTCATAAGTGACACAGTCGTCTGCCAACACTATCAGATTGGCAACTACACAAAACCCCAGATGAAGGCGTGTGGAAGCTTTGCCACACCCTTGGACCTTTTCATGGCTTAGAAAGCAAGAAAGGCTGTCTCTCTGCCAGAGCTTGTAGAAAAGAAAAGCTTCAAAAGCTTACCAATTTTGTTGTAAATGCGGAGCAGATTTCGTTCTTATGTTTATGCCGTTGGGTGTAATCTAGGGCCTTTCTTTAAAAGAGCCGTTTAGGGGCTCTCTTGCCAGATCCAACATTAACCGGTTGATTTGTCTGCAGCGTATTAGAACGATGCCCTTAATGGTTCAATAATATGTCTCTATGAAATTCTGACAGTGTGGCTGACTGTGCATTTCTATACACTCAGAGATTGCATGTCTTGTAATGCATGCTGCAAAAGAAGCACGGACAAATTATCACTACATCCTCTATCCTTGATCTCTCTGCCCCATGTGTCCTTTTTCTGTGCACTTCTCTTCCTCTCTCACCATCCTTCCTTCTCCCTGTATGTCTCGGGACGAGGCTCTATTGATCGTGAGAGTGTGTGACTGTAATAAACTTTGACAGCTCACCATGCAGGCTTGCACTGAGCTGGGAGGAGAGAGTCATGCGGCCAATCCATGGGGCAGAAGATCACGCCAGCAAAGTCCAAACCATCCTTCATGCATGGATACCTAACCTCCACGCAGTCTAACTATACTGCAGAATGCATACTCTGATATCACCCAAACTTGGGCTATGAGTAGGTGACTATTACATAGTACAGACATAACAAGTCCTATGTTTAATGTCTTTGATATATATATTACTTTGATTTATTGGATATTCAAAGATAGAAGCTTTATAATATGATCTACAAAGCTGCATTAGCAAGTACTTCTGTATGCCATGTGTATACTGATGTTTTTAGAGATAATTTAAATTTATTGTATCGGTTGAAATGAGATAGTTATGTGTAAAATTTTGATTACTGATGTCATCTAACATCTAACACACTTAGAATTGATTGTTAACAACATGAATACATGAATAATTTGACACTCTTAAAGGGATAGTTAACCCAAAAATGAAACATTTTGTCATCATTTACTCACCCTCATGTCATTCCAAACCTGTACGAGTGTCTTTCTCATGTTGAACATACAAGAAGATATTTTGAAGAATGCTGGTTGATGGTCCCCATTGACTTCCATAGTATTTCTTTCCTTACTATGGAAGTCAGTCGGGACCAACAACTGTTTGGTTCTTCAGTCTTCTTTTGTACATAATAATGAAAGAAACTTAACACATTTTTGGGTGAACTATTCCTTTAAATATAATGTTTATGTGTGCATATCTCAAAAAAATGATCTGGTCTTCATACTGTGCAATGCAATTGTTGCAATTCCTCAACTGACACTATTGTTTAACAGTTTGGGAAAGACAGTTTTTTTTTTTAAGTAATTATTAATTTTATTTAGCAAGGATGTATTCATTAAAAGGGACAGTAAAAACATTTGTAGTGTTTCCAAAGATTTCCATTTCTAATAAATGCTGTTCTTATGAATATTCTATTCTAATCAGTTTTGTCATCACTGGAATAAATTACATTTTAAAATGAATTCTAATACTAAATCTAATACTAATACTATCACACTGTGATAATATTTTACAATATTACTGTTTTACTGTTATAAAAGAGACTTTTTTCAAAAACATTAAAATATCTTACTGACCCCAAACTTTTAAACAGTAGAGTATTTACATTGATGTCATTTATTTTTGGCATTTTTGTCTTTATTTTGATAGGACATTTAGTTGACAGGAAGCGAAGGGGGGCAGGATAGGTTCACGAGCCAGGACTCAAACTCAGGACGGCTGAAGCACAGCGGCGCTATATGTTGGCACACTGCCCGCTAGGCTATTGGTGCCGACAATTGCTGTTTTTTTCTAAATTACATTTCTCATTATATTACCAAATACAAAAATGGTCAAATTAGACATTTTCCCTTTCTTTGTTTTCATTTAGCCTTCCCTTCGGTTAGCTTAATGCTTAGGCTGGTTGCTTAGCACAGAGCTAACTGCTGTTTTGATTAGCAAGAAAAGTGCTGTTCTTTCATCATGCACGACCCTAACAACTTCCAGCACCTGTACTAACCAGCCAAACCTTGATCCCTTAGTTTAAATACACGTTTTCATGGTACAAGCTATATTCCCACTTCAGATGTGGCTTTTGTCCCCCCTCAAGCTCTAAGTTAAACTCCTCCTGTGTGTGTACACTGCGGTTGTCTTTACTATCATCAGAACATGCTTTAAATTCGGAGAGGTGGTGTTTAGCACTCTGTAGATTGCTCTTTTAAGGTTGTGTAAACTCTCTGGTTTGGCTTGGTACACCACACTCAGTGAGCACTTAGGAGGTGTGCCTAGAGTGAACCACGATTGCACGAGTGAGCTTGCTGCTTTCAGCCAAGACTAATGAACTGACTTCTCTGAATATGTTCATCAGAACTCCCTATAAACCCCCTAAACCCTGTTTCCCATCCATTAGCTTCATTCAGCGGCTAAATCATAATGATTTCCAAATGTGCTTTGTTTGAACGCACTCACGGGGTCTACCAGAGTTGAATAGGTACTGTGGTATACCACAAAAAATGTCCTATTTAAAGACAAGACATAATATTATTCAAGGAGAAGAAGTGAAGACTGGCTTTTAACCACAGTGGTCGAAAATGAACTACAGTGAGACCAAACCAGTTGACTGAAAATGTATATTTTTCTGTTTTTAATTCATAGCGTACGCTGTTTTATCAAATTAATCACAGTTATTCTTTGAATAATTATAGAATGGGCGGCTAGCAAGGAGGGGAAACAGGAAGGGAAGGAGCAGTGCTTTCACCACATCAAAGTCGTCTGACAGTAATTACTGTCTATGAAACAATAAATAATGAAACAAGATCTACCTACAATTTACTTTAATGTTCCTGCATGATGTAATTTGAAATGAAGACAGTAAAATGATTTTTTTCTTTTTTTTGTAGTGCAGACATCTTTGTATTGATCACAGTGAACTAATGCAGCAGTGCTGCCAAATTTGAGGGGAAATTAAATTAGAGGCCAGTGCTTAATGCCAAATATATTATGTGGTCTGGTTTGAAATACACGCAGACTGAAAAAGAGGCTGTTACATTTGAATTCAGTAATATATTTATGCACATCTCCTTCATAGTTATTTGCTGAATTATGTAGCTTATTTTATTCAAATTACTTGAAATACAAACATTAAAGGAATGTTTTGCATTCAACACAACTTAAGTTCAATTGACAGCCTTTATTTGCATAATGTTGATGACCACAGACAATGAGCCTTATCCCGGTTAGAGTACTATGTGCTTTGTACAGTGCCATTGGATGGCAATAGATTATATTTTTGATTAGATTTAACTATTGTGGCTGGTTTTCTGCATCAAAACGTTATGAATACATAGAAACAACAGGAAGCGACAACTCATTGATGGACAAATTGACATTTGTGTTTATGTTTGTGTCCAATTGTATTCTGTAGTCTGGCTCTTTTCTCTTGAGGCTTAAGACTCTGGGCGGCAGTGACCCTGTCATGTCTAATTCACACTCAGCTCTTGCCAAGTGCCATGACGGCAAGGACAGCTGGTCTCTGGGAAGGTTAGCTGGCTCAGTATTGCTGAGAATGGATATGGTAAGGAGGGAAACCACTGTAAGGGAAGAGCGTAACAGTACATTGTGTTAAACAGTCAGAGAAGGGCATTTCAGACACTCTCCATTGGCTTGTCCTGTCCAGGGGACGCAGTGGCTGTCATCGAAATAGCATATTACCATATTACACATACTAATTTTACAGTATGTATATTAAACTTAGCAGAAAAAGCAGATGTCTTAAGGCGGTTTGTTAATCTTAGCTGGTTACTACCAGCCCAAAAGTGGCTCAGATTACGTTTGGACTGTTTGTTGACTTTACTTAAAGCACAGTGGAAAATGGAGTGTTTTAGGTTATGCTGATGTCTAGCTTTATTTACATTTAGGGGTAGTTATTTCCAGTCAGTACATTTCTTTCGCAGCAAAGGTCTAGACAGCTGACACCGTTTCAGTAGCCATTTGATCTGATGGTTTTGAAATTAATAATGACGTGCATTTCTACTTTATGACCTCTCATTTGTATTATGCTCAAAGTTGTTGGAAGATTTTATCTACTGTGAAGAAATGTGGTCTTGTGTGTAGTTAAAACGAGCTGGTAAGCCTCGTTAATGTGAAAAGCAGTGTCTGTTAGGCCTGCAGGCACCCAATGAAGACCACAGAGTGATTCTTCATGAACTTGAATAAGCGCATAGAGAGATATTGCCTAACAGAGCTCATGTGGTAAATCTGTGGCTCACTTATCACTTCATCACTTAGTGCGATTCAAGCATAAAGTTCTGTATTAATCCCGATGAGTCAGGAGACGGTGCATGGTGTCATGGGAAACTACAGGCTCTGATAAGTTCAGTGGCAGCTACTGTCTTTAAAGTGTGGACAGATGTCAGTCATCGATGACAATGTATTAAGAAAAATTCAGTTTCTCAAGAAAAATAATCAACCAAGCTCAGAACTGTGTTGTACAATATATACAAATGGTAATTTGCATGAAACAAGATTATGAATGTCAAATTAAATGCTAAACACTCTCAGTCAGTTTGTCACTGGCTGTTTGTGGCAAAGCCATTTATAAGCATGCATGCCCAATCATCATGATGCATTTTTTTTGAAAGAGACTCCTTATAGACTTTCAGAGAAGCATACATACATATTGATTTGTTTGTTTAAATAATATATAAATAAAGAGTATATCAAAAAATTATTTCATTTCTGTATAAATAATATATATATAGAAAAATCCCCAGGCCTCTTGACCAACAAAAATGACCTGAGGATGATGGGTGAGAGAAAATCAATCGTAACTACTTCAGATCAATATTAATAATGGTGATGCTGTTGTCTGGCCCTGACCTAACAGAGACAAATGAGCAAAGACAAGGAATGGAAACAGAAGGAGGCCATCTCTTCACTTCAAGCCCTGTTGACCAGAAACTGAACAGATCAGGGTATCATGAAATGTATATACACAATAAATATTTAGCCAAATAAAGAAAAAATTCAGCTTCAAGTGACTTGCATATTTTCTTTAAAAAAAAAAACTTTTGTTTTGTTTTTTAGGATTTTTAAAGACTATTGCCTGCTGAGATAATAAGCAGTGTCATGCTTTTTTTCTCCACTGGAGGTGAGCTTTGACCACTGGGACTTATTCACAGAGAGATTGATCTGTTTTAAGGGCACTGTGTGCATGAATATATAAGTATGAGAGAAAGTGTGTATTTTATGAGCCGTCTACTCAACATTTCACCATCAGCTTTCACTTTTAACCAAAGTGAAGTTTAAGTTACAACTGATTTTATTTTCTTGACTTTAGGTTTCAAGCATCAACACTTTTCTTTTTAATTTCTGGTGTTATTGTGCAATTCTTGTTGTTCCAATATATAAACAATAGTTTGTGCTCATTTATTAGTTCATTTGTTCCTCTACAGCTATTAACATTTTCATTAGATGTTACGAATTCTTCTTTTTTTACAACCCCTCCCTTTGACATAATTCAATTCCTGATGAATAAAATTTTCCTATTTTTATCAGAACAACAATAGAATGTGGAAGTAAAATGGGTTAATATTGTATAAAATTGTTTAGTAATGATTTATATAGACATATATTCAGTATGTGTGTCTGTTTATACTGTGTATGTCTATTTATGTCTACTTTAGTCATGCATGCAAAATTGTAGCTTTTTCTAGATTTCTACCTTGCAACTTTACTGTCATCCTAAAACATATCAAACAAGAAACATTTCAAAGTGAAAAGATTGTACTAGCTTGGAATTATTGAGTGGAGAGACTTTGTGCTTCCAAATGAAGTTTCCCACTCAGAGCTGAACAGGAATGATTAGTCACCACTAGGTAATTAATCCCAGGACTCCCTTGTGTCTGTGCCCAGACAGATCCCAACCTCTCATTGTTTGTTTTGATATTGTGCTTCAAGAAGTAGTGTGATCTCCTCTCTATGCGAGGCATATGTTATTGGTTTTTGTCAATCATTGGACTTATATTTGTCACCTACTTAAAGAGTTAGTTTCACGCCATTAATGAATGAAACTATATCACTGTGTCTGATCGCTGAGAGGATTTACCACGTTTGATTGGGTATCACCATGATCCCTCTTCGCAGGCCCCTGTCTCTGCCCTCATAGCCTTGCCCGAGTGGCAGTGGAAAGGGCCGGACATCCGAGAAGGCCTGATAGGGTTCCGCATTAGCTCTCTCAGGTGAGCTGCCCATTGGATCTGTTTACTGCCTGGGCATCGACCACAGGGAAGTGATCCCCAGCTTTAAAGTTTGGCCCCGTATGAGGCTATCATTACTCGAAAGTGTGTGTGTGTGTGTTTGAGTGTGTATGTTTTGGAGGGAAGCATTGTTCAACCCCCAGCTGGGGGTTCAAACAGAGGTCCCACAGCTGTGCATCTCTGGGGAGGTAAGGAGGGGCTTATGGGAAACCAGAGAGGATTCAGACATATGGCCACACCAGCTTTCTAAGTCTAAGCAGTTCAACAAGCTCAGTTTTCTCTCCACCTTATGTGTTTTTTTTTGTGCCGCAACAACTTTTTCCAGTTGCAAATGTCAGATCATATCTTAATTCCGAGCTCGTGTGTATGACCCCAGAGATCTGCAGATGTTTTTTCCGATGTTTTGATGTGATACTGTGTGGAATTAACATATGAGATGACATAATAACATCATGTCTAGTGTTCTGTTGCACTGAGGAAAGAGTAAAAGGAGGGAACACGAGCAGAGAGGAGGAAACCAAATCACACAGAAAACAAGCACAGTCTGGGATCATAATCTCAAGGTGGTTTTGAGTTTTTTCTCAAAAAGTGTGATTAAGGCTATGAAAGTTGAGGGTGACTTTGTGTTTTGCACCGTGTAGTCTCTTTATGACTGCTGAGTGTTTGAAAAGGTCTCTCTGGATTATGTATGCAATATGTTGCTCACGTTTTGAACATGCAGTGCATTCATCATCTTCATGTTCATCCTCAAGCTTGTGTTGTCGGATTCCCAAATGAATGACTCTTTTGAATGATTTATTTTTAATGAATCAAAGAAAAACAGCATGGATGGGTGTGTGATTCCTGAGCGAATGATTCTTTTGAGCTGGTTCTTTTAATGAATCATAAACACAGCATGACTGGTGTAGTTCGATTCTTGAATAAATGACTCTTCTGAGCCATTTCTTTTTAATGAATCAAGATGATCAGTGTGGTTTGATTCTGTTCTTTTAGTGAATCAAAAACATACAGCTTATACTTTACATTGTTATGGGATATTTAATACAAGTTAAGGCCAATTATGGGGTCATTTTATGCCACCAAATTTATAGTTTTATTAAAACGAATTCATTAAAATATGCAACTGTGTTTCCTTTTTCCAAACATTTCCATTAACGGAACTGCTAAATAATGAGAATCATTGAAGAAGCAGAATCGGAATCAGAACCATTAACGATTCTCATCCCTAATCTTCAAGCTGATTCTTACAATCTTATCATTACTGTTTTGCTTTGAGATCTTTAGATTAGATAATAATGTTGGACATGTGTATTTGACTTCTCAATCACCCTGCCTATTCTTGTGTTCTCTCGTTAGGATGTTCCAAGTAACCCGACACTGCATAAATATTTGTCCAACATAACCGTGTCCCTTCAGATCATAATAGCGCTGAAACCCGACAACAGTCCCCCCCAGCGAAGTAATTCTACCCAAGCTTGCATGGCCATTATTGATGGCCAAGTAAGTGTTACTGTTACAAACCAATTACTCAGTCATTCAACTTTGATGAGGGACTCTACAAATAAGCCGAGATGCTTATCGCTTTCCAACTCTCACTTTCACCGACACCGGCCCTTCCTGCGGCTCACTTTTTCTCTCTTTCCTATTAAGAAGGAGAAAATGACAGCTGGCAGTCACGACTTGTATCAAGGGAAAAGTTCTGCCAGTTCAAGAGGTAAAGAAGTCAAGAGGTGAGCAATGTGTCCCCACAATGACACTTAGAAATCTGGTGACCCGGTAAAGTGATACAACGCCACAGAGGTAGGGGAAGGCGTTCACCACCTCTTCATGTGGCTAAGCTGGTAAAAGATGGGAAGGTGTGTGTCAGCGTTGCAGTGAAGGACGGGGAACTTCCTTTCCAGTGTTTGCACATGTGAGTAGGAGGTGTGTATACATGAGGCAACAGTGACAGTCTTACTCAAGCTAGACAAAACTAAAGTCTCATGTGTCATATGTCTGGAATTTGTGATGGGTTGAGCACGGTGTTCTGATTAATGACTATTAAATGACCTTTAACCTGTATTTGTCATCGTGATTTGCATTTCAGATGCATCTGGAACTTGGTAATCACTTGAAGGCACCCGCAAACGAGTTGTTTGTCCAGAAATGTTCTTTTAGTTCTCGTCAAGCTGACGGAGGCATTTGTGTTATTTAACATCTGATAAAAAAGGAAACAGGCGTTTCCTCAACAGGAAGGATGTGCCTGGTGAACGTCCCCTGTGATGTGTGAGAAAGGGGAACCAGGCCCACAGCCAAAAGACGCCGGTAGCAGTTTAGCTAATGAGGTCGTGAGATTCATTCATGGAAGTGATGGTCATAACGAAAGATGTGGCCACATGCGATGCACGCTTGCTGCTCAATCCAACGCGGTCAGACTGAAGAAACCTGCTTGAATGGAGAGTGCGTTGCCACAGTCGCTGTTTGGTCAAGGACTAATCCTATTCCATGTCAGTGCTAACACACTTGAGAGATCAACTTTGGTTCTTCAGGCGCAGTAACTCTTTTTGTAAACCGTGGGGAAGTTTCTCCTCTCTTTGAGGTTTTCTCGTCTGTTCTCTCCAGGCGTTTTAACTCCAATCCGACTCTTTCTAGCGGGATTTGTGATAAAAGGCAAGTTTTCCTTGTAGTGCCGCATGTTCCCTAGAGAGCAGAGCAGGGAAGCTGTTGTGCATTAACTCAGTACTGAGGCAGAGCATCTGGGTGATGTTTATGGAGATTTATTGGTCTCCCCCAGGCCCTAATTGCCTCGTTCCCAGTGGGTAGTCCTGTTAAGGCCGACGATATCGTCAGCCCTCTTTGGGCCTGTTAATGGCTGGAGCAGGTGGACCAACGTATTGTTTACGTCTGTAGGTTATGGAGACAAATGGTGCCCCCGGACTCCTTTTGGCCTGGAGGACACGCGCATATCAGAGGGAAACTTCCCCTCTTGGGTCATAAACCAAGATGTTGCACCTCAACTTGGCCTTCACGTTCATTTTTGAGAGGCAGGAGCCACATCCTGGCTCCCAAGCTGAGGAATATAATTGAGTTTAATGTGAACAAGATGTCATTATCTGTCTGATTCACAGCGATCAAAAGACAGTGGTGAGTGCTGTCTGGTTAAGGAATACATCTTCTGGACTTTTGTTGCAGACTTTTTCGTTTTGAGCGATGCACTTCGTAACTCATTTGGTTACTGGCATGAAAAGGCCCAAAAAAAGTTTTTCACTTCACAGTTTTCTGTGAAAACCACAGAAGGTGGAGCCACACAATGATCAGAAAAAATGCTTCAGGCAGGGAAAATTTCAAGGTAGAGAAAGACAGTGAGTGTCCCAACCTGCCTGTCTTTCAAGGTTATTATAAATCATCTATCCAGGCTGGAAAAACCTTACTTTTTTAGAAAACTGAATTTGATTCATGAAATACACTTTTTAAAGATGATGTGTGTTATTTATGTGTTGCCATTTATTGTGATATGAATGCAGAGAATACTCGATTTGGGTTGATTGAGTTGAAAAATGGCTTTGTTTATTTGAGAATCCTGAGGAGCAGATCAACCCTGGCTCAACCAATGGCATGAGTTTGGGGCGGGGCTGTCTGTTTGGCTGACCAATGATAGACAAGAAGAATGTTTGGGAAACGTGTTTTTAAAACAGTTATTAGTTTGATGAAGCTAGTGACGCACAAATTAGATGCTTCACCTTAATTCTACATTTCTAATTGTGATCTTGTTCTTTTCATCTTTTAATAGTATTTTCCTTTTTTTGTATTCTGTGCTGTTCATGACATTAAATAAGACATTGGACTTCTGAAAAGAAGTGGTTTGGCTGTTCAGAACATAAAAAGCTATCACAATAAGACATTTGATTTTTTTTCCCCCTCTAGTTTATTCAGTTATTCTTAATTGATTGAGATTTCTGTAGAGTAAAGCTGGCCTTGTTGAGTGGTGCGAGTTAATTGAATATTGATTTTGTGAATTTTCTAAAGTTCTGTTGTGTAAATGATGACAATGTTTTCTTTTGTTTTCCCTCACATATTAGAAGCTAAAAAAAAAAAAAAAAAGTCTTGGTAGAGTTATTAAACTTTATGCCTGTGATCACAGTAGCTCTTTAAAACTGGAAAGTTGTATGTAACTGATGGAATGTGAAGTACATGGACTTTTTATAGTTATGGCGCTTTAGATTGGCTGCACACTACAAAAAAAAGTGGAAATATCCTTGAAACAAGATCAATTTACTTGACAAGTCAAATTTTATTTCATTTATTTCAAAGAATCTCTCTTATATATATATATATATATATATATATATATATATATATATATATGAATATTTTGTCTTGTGCCACTGGCAGGTTTTTTTTCCATCTGTTTATGCTTAAAATAAGTGGAAAAATTCTGCCAGTGACAGTTACTTCGCCTTAATACCTTAAGCTGTTTTACTTGATTTCCAGTGAACAAACGGAAAACATGGCAAAAAAAGCATATTAAGAATTTTTTTAAGTAGATAAAGTAACTCTGTCTACATTCTTGAGTACGATGTATGCACTTTAAAAACTATATAGATAAAAACATAATAATTTAAATAAATATCTATATATAATGAAACCCAGTTTAGACTCCAGTATTATATCTGTATAAAGTAAAAACACTTTCTTAGCTTAGAGACCAACCGTAATATTTTATTCAATCATTTATTTATTCATGATAGAATAATATCATCTGTCTGTTAACATCATGTTTACCTTGGTAGACTTTCATATTTCGAATATGTATACAGTCATAACCAAAAAAAAAAAAAGAGAGAGAGAGAGAGAGAAAAAATTTAGAAGAAATGGAGACATTTCTATGTGTGGGAGGCAGGCGGCTGGTGACAGGCTCATGATTTTTGCAGAGGAACATGACTTCAGAAGGCCTGTCTGATGAGTTTGAGACAGGCCTGTCAGAGAGAGTGTAAGTGCACTAATGACTGCGAGCAGCCTCGCCACTCAGGGCATGAATATTGGATATATATGTAAGTGCATATTTTCTCTTCTCCCATCTGACGCTTAGTCCCAGATCCACATGTACCGAGAGGACCGTCACAGAAAATCAGTGACCAAAGTCAGCTAGGCATAGGCCTGACGAATATCTCAAGGACTTTAAATCAAATTCTAAATTTATCAGACACTTTGGATCTCATGTTTTTGTGAAGGGGATAGATTTAGATTCAGTCATTGAAATGCCTTATGATGACAGGAAGAGGCTACAGAAATAAATGATTAAAGACACTGTGCTTGAGGTTGATGTCAGATTGATATATATATATATTTATTTTTTTTTGACACTTGTCAAAAAACTTTGTCTTTGTGACATCAAAATTGAACCAAATTAGTTTTAGTTTTGTATTGCACATGATTAATTGGTGCATGTTATTGCAAAAAAATAAAAATAAATAATAATAATAAATAAATTAAGTAATTTTGCCATGTTTCCAATTTTTTTTTTTTTGCCATATTACATTTTATTAGATTAAAAAAAAATAACCACCTTGGTAGACTTTCATATTTCGAATATGTTTAGGGTTAGGGTTAGGGTTAGGACAAAAATAAGTATATTTGTTGTCCATAATATTTAGTTATATTTGTCTGAAATACATCACATCATGAAAGTAAAGTCTGTTTTAAATAGCCCATATGGCAAAAATTATGTAGCTATATTATAATTTATAAAATTCTTTTTATTTCAGATTTAAAAAAAAAAAAAAAATTTAAATAAACAAAAAATGACAGAAAATGTTATCTATCTATCTAGATATTTGTCTGAAATGCATCACATCATGAAAGTAAAGTCTGTTTTAAATTTTGTTTTGTGTTGACTTTAAATTCATAACAGTGAGTCAAAAAGCATAAGGCCACGTGGAGGAGTCTGTAGGTGGACCAGACATGTGGGTGGCAGATGTTTAGGGGCCAGTCTGAGGGTTATATCTGGGTGAACCAGGTATGACTCACACAGACACACAGTCATTTCACACCAGTAACAGGTACAAGCAAAACACTTAGAGGCAGTCAGATTAAGTAACATTGTATTATTGCAGGACTTTTCTATGCTTCCAGAACCAGGGGACAAACAGAGTGTGGAAAGAGTTTGCAATGCACCATGTGTCTTTGTGCAACACTGATGCACATCTATTTTTGTTACAGCGCCCTGTTTTGCCCCTTGTAACTTGTTTTGAATCTGTTAGACGGACCAAATCGAATATTGAAATGAGTTCCAAGCCCCATCTGCCCAGCTTGTGCTTCTGCATGTGATCTGAGGCAGATAAGAGCGCGACTGTTCCCGTTTCCTATTGAATACACAAACCTGAAGACCAATTTACTAAATGCTAATTTTCCATTGTAGGCCTTTCAGGCGAGTGAGTTTTTTAAGCCAATACTGATTAAAAATAAGCACTATACAGTCTTTCTTTCTTTCTTTCTTTCTTTCTTTCTTTCTTTCTTTCTTTCTTTCTACTTTGCATTATTCTAATTTTATGCTATTAGGAATTATATAATCAATATAATTTTAATGAAAAGTTGAATTGAAAGTCTAAAACAGTTAAAAACAAATAACTTTAGAAGTGGAGTGGATGTAAGCATCAATTATAAACCATAATTAATCACTAAATACTAAAGCACGACACCAATATAATTAATCACTTAAACCTAAAATGAATCATTTTAAAAGTCTATTTATGCTTTACACCATTATGAAAGAATTATAATCATTTTGAGATTTTACAGTATTTTTAACACTAGTATTATTAAATTATCGTGGTTTTTAAAGATGAACTTCACTTGAATGTTAAATGATGGCAAGGGTAGTTTTTGTTTAAAATCTTAAAACTTTATTTTATCTCCAGGTTTCAATGGGAAAAAAGTCCTGGATTTTCAGTGCGTTTTCAGACTTTTGTTCTCCTCCACTATGTCTATACAGTATATGAAGATACCCATATTTCTATAGGCTTCTGTGGCCTTTCTGCTTTATATTCTTTGTAAATCCACACTGTATTGAACAGCAGGGAGCAGTTATTCAGTTACAGAAAAGATCCTTAGTCATGAATGCATCGAGTTTGTGTCTGGGAGCTGAGTGGGGACTGACTTTCTACAATAATCAGGCTGTCATGTTGTCACCAGTCTGTGACATCCGTATTGACTGTGATAGCGCTGAGCTCTGCTTCTAGTTCATTCTCTTTAGCACCTGTCACTTTCCATGCACTCCATCACATCTGCTGTGATAAATTCACTCCTTTTTTTGTGTCCCAAAGGCAGTTGCTCTAATTTATTTTCTCTCTTGGTCTCCTAGATGGGTTTCGGAGGCATTTTAGATAACTTTATATTTTCTAAAGATATGGTCATAACACATTGGTAGCAGGAGTGTGGTTGCGAAACCAATCATAGCGAACCCTGTTAAAACAAAAGCGAACAAAAGATCATCTATTATTGCTGTAGATGTTTGCACTTGCCATCTATATCTGTTGCTATAATTACTACTTATCAGGAAGTGGCACAATTTCTCGTAAAGTTCAATGGAAAAACCGACATTCGTAAACTGTGCCACAACAAGGCTGACAACCACAGTGAGAGGTCTGAACTTATTCTGTGGTATTTTGAACATTAACAAAATAGTATAAAGGATTGTCTTAGAGGTTTAATTTAGATTTACAGTGGCATCCAAGTAACATTTGAAACCACACTTTATTAAAGTTTGTCTATATACCGTTTTTTTTTTTTTTTTAAGTACATAATTAAAACATAGCACAAGCACACATTTCAAGCATTTTTCATTTATTTGTACAAATGCATTCAAGCATTTATTTTACAGAAGTTAGTTTATTAGGTTTCAAAGTGTGGCTTAAAGGAATAGTTCAACCAAAAATAGAAATTTGCTGAAAATGTACTTGCACGAATACATCATTTTAGCTTTAAACTATTGCTTTTGGCCAAAATACAAGTCCATAATCCATTATAATAACGCATTCTTCAGTTCACATCAGAATCCACCAACATATTTGTTTAGAAGTGTTTTTGAATATTTTGGCTTGTAAATGGTGCTTGATCAATGCAGATTTCTCTTCTGATTCAGACAAGATCACTTTTTTAGCCAAAAACAGCAGTTAAAAATATCATAATGATGGATTTGTTTATTACAAACAAACAGCTTTTTGTTTCACCAGACATTAAGTGATTGACTGGAGTCATGTGGATTACTTGTGTTTTTATCAGCTGTTTGGACTCTCATTCTGATGGCACCCATTCACTGCAGAAGATCAGTCTGTGAGCAAGTGATGTAATGCTAAATTTCTCCAAATATGTGACCCTGAATGACAAAACCAGTCTTAAGTGTCAATTTTTCAAAACTGAGATTTATACATCATCTGAAAGACAATATTTGGCTGAGATACAACTATTTGAAAATCTGGAATCTGAGGGTGCAAAAAAATCTAAATACTGAGAAAATCGCCTTTAAAGTTGTCCAAATGAAGTTCTTAGCAATGCATATTACTAATCAAAAATTAAGTTTTGATACATTTACGGTAAGAAATTGACAAAATATCTTCATGGAACATGATCTTTACTTAATATCCTAATGATTTTTGGCATAAAAGAAAAATCAATAATTTTGACCCATACAACGTATTTTTGGCTATTGCTACAAATATACCCCAGCGACTTAAGACTAAAAAAAGGTTTTGTGTTCCAGGGTCACATATGTTCTGATGAAAAAACAAACTCATTTTGGATAGCTTGAGAGAGAGTACATTTTCAGTGTTTTCATTTTTGAGTGAACTGTTCTTACCGTTTTGGGGCCACTGTGTTTTAGGTATTTATATGGATAATATGAAAAGGAAATGCCAACACATGTCTATGAATTTAGAAAAACTGAAGCAAATTTTCCTCCTTGTGTAGATTTTGAGCATAAATCATGCTTTTTTTTCATGTTTACACAGGATATTGGTAAATTATTTGCGTATCTCGAACACGTACGGTCAGGAAACGTTTGATAGCACATCATTATCATAAATATTCCAGCATGTTGCATAGATGTATAGAGGTAGAAAGTTCAAGAAAACTAGATGTAGATATAGCTGTAGGTTCTGTGGCAGGCAGAAGGGTGGGTAGACAAGGAAATACATCAGATAGAAAGCAAGCGAGGCTGCCGAGAATTGTCACTGGCACAACCGAATGTGACTGTGCATAGAAAGGAGAATTTTTCATGTCTCTGCCTCTTTGATTCACATACAGAGGAGGAGACAGCAGGCTCAGACTCTCGCTGTCTCTGTCCAACCGAATCTTGTGTCTGGCTCAGAGGGTGGTAAATAAAAAAGCAGAGTCTATTGATTGAGGAGAGAGTGTGAATAGATGGTGTATGAGGGGGAAAAGATTCGTTTTACCACAGGTTGCCCCTAGTTTGTGCAAACCACCTGCTTGCTTTTAAACTTTCTTGATGTTGCTTGTTGCATTTTTGTGTCTGTGCCAAAGCCCCTTCTGTTCACCTTTGCCTCTGCTAAGCTTTCAAGTAAGTCGTAAAAAAAAAAAAAAATTACCTACCTGCCTCTGATACCCAGCCCTTGAAGTGCCTCACCGCAGAGCACAGGAAGTTGGCCAGCCAACTGGGTAGGCTGTTGTTTCTGTTACTGTCTACTTCATGCAAAAATAAGGGCATGGAAAAAGAGCCAATACATACAGATTATGAATGGGTAAAGGCAATATTTTTTATCTCGGTTTTTACATTTTGACAATTTACATCATTTTGAGATAGATATATATATATATATATATATATATATATATATATTAGGACTCTCAAATATTTTTATCTCACTTTTTACATTTTGACAAAATTTACATCATTTTGAGATTTATATATAAGGACTCTCAAATCGATTTATGTATATATTTAAGAATATGTATATATTTAAGAATATATTTCTTAAATATATACATGTATGTGTTTGTATTTATATATACATACGTATATACATATGTACAGTATATACACACAAATATTATGTAAACATAAACGTTTATATTGGTTGCAATTAATAATGATTAATCGATTTGACAGCCCTATATATATTAATATATTATTATTATATATTCATTTGAAAAAAATGCTGTTTTTAAAAGAAATACGTTTTAAGCGGTACAACTATTTTCAACTGTGAAAATGATAAGAAATGTTTCTTAAGCACTAATACAGCACATTAAAATGATTTCTGGATCATATGACACTGAAGACTGGAGTTGCTTAAAATTGAACTTTGCCAACACAAGAATAAATTACTCTTTAAAAAGAGAACTTTACGTGTTTCAATATTAAGAAATGTAAAAAATTTCACAGTATTACTTTTTTTTGTACTGTGTATTTGATCAAGTAAATGCAGCTTTTGTGAGTATTTTTTATTTTTTAAAAAAAGATAAAATATTACTGACCCCAAATCTTAGGATAGATAGATAGATAGATAGATAGATAGATAGATAGATAGATAGATACGAACGATCTTTAAAGCTTCAGACGTCTTTCTACAAGCACTCTGAACATCTTTTTTCAGATACATTAACATATATTGATGTAATTTTCTTAACTATGGGTTGAATCTGGTGTTTCGAAACAAAAAGACTTAAGATTGAGCTTAGAGTAAGCAAAAGTGGATCTGATATCTTTTTGTTCTGCTACTCATATTGCAGTCATGTGAGAAACCCCGTGTAAAGTGATGATAATGCAGATTACAGATAATTTGAGTAAGTTTTTGAGAATCATCACCGTGTAAATCTTTGAATTAGCAGTAGTATGAGTCAGCCTGTCTCTGTTTCTTCTCACTGTAGGGTTGAAGTGAAACCACCACCATCAGCGGTTTGACCACTCTTTTGCAATAATACCGTTCATTTTCTCCTCAATCATTTCACTGCCGACCTATAAAAACTCTCGGCACATCCAGCCCGCCCAGCTGACTCCACACTTGTTGAAAGCGCAATATCGTTTCGGAAGAGTACAGCATAATGAAGACAGGAAGAAAAAGTTAGCAACTCTCGAGGAAAAGAAAAATAAATATTGCTGCTTCAAGCGAGATTTTATCTGCTGAGATCGTTGATATGGCTGTCATGAACTTATGCGAGAAAAAGGGCTGATTTAGTAAGATGGAGAGGAACATTTGGGACTGTGGTTCTGCTGAGGGCATGTCATCTGTGCTTCCAAGAAAGGAAAAGATAAAAGGCATCAGTCAACAAACTCCCATTTAACACTAAACACTCTTGAGACCCACTCGTCTCGGGCCGGACCAATTCGGTGACATTGAATGCCTGTATAAAAATCGCTGAGGACAATAAAACTAGAGCAGCCGTAAAGTTTGGATTCCAAACAATAAGAAAATAAATAAAATGGGACGCTGGCCTAAGACAACAGTCGCTGATGAAACCGTCAAGCGGCAAGATCAACATTTGTCAGTTGCGCTTCCTCTGGAAATACACGACCCTGAGATTTTATCAGGGGATCATTCCCGATCCAGTGTTTGTTTCATAGACGGCTGTTTATTTTCTTGCGCTTTTGATTAGTGGAGCCCACTTCATTGTAGCTTGGTTGTTTCTGGACCGTATCCCAGCACAATAGGGAATATTCACCCCGTGATTTACATCACGCTGTGACCGAACAATATAGAGTGTCAGCGTTTGTTTGAAGCTCCTTTGGGTATACTGTTGCTTTACATAGCAAAAGTCAATATGCCAAGTTAAAACATCGGCCTTGCTGTGATGTTTATTTCGCCATCTTGTTGTTTTATGCTAAGTCACTCGTACTGTTCCCACACCCACTGCAGTGGTGTAATGTCACTGGCTGAGGTGAGCAGGGCTGGAAACAAATGCCTACAGAATCTGGGCATTCTTTCAAGATTAGAACTCTTTGTGTTCCCTGAATTGCGCTCATAAAGACACGCCAGAGTTATAAACCCGTTTCCGCTTCACATTGCATGCATTGCATTTGGTTTCACACTCAGAAAGCACAAGCGTTGGAGAAGCTGTTTTGAAACTGTTGCTCGCCAAACTAAGTGCTACTGTTAGGTTAGTTTGGTTTAAGCTAGTTTAAAATAGTTCAAATGCAGTTTTGTATAAAAATGAATAGTTTAAACAGGAGGATTTGATGCTATCGACTCCTTCCTAAAATGGAAGTGCTATATGCAAAAGAAAGCTTTTATACTGTGTAATAATGGACAAAATATTATTCTATATAACTGGATTTTGTATATAGTTTGTTCATTTATTTTATATATTTATGTTGTCTCTATAATACCTAATGTTAATATGTTGTTATTATTATATATCATTTGTTAATATATTGCACTTTATATATATATATATATATATATATATATATATATATATATATATATATATATATATATATATATATATATATATATATATATATATATATATATATGTGTATGTATGTGTGTGTGTGTGTGTGTGTGTGTGTGTGTGTATGTACTATATACATATGATAGCTGCTCGCATCTCAGCTTGTCTAACAGACATTTCTTGCTGGATGAAGGACCATCACCTTCAACTCAACCTTGCCAAAACAGAACTGCTAGGGGTTCCATCAAACCCATCGTTTCATCACAATTTCATCATCCTTTTAGGCACATCAACCATAACTCCATCAAAAACGGCCAGAAACCTTGGAATTATGATTGATGAGCTGACTTTCTCAGACCACATTGCTAATACTGCCCGGTCCTGCAGATTTGCTTTATTCAACATCAAGAAGATCAGGCCCTTTTTTTCAGAGCATGCTTCACAACTCCTTGTTCAAGCTCTTCTTCTTGTTCCAGGCTGGACTATTGCAATGCTCTCTTGGCAGGTCTTCCAGCCAGTTCTATCAAACCTTTACGATTAATCCAGAATGCGGCAGCAAGATTAATTTTTAATGAGCCAAAAAGAATGCACATCACACCTCTATTCATCAATTTGCACTGGCTACCAATAGCTGCTCGCTTAAAATTCAAGGCATTAATGTTTGCCTGCAAAACCTCCACTGGCTCTGCACCCCTTTACCTAAATTTATTACTTCAGACTTATGTGCCCTCTAGAAACTTGCGTTCTGCAAGTGAACCTCGCTTTATTGTGCCATCCAAAGAGGCACAAAATCACTTTCACAGACTTTTAAATTAAATGTCCCCTCCTGGTGGAATGACCTGACCATCTTGACTGACCAGTCCTTAGTCATCTTCAAGAATCTCTTCCATCTTTATTTGACCCTCTAACTCTAGCACTCTCTATTCTAATTGTATTCTTTAAAAAAAATACTAACACTAGCTTTTCTAATCTTTTTGTATTCTGTTTATTTTATATCATTGCTCTTTTGTTGATTTTGATTGCTTCCATTGTCCTCATTTGTAAGTCACTTTGGATAAAAGCATCTGCTAAATGACTAAATATAAAAAAAAAATTTATATATATATATATATATATATATATATATATATATATATATATATATATATTTATTTATTTATTTATTTATTTATTTTTGCATATATATTAATATTGTTCTATTGACTGGAAAAGCTACACTATTTTAAAATAGTCAGTCCAAACACTTGCAGGAGTCATGGTTATGATGTCCTTGGTGAAACAAGGGACTTTAATGTGGAATATATAGTCATGATCAGGCACGTCTGTCATTTTGCTTGAATGTTTTTGCAGTGCTTCATGTGGCGTAGTCCACTGTTGACCCCATTCAGGGCTTTTTCATAAGGTGTGGTTGTGTATTTTCTGAACTGCAGGAATATCCGGAGGAAAGGTGAAGAAGGAAAGGCTCCTGCTTTTATGAATGAGGCAGTGAAAAGCTACTTATCCTTGCTGTAAAAGGCCGTACGGTGGTGTTTTTGTATGTGGTAGATGCGTAAGGGAATGAGGTGAGTACAGGGGTCAAAGGTTAAACAGAAGTGAGGCAGGAAGACTTTCTTTCAGGAACTTATCCTTCTTTATGTGGTTGAAAACCTCCTTAGTGATTATAGAGTACTTAAGAGCTAAATATAGACCGGCTGGAAGTTCTCTATACAAAATAAGTGAATTGTCACCATGCGGTTTTTCTGTCTCCTCTAACCCAGCGGCATTTCTAAACCCTCATTTTCTCTCCCTGTGTGTCAGAAGAAAAAAGAAAAATTCTATTTTTCAATAAATATTGTTCGTTCTCTTGAACTGCTACTCCTTTTTTCTTCTGCTTTGGCTTTTGGGGAGGTAAAAAAAATATGCGTAATTTATATTTCATAAACAGTGCGTGCAAAAATCAGCACTTTTGAATACTTCCCTAGAGGGCTTGTGTTGGAATCAAAACAATGAAAACACAATCACAACACTGTTGTGTTGTTGAAGAGGTTATAATGGAGAGCCGTTCCAGTGCAGCTCTGGCCGCTGTCCAGTGATTGTCAGATGTGATCAGAGGGAGGTCTTCACTCTTGATATGATCAGCCTGGAGGAGTCAGAGGAGACGGAGAAAAAACTACACAAGGCTTCTCACGTCGCTCTCCCTGTTTGTCAGCTTGAACTCTCAGGCTATTCAAAACTGGCACAGTACCATGAGCAAGCAAATGATCATATGAGCACAGTAATGCTCAAAGACAAGGGGCTCTTAGTGCAGATCATGACAGACTAGACAGGTTCACGTGCACTCGGCTGCTAAATACAGTTGTCACTTCTCTTCTAAGTGCTTAATCCTGTTCGCACAGAATTCAGTTATGTAAAGAAGTGACAATGTTCTGTTGTTATCTTGACAACAGATAACCAGTGTACATGGAGTTGAATGTTATCTCAATAGTTTGATTGATTTTATATCCATGTTCAATAGAGGTAACATGCATATCTTCAGGCATTAATGGATTTCAGATGCATACCATATGTGCTATGCTTTTTTAAACATTATAGATTGCCAATGTTATGTGAAATGTGTTCAGGCATCAAATCTTTAGACAATAATTTTTCAATATGTTACTGTTAATATTAGAGTCATATACTGTACGTACAGAGCTGGGTAGATTACTTAAAAATTGTAGTCCGTTGCTGATTCCGAATTACATTACAAAAATTTTAGTTAGTAACAGTCCATTACATACCGCATTTTAGGTAATATAATCAGAATATTTTTGATTACTTTTAGATTACTTTTGACCTAACTTGTTTAAAAGAGTTGCAGGGGGTTTGTACATGTAAATGTACAATTACATGTAAATAAGAAATAATGTGAATTTGTGTATTTTAATGTGTTTGAAAGACAAAATCGGTAATCATTTCACAATATGTAGTCATGTAATCATCAAAAAAGTAACTGTAGTCTGATTATGAGTATTTTGAAATGTAATTTAATCCAATTACAAGTACTTAATTTTTGGAATCGGAGTACGTAATCCAGATTGCATGTAATCAGTTACTACCCAGCTCTGTATACGAATCATTATGTCTCACTAAGTAATAAAAAATGCATAGAAAAGCTGATTTTTTTTTTTTAAATCCTCTTTTTACGTGATGTGTCTACATTCATTTCTGTGTGTAGGCCTATAGATCAGCCTGGATAATGACTTCAGGATCTCCTGCTCTTCAAAGCAGATATAATGTTTAATCCAAAACAAAAACTTCGACACCATAAGCTACTGTTTCAGGGTCTCCGTCTTGGCTCGAACCCGTGAACAATGGCCGCTTTGTGTTTCATGTTTGGGGATCAGCTCTGGTAGATATAATTAGATGTTATTTTATTAAGGTAGCTCCCCACAAGAAGCCAATAAAAGTGGTTTCCGCCTGGAAATCCATACAGCAGACAGGGCTAAAATTACAACCACAGATAAGGTTAAACAAACAGCTCCCATCCGTCCCGCAGCAGCCGCGGGGCCGCGGATCGCCCCGGCTATGGTTTTCATCCAGACGTGTGCTGCCATGCCTACCGCTATGGGTAATCCAACCCAGCCCCTCATTTAATCATTTTTACAGCATTTTTCAAACATTTGCATACGTGTGAATAAACAAATAGTGATCGAGCATGCAGTTAATAGCCCACCCCCATCCCAATATGCCAGCGCAGCTTTTTTCCCCTCCATTTCAGAGAATTTAAAGGGCATGAGCTGTAATGTATAGAAGCACACGCATAAATGCGGTTGCCAGCTCTTCACACATTGTGTACCTCCTGTCAGGCAAGAATTGGGGGGTGGTGGGCGAGCGAGGCTTCCTCCCGGAGCCTGAAGCTGAGAAAAAGAGAAGCGTTACGCTTGCTTTCATTGCCGAGGGCCCAGCGAGGGTTTTATCTCAGTCCTGTGGGACTGCGCAAGGGTGATTTCTTAAGAAGTGAAGCGGAGTGAGATTGGAGGAGATGAGATGGGAGGGAAGAAGGAATAGGGCGTTAGGGAAGGGAGGGTGGTTTTCTGTACCTTTGGATCTACAGAACATCCACAGGAAAGAGCATTGTACCGACAACATAATAACAACAACACATCCCCTTTCCATGTCTACGCCCTCCAAACATGATCTCCAGTCATCTTCTCAGGACAACAGCAAAATAAAAATAAGAGGCAGGTTTTTCATAGAAACGGGTTTTCATAGAAAAAGTAGATTGACTGATTCATGAAGGAATTGTTCTTTTCTAAGAATCATTTAATCAAGTTCATAAAGCTGGTCTGGCATGCATTTCCGAAAAGCATTGTAAGCCAAAATAGATTGTAGAGACACCAGTGGTTCAGACGAAGTCTCTTTCAAGGAAATTCAGTTCACTCGGTGATCATATTCGCATTCCAGCTATTTCTGGCATGCAGACCAACTCCTGTATACCTCAAAGGGAAATTCTTAAAACTGACTATTTTGGTTAAAAATAATCCCAAATAAATTATTTAGGGTTTGGGTCTGTTTCTGAAATTGCTGCCAATCGTCTTTGCGTCATCACATCACGTTTGTATACTATACGTAAAGAAGGAGTCCCAGCTATTAGGCAGTACTGCATGTGTGGATGCTGCAGGTGGCAGATCTTTTCTTACAGCAGCTGCAATAATTCATCTTGTCATTTTAGAATGCGTTCTAAGGAACATTAAAATGCTTTTTGAGGTTAAAAGAACAATTTCAATGACATTCAAATGGTATGACAATTCAAGATTAGACTGTACAGAAATTGAAATCCACAGGTAACGCTAATACACACTAAATACACATAGTCACGCAATGTTGATGTTGTTAACAAACAATTTGAGAACAAAGTATAACAATAATTATAATTTGCATTATAGTATGTCGTGATTTGAGCTAACGATCGTCAGATTTAATTACCATTAATAGTGCAATTTATAGTGAAACTTTTTTTTAAGTTGGTCAGAACAAAACTGGCAGGCATGTTACAGTGAAACTTCTTATTTTGGACATAATTCCAATAAGTAGTGTCTGTATTTACATTGTACAGTGAATATCCACATTGGTGCGTTGACTGACAGCTCACTCACACACACCTTCCACAAATAACTGCAATTGCAGGTTTCAAACAGAGATGGCGACAAAGAGGCCAAACTTACAGAATGTTGTTTCTTATGCTTAAATAGCTTTATAAAAGCATAAATTTCAAGTTGGTGCAACCAATGTGCATTTGCACTCTCAAGTGCTTTAAGTATTTTAGGACACTCTATTTGTGATGACTTTACAAATTGGCGATATTTAGAAGGCAGGGCATATTCTATCATACTGTGCATTGCGGTTTCTCCCATTCATAGTAATATGAGTGAACCATCTTGGTTTTTACAGTTTTTGGGTCTTTCTCAGTGATCGGGTCGCTATATGGTTAACAATTGATGACCGTAAATGTTGGTGTATTAGTCAAACAAATCTATTTTATGACTTCAAATAACTTGGAATATAGTTCAAGTTGTACAGACCACGCTTTTGTGTTCTTTTTTTGAAGTTTGAAGGCATTTCATCCAATGTAATTACATGGAAAATAGTGCCCAGTACATTAGGCAAAACTTTTCCTTTTGTGTTGCAGAGAAGATGAAAATCATATGGGTTTGGAACGACACAGTTGAGGCAGAGCTTAGTGGTTAGGAGTGATATTGAAAAAAACAACGAACACGGTTATAGGAAAGGAGCGTCGGGAATAGTTATCGATCAGTTAGTGTGAAGTTCTCAACTCAGTTTCTACTGAAAATTGAAAACATTAAAGGAAGAGGAGAGCCATTCGGACAGCTGTCTCTTGTGTTGTGCTTTTAATAATATTTGACAAGCTCTGCAATTTGCAGATGTCTCTAATCCCTTAGTGATAAAGGAAATAGGTTCTTCCCAATTGCAGGACCGGTAGATGTGCCCTGGGGCTTTCTGGGAGTGCCAAGACTAGCCTGTATCGAGCATCAGTCTCACGCTTTGTGAAATCGGAGGGTGACTTTGAGCGAGAGATTTACAGCCCCTGTCCTTAGGCATACCGGTGATGACAGGGTGCCATCGCAAGCGTCGTTCATCACCGAGAAAAATTGATCTGGGCATTACGGCGTAGACGTGAGTAAACCATTAATCTTGGTGGTAATTATGCACAGAACCACTGACAAACCAAGTTGCTGTCATTCTTCCTGCTGAGCAAGGTTGGAGGGGCCAGAGTCTGGTGAGTTATAGCCGCCCAACACCTCCTCTTCCACAACAAGTTGTGCTTGTGTAATTCACAGTGGAGGATGGTAAATGGACATGGTCATTAAGGAGCACTCTGCAGTACTAAAACTGACGACATTGACTCTTTTCAGGCTGCGGGATGGATGGAAGAAGGAAACTATGAATGATCTATTGCTTCTGATATTGCCAGGTCTGAAAACCAACTGATGTGATGTAATTCAGTAAATGCAGAGTTAGAAAATCAACAGAGCAGCACTTAAACAGTTATAGCTCCACAAAATGTTTTTACCAGCATTTTCCTGTCAGTGGCTGTGGGGGGAGTTTTATGTATTCAGAAATAGACAGAAATAAGACATTCTGCATCTTCTACACCAAAAATAATACAATTATTACAATAGCATTCAAAATGTTGTCTATTTACTGCTTCAGAAGACTTTGTATAAAGTACTTTTTAGAGCATTTTTTGTTGCTTATTATTGTCAGTTTTGGAGCTCAACAGCCGAGGACAGATTAAGAAAGTGAGGGCCATAAAAGCCCCCCATGAAGGAACAATCCCACCCCTAAAACACACACATATGGTGGTTGTAATAACTGAAAAATTGAGTAAGTGGTGATGACAGAGTTTTCATTTTTGACTATGCCTTTACCTGATTTTAAAATCCGTGTTTCATAAATTACTCATATGCCAGTGTGAATGCCCAGTATTATGTCTTAGAGTTGCTTTGCCACACCTATGTGTGTTGTGTTTTTTAGTGTAAATTTTCTCACACTTAAGTGATGTGGCTGTAAGCCGTCTGAGTCTGGCTGATCCGTTTCTCCCACTGTACATGCAGAACTCATTCACATGATCCAGACTTTTTGTGGACTTTGTAACACCAGGATGGAATATTCTGTGTGTACGTGTGATTTTGCACTGTGGCAACTGATCCCTGAGGATATACTGTATAACTTAAACAGAAACCATCTCCTCTAACTCCAAAAATCACATGGAATTATTTCTCCTCCATGCTTGATAATTTGTGCTGCGCGCAACTCGGCCAGAAACAATAGACCGATTGAAAACAAAAAACCCAAGTGACAGTGAGAGTGAATGTAAATGGAACAGCTCTATATGGTTTGCCCTTCAAACAGCCCCACGTTCAATTGAGTCCTGAACAAAGCGAGAGGGACACTGGATAGAAATTCCTCTGGTCTGCTGTTCTGCTCAACTGTGGTAAATGTGATTACTTTTGTCCTAAAATCCCACAGCATACATTATCGTCCCTTTGTATAATGGCTAAGCCTCCGCATGTATCACGTTTCCATTTCGTCCTATTTATTTATTTGCTTTGAGGGCGAATGAACAAAAGAATCATGTTACAAAGATTCTTTATGATGATATATATTAAACAAAGAAGTGGTAGAGCTACATTCTTTGTTCTTGGAATGACAACAGTTAAGAAGGCCATAGTTTGAAACAGTGTTAATGATCAAGAGAAACCAAGAGGAAAATTGTCATTTTTACATAAAGTGGAATTTTGTGTATTTTTATTTTTTAGACTAGAGTCTGATGGGAATGCGCAGATTTTTGTATTTATGGTTTCTCAATACTTTTGGAGCCTAACTGTCATTTCAACCCATAAAAATGGAGAAATTGTGAAATACACAACTTCTATTTTGCATTATTGTTGTGCATTACTTATTGTATAAAAAACAGCTCTGATGATTATTACCTACCTATTATTATTAGTAGTAGTAGTAGTAGTAGTAGCATTTCAGAAAGTTTTATGATTTGAGTTAGGGTTATTCTGTAATTTTAATCATTATACTTGGCTTTATACAAAACAATAGAACAAGTAAATGTTTGTGTCTGTAGAAAATGGTATAAAAGATATGAATTTTGAGGCCCCTTAGACTGGTATACTGGCCAATTTGAACATTAATGGTAAAATCCATTGGTTTCAAAACACCTTCAGTGTTCACCTAAACTGTTCCTGAAAATAATACTCCTACATTCTGCGTTTGATCATTATGTATCTATTAACCTGGTTCTGCTGCTTTGATTTCCATTGCTGCAGGGCAAATCCTATTTGTTTGATGACTGGGGTCCAATTTTTACTCATGAGTGGTAGAACATAGTTATTCAGGATAAATTATACCCGTTTCTCACCTGTAATATCTTAGATTTAGGTCTCTGTGCACAAGTTTTAACAAGTTTAGATGGAAGCTTAGCATCCTTTTAATGAGTTTCAGTGTATTTGATTCTCAATTCCATATATTTCAGCCTTTACATTTCTTCTCCAGTTAGACGTGTAACATTTCTCCCCTGATTTTTCCTATAAATAGATGCCCGCATCCGCAGGTCATCTGCTGCCTGCTTACTCTATATACCGATTTGTTGTATGAACAGCGAGTGGCCCTGCTGCCTCTTTAGTCGCGTAGTGTGGGAATGTCTTTGGTGTCAGAGCTCAGTAGTTATTGAAATCCCTGTAGGCTTGTCTTAAAGATTAATTGATGGCTGGATCGATCCTGATCACTGTGTCTTTGAGAGAACAAAATCCCCCCTCAGCAGGACCGCCAGTCTTGTTAATGTTTTATCAGGGGTAGTTTTGCCCATTCACCATGTGTCTTTTTGTTCATACATCCAGCCATGGTGAGTAATGGGAATCTGCGCTGGGCATGGCGGGAGTTGAGGTATTTCAAAAGACGAGCGAGCGCTTCACTAAAACGACCTGCCCCTTTTTATCAGCGAGTGTTTATGCTAATGCCCTAGTGATTTTTCTTACATCTTGAGTCAGAATTGTTTGACCTGAAGCCTCGACAGAGGCAGCTCGCTCTCCTGAAATGACATTACAGAGCCGGAGAGCGAGTCAGAGGTCTTATTAGATCGGCTGTGGAGTCCAGCCTCAGGGGCGCCCATCAGTTCTTGTCAGTAAGGTCGGCCTATTAGTCACCAGGCCCATGACAAGACTCCTTGTAAAGGATAGCTGACCCCCTGCAGTGGGCCAAGTGTCTCCCCCAACAGAGGCATGACCCCCAGCACCGAGAGGGCAGAAAGGCCAGCGTTTTGTGGAGGGATGGCAGCGCAGAAGTGGCTTTGAGTGTAGGGGGTGGACTGAAGGGGTTCTCCTGCCCCTAGAAGATCATTATGGGGGTTTCTACAGGCTGACCTGCCCCTGACCTGCTGCGTTAAGAAGTTAGCCCACAAATGACTCCCTCTACAAGGCTGACAAAATGGCAGGATCCCAGAAAAAGAGAAGGAGAGAGTGAGCGAGAGAGGAAAAAAGCACAGGGGCCCCTCCAAAGGAAAATTAGATAGCCAACGATACCACCGATTCAAAATCTGTTAAGTAGGCAGGGGTTTGAGGGGACAGATAAGGATGAAAAGAATCATTGACAGCTTTTTTGAAGTCTTTTGCTTTTTGAATTTCAGCTGTGTGCTGTTATGTAAAAGACATCCACTGTCCATAAGTGCAGGTATGTGTCGAAACCTGGAAGGCTGACAGATGAGCTCTCTTTGAAGTCGTGGCTCTTCCTCTCTCTCTGGAGCTAAAGAGAGTCATACTCTACAAGGCTTCTTTTAAAAATAATAAATAAAAACTTTTTGACTATCTTATGTGTTATGAGTGCAAAGATAATGTTAACTCATCACATGAATTTGGCTGCACTGAAAGGTTTTTTGTTGTTGTTAAACTATTTGATCGCTATTAGTGTTTTGAAGTCTGTTAAACATTTTTGCTGTCTATTTTTATTTTGTAGTCTAAACATTTAGTGTTTTTAATGATTTGTTTTGCCATCTACCAAATGGTTTAAGTTTTTGATGACGATTCCCATTTTTCTGTCTGTCAAACATTTTAATGTTTTTGCAGGCCGTTTGTGTTTTGCTGTTTTTCAAACATTTTGTGTTTTATGTCTACCAAGAGGGTTGTTTTTGCTTGCGATTTGTGTTTTGTCTGGGATTTGTGTTTTTCGTATCAGTCAAGCTTTACATTTTTTTTGATGCACATTTTTGTTTGCATTTCATGTTTTTGCAGGTGGTTTGTGTTTTGCCATTTCTAAGACATTTTGTGTTTTAGCGATTAGCTATCTTTTAAAACAATTTCTTTTTGGCATCAATTTTCATGGTTCAAACTACTAAACGGTTTGTGTTTTTGCTGGCTATTTGTTTTGTCTGCAATTTGTTTTCCTATCTGTCAAAAATGTAACGTTTTCATTTTGGCATTTTGTGAACATTTTATTATGCATCTACCAAACTGTTTGTTTTTGTCATCTTCTAAAATCTAAAATCTTTTTTTTTTCTCTTTTTTTTTGCAGGCAGTTTGTGTTTCTCTATTTTTAAAGTATATTTATATTTTTGCAGTTTGCTGTCTGTTAAATATTTAGTGTTTTTGTCAGCAATTTTCATTTCACCATCTGTTAAACGTTTTGTGTTAGCACATTTTTTGTTTGCCATTTTTAAAACATTTCATGTTTTGCATCTATCAAACATTTAGTGTTTCTGCAGTTTTTTTTTACATTTCGTGTATTTTGGATCTTGTGTTTTGCTATCTGTTAGGCATTTAGCATTTTGTTTTGCCATCTGTTAAACATTTCATTTAACATTGTTTTTTGTTCTAATCCAAAGAAGGTAGTGTTATGGGGTAGATTTCCAGGAGGAATGTGTTTGTGTTTATATTCATGCGTTTCAGCATCCTCAAATCTTGTGAAGGCGGTTGGAGCTCAGGGAGATGCTAATGTTGAGCAGATGCAGTGCTCTGCAGTGGCAGGTGGAGTTGCTGTGTCATTCTTATCCATCCCACTCATCACTCTTCACCATCTAACCATCAGAGATACACTTTTGTAATACACCTGCTTTAAAATGCACACAGTCAGCGGCATCTGTTGACATGGGGTCCACAGATTGGCACTGCTCATTGAGACAACACCCCTGTCGGCAAACAAATTACACACACACATGGGAAGTCAAGTAAATGCACAATGTCAAAGGGATAGTTTACCCAAAACCCGTATGACTTTTCCTTCTGTGGAACAACATATAAGAATATGTTTTGAACAATGTCTCATTGTTTTTTTTGGCTATTGTTTTGTTTGGATCCCATTGACTTTCATTGTATAGACAAAAACAGTTTTTAAAAGTGATAAAGAATGACAGTTTTCATTTAGCAGTGAACTATTCTTTGCCACGGCTCCTCATTGCTCAACTGTGGTCATCTTTTTGGCAGCTCGATGAACAGCCAAACTGGCTTGTGATCGGCGCGAGGAGAACTCTACATCGCCTTAGCGTTTTCACTCTTCCTTTTGTGTTTGCTGGCAAGCCAGAGCCGAATCACATTAACACAACAGAGGGAATCAGTCATATTAAGCCATCTCGCTGTCACTTGCTTTAGAAGCTCAGCTCCTCTCTGCTAAGCAAGCGTGTCGAGACATAAGATCCATGTTAAATATGATTTGAATGAGGAGCTTTATTTTGTCTTTTTTCCCTGCTTGTCATTTATTTTTCTGTGGGCTTGTTTATCTTACTCTTTTTCTGGGTCGTGGTCCCATCGGGCTCAGGCTGCGCTATTAAACCGTATTTTCAGGTGCCACCACCAGTTATGTTTTGATTTAAAGTCTGTTTGTGTGACGTAATGACCGCAGGCACCTCTGAACGCAGTTATGAACGAGAGGGAAATGATGAAGTCAAGTCCTGAACAGTGGGAAAAAACATGACGACATTGTTTTAGTTTGAGCAAACGCAAGGTGACAGAGACAACTTCACAGGCAATGCTGAATGTCACCTGATTGAATTCTCAGACGGGATGACAGCGAAACTGCTGCCAAGACCTTAAATATGCATATTTTCAGCTATTCGGCTGGCTTTATTTGCTTCAGGATCCAAAACAACTGAGTAGAAGCTAAAAAGCATCTGTCAGAGCATGTCTTGAGGGAGAATATTTATGTAGTACAATTTATCATATGTTTAAACTGGCAGCCGCAGTATATGAGCTCAGATGGGCATACTTCAGGTGATATGCTTCTCTCATTATAGATGGGAGACATTTCAGCATCATAAAGCATCACAGTTTTATGCAATAACTATTTATTCCTTTTGGCGATTTACTATTTGCTATCCGTTGGCTTTATTCTCCACCGAGATGTTGAAATTATCTCAGAAAACCCTTTCTGGCTGCATGAATACTTAAATGGCCCAAATGAGATCAAGAATATCTGGGAAAAAAACGCATATGCTCTTAAACCGAGAGGTTGAAGGCTGGGTTTTCGGAGGAGATGTGCTCAAGTTCATGGCAGGACTGGGGAGTGATTGACAGCCCCTCTTTTCTTTCATCTCAGATTTCACAGATGCATTTGGGCGTTTCAATGACAACACATCTTTATTCCGAGCCTCTCAGGCACCCACCTCCTCCCCATCTAAATGTGCTCCTCAAGCTGCAAATTGGCATTCTGGGACAGTTATTTCACTCAGCCAGGAGTCGTCTGTGCATGGAAAGCCTTTGAAAAGTTTTCCCTCTGCCATTGTAAAGAAAGACACGTTTGTTTCAGAAGAAACGCGTGCTTTCGGGCCAATGCCTTATGGAGTTGCTGTGTAATGTCACCCATTTTGATATGGCCAACAGAAGTCTTTAGAGATATTCTTTTGATGATATTGCAAAGGAGGTTTTGTGACATTGTTAACTGCAATTATGATTCAGGCACTTTTTACATTTGTTTTGAAATTTTGTTTAATCATAGTATAAATATAAATCAGAATAGCAGTATACTGTTTCCAAACAGGTATCGTGAACACTTCCATCTACCATTAGTTGAACAAACAGGTAGTTCCGCCCACAACTTACTAAACTTATTGATTCATTCCAATAGCCTCTTTTGATTCTGTTCATGAAAAAGATTTGTTTCGATTTTTCCGTTCATTTCTCTAGGTTACATCATTACACCAGTTGATGGCAACAGTGAGTGTCATTTTGGTCATTGAATGAATCATTTATTCAACTATTTTATTCCAAAACACTGATTCGTTCATGAATGAAACCCCACAGTAGATACACTTTATAGGAAAATCAACCTACGAATAACTACTCTTTGCTCTTTAAACTGGGATAGGAGAACATATGTGACCCTGGAGCACAAAACCAGTGTTAAGTCTCTGGGGTACATTTGTAGCAATAGCCAAAAATACACTGTATGGGTCAAAATTATAGATTTTTCTTTTATGCCAAAAATCATTAGTATATTAAGTAAAGATCATATTCCATGAAGATATTTTGTAAATTTACTACCGTAAATATATCAAAACGTCGTTTTTGATTAAGTAATATGCATTGCTAAGAATTAATTTGGACAACTTTAAAGGCGATTTTCTCAATAATTAGATTTTTTGCACCCTCAGATTTTCAAATAGTTGCATCTCGGCCAAATATTGTCCTATCATAACAATCATACATCAATGGAAAGCTTATTTATTCAACTTTCAGATAATGTATAAATCTCAATTTCGAAAAATTGACACTTAAGACCATACTTTCATCTGTTTTTCACAAACAAATCCATTTTTGGTCAGTAAAATCAAGTTTCACCCTACAAATGATCTTTTTTCACTATGAAATATGCCATATTATAGATAAAATATGTTACAGAAGCAATTGGCTTTAAAGAAGAACATGCACAGATTTTTTAGAAAATTTTGAAATGCTGACTTCTTTTCGTGTCGATGTAGGTGATGAAGGGGTGTGTAAGTTCACATTCTTAAAGAATTACGTCATTTGTGGTATTTAGGAAACAGAATATGGGAAATTATCAGGAGGCCTGCTGCTCTTGGATCTGAAGTTTTTTGCTATGGAAAAATCTGATGGGAGGGGTTCGAGAAAACGTCTGTTCTCTTTTCCTCATTCTTCTACTGTCTTTCCAGCCCTCCCCTTCATTTGAGTTCTTCTGCAGGGTGTTTTTCAAGTGGTGGATAGGGCATTGGCTTGCGGATGGAGAGGAAAAGGGTTAATGATGTTTGCAACAGTTCAGGCTTCCCCTTGAAGTGGGAGACAGTGGAAGGAAGTGTCCAGATTTATGGTTGCAAGATTTGGCCATGGCAGCTGCTTTCACCGTGGCGGTTGACCAGAAGTAGATAAAGAGAGCGAGAGAGTCTCAGGCTGTGAAGAGTTATAAATCACAATAGGAAAGTGGCTTGAGACGTACAGACATATACACACACAAATGACAACTGTTTTAGAGCGCAGACTGGTTGAAGTATACACATTTGCTCACTATTAGTGCATGATTTGTTTTAATTATTATGAGGTAATAATAAGTCCTTTGGCAAGAGTTGCTTAATACCGCAAGTGGACTGTGATAGTCTTACACAAGAGAATAATTATGTCTGATTAACTCTGCATGAGTGTATTTTTATGTACATCAAATGTGAATTTTTTTCATGTGATTAGTAGCATCACATTTTCAAAATGGATTTTTAAAAATAGCATTTAGAGTCAAAAGTATCTCAAACTTGGACTTTTTAGCATTGTAATGACAATGACAATTTTTTATTAGCATTCGGTCAGTCAAATAAGCATCTGGGGTAAACAAATCAAGGGCCAAGATTATTTGTAATGAAGCACTTCTTGAGAATTCAGTGGGTTTGTTCAGAATCCTTTAATTACATCATTACTCTCCGGATCTGTCGCCCAGGGAAGCCCATTAGCAGCGAGCCCCATAGTGATTCAATGATGTGACCGTTGTGTACTCAAGAGCGCCTCTCTCTGTGGTTTGTGTTTTTCCAGCTGAAGTCCAGCAGAGCTCAGCTCTCCCCCAGCAGAGATGAAAATAAATCATTCAGAGAAAACGTATGTGTTGCCTGCATCCCCTCTAAAGGTTCTTATAGAGCCCCAAAGTATATTTATCCACAATTCTATGATATTTTGTAGTCTGTTCATACACAAAATACAGTGAAATGTGTGCTATGATCACCCAAATGATGCAGTTGTAAAAGTTTGTCAAGTTTGGGGGGATTATTAGGCTGTGATCCCTGCTGAAAAAAAAACAATAGAACCCTGCCCAAAACACAATAGAAATGTAATGGTTTTAATGGTTATAATGAGAATTGTATTGGTTTTAATGGAATCTATAATGGTGTCAACTGGTATGTGATGGATTCTATTGGTGGGATGTTAAATCCTATTGGAAAAATAGCCAAAACATGGTTTTACTGGAAAAAGCTAATGGTTTATAATGGTATTTTAATGGAAACCATTGGAATTTCTGTGATGGTTTCTATTGGGCTTCTATTGTTTTTGTTTTAGCAGGGTAAATGTAATGTTCCCTTAATTTTGGTTTGAATGTTTTAATAACAAGACATATTTCTGAGGACATATTTTTGCTTGTTGGATTAATTTGATTATTTATTCTTTATCATGGCCACCTTATATTTCACATTTCTAAACACTTTTGGCTACATTTCAGGCGTCTATTCTCGTTTCTTGCCTTCCAGTGAGAGTTCCCTTCTTTCTGGGTGAAAACAGCATCTATTCAGGTTGGAGAGTATCGGACTCTGAGGAGAAAATGATTCCCATTTCTTTGCCTTGGCAATAAACCGAGATGTCAGATATTTATCACGTTGCCAATTTGAATGTAGCCAATATCTGTGTAATGGGATTTAAAGCTTGATGTATGCCTGCATTGTGGTGGATCCCTGCAGTGGAGTCCTCACTTGCTCCAGCAGAGCGATTGTGATGTAATGCCTCAATATTGATAACTGCCCTCAGAGCAGTGGACTCTAATTGCCTATGAAAATATTGAGCTGTAGGGCCGTCATTTCATCTCTTCTCCTCTCAATTCAGCTGCTCTCCATCGTCTTGTCATCTCTGCTGCACGATCACTAGATAAATCCACCGTTTCAAACGGATTCCAGTTTGAATGAAAGCCCCCATCGCGGTGAAGCTGTCTAAACGGTCTCTTCGCATTCAGTGGTATTAGAGCAATCTGGGTATTTTTCCGCATGCAAAATCTTCTCATCTGCTTATTGATTCTCTGACCACACATTGGAAGCTGCATGTGGTTGTCAGTCATTCTGATGTACTTTACTGTGTGATTTAATATGAAAAGTCTCTGCATATGAAATGTGAGATTATGCTCCAGTTTTAAATCTACTACAGTTTACGTCAGACTTCTGTTGCACATTTTTGATTACTTTATCAGTAACTCTGTATAGAAATACATCTTTGTGTTGTACATGTGTACACTGGCCACAACAAGATTTGTATATTTCATACTATATATTTCATACTTAAAAATGTATGAATTTCATTGTATCGGATAAAAAAATGTTGAGTCAAAGTACCATCTACAAACAAATCATGCTAGGGCTAATTTTATAAATACATACATATACAGTGTATATATATATATGTATGTATGTATGTATATATATATATATATATATATATGATCATGCTAGGGCTAAATATTGAACACTATATTTATTTTAGAATTTAAAACCTGAAAAAAAATATATACATATATTAAAATAAAGCCCAATTTTTTAAATATTTTATTCTTTTAATCAGCAAGTGACAATATATAAAAAGTGATCAGCATATTAGAATGATTTCTGAGAAATCATGTGACACTGAAGACTGGAGTAATAATGCTGAAAATTCAGTTTTGCCATCATAGAAATAAATTAAATTTTAAAATGTATTACATTAGAATCCAGTTACTTTAAATTGCAATAATATTTCACAATATTACTGTTTTAACGGTTTTATTGATCAAATCAGTGCAACCTTGCTGAGCATAAGAGATCTTTCAAAAATATTTAAAAATTCTTATTGACCCCAAACATTTGAACATATATATATGATTTCTAATGCAATCGTATATAATCAATCTAATGCATTCATACATGATTTTTAAAAAATTGTCCAGATTGTTCTTGTACATGTCTAGTTCCCTGTTCCTTGGCATAAGCCAGTGTGAAGGGGAAGTCAGCTTCTTGCATTTGCAGTGTCTTCAGAAAGCACTCTGACCCCTGTATGTGAGGAATTTGACCCATTCTGCTTCGCTGCTGACCACAGAGCATCCCTCGGGCTGAAAAAGGGGAGAAGTCCAGTTTTTCACCCTTCTTCCTCCTTATAAAGGCCTCTAGGCTCTTCCTCGACCCATTCTATGCTGAGGTTCTGTGTATGTCTGCTCACATCAGTTAGCCTCGCTGGTATGTGTGTGTGATCAACCTTGGATTGAATTTCTCGATATCTGGAATCCGTGCAAATCAGTTTTGTTCCACATAGAAAAAAGGATTCACAGTTATAATCCAACATCTCCAGGCTTCATCTCATCCCTTTTACGTAGGTTGGAAAAAGATTTATATTTCCTTATGAATCTCGTGCTGTGAAGAACCAGGTCCCCATAGTAACGGCAGAATGGCATCAGTGCAAACAGCCATTATGGATGAGCGTGTTGTAAACGCTGGAGCACAATGGCGACCGAAAGGACCGTGTACCATTTATCACCACGTTTGAGACCTGAAAGAGAATCTGTCACTGTTACCTCGGCGGAGGTCGTCACGCCGATGTCCCCCCAAGGCCTGGACGCATTATTCAAACGTGAAGAATCCAATAGAGATGCCCCACTATAAACACTTCCACGTGAAGATGGTGAGAGAGAATCAGTCTTGAAGTGAGAAGCCCTGAGAGACCCAAAACACCCTTCGGAGATTTATATGCGGGAAGGTCAGGGGTCAAGCAGCCATTAATCAAGGCCAAAGAAAAGGATTAAATAGCCAGGTCTCGCGGGCAGATGAGAGAGCGGCTGATTGAGGCGTTTAAAAGAGTGTGTTGTGTCTGTCTTAGATTACAGAGTGCGAGCCGTAGGCTAAACATCCATCTGAACCACGGCAGAGTGCTTACACTCTATAATCAGCAGGCCAGAGGACCTCTACAGTGGTCAGTCATACATCACCTGACCAAGCCCTCATGGAAAGCGCACGGGGAAAGTCGGTGGTACTGCAGTTTAGGAAATCTCTTTAATACTGGATTATTATTATTATTCTTGTGCATTTTGGTACTTGAACAAAATCCTCTTACTGTACTTGGCTATATTAAACTACAGAGGCCTAACAAAACATTTTTAGACACTTAATCCATACTTTAAAATGTTTGAAAGTGGCATCTGCAGACAAATTACCTTTTCTTATCTGGTCTGTATATGTATAAACATACATATATACTGTATATACATGTTATGTACATATATACACACACACAAATACAAATTTTTCTCTTTATTTGTTTAAAATGTATTAAATCGGTACATTCAGAAATGTGGAATTAAACATAAATTTTCACATTTCTTAGTCGTAGTCACTTTTAATGACAGGTTGGTTATTTGTTAGTGGCAACGTGTGTGTGTGTGTGTGTGTGTGTATAGGATATATATATATATATATATATATATATATATACAATATACATATATTTATTTTTTTAACATTTCGCTCAGTCAGCTTTTGCTTGAATAAGCGTATGTGCTCTTGCTTTTAAAATAAATGTCACTTGTTTTGACATTTTGTTATCTATCACAGTGACATTCATACATTTTTTGTGGCTACTGTGTCATCACCAGAGCTGTGTGATGCACAGGAGGTGCTTTCAATTTGGTCTTGTTCGGAGACATGACTGCACACACAATGGGCCAATTTCACATTCACTTACTATGTTCTTGCTGATATTTCCAGGGCATTGTTGATTATCGTTCTTAAATCTATGTAAAATAAGAGTGAAATAATAATTACTTTCACTGGTCAAGCTTGAGATTCCTTGCACTGTTTCTGAAGTGGGTATTATGCAAAAATCATCCTCCTGCTGTGCCTCCATGGGAAACGTTAAAAGCGAGCCGTGGTTCAGACAGTAAATGTCATTTATGCTGTTGTTCTGCTTCAGATTAACTTAAACAATTGCATGTAGACCACATATGCATCTGTATATGTGTTTGCCATGGCTCGTGGCTTGTGTCATCACCACCATCATTGATTTATAGGTTCAGCTGGTGTCCAGAAGCGTCCATGGCCCTCGTGCCATAACATACATCAACACAGACACTAACATGCCTCATTTATACAGTACACAGAGTGACCATAACTACAACCACATTGCGCTTTCCTATTATAGATCTTCCCGTGCTGTGCAGATCGTAAACACTTGTCACAATCTGAGAATCTCGATTGTAAGTTGCAAATCAAGTCATCTTGAAGTCCATTGTGAATGTGAAAGTCTGCTCTAAACAAAAATTACTGATCTTGCCATTACTGATCGGACTACCCAGTGGTGAGACTGTTAGCCTGTTTGACACCCGTAGGGTGTGAAGGGAAAAAACACACACCAGTGTCCCTCACATCTACGCACACTCATCTGAGCCCAGTCACGGCTGCTTTAGGTTTATTGCACAGCATAGACAAACGGCTTTGATCTCTAATGCGCAGTGCGCTGCATTAATTATGAATCATTCCCCCAGCTGAACTGCGGCGAACACCTTCAAACGCTCAGCGCGCGATGCAGTGTTTTCGTAGGCCCCCAGGATGGCTCCGGGACTGCATGTATATATACATTTATCTGCATGAACAAAATAAGAGAGCTTTGCAAAAAAACTTCTGCCATGCCTCCGAAGTATTCTGCTTCTGGACGGCCTCCAACATCTCTTCTTAGCCCACGGTTACTCGCGCTGCTAGAAATTCTCATGTACATCACCAAAAGCCTCTTCCATGTGAGCGCTATTCACAACTCAGTGGACACATCCCTGGCAAGCTAAGACAGCCGTGTGAAGTAATGATAAACCTGCGCGACGGTATCCAATTGACCGGGGTGTAATATTGGAGGAATGACCTAGTTCTCTCTGGGCTAATATGGATCCTGTAGTGCCGCATGCTGTTGTAGAAATCTGGCTGCAAGGCCTGTTCCCCAGCAGCAAAGTCTGATTCGTCTGGAACAGACACATTGATTCGTTTTTTTAGTTACTGGTATTAGATATTGTATGGATTTGAACGGCATGGTGAGGTTGTGCACAAAGTGTACCTGAAATGCATAAAAACAGAGCAGTATTTATACAGCATTGTTTTATCAGTTCCTTCATCCTCAAGAAAACAAGGGCAGCGCAACATGCTTTGATCAGGTTAAAAAAAAAGAAAAAAAAAACTTTTTGTATGATATCCATAACCTATTTACATATTATCCAAGAGGTTCTAATATATCTCCCTAGTGTGGACAGCTAAAATAATCTAAGACTACAGATTAAAGAGCAAAGATTTAAATAATAGCCATGGGATAAATATAAATAATGCAGATGAAGGATTATCACGGATAGAAAACATTTATTGTTATAAATGATCAACATAGCCTACATTAAGTCATAAATATGAAATAAAATCACCTAAAAATTAAATTAATTAATAATAGTTTTATATATATATATATATATATATATATATATATATATATATATATATATATATATATATATATATATATATATTTATCTACCTGTCTATTCTTATTTCTTTAATTTCTTAGTGTTAGTCACTTTTAATGACAGGTTGGTTAATTAATTAATGGAAACATGTTCTCATTTTAGAGGCTCTTTGTTTTACCACATGTGCAGGCAATGCTCTTTATTCAAGGAAACGCTGTTTCTTTTTCCTCCGAACTCTCTCTACGTCCGTGGGCAGAGCGGCGCAGGAGGGGTTAACTTTCCCCTCACGCGTCGCTGCTAAATGTGCCCGCGTGAGCGTCAGTGGGAGTCCCCTTCACTGGGTCCCTTTGCAGTACTGTGGACTGGAGAGTTGTAGACAGAGCCGAGCAGAAGCGTGAACAAACAGAAGTAGTGCCATAAAGTGAACATTTGACACTATCGCAAAAGCTTTTTACTTTTACCGCGTGGATTCGTCTTGTACTGTCATCAGAGAGGGACGCCGACAGCTTACAACGCGCGCGCGTCAGCTGGCATGAGCTAACCCACCAGACATGGAAACCAAACCTTTCTTGTCATTGGGTAAGTTTACCCTCAGACTACTGAAAAATGTTTATTTTTCCACTCGAGTTTCTTTGGTACGCAAGAGAGAGTTTTATGATTCACTTTTTAGTCCAGCGTGAGGGAAAAAACATGAACGCTAAAAAAGAAAACTGCTTTAGATCGCTCATTATCGACTCTGGCTGTATTGGAGGATTACGTTCGTGGCTAATGGAAACTAATGCAATCATAATCAATAATGTACAGCAGTCAAGTGCACGGTGTGGATCAGTACATTTGTTATTAAATCAAACTGAAGGTAAACACAAAAGTTGGGCGTGCAAAAGCGGTGGCACGCGCTCGGATAGTGACACCTCATTCAGTGTCGCGCTTACTCATAAGATGTTTAATTCTTGATATGCGATATCATTTGACATATTCATAGCGCTTTGACTGCTGTGTTGCAGAGTTGAAGCTCGTGCCGTATTATAGGTGCAGGTATTGGATCCAGGCGCATCATTTCTGTCACTTTCCTGGCTGGAATGCCGAGAAACGCAGACGAGTGTGTATGTGTGAGGATGATTTTTCGTATTTGGAAACGCAAAGCAACATCGCGAAACAGCCTATAATTTAGCGAAAAATGAAATGCGTCGGATGTCTGTAAGGTTTCATAAAATTGTAAACCGCTTAATCATGTCATTGTAAAAAAAAAAATAAAAAAAAAAAAAAAAACGTTATTAACTACAGCGAATATTTTCGTTTCTCGTCTGTAATTTAATCTTTACATGCAGAAATTACACATTTAACCAAATTTCTTTGCACTTTGGTCTCAAATAATGCCGCGAGCACCGTTTGTGTATGAGATAGCAGTTGAGTTGATAAGTGAACTTGGACAAACTTTGGCGTTTTCTGTGAAGTGGAGTAGGCTTGTTCACTGAGGAAAGTGACAAACCTTTGCGGAGCAATAAGATTCAATTTGAAATCTATTTATAGTGACTAGATTTAATAATAAATTGACTTTGTATCCGAGGATCAAACGTTGCGGGTGTTGCAAAAATGTCCTTTTTTAATCGACGGCTGAGGCGAAATGTAGGTGTGGTTTCCATATGATGTTAGTCCATCATATTAAAGGAATAGTTCACCAAAAATGAAACTAGTTTTTATTTATTCAAACCTGTGTGACTTTCTGTCTGTGTAACACGAAAGCTACATTTGTGAAGAAAGTGAATGGCATCTGAGACTGACAGGATTAATTAAGGACAGAAAAGCACCATAAACCAACGTTTAAATTAATCATATGCTGTTTTCCAAGTCTTCTAAACTGAGCTGAACATACCAAAATTATTACAGTTGTTGTTGATCACTGTTAATCTTCCCCTCTATTAAGATGTTCACTGTTGTGACCGGATCATTGAATCATGGGTTTTGTGAACTAGAGTACCTGATTCATTGAAAAGACCAGACACAAAACAACAATTCATTCACTAAACAGACATTGCTGCTTTTCTCACAAACTCTCATGAAAACTGCAAAGAGATCTGGGACAGATGTCAAAATTTTAATTCAGTAACAACATAAATCTGGTCTGATTAGAAGCGGCGAAAACTCAGAACAGTGTCCACTTTTATTATACTTTGTGGTGTTTTTTTTTTCTTTCATTTTTGGACTTGACAGCCACAGTCCTCCTCATTCACTTTAAAAAGTGTCCGGTTATTGTACAAACAAATATTTTGTGTTTTATCGAAGAAATAAAGTCACGCTTGTTTAGAATCACATGAAGATGTATAAATGATAATGGACTTTTCTTATGATGATAAAACATATTTAAGGCAGCATTTATGTGATTTTAATGATTTTTCTAAAAAACAATTTTGGTCAAAATTAAATTCTGATGGTCAGTGTGTGATTATGAAATCATTGTGCAATTTGTGGCTGTAGAGATAATGTGATATCTGAGCGATGCCAAAAATAGACTAATAGACAGGAGATTTAGATAACGTCATGTATAACTTCTCAAAATAATTAATAACCTGGATTTGTCTTCTATGTCTCAAACATGGCTATTACTCATGCAAGAATGTGGTTTGGTAAATGAACATGTTCTTCAATAAATGATGCACATTAGTCTCTTATGCATATGAGCTTACTTGTCATGCATGGAGATAAGTTGAGCAGTCACACATGATTTACTTCACGCACAGAGGCCCGCATACTGTAAAAATAACCAGTATGCTCTGCACATTCACTCAGGAATATAGGCAGGTCTGTTATTGTGTCTGTAGCTCTTTCATGCGGGAGTCGTGTTACACCTTGACATACATCATCACCCCACCGGTTCACTGAGATGAGAGACAGCAGGAATGCTGGGTTTCCCGAAACCCCCCAATATTCCCAGAACAGTACTAGAAAAACCACAGAGCTAAGCAACATAATAGACTATTTGCGAAGGTGTGTTTGGGCTTTGCACGTGGCTTTTTATGTTGGGAAATCCAAGGCAGAATTAATATGTGGATTTGTAATTATTATATTGGTAACGCTTTATTTTAAGGTGTCCTTGTTACATGTACTTACTGTTATAATAGCAATAAATTATGCATAATTGCATGCAAGATACCCTAATTCTAACCCTAACCATATAGTAAGTACATGTAGTTAATTAATATTGCTCAGTACTTAAATGCATAATTACATTGTAACAAGGACACCTTAAAATAAAGTGTAACCACAATATTTTTTATAGGCATGTATTTTAATAGTAACAGATGAAGGTTTGTTAGTAAATAGTTCTTATTGGTGCTGTGTGCTTTATCCTTCATATAAAATGCACTTTAGGATAACTTGGTAATTGTTGTAAGTCCTTGTCTTTAAAAAGATTCTGTGAAAATATTTAAATTTTATTAACTATAATAAAATGTATGAACCTTTTTTGAAACGTCAAAGCCTGAATAATTATAAAAAAAATAAAAACATTTAAATATTTTAAATATGTATATATATATATATATTTATATAATTACTAAAACATTTAGCCATTTTTAATATTATTGTAGTATTATTTAATAACATCTAACCCTGAATAATAATTAAAAAAACATCCAAATATTTATTTTATGTGATTTATAAAACATTTTTTCAAATAACATTTAACCCTGAATAATATATATATTTTTAAACTGAATATTTTTTTTTAAATGTTTTTATTTTTTATATGATTTTCTATTTTAATTAGCATATTTAGTCAGAGCTTATCATAGAAGACAAAAAAAATCATTAACTCAAGATTTCCAACACATAAAGCATGTGGCTGCTTGTAAGCGGAGTGCTATTTCCTGCTGTCTGCTGTATGTGTTGAGTGTCATGGAGCAGACGCACCGCTCCGGCCTGCTAAATTCAGACAGATAATCAAACATGAATGATTACTTACATTTACAAATGCTTTTGTGGAGGTAATTGAGCAGAGTTTCAAATTACAGCGCTAGATATACTCGTGATGTTTTTGTTCTTTGTGCAGCATGCAGAACAGGTTGGGTTTATTAACTTTTTTTCCAGCCCTAGGCACAGGTGCTAAATACCTCATATTTGTCTGTTTTTGCCCACAAAGTTTTAATGAACCCTTTTATGGAAATCACAGAAGAACATACTAGGGACTAAAAGCTTGTGTATCATCATAAAAACATCAGTTATGGAAGTATTCTGAAATCACTCTGTTTATCTGTAGATCGTTAAGTGAGCGGATCCACGGGGTGTAGATGGTTTTGTCCTTGGTTTTTAAGGACCGTTTGTTCTATAAAAGTAAACCACATTTAGTTTGGCCTAAACGTCTTTTTTTTTTTTTAGGGTCAGGAGGAGGTGCTTTTGAGTGACAGGGGGTGTGTTTTTTTTCTCCGCCCATTTCAGTGAAGTTCATGGTCTTGATGAGAAAGTGACATTCATAGTTGAGGGGGGTGCATTCCTCTGTCAGCCGTAATTCAGGAACAAAGGTGGTTCTGGGACGTTTAGTGAGCTTTGATTGGGGGGCTGGGTGGGCTGTTTACCTCTTAAACCCATACAAGTTTTTTTTTTTATTGCAGGGCAGTTTTAGGTTTCTCACCGGATGCTTTTTGCCCCCTTTTGTGAGCGGGCTGCAGCTGTCATTTTTACTAGAGAAGTTTATAGAGAATGTTAATGGCTTAAAGGGATAGGGCTCTCCCAAGGCCATTTACCAGCAGATCTTTTGTTGCTGTCCACCAACTTCACAGAGAAGTGGAAATCCACAGTCAATTCTAATTATTATCCTAGAAGTACACGATTCAGAAACACATGGAGCACTTGGGTAATGTTATGGCTCTATATCACGCAGATCAGTAAAGGGATGAGATTTAATTCAACCATAATACAGAGTTTCACAATCGGGTTACTGCTGTGCGCAGAAATGGAGCTTTAAAACGGTTGTTTATGATAGCCATGTATCAAACCCTTGTTAATAATTTGTGAGTTTTCAGTCCCCGACAGTGGCGAGTGTTTTATCTTTAAGGGGAGCAGTGGACTATGATCCTCAGACCTTGACCTTCGCTCCCCGTATGTTTTATCAGCTGGAGGATTTGCTTTGGACTTCTACAATTGAGTTTTCACAACGTTACGACAGATGATAAACTGCAACGGACGTTATACTGTGAACCTTGCTTATATGTTTTTCACGGTCTGATAGAACTGATATTGTGCGCTTCAGTGATTATGTAAATGTAACTGATGAGAGAGATAAGCATTATTTCGTTTTGTCGAATCAGATTTTGTTCATTCAGATTTCTCTAAGAAGCTCCATTTGACAGAAGCTTATTTTTAAAAGCTTTTTAAGTTTTCCTTTTGCTGCTTGCTAATATGTATAATGAGAGAGAGAAATCTGATGGAGAAGTGTCGTGAGCCAGATTCAAACTTGCATCCTTCGCAAAAGCACCACAGTTAATGTGTGCATGCCAGAATCACACAGCAAATTTTTCCCTTAACCTGTGAATTACACTTTCGTTCAGAAGTTTGGGGTTTAATTAATTAATACTTTTATTGTGCAAGAATGCTAAAATTGATCAAAAGTAACTGTATATGCATTTATAATATTGCAAAACATTTCCGTTTTAAATAAATGCTATGCTAAGTTCTGAAAAAAAAAAAAAAAGATCATGGCTCCAACAAAGTACAGTAACTGTTATCAGCTTAGGTAATAATAAGAAATGCTACAAATCAGCATATTAAAATGATTTCTGAAGGATCATGCGACACTGGAGTAATTGCCGCTGAAAATTTCCATCACAGGAATAATTTACATTTGAAAAGATGTTAAAATAAAAATCTAGTTATTTTAAATTGGAATAAAATTTTACACTATTACTATTTTTACTGTATTTTTGATCAAATAAATGAGCAAAAAATAAAAAATCTTACAGACTCATGATTTGAAAAGTAGTGCATGTAACAGAAAAACAGGCTTGCTGATCTTTTGGAAGAAAGATCAGCATTTACCTGTCAAATACCTGAAAATTAGCATGCAAATATGTTTGCATAGTCACTTCCAGTGCTTCTTGATGTGTGGTATGTTTGAGGTGGTCCAAAAGCAGAGTTTCTATCAGGCATCAGCTTTAAGGTAGATACTGGAGAGTGCTGTTTGACACCTCACTAGGTGCTAGCTATTATCGGGCAGTGCCAAATACGTGCTGGGGCTACACAGGAAGTCTTTTTTTATATATTTATTCACTGCAAACTTGTGTGAGGTTTTGCATGCACACGCTTTAGGCAAGTTTCAGCAAATGAATCAATATTGCATCTGGCACCCCTCTGATCCCTTATTCAGTTTCTTGTTATTTACCAGATGCTTTTTAATCCAAAACAGGTACAATTTGATAAGTTTCAAGCAACAAGCAAATCTCTGTCCACGCTGAAAGTGTAAATGCTGTGTGACGAAGCACAGTCACATCCAGTCAGAATGTATGGGTCGATATGTGAAGTGGGATTTTGGACCAATGAGATCGAGGATCTTTAGATCCTTGGTGTCAGAACTGCAGGCCAGTAACCATTAGCAACTCTACAGTGTAGAATTCATATTCCAACACAGTGACATTAGCCTTTATCACACAGGCGTTAATTAAAACGCACTGACAGAAATGTGAAGTAGTCTTCTATCTCTATCTGAAGGCGGAGCGATACATGGTTTAAATCGCTTTAAATCACAGTAATGACTTTATAGGTTTCCTTGTGTGAACCGAGGCGTCTGTGACTGTTCTCAGGACGTGGCATGGAGCATTCTCAGCATAAAATCCAAATTCACCCTGTCTCTTTTCTAAATGCATGTTATTGATCTTATTGTTAATTATTTATCCATGCATTTTTTCTGACCTTGTCATTTTTAATTACAAGGTAGCGGTGGGATATATATATATATATATATATGTATGTGTATGTCCAGTTGTTATTATTAAGTGACTATTATATATACAGTATTGCATGCAAGTGCTGAAAAAAAAAGTTTTTTTAAATTTCTTTTTCAGTAATTTGTTACACTTGGATTTACAACACAATGTGAAGAAAAGATCCGCTGCTGCTTTTCATTGTGACTTTAATGTGATATGCTTGCAGACAGCAGATTATTTCTTTGCAGCAGATTTTACTTTCTGACAGGCTGCATCCGAAAACTTAGGCAGCTGACTTCAGCCTCGCTGCCTTATCAGGCATTGACTTTGCAGACAGCATTTGTGGATGAGGGTACCTCACAAAACTGATTTAAGACAGACTTCTGAGGCAGCATAATGGTTTTATGCTCTTCAGCCAAACAGAGAGAGCTTTGGTGATAGCTAAGCGAATATTTGATTACGACAATACAATTTTTTCACTAGAAATGACATCAAATATGGACAAAGCTGGTCAGAAACCTACATTTGCATACACAAATTGACTACCAACTGCAACTTTAAGACACCATTTTTATTTTTTAACTTCATCATGAAATTGAACGCACAGATTTGTGGCATATCAAGGGTAGCGAAGAATGCATCTATGCTGCCTTCATCTCAGGAGAGAGATGGTGAAGCTAACATTGGATTAGTATGTTGATTTCTTCCTACCTTGAAGTGCATTCTCCAAAGGCTGCGTTTTTCAGATTTTGGATGTAGCCACAGTGTCTAAATAGCGTGGTTGGTCTTACAGTTGTAATGGCTAATAAATGTTGATACAAGTTTTTTTTTTATTCCTTTCACAATTAAATAACCTCAGTTTCGCCATTATCATACATGTCTGATGGATTCCAGACTCTTTCTTTTTAATTTTCCATGCAAAACATTGTCAACAGTATCCCATTGGCTTGCTTGGATGAGTTTTGCATGTTAATGAGCGTGATTGATCGCCCAGTTGAACGCTGTAAATTGTGTCCAAAGTCCTAAGATGAATATCATACAGTCTGCTTTAGCTTACTCAAGGTTACTGGGCTCATATCATGCTTTGTGACAAGTATCAATCGTATCGGGCGATTAAAAATCACCGGGCTTTAGTGTTCTGGACTGCGTGTTAGAGCGTGTGTGAGGGGCTCTGTCCACTAATGCCACAGTTTACACTGGAGAGCTTAAATCAACCCAGCAGATTAAGAACCATGATTGCAATTATGATAATCCATATCTGTTACACCAATAAAAATATGATGACAACGATAAGATGAAGGGATTTGTATGCAAGTAAATGGCAACTCTGTTGTAGCATGAACACTGTTTATTTTATTTCACATCAGTTGTTTTTTTGCCTAAGCCAGGTGTGCTTTTACCCTCACAATCCACATTTTGCCCAAACAAGGCCTCTGTTTTTTTGGGGTTTTTTTTTTTTTTTTTACCGGCGGGTCTGCAGAGTGATTTGTAGTTCATTCACGTCAACTTCAGACTCTCACCTGGGCTTCAAATGTACTTGGAGGCACGTCAGAGATCTCGCTTCCTTCCCTGCTACGGCTGAGTATGTCTCCATGAGGTATAAGGTGATGGCGGAGAGAGTGTGGGCGCATTTCTAACTGTTTACATAAGTCATGGGACGTGTCAGAGATGTTGTCTCCTTTACAGATCCGTCCGTTTCTGCGAGAAAGGTGTTCTGGTGCCTTCTGACCTCGCTGCCTTCCTCTCGCTCGAACGGCAGAAGAGCGTGCCTCTTATTACCCATTTGCTGCAAGCGCCACTGCTATTTGTCAAGTGGCTGTTGAGCTGCTGCTCACTCCAGCTGAGAGGCCTTTTAATCTTGGAGGTGTGTGAGCCAGTTACTTCCTATCACTTCAGGGAGTGTGTGTGTAAGTGATTCTAGTACTGGGACAAAGCTGAGCTATAAAACTGAGGAATTGTTTTGGTTTTGCTATTTATGTAAGATATATAAGATGTGTATGTGTGTGTATGTATATATATATATATATATATATATATATATATATATATATATATATATATATATATATATATATATTTGGCATTTCTTAAGTTTTATTATAGGAAAATTTTATTTAAAAAAATATTGTATTCTGAAATATTTTTATAATTTTTTTTTCAGTATATTTAGTCTAGTATTTTAAAATAAATGTAAAATATTCATTTTATATATATATATATATACATTATTTCATTATAAATATTTAAAAAATGGTCTATATTATGTTATTTTGAAACTGTTTTGTAATATATTTTAATTATTTTGTAATGTAATGATTTTTTACAAAATGTTAACATGAAGTATTGAGTTATGATCTTAGACAAATATAGAGAAAGTACACTGCAAAAAAAAAAACTATTTTTTTTAAGTAAATAAAACAAAAAAGATTATCAGAGTATGTTTACAAGAAAATATTTCTTCTGTTTTTCTTCAAAATTTCATGTTTAATTCAGTGTACGTTTGGTACGTTTGTTTGTAGTTTTTTTTGTTTGTTTTTTTTACTAGCAAATTCCGAGTGAAAATTATTCCTACACCATTTTTTTTCCAAGGTGAAAATCTAATTAAATGGTACATTTGTGTTAAACCATCCTCTATAATTGTTGCTATTTTTGAAACTGATGTCAGATAGGATTCAAAAGAATCATCTTCGGTGTGTGACGTTCTGAGTATTTTAGCGCTCGCTGCGTTGTGGGAGGTAATTGTGGTTTGGCAGTCATCCCTGTTTAGTTGTTTCCATTGGAAATGCAAGTTCAACTTCCACTCAGCGTTTGTAAGGCAGCGGTCTAGGCTAAGAAACATGTTTACGGTGGAGTTTGAGAACGCCTGTGGCAAAATCTTCTGCGAGGAATTAGGCAATACAGACAGGAAGACAGCCGGACAGATAGGCAGACGGGCAGGCACTGGCAGTTTCTTTCACGGCAATTTGTTGCATACCAGAAGGCTTACATTCCAGCGCCTGCAGTAACGGCACCCGGCAAGTTCAAGTGTCACATTTAGGATGGTTTCTTCTGTTTCAGACTAGAACAAGTAACATGAGACTGCTTCACATTATAAAAACCAGATCAGAGCCTGAGCACCCGCTGGAGGGTTGGTTAGTTTTACGCAGGTGTGTGAGCGTGTGACGTTCTGGCACTGTTTGAATGAGACGGCTCATTTTAAAAGCTGCGATTAAAGCAGAACAACTAAGCACAGAGCATTTGAGTGAGGCAAAGACGCAAGGTCATGGGTCACGGCCAGGTCGTAGCCTGTGGGGAGTGCGCTGCGCTGGCACACAGGAGCGTGTTGGGGAACTGCAGCAGTATCGAACATTACAGTATCAGAAAAATTCACCTCAGACAGTTTTGAGACTCAAAACACCACCACATATATTTTTTGGTTCTAGTCCTTTTTTCTCATCTATTATGTAGTGGTGTTTTTGAGAGCTTGCTGTGAGCTTCTTTGCAGTGTTAAAAAGCCAAAACTTAGAAAGAATGAAAAAAAGTGGTTAGCTAAGGGGAAAGGGTAGGTGGCACATCTGGAATGCTTCAGCAAATATTTTTCGAAACATCTGTAGGAATCTCATGGAATTTAAGGGTCCCTCCTTTGATTTGAGCTTTTCCCCCTCCTTTGCTCAGTTTTCGGCATCTTCAAAGTCCCAGGAACGTCTCTGGCACGTAAATGAAGGGGGGTGGGACTCCTATTACAGTGCGGGTCGAGTCATTCCAGACTTTATTGTGGTCTAAATTGGGCTCCTGTGCCTGGTTTCCCTTTGTGCAGGCGGGCTAATTAAGTGACACTGAGGTGAGAGACGGAGAGGGAGCACCAGTGAAACTCAACTCCCCATAAACCTCCAGCGAGACGGCCGTCCGTAACAGTATCAACCACAACAACAGCCGCTAAACCTCGTTGGAAAAGCCAAACCTCATTGGGCTTTTTAATGTTTTGGGGTGAATCTTACAAAACTGTCTAGAACTTATTCACTTATTTCAAAAATAAATTGTGTGTGTATATAAGTACTTGTAATTACATTTTAAGATGCTCGTAATCAGACAAGAGTTACTTTTTTGTGGATTACATATTATTCACACAATAGCAAAAATGAATTCATAATTTACTGATTATCCATAATTCCTCTTTTTCATCTTTCCATAATAGTCTACCGCTTATATACACACTCAAAGTCTTCCAGTTTTGTTGACATTCACACAGAAATCATTCGTTTGACCACTGGATTTACAAAAATCATTTCAGGTTTAAGTGTTTCGACATTGCATCAACTACTGATGAACACATTCATTTTTATTTGAATTATCACAGTTTGGGAAACCTTGATATTGTGTTTAATGAACGCAAATGAAAACGAGATCAAAAATGAAAAGCTAAAAGTAGTCTGATTATATTACCTAAAATGTGTAATGTAATGGATTACATTACTAACTACAATTTTTGTCATGCGATTTGGAATCAGTAATGGATCCAGCTCTGTGTATCTATCTGTATGTATATCTATATAAAGCAAACAAAATATAATAATATTCTATATAAAATATTTTAAAGTAATATCACCAAAATTAAAGGTAGTAAGAAATGGTTAAAAAGAGCACTATTGGGAATTTCTGCAGGCTGGATTCGAACACACATGAGCACCGTAACTCAATGTGCAGAGCACATGCACAAACCACAAGGCCATGATTCTAGAAAATAACACTGTTTTCCCCCTGAGTTGCAAGATGTAAAATTTGTCTTAAACTTCTTGGAACAATAGTAGTCTGTCCTACATGAGGTACTTGCGACATGACATAATCTCTGTCTCGCAGAACCATGTGGCATTGCGTTTAACTCCCACAATTAGCAGTTTCTTTTGAAAGATGAATGTAAACCTGAGTGTAAATCAAATCCCGAACATAAACCCAAGCCTTAATTGTCAGCTTTTTATGTTGAAAGCAGCTTTGATGTGTGATGGTAACCTTGCCTGAGCTGAACCTCTCTTGGGTCAGGGAATTAAAATTCTGTTTTAAGACTTCAGTGGATTGAGTGTGCGCTCAGATCCACACGAGGCAGCAGGTTTCACTTTAGTATTGACATCTCGTCAGAGACTTCCGTCCCAGACTGACAGTCTTTCTAGACATAGAACAACATAGTTCCTTGTATAGTACATGTTATTGCGGAGGATTTATAAGAGTCTTTAAGAAAGATTTTTATGAATCGCTGTATTTGATCAGCATCTTGAATGGGTGATAAAGGGATTAACACAGTCAGTTTGGTCTTTATTACAACATAAACCATGATAAGGTGATCAGGGTTTATTTTGAGATTACTCTGCCTGGTAAACAGCTTTTTATAATGAACAAACATCAATTATTGATTTGAGGCAAGTTATTTTATTAAATGAGGGGAAGAAATGCAGCAGAGTGAATTGATAGACAATCATAACTACTGTATGAAGAAAACCAGTGTCCCGGGACGGTGATCAATCAGATTATAAGTCATTATTCTGATTAGTTAATCACTACATTCAGAATAAAGTATTCAAGATAGCATGGTAATAACTGGTGGTAATAAAATAAGGTTTATTAAATTGATTATGGTGCTGTTGATGTTCCTTTTTCATTTCTGTGCTGATTTTAAACCGTATAAACCTTATAGTAAACATTGCAGTGATTTCTTTTATTTTAATAATATTTATTATTATTATATTTTTTATTTAATGCCATAATAGTTCTTTAATTTGCCCCTCCGTAAAGTTTTTTTTTTTTTAAGTTTAATTTGAAGAACCGGGATTCTCATTGCATTGAATATCTGGATATATGTCAAAGCCTAATTTGATATTTGGACCTAGAAAAGTAATTAAATGAATAAATTCATATTTTAATTATTATTAAAAAAAAAAAAATCTAGTTCAAATATTTTGTGATTTAATTTATCAGGTAGAAATTGTGAGTAAAAATATATATTTTTAAATTAGAAAGAACTTGTGGGGCCTTCACATGTTGATCGGGGACAAAAATAATCAAAATGAATTATAGTGGACAAAAAGGTTGAGAACCAGTTCTGCAGGTCTAGTTATGAATACTGTAGCACATAAGTGATATATTTTCCTTTACCTTTCCGACTCGGGACTGTCATACCTCGTTAGGTGGGAACTTTTTCTCTGCCATTCCAATTTCTTGCACTGTCACTCTCTCCAGTGCATGCTTATGATGGAAATCTAAAGAGGTGTGTTTTTATTTCTAAAAGCCCATTTCAATTTTAGCGCTCTCTGTCTGTCTCTCACTCAAAGAGATAGGAAAAATGCAGCCAGTTGGTTAATCGTGTCCCCCTCTGTCTGCGCGCAGAGCTATTTTCTCTGTGTTGCTGTGCAGATGGCCTAGATCTTTCTGCCTGACTGCATCGGGAACAGCAGGGAGAGGCTGATGCACATCATCATCGAGTGTGCACGAATGTGTGTGTGTGTGTGTTGCCTCTCTACATTATTTAATTCCCAGTCCTCGCTGCACACACCCCACCACGTCCTCCAACGCAGCACAAATCAGGATTTTTCTATCAGCGTTCCTAGAACACGATGGGCACGGCGTGTATCAACAATCGCTGCCCTGAACTGAACCAAACACACGGCTCCCCACCCGCCACCGGAACGCTTTTGGGCGAAGTGGGTTGTTCTAAAACTGTGTTTTTATACATTATCAATGGATTAGGAAGGGGCCAAATGTGTTCACAATTCACATTTGTGTTCTTGTAGGTTTCTTTGAACTAGGTTTTTCAGTCAAACCAATCGCTTCTGCTACATTCATTCAGATTTTAGTACACCCTTTTGTACCTAAACCTAAATGACATTCTGTCACTCTTGTTTAGTATCTGATATTGGGGTCTCTTGTTTTTGTGTTCAAGGCTATTTGTATATATTTATTTGGGCTCTTCATTCTTGCCTGAATGCTGACTTTGCTTTACCAATCTTGCAAAAAATAAAAAAATACTGAAGACCAATATTTAAGAGCGTGTGATTGACAGGTCTGACAGTGAACATTGACCCTGACTTTGTTTAACTTCATGCATTGGCATTTAAGTACATTTTAGTAGAAATCACCAGTCACATTTGTGACTCTTGAGTTTCTAGGGTGTAACCAAATGTATGATTGGATGAATCTGCAATGTGTGTTTGATTGACAGTCTCGCACATTTTTTTTTCTGCGTGTTGTCAGCTTAGACCCATGACATTTACTTCTCGTAAGATGTCACCATGCATTAACTACACTTCCCTAGACACGGCTAAGGTTTTTTCAGGTTTTTTGCAACACGTTCTTTCACCTCGTCTCGATTTATGGCTAAGGCATGAACAACATGTATTATACATTTATTTTGTGGATTATCGTAGGTCAGTGATTCTATAAATTTTCTATTGATTTGTAAAAAAAAAATTGTGTGCATTTTAAAGTGATTTTGAATGACTTCATTAATGTAGTGTCTGAATATGTTAATTTTTTAGATGCATCTTTTTTTTTTATTATTATTATTATTATTATTATTATTATTATTAATCCTTCACAGGAAATATCGTTACAGCAGCAACCACAATTCAATCCTTGCACACAGACATATCTACCTAAAGGGAATCTTACGCAAAATTAAAAAAAACAAAATCTATTCTACATTATTTCCTTTACAGCAATATTTTAGAGTGATTAAAATAAAAAAGTACCATGATGTAACCTACAGTTATCCCGTCGTTAAATCAGAGTCAAAAATATGACTGTGATCTCTTTAGTAACCGTAGTTCATCATAGCTCTGATATTCTGACTATTTTTAAAATGTAGTTTTAATATCCGTTGATATAAACTATTATTGCTCGCATCTAAATGCTGATGTAGTTCAAAAAGTGTTTTCCCCTAATTCCGTGATGTGAAAAATTTCACATTTCATCTTTAACCATAAAAGTTATACCTATGTATGTGTGTATTTATATACAGACCGCAGAATCATCCCAAAGCTTAATCCACAGTGAAAACAGCAGGTGATGTATATTTGGAAAAGTTTAAAGCAGAATTGTGCTGTTCAGGTTTGACAGCATCTTCCTGTCCACTCAGACAACGGTCTCTCTCTTCTGTCTGAGAGGATGCTACCGTTTCTGGGCCGGTTTGTTTAGCTCACAGTACACACAGCACACACATCTCTTGCACCTTGCTGATCTGGAGCCGCCCCCTTCCCCTCATTCCTGGGCTCAGCCCTTCACAAAACGCAGATAAAGCTGCAGTCAACATTTGTTTTGTAAATGGGCACATGCTGTAGAAATGTAATCCTGCCTACAGTTGATCGCTCAGTCATGTGACTTGACCTAGTTTTCCTTCTCTCCCTCTCTCAGAATTCCATCCTCCTTCAATTCTCCCTTCACTACACTCCTTCCTTTGCTTTTCATTTGGCCTCCACAAAAAGGAAAATTTTATATTCTGTGTATTTGCTGGGGACGTGCAAAATGATATAATAATTTGGTGGTCTGAACGACTAGATTGTCTGTGACCAATGCTGTATAATTAGACTGGCTTGGGGTCATGTCCACCCACACTGATCAGGAGCGCTTTTATGGTTCGTTCACAGTGATTTAAATCAATGCATTTACAGGAACAATTTGTTTTAGAGAGTTTAATGTGATGACAGTGTAACGGCTAAAATTATCTATTCGAAGTTGTATTTTAATCTGTGATCAAAGCTGTGATAAAAGCTTTCTGATCCTTCAGAAATCCTACTAATATGCTGATTTATAATCAATGTTGGAAACCGTTGTGCTGCTTCATATTTTTTTGGGGACCTGTTTTTTTTTTTTTTTTTAGGATTCTCTGTTTAATAAATAGTTGAAAAGAAGAGCATTTATTTAAAAAAGAAATTTTATTTTACAATATACAATGATATTCAACGTGCACGCACACACACACACACACACACATATATGCATATGTAGTGTTTATATAGTGTTGCATAATATTTTTCTTATTTTTTTACTTTATGCAATTTATTTTTTATATAATTGTTATAGTTTTAAAGTAGTTATTTATAGAATTATTATTATTTATTTTTTTATTTTTTTTTACATTATGATGGTAATTCAATTATAAACACAACCTGTTGTTTTCAGAATTATGTAACTGACTTTTATCTAATTATTTTCTTTATTTTTATTTATTTAATTTTTACGCAGTTTCTCTCTGAAAATTTCCATTGTTTCTCAGACACCGGTTTGAAAACCCCTTTATTTACATCTTGACCCAGCCATAGCATCTGCATATGTTTTCTGTCTCCAGTTTTTACTGTGTCCACTGAGTCATTGTTTTGTTGTGCTTCAGGTTACAAGGAGCTATAATCACTTTATTTTCCAAGAAAATGGATTTGCTATCATTACTACATACATTAAAACAGCGTGTGCTTCATTTATCATCGATATTCATTCAATTCAATAACAGGCAACCTGCGTGGTTTTGCAATCACAACTCTATTTACATTGCCAGCTAATGTTCCTGTTTTCAGATGCCTGCGAGATGCAGATGGAGAAAAACAATAAAGACTGCAGACTTGCACATCTGGTTGGTCTCTAAACTAAAAAACATGCTATTTTAATATAACTCTAATAGTCCTTGAAAGCCCTCATTGATTCCAAAGCACGTTTTATTCCATTTTACAGTTAAGATGGTATGAAATACACACATTCAAGTCCACTCTCTGATTAGCCACTGCAGGAAGTGATTCACATGAACATCATCACTTATGAGCTCCACATGACGTCTTCTCTTCATCTGTCATTTCAAAGCACATGCTCGTAGGCCGGAGTGTTTGCTCAGCAAACTGTTTGCAATCCTTGTCTGGATCGTAATCTTGCCTCGTGCCACCCCACTTGACCTGCCGGGTTAGTTTCGCTCTCATTGTGAGAGCAGCGACTCAGTACAGTCAACGCACATGCAGTGCAAACGCTCAGATTTCTTTATCTTTGCATAATTGTGTGTTTGCCGTCATTTGAGAGATGTGGACACAGGTGCCCTGTTGATATACTGAGATTTAAGCACTGAGTATTTTGAATGTGTGTGTTTTTGAGATTAGTCGGTGCACCAAAGTATAGGCCTACTTATCAGACTTAATATACCACACCTCATTCCATATAATGCAAGGGAACTGGCACCAAAATGTTGAAGTTCTAAAAAGCACATAAAGGCATACATAAAGTACTGATAACTTTAAGTTCAGTTTTTGAATGAGTCATTAAAAGAACCCACTCTTAAAGGTGCCATAGGTGATTGTCTTCAGAAACACTTGGTTGAAAGTCTCTTCACATCCCGATAGCAATCATTAAGTTAAGTGGTCTAAATGTATTTATCTGTATTTATATATTCTGTGGAAGGCGTAGGACCAAGAAATGTTCGTCATTGGCTTTCCTACCTGCCCGTCAACATATGTATTTGCATACCTCTGCGCACCCGGTTCGCGCAGACAGGATACATCATCAGTGCGTTCACGTACGCTATTGCAGACAGAGCGAGAATGGCAGACAAACATCAACAACCCGCTCTTCCTTCCTGGTATTATAGTACTTTTACTAACTGTACTATAAAGTTTTCTCACCGGTGAATGACACATGATGTAGCCAAGCAGTTACCAATTTCAGTCCTCACGCCCCCCGCTCTGCATATTTTGCGTGTCTCACTTAGTTAACACACCTGATTCAGATAACCAGCTTGTTAGAAGTGAGCTACGTGCTGTGTTCTGATTGACATGCTCCCTACACAGACGTTACTCCCTGAGCAGGGGAAATCTGCTGAAGTTTACTTCACTTTGGAACATTCATTCACGGATTTGCGCTACGCAGCGTCTTCACACACAGACTAAACTTACTAGAGAAGTGTTAAGTGTGACATGATATACCTCTGTAAATAAATACTATTTAAATTTCCGTCTCGCACACTTTAATGCCCTTTGTATGGAACATATACGCTTGCTGGTCTGGTCTGTGAGCGTATATGCGTGCAGGGGGCGTGGCTTTAGACGGCAATTGCAGGGAGGGTGGGACATTTGCTTTCAGTGCTATCAGGCTAAAGTTAGCATTTTCCAAGATCTCCTACTGAATCAGACTACAGTGGTCGCACTCCGTTTATGCATGCAGCCCTCTACTGATTTTGAATTCAGATGTTTGTTTGTTTTCTCAGTATGCAACTTTATGGTGAAACGGTGATTATGAGTTATAAATAAACCGCCATCCCCTCACAGCTAGCTAAGTGTTAATTATATGCTATATTCTCAGTAGGACTCCAGACCTAGAAATCAGAACGATGTGTTGTTCGATTTTAAATGTTGCAGATTTAAGCCAACAAGCCCAAGTTTAGTGTTTTTGGATCACTCTGTAGAGAACCTACTGACATTTCCTGTTTGATAGCACAGTTTTTATCAGTTTGAGAGATTGTTTTAAAGACTCATTGTAATAACATAGTAATATCACTCAATTTTGACAAGTACACTACTCTTCAAAAGTTTATATTGGTTTATATAGTTTTAATGTTTTTGATAGAGGTCTCTTATGCTCACCAAGGCTGCATTTATTTGATCAAAAGTAAAACAATAATAGTGAAATATTATTACAGTTTAAAATAATTGTTTAATAATTTCAAATAGGAAAATTCAATTTATTTCTCTCTTGGCAAAAAGCTGAATTTTCAGCATCCGTTACTTCAGTGTCACATGATCCTTCAGAAATCATTCTAATATGCTGATTTGGTGCTCAAGAAACATTTCTTCTCATCAATTTTGAAAACAATTAACAGAATTTTTGTGAAAACGGAGATACAAAAAAACAGTATTTATTTAAAAACCGAAATCTTTTGTAACAGTATGTCTTTACTGTGGGTCTGCCACTAACGACTATTTTTATTTCGATTAATCTATCAACTAATTTATCGATTAATCTAAACGATTAATTTCCCGCAAAAACAAAACAAAACAAAAACTATTTTACTTAAGAATATTTTATTAAACCAAATGAAATCCAAATTTCTATGAAATCGTTTTTTTAAAGAAAAAATAAAGTGCATCACAGAGTCCATCTCATAGTCCAAATCACTGAAATCAAAGTTCAGTATTATAGTGTAAGAATGACAACATATCCATGTGATCTAGTCTACTACTAATAAAATTATAATCAAAAAACACTTTTTAAAGAAGTATTTACCAGAAATATTATTTACCAGAATTTATTTAGGAGAAAAATGTAAATGTGCAGTATATCTGGGGGAAAAAACTACTTTTTTTTTTTTTTTTTAATAAAATCAATTAATTGGAGATGCATTTGGTTATTAAAATTTAATGGAACCATTAAAATGGAATCCAGAAAATAATGGAAAACAGAATTTGGTAAAGATAAAACTGTAAAACTCAATTAATTAGAATTCATATGGTTTTATTGAAAAAAAACTGTTAACATACGTATGTGTGTTAAACAATAGAGCTAATGTAGATTATGCATTACAACAAAGGCCTGCAGGGGGCGGCCTTTAAATCGTAGCATTTGTGAATTCACAATTATGCTTAATTATGATTTTTTTAAATGGGTTTAATATATCATGCAAACTTGGAAAACAGGCTAATAATGTGTTTTATGGATTCTCATCCGTGAAATGCGCCACTTCCGGTATTTTGCCAGTTAGTCGACGCAAGCAAAATAAAGTCGAGGATTTTTTTTTAAAAAGTCGAATAAAATCGACGAATCGCAAGTGTCACTTTGGATCAATTTAATGCTTCCTTGCTCAATAAAAAAAAGTCTTACTGACCCCAAACTTTTTAACAGTAGTTGTATAAATTGCACGTTTCCAGTCAAAGTATATGTTTCCTAGGTTATTTGTTTAACCAAGCAAAATACCGGATGGATAGTGATGGGGTTAATGTTCTGTCTGATACAGTTTGCTGCAAGCTTAGCTCATTTAGACGTATAACAGGATGTACTTGTGGAGCACAGGTCATCTTCTGTAACCTCCTCTAAATACTAGCTGTTTTTCATCGTTGTTCATTTAGAATCAAATTAGGGTCACTTTCGACTCAATGTAAATATCAAAATAAATCCATGTTTATGAGCATGTCTCTCTCTTTTCTCCAGATCAGAGAGTACTGTCATGTGTTCAGTAACGGTACAGATGTGAGCCGGGCGGCTTGATTTTAAACGCTTCCTTGTCTTAGCTCTCATCAAAGAAAGCTCTCTTCACTGAGTCCAATCACACGAATTTGATTATGCTGTTTGCCCAAGGAACTTTTCGAAACGTTGGGCAGAAAGTAAAGCCCTTGTTTCCAGCTTGTGCCCCGCAGCAGGCCTAGCCCTGACGTACAGAAGCCATCTTTAACATCTCCCCCTTAACCTCATTACCACTGCCTCCTCCTTCCTTCCTGGCCCCTCCTCTCTCTTTCGGTTTCTTTTTTTTTTTTTGCTTTGTCTTTCTTTCTCAAATGCTGTCCCTCCACCCCACTATAATGACATAATTCGGCTTATATTTAAAATATTATTATTTGCCATATCATGATCATTTTATAATGCATTGATCATCTCGCTAATTAACGTATCACTGCAAAAACGGCAAAAATTGTGAAAAATGTATAAAATTGCAAATATACAGAAACCGAATACACAGCGAGACCACACCATGACAAGCAGTCAGACGCAGCATGTGTGACTGTGGTCTTGAGGGTGTCTGAGGTGTCTGCTGAGTCCATGCCATGTTCAGAATGAACATTCAATGTGAGACCGAGAGTAACGTTTGTGGTCAAAACTGTTATTGGCACAACCCTTTCACACCTACACAGAACCACACTCAAACACACTTTGTCATCTAGAGAAAACACATCATTTCAGCCAACGGAAGACATCCACTTGTGTTAAACCCTTTTTTTTTTTGAAGCCCCGTGTTGCTAGGTTGTGGACAAAGTTGGAGAGGGTTAAAATAGAGATGCAAAACTATGATTTTTAATAACTAGCTGGTGGGTTTCCTGAATAACTAGGTGTGTAAGGAAATGTTAAGGAAGGACTGAATAATTAGGCAGGTTTTGAGTGTTTAGGTGAGAGATTTATTTATTAGAAAACAGAATTGCACAGATCACAGCCCATGTTTACTAAAAGTTAGACTATTTTCAACTTAACACTTCTTTTTTTTTTTTTTTTTTTTATCACATGCCACCATTTTTTCATGTGCAGGATGTGACTCAGTGGTCAATAATTTCTGTCTTGTGTATTGCTGTAGTGGTAATACTTTAAAGGGTTACATAATACAGCAGTACAGTATTGTTTATCTGACTGTTTTATCTTTTATCTTTTTTTTGTTGTATATATTGGACATTGTCATCATATTGTGATTGATTTTGATTACCAGTGCCATTTACTTGTATTGTTATATAAATGATAATAATTATTATTATTATTATTGTTATTATTATATTGTATATAATGCAAACCTTATTTAACTTATTTATGTGTAGGCAAAATTGAATAGCATTTTAATATTAGCCATTTATGAGCTGTTGGCCATAATATGAAATACGTTTTGATTAATTAGACTAATTATCATAACTAGTTTACTCAGTCCTGTGTCAAATGTCTTTTCTGCTTAATATATTTTATTGTGATACTCAGCTGTTCTGTAGAGGTATGTGGCTTAGTAAGCAGTCTAAAAAAGGCTGGCACAGGAAGGTCGGTGGCTATGGCTTCATGGGCAGTTAGTGTGGCAGGGGTTGAATGTGGTATTTAGTTTAAAACAGCAAGCACCTGATGATATCAGCTTTGTGGGGTCTGAGAATGGCCTTTGACTTGACACCTAAAACCACTGCGCTCAGTGTGGGGCCAGCAGGCAGACCTGGTGTCAGGCCGTGTGACCTGTCCCCTCTCTATTTTTTTTTTTTTTTTTTGATTCTTTGATTGTTCAAGCCGGAACACCTGTGGTCTCAGCAGTGGCCTTGTTAAGGCTGGAATTTCAGAGCGAGGTAGGGTTACGCTCCCTGTGGCGACCTTCACTGTGAGAAAAAGACCAAATGTGTTAAAACTTCACGTAAAATGTAAAGCTTTTCAAGTCCTCCTTGTGTTTTATGTCTTTCACTTTTATCTTGACCTCTGGACACCGTCCTCCTTTTCAATCCCCTTGGAAACCTGGTTTCGCTGAATAAATGTTAAGTCAAAATGCGTTACGGTCTGCGACATCACATGGGTTATTTCTGAGGAGAGAACAAAGGCTTGACGGAAAGGTGCAGGGAGAAGGTTTCCAGTCGAAACGGACAGTTTGCTGAGCAAAGGTTTGACATTTCCTTCATGCTGATCAGCTTCCAAGGCATGCGTTCTCCAATGAAAGAGCGAATGTGTCCATGCGTCATTGATTCCCAGATACATCAGTGTTAGTAGCTTTTGGGGTTTAACCAGGAGACCCAACAAAGTCAGGCTGTCATCCTTCATGGGCTTTGATTAAAGCGCCGTGGAGGTTGCGTCCGTCAGATGTAGCGTAACTGTCAGTGCGGTAATTGAATCTAATGAGAGGCTTCTCTGCCTGATTATTTCTGTAAGTGGAAAGCAAACATCTGAAGTTCATTTTTGGACACCGCAGTGGAATACACTCAAAGGCCATGAGAGAACAAGGAAACATGGTTAAGACAACCGCATTTGGCACGTGTGTCTACAGCGAGAGTGTTTTAAAAGGGTTGTTGGTTCATCAGTTCAAGAGTTGTTTAAAAATTCTCCCTGTCTTTCGCATTAGATTGAAAATGCGCTCCTCTGAATGTTTCCACATTCAAGGATGAGGCAATCTGCTTAACGTCACTAGCCGCTAATACAGAGAAGACAACACAATAGGCTTTTCAAGGACGTGAGGAATGCTCTACGCCCATGCTTCTCTGAGCTCTCAAGACTGTTTATTGGGCCCAGGAAAAAGGACCCTGCAAAGTGTGTTTACAAAATTGAGTAATCAGATGGGCACAGATGTAGTATTGCAGATAATGAATCTAAATGAATCTTTATGATCTAAACCTTTTTTCCAACTCAGTCCTCTGAACAAAGCAGCCATGAACCACTGAAGTAAAAGGTGAAGCACGCCATTTCTGCATTAGCAGTGTTTTCAAACACATCTGCCATTGGTTGAGGAAAAATATAGTGCTGCCTTGAAAAATATTAAAGGGATAGTTCACCCAAAAATGAAAATTCTGGCATAAATTACTCGCCTCATGTCGTTCCAAACCCGTAAAACCTTTATTCATCTTCGGAACACAAATTAAGATATTGTTGATGAAATCTGAGTGCTTTTTGATCCTGCATAGACAGCAACGCAACTGACACATTCAAGACCCAGAAAGGTAAATCATTAAAATAGTCCATGTGATATCAGTGAAGCTACTAGAACACAAGAAAACAAAAATGATGACATTACCAGGTTACACTTTATTTTAAGGTGTCCTTGTTACAGTGTAATTATACATTCAAGTGCTGAGTAATATTAATTAACTACATGTCCTTACTATATGGTTAGGGTCAGGATTCAAATAAAAAAATGTTTTTTAAATATAAAATACATTTTAAAATATAAATAGTTTAAATATAAATTAAAAAATATTATTCAGTGGTTTATAATAATATGGTTATAAATAGAAACAGTTTAGATATATGTGTATGTATAATAAATAAATAAATATCATTGGGAACTAATATATATATATATATATATATATATATATATATATATATATATATATATATATATATATATATATATATATATTTAAAAATGACAAACTTCAGTTTTGAACCTTTTAAGTTTTTACTGTTGCTGTATTATGCTTTGACATTGAAAAGGGTTTTCACTGTAACAAGATTGGAGCGATTGCAAGCAGAGCCATTTCTACAATATATAATAACTTTTGAAACTACAACAACTGAAATTCAAGCTGTTTCAAGCCATTCCCATCTCACACTGTGGCCTTGTGACCCTTGTGTCCCTGTGGTCTAACAAAATCTGAATTTTCATAAGCAGTGCTTTTTTTTTGGTTTAGACAGTCGAGAAGGGAGATTCAAACTTGTGTGTCCTTCATGAGCACCGTGGCTCAACACCTGGGAGTATGTGCGTTCACCAATAGGCCATGGTTTAGATTAGGGCTGCACAATGATTATGGATGCCAGGATTACATAATCGTTCAAAGCCGCGATTACAAAAATTAATAAACAGTTAAAAATGGCCACTTGCATTATTCTGTGTGCATAAGAGGTGTTTGCAGCGCGGGGTTTAACAAACTCAAACACACTGGATAAAAGACATTTTGTCTAACTGATAGTCCTTGTCACTCTGTGGTGCATGAAAGATATGTTAAAACAAAATAGCGGTACTCATTTGAACTGCGCGCCACACAGACCTTTTATCCGCTCGTCTCAAAAGAAAACCGCACAGTGCGAGCTTAGAACGTATGCGTTTATTACAGTGACCAGTCGCGAACAAACACTAAACAACGCTGTGAAATCCAGTAAGAAACACTCAGTTCAGCGCAGAGTTCTCCAGTACAAATCACGTCTCTTTAATTTAAACTAGTTTAAAGCCAAATAAATCGGAGCTGTTGTTCTCATAAACACTGATGCAGAAAGCAGCAGAAACAGTGCAACAACGATCCAGTTAGAAGACGTTTCTATCCACAAATCACCCACATTTACCATAGTTTTACTGTAGTAACACTAACGGTAACAATACGGTGGCAGAAAAGTAGGATCTTCATATTGAGTATTATTATATTATTAATATACTAAATATGTTAAAGGAGTAATGGAATATAATTCCATTATTTTGTCAATTACTCTATCAGTTGATGTGGATTTGTAATTGACTGAATGTCTTTAGGCTACTGTTTTTCAATCCAAACACCATGGAAACCATATAGTTAGGCTACTTTTTTACCATGGTAATGAGGTGCTGTACTTTTGGTTATGTATAAAAGATGAGGCTGTTACAGTTTTCACAACCGTACTGTTTTTGTTAATAAAAATAAATGTACATCTGCATCCCAACAACAATATAAATTGTACTGTAAAATGTTACTGTAATTTGAAATTTCGTCTGTTTAATTGTAAATTAAATGTATAGCTTTAGTAAACTATTTTTCCTTTTTTTTCTTTTAATATAACATTATAACATTAACATTATAACATTATTATACCATGCATAATTTTACCTTTTTTTTTTTTGTTTGTTTAGAAAAGAAACCAAACCAATGTATAGTTGACATAGAAAAGCAATAAAAGTTCAGGAAGAGTGTTTACCGCCTTTTTTATATATATGTGTTTTATATAAAAAAATGGCATGCAGCTTCAAACAATGGAATAAATGTTCAAAATAATCGTTAATTATAAAAATAATAATTATTAATAATCGCAGTTACAGTTTCAAGGGAATAATCGACAGTTATGATTTATGTCACAATCGTGCAGCCCTAGTTTAGATGGCTTTTACAGAACTTTATCAATACTTGATTCTGATCGACCGGATATTTTTGTATTCATCCCAGGCTGCTGATAGCTGCGCTAGTCTCTAGTGTCGCTCCTCTATCTCTTTCTTCTCACACAATAAAACAACTTCAGCTCCTCCTCTTTGTGCTGGAGTCCATATCGCATGCCGGCATTTATTTTGTGATAATGACGGCCTGGCTGTACATAATTATGTACTTAAATGACAGCGGGTCTCAGGATTATATTTCATAATGTTAAAAATGATAGGGTCTATTTTTATAAGCACAATATTCATGGGGGCAATGTCTTAATGAGCCAGTCTACTGTATATTTACTCAGTGCTACTGATTCAGGATGCTGAATCAAGAGAGAGACATTAAACTTGACTAATCAGGGGTTTTTGCGCCAAGACATAAAGCTTGAGTCCAGAGGAGCTGTTAAAAGACAGATTACTTGATCTTAATATTCATCAAGACTGTTTAAGATACAATCACACGTTCACACAGTGAGTTGTTTACACACATCTCTGATTAAAACCCATAAATAAAAGGTAGAATAGCTTGTCTGTCGGTGGCTTCTAACTCAGAAATTAAACTCTGAGTGCTCATAATCCATTATGAAGCCATATTTGGCAAAATTCAAGCATATCTGGAGCATTTCAAAAAGCGTTTGTTTTCATTATATCCTTTTTCTTTGGGATTGGGATTGTGATTGAGAACTTCCTTTTCCCCCCTCTCTTTTTCCTTTTTTGTGGTGGTGCCTGTCCTTCCGCATTACCCGTGTTTTTGGAAAAGCCGAGGTTGACTGGGAGCCTTAGCTCATGTGTTAAAGCGGTAATTTTCAGTGACATCGCTCAGAGCAAGCGGGGATGTGTCATTGTCCGCCCTTCACTGGTTACACAATACGGAATCTGTTGTGCTGAAATGAAGGTGATTCACTCCGTCGGGGTTTTAGGCAAGAGCTAATGGGCCCCACTGACCAGTCGAGCCAGGGAGCGAGGGATACGCCACAGGGAAACGTGTCCCCAATGGCCTAAATTCATTTTGATGACCGTCGCTGATTACAGCCTATTTATTTCAGCCATGTTCAAGCCTTGTATTACATGCTTAATTTGGTTTACGCTTGCTGGATTCTACACGATACATGAAGTGTGTCCTAGAAAGCAGAAGTGTGAAAAATTAAGATCTTTTATGTGCTGTTCTTTTTACTGCATCTACCAGACTCCTGCTGCATTTACGAATAGGCTTATACTTTAATCTGTGCAAATTCTCCAATAAGCAATGACTAATCACCTGATTTATAATCAGACTTATGCTCATACGTTCAACAGTTTCCTATAATCTCTTGTGGTTTTCACATGATGCTGATTGTTCATTGATGCATACTTCAGCTATTCCTTTTTTTTTTTTTTTTGTTCAAACCAGCTTATTTGTATCATTTAGATGGAAGAGCATTAATATTCAGCACCTTCCTAAAGAGATAGTTCACTAAAAAATAACAATTCTATGGTATTAACTCCCTTAATGTTGTTCTTTTGATTATTCCATACTGTTCAAAAAAATGACCAGAAACAAGTCAGTTCTAAGACTCGAATGCATTTTTCAGACTCTATTCATATGATTTGTGTGAGGAAAATTTGAGTTACCGATAATCTTCCCCTCCAGTGAACTGTTAACATGAAAATCGCTTCAGATCATTGAGTCAGTGAGCTGAGCTCGAGAACCAGATTAGTCACATTCATGGACAACCTGTTTAGTTCTGATTGTGAATCAGATCAATTTGCTCAATGAAAATAACTAGCTCAATATAATGATCCGTTCATGACATTGAACAGATTCAGATCTCAAGTTCAGCTCACTGACTCGATGAACCAGTTGCAACAATTCTCGAGTTAACAGCTCACTGTAGGGGCAAGTTATCTGTCATATGACTTCAGAAGACTTAGGAATATGGAACACAAGTCTACTATTTATTTATTTGTGAATAAATAAGTAATCCTTCCAAACACAAGTTTGCTCATGACTTTCTCCAGCTGTTTTCACAGTTCTTTTCTCTCATATTGTCTGTATTACCTTGCCTTGGTATCATTTTTAAGGTTCCTCGTCTCTCTCTCTCTGACATTTCCACGTTTTTGTCGTTTTAATCAAACAGCTGCAGCAGGCGCCTAACAGGCAGTCAGTCCGTCCGTTTCCTGTCCCATCCCCCCCCCTTAGACCAGAGCATCAGCATCCCAGCCAGCTTATCATGGGGAACTAATTCAATATCCCTGTGCCTGTTTTAAATGTCATTGGCTGAGCTCATCTGGAATGACATGTTTTTCATGGTGGAAGTAAAGGCGCTTTATTGAGCAGGGACCGGAGCGGGGGGATGCGGCTGCCCTTCGCTCTTCGCGTTCGCTCCGATCCGAAAGGTCTACGAGCTTTTTAAGATCATTCGGTGCACATTCAGCGCAAGCTCGCTCATCCTGTTTCTCATTGGCTCTGTGAGTCATCACGCATCCTCAGCTGACTTGTGAAAGTAGACTATGGCAAAAGTTAGATCTTCAAATGTCAGTCTATTGGCTAGCATAGAGTGGTTTTATTTTGCTCTCTCAGTTTTATGATTGGTTTAAACATTATTTCAAATATTATTTTGACATTTTTATGGTTTGTTTGCTTTTTTTATCTCCAAACCATTTCGGAAACAGGACAATTGAGTCAGTGAGTTGACTCGAGAACCAGATCAGTCTAGTAAATAAATTATAGGATATAAATAAATATAGGAAATATAGGATATTTCTCAAATGTAACTTTTGTGTTCCACAGAACAAAGAAAGTCATAGAGATTTTAAACAAAATGAGAGAGAGAGAGTACTGTTTAGTTGTGGATGAACCTGTCTCTTTAAGATTGTCTTCAATATTGATTGACAGCAAAGCCCTTGCGGGTACCGTTCTATGATCTCTTGCCACATGGGTGATGATATCAGTTAACCCATTGTACCAGAGAAAAGGTCCTAGTGTGAGGAATGGCCTAAAACCCCTGAGATGCACAGCATGGCTTCTTACCCGACCCCTGCAGGCATTGCCTGTATCATCTGGCCTTTTGCCCATACTGAGTCATCTGCCTCCGATCTCACCCCTGCTCCTTTCTTAACTCCCCCCAGCATTTTTTGTAGCCCCGGCTCGCATGTCCGCCAGCCACTGGGGTTGTCGGTCAGAGAATAGGGCAAAACTGGAAATGTGAGGGGTCGGCCAGGGCTAGGTGTGGCAGATAGCGGGGCAATACGCGAGGCAGGACGAGTCAAATGATGTTGCTTCTTTAAAAAAATCCATTTCAAATATAAAGGGCAAATAAGCATCTGCTCTGACAGGTCTGCCAGTCTGGTATTGAAGTGGCCAATCAGAAGTGCATGTTTTACATTAGAGAGGCACAGCACGACCAGAGGTTTACCCTAAAATGTTAATTCTTTATTTATTTGCAAAAAATGTAAATATTTATTGAACTTATTTTAAGTAATTATATCTAAAATGTAATTTATAATATATAAATATTTTCTAAATTCGTTACGCTGTAGTTATTTCATGTTTCATTTGTTTTGTGCAGATTAAAGTTATATATTAATAATATTACATTAATTACAACATTACAGTTATGTTGAGGAATTGATGAATTGACTTTGTCATTATGAATCATTATGATGCATGTAGTAAAAGTTCATTTGCATGTGTTTTTCCCGTAGGGTTCCTGAAACCCCAGTGCTCGATACCACCGCCACCTCAGAGAGGACGAGCAGAAGCATGCACGTGTTTCAGCGGAATGTGTGCTCTTCATCAACGCAGGCTTTCTACAGGTAACCTATGCATATTGAGAACTGCACAATCGCTTATGCTCTCCATAGCGCATAAACTTTCAGCAATAACTTGTCTTTTGGCAGCTGTGTATCTCCACCATAAAATAATCCTGCCTTTTTGTGTGCATCAACTGTTCCCATGAAACCTCATGGTCCTTACTTTGAAGAACACTAAAGATACATGCATAAATCAATGCATTGAAGTCTTATTTAGAGCCCTAAACGGATTTCCACTGTGCTCGGCTATAACTCATGCCAAATATGTCTGGTCTTGTAATATGTCTGCGTTTGCAAGAAACAAGACACATCTTGCGTGCACATATAAACACACCCTCTAATCTTAATTAGTGTCTGGTCCCCTTCATATGTTTTGGTCTTACAGTGTGTGATTTACAGTTTGTTATGCTAGTTTAAGGGCTGATGAACATGTTAGCAACCGGCCTCCTCTGAGGGATCCTTATGGGGCAGCGTTACGGCACATTCCAGCTGTGACCCTGTGGAATGTGGGGAATGGATCAGTGTTGGCTTGTGTGTAAACATGTTTTGTTACATGTCTTTTATTGCTTTGTCTTTGCAAACATATAGCGCAGCATGATTAGTTTGTGATCAAATGATTCTTATGAACTGGTTTTTAAAGAATCAATCCAAGAAGCTCATAAATCAGTTCAGTTCATCTAGTTTCTTGTCTAGATTTGATCAAGTAATGACCAAAAATTGTTCATCGTACAAATGCAAATGTCCTCACATTAAAACACTGAAATGAGTCAATTTTACAGTTTTGGATGAGGACATGACAAGCAACCTGTGTGTAATGTAAGTGAGTTCAGCTAACTGACAAATCAGTTTGCAGCTAAATATTTTAGTTTGATTGGACAGACGACCTTTAACATCATCAATATGTAAAATGTTTACATTTAAAAATTGATAAGCCAATTTGTTTTGCTATTCTACATATGCACAATTGTATGGCTGGCTGCGTACATTTAATTAGTTACATTTAGCATTGCTTTTTCCCCATCAGAACATATGCAACCTTTTTCCAACACCACTACTGTATAGTTATAAAAGTGGCCCCACACATGTGCCAGGTGCATTGTGGGAGACCTCATCCATATGCCATTAAAATGAAATGCCATTTCGATTCATCTCTTTGATTTTGTTTTTTTTTTAAGAAGGATTGGTTTTGACAGTCACATCTTGGCGTATTTTATTAAATCAATTTTTACAAAAGGGTTAAATGTTTGCTCAGAAGCACAAGTTTAAGGCTCTTTTATCCCTCACGTACCCATGTAATTGAATGCATGTTTTATACTCTCTCAACCCTGAAAGGCATGGCAAGCATCTTTCAATAGTTACTACAGACAGTCCGCACACATCACTCACAACAAAGGGCTACTTTTATGGATCGTATACAGAGAGGATTCTTCAGCGTAGTTGCTTTACTTAGAGTCATTCTGTTTGTAAAAAAATGTTAAATATTTCCGCAAGCTGGCGTGGTGGTCTTAAGACGCTCCAGAGAGCTTTGGCAACACAAATGGGTTTGCCTATAAAAATGATTTCTGTCTACATATTGTCTTTTCCAAAGCCCATAATAGAGCTTGTGGAGAACCAGTCTTTAAAGCCCTGCGTGGTGCTCAGCAGTCTGTTCACGGTTACTGTGGAAACCCTGCGGTCTGGTGTGGTGGCTAGCCTAACTGGAGTCACTCATTTATAGAAGTAGTAATAGCTGTGCTTCTAATTAGGGAACGTGTTTCCGTAAATCTCTTCAGAGCGCAAAGATGTGTTCCAGTCGTAGCTTGTTGCTTGTACCGTGGTGACCAAAATCACACATTAGAGCGAGGAGGTTGACATGGGTTCGTTGGCGAACGAAGCAGGAGAACAAACGTCACCCGGGAAGATTTGAATCCCTGATGTGGCAGCACTTTAGCTTCCAGTGGTTTTACATTGTTTTAGTTTTTTTTTTTTTTTTTTTACAAAACATAGTCTTACTGGAAAGGGACCGTGAGAAACACGGCGGTCCGCTTTCAGTTCCAACTTCGTTTCAAAGGCGCTCAGTTTTTTTATTAATATTATTTTTTAAAGAAAAGCGCTCGTATGAAGTGCGCAAGAGGGAGCACTTAAAAAACGGCTGCGGAGGGGCCTCACAATGCTGTCCTTGTGCTGCGATCTGGGCTCTTCTTGCTGCAGCGAGCAGAGGAATGGAAAAGATTATCCACAGGAATGTCTGGGGTGCCCTCAAACGCAGTGCTCCTCGTGACCGGCCAATGGGAGAGCTCGACCGAGTGGCGGGCTAATTTTTTCCTGATGAACTCAGCCGCCTGCTTCATAATGGAGTCTGATTGCCAGCGCTGAACTCACATATGGTCCATGTTTGGAGAGCCCCAATGACAGGACCACTTCTGTAGCGGGCAGAGGGAGACGATCGCTGGCTCAGATTTTTGTTGTTTCATTAGGGTTGAGGGTTTAGTCAGGCTCATTTCAGGTGTGTGGGTTTTTTTTTTTTCTTTAATTATTCACTTTTCATTGACATCACTTAACTTCAGCTCCAGTTACGCCCTAAAGCCGAGCCTTATTACTTCTGGCCACACTTAATTATATCGGTTGGGTCGCGGTGCATCCCATGGCTTCATAAATTCTCCCAATTAATTTGGAGGCTATTTATTGTCCCGAGCTCTTGGAAACAACTTTTGCGGCCCCATTACAGCAAGTGGTGGTAGAATTAACCCCATAAATTACCGACTTGTTTTACTTGTGGTGGGTGTGTTTTAGCTCGGTGGAACGTCGCCATCGGCCTACAGAGAGACAAAAAGGGAATGTGGTCAGGTTTCCGAAAACCAAAGCATGTGTTTGTAGACCTTGTGGTCGCACGGGAAGGGGAAGGGGCACTGTGGGGTCAAAAGGTTAGCGAGGTCAAGGAAAGGAGCTCGTTAGCTGCAACATGCTCAGCACTCCCTGTTTTTTAATTGGCTCTGGTTGCCGTCCACGCACGTCCTTGCCACTTCCTGTTGGCCTGGGGCCGCCAGAAAGGGGCCTGGAAACTCCAGCTTGTTGATTATAGAGTTGGGCCGTTTACTCGCTCTCAAATTCATCACTACTCGGCTATTTTAATGGTCTTATTTATTTAAACTATGCTTCAAAGGTAACCCAGTGGAGAAATAACAATTTGGCAGTGATTTTTTTTTTTCTACATGTCTTTATGTCATGTGTACTCATGTTGGTTTATATTCTCACAGTGGGCCTGCAGTCTGTCATTATTTGGGTCGTGGCTGCCAAAAGGGTTTGAGCTAATTGGATTTCGAAGTTCATTTTCATCAGCTATTTGATAAAGACCTGGCAGCGGTCCTAAAAACTCTAGCCACCCTCAGTATCTGCACCAGTGAGCACATTCCATACGTCGGGACAGTAATAAGGAGAAGTGAAAAGAAGTTTGATCAGAGTGATCTCATCTGGGAGAGACGTTTTACTTTATTCCCTCATCAGCCCCGTGTAAACACTGGAAGCAAAGTGGGAGTCGTGCGGCTCGCTGTGATGGATTTTTCCCCGTGACACCGTCAAGCATATTTTGTGCTAATCTGCCAGCTAATTGAAAGCAGCTTGCTTTCATGTCCAGTGTTACAATGCCCATGCCTCTTGAAATGAAAATGATGGAGGATGCATCTGTGATATTGGCTTTAAATAGATTCTTTTTTGGATCAGAGACGTCAGGCGCTGTGATCTATTAGCACAGAGTGTAGTGTGTCTGTCAGAAGACATTGTAATGCAGGCCATTGAACAGGCATTTACTGGAGCTATTATCATTGATGTGATGAAGTATCTTGAAATATTCTCTAGATGAGAAAAGAACACTGATGAATATTAGAATTTCTGTATTCTAAACTATTAAAAACCAGTCTTAAATATTGAAGTGTGAAGTAGAGATCAGTTAGTATATTAGTAGTAGTAGTATATTAATAATATGCCATTGGATGTGTAGTAATTTATTAGTAGTATTAATAATAGTAGTAATCATTGATATAACAGTAACATTATTATTATTATTATTATTACCATGGATAGATAGACAGATATTCTATAATAAACATAATTTATTATTTAATATTACTTTAATTTATTTATTTTAGTATATGCTTTATTTTTAGTACTGCATTGTCATAAATGACCCCTTGTGTAAGATTTGATACCATGGTGCATGTCTGTCACTTTTTTTGTTTTTTTTTCTATTTATTTATTTTCTGTGGGTAAATGAAGAGCAAATACTATTATAGACTGGCTTAGACCGTCAATACAAACACACAGCCACACTTTTACCTCAGATGACTGCAGGACAACACACAACGTGGCCTAAAAAGCTTAGAGCTTAGACTATTTGGATTGGTCAGTTTTGTATCTTTTTTTTTTTTTTTGGAGTGTGTCTGATTTCTACAGGGATCTGTGGTGTGTGAGCGCATTATCAACTAGTTGATTCACCATCACCATCTGAAGGTGAGCCTAGGTGACATTCAATGACGTGTGAGCTGATCAGAGCCAGATAGACAGTAAGAGTGTGAAACAAAAGTGTGAGTGACAGAAGATTTCGTGAGATGGGGCCAAAACTGAAGGAGGAAGCAAAAGAAACCAAAAAAAGGGAAAGGGTTAGAAACAGAGGAAGTAGCGCTCACATTGGCACAGTGTGACAGCAGCCGTTCATTGCGTCTGGGTCAGGAAAAAAATCGGAGAGACTAAGCTTTTGATAAATCTTTGAGCTCTTAATCTTTCTGTGCCACCATCACAGTGAAATCCTATCTCATTGTCACAGCTGACCGAGGGGGGTGGGCGGGCAACAACGCCGTGTTTCGCCCTGCATCTCACTGCCCTCTGAGATGCGCAGCCTTTCCCTGGCTCGCTCAGTCTGTTTCGTTATTAACCGTTAATTTATGCTGATCACAGCTTGAGGTCACTTTTGAAGTCAACATGAAATCATAATTAACCCTGCTTACTTATTGGACTTATTTTTTAAAATGCATTTTACTGGTCTTATTGTGAAAAGATTAAATGGTGCATGCAATTTCAAAGAAAGCTTCTGAAATTTTATTTTATTTCATTTAATATTTTATTCCTCTCATTTAACCAGCTTTAATATAGAAAACTTCAAAATCCAGTCACTGCCTGATAGAAAAGCCTCGTTCTAAACTACAATTTCATCAAAAATATCTTAATTTGTGTTTTGAAGATGAGGGTAATTTATGACAGAATTTTCATTTATGGGTGAACTATGCTTTTAATCGGCACGGAAATTTCCATCTCTTTTGTTGTGTTTTATAACTGGACTCCAGAATGTGAACTTCAGTGAGTTAAATGAAAACAGCCTGACGTCCTTAATAAAACACTATATGAAGTTTTGTATAAGCCTTTTTGCCTTTCTCTCTCTAAGTTTAGATGTGTTTATAGTGAAGTTGACCGCTGGAAATGGAGCGAGATTACATGGTCTTTCCAACCGCAGTAAAATAATACAAATAAATAGACTGTGTATTATTTGTTTGCACCAAGCATTGTTTTAGGATCACACTTAGGGTGACATATAAAAACAATTGAAAATTTGATATATTGTGGCGTCAGAACCTCCTTTTTTTCCGCTTGCGCAACGAGATATTGTTGCATATTTGGAGTCTTACAACAGTAAGATATTCATTGAGGCCCTTCCAAAGGAACAGGCTAATCTGGGTGATTTATTTATTGATCCTGGTTTTCTTCCGGACGATTGCTTGCGGCTGTCCGCACATAAATTACAGTAGTTATGCCCCGAGCTTCTCACTTATCTGTGACTGAAAGATCCAGACCCTTCAGAGTGCAGTACACTGGCTGTTTGTGTGTGATTTGCTTGTTTATATGTGCGTATGTTTATGGAAGACGAGCTCCAAGTGTTGTTTGGATGGATGCCTCCACTGAAGTCATCTGATTCCAATATGCATGAGCCCCGTCCTGCCAGGGACAACAGGATGCTCTGGATCAGACACACACAGGTTCACTGTGCATGCTGATTTTACAAACATAAAGTACTGATGTTCTTTAGTGCTGATATTTCATGCTCCTTTGGGGTGGATGGGGAAAAAGTCAAAGTCAAAAACTGTTTAGCTTGGGCAAATTATGCACTTCATCATTTTGAGTGATTTTGACCCAGAAACTCATTTTGAGTCTGAATTTGAATATTCTAAACTATTTTCAGAGGTTTTATTGACAGAATTAGAATATTAAGTAATTTTAAAAAAACATAAAGGGTGTGTTCACACTTGTAGTAGTTCGGTTCGTTTGGTTCATTTGGTCTGGACCAAAAAGGAAAATGATACATTTAGTCCTGGTTCGCTTAGCGTTCACACTGGCATTTTTGACAGCGAACCAAAACATACCGAACCTAAACGCATAGTCATTCGCTCACAACCTGATTGAATGACATATATTTCGTGCGGGAACTTACCGAACACCCCAAACAATAGATATGTTCGACTTAAAGCGGCAATGCGCAGACCAATTGGTGTATGACATCAAAGTACCCATTCACTGATCGGTCTGCTCATCACCGCTTTAAGTCCAATACACTGGTTTGCTGGGCTCAGTGTGATCTTGTTGCGCATGTATGATTTTATTTATATATATATATATATCATGTCGCATAGCGTCGCATCTTGTCATTACTACTGGTTTTTGGTTCGTTTATAAGTATTTGGTCCATGTTGCATTCATATATCATTCGAACCACACCAAAGTTCGTTTGGAAGCGGACCAAGACCCATCTTTTTAGCAGTTTCGGTCCGCTTGTTTGGTGCGCACCGGGGTTCTGATGGCAGCGTTCACACTTACTCAAATGAACCGCACTACAGAGCAGTCGCACCAAACAAGACAAGTGTGTACACACCCTAAAAGATTTACTACAACTGTTCCAAATTTTTGGGTCTCTTCCAAATTTTAAAATGTGTCTCTTTTGCTCACCAAGGCTGCATTTATTTGATCACATATACAGTATCACAGTACTGTTGTGAAGTATTATTACAGTTTAAAAGAATTGTTTTATATTTTATTATATTTATAAATGTAGTATATTCCTGTGATGCAAATTTCACTCCAGTGTCGCATGATCCTTCAGAATCTTTTTAATATGCTGATTTGCTGCTCAAGAAACATTTTTCACTATTATTATTATTATTGTTGAAAACGGTTGTGCTGCCTAACAGTTTTGTGGAAACTGTAATACTTTAGGTTTTTTTTTTTTTCGGTTTTCTTTGATAAATAGAAAGTGACCACAAACTTTTGAACGGTTCATTTTAATTTAATTTAATTTAATAAAACATAATTCATTATATAAACTAAAATTATAAAAATTGTTATTCTAAATTACTTTTTTTTCCCTTACATTTAGTGTACCTTGATGTACTAAATTTACTAAAACTAAAACTAAATCTGAAATAATTATAATAAAAACTATCTAGACATTGACAAAAATAAATACATTAATAAATGACAAATGCACAATTAGTAAAATGAATGAAAAATATGGTTAAAACATTCAAAATAATGTTAAAATTATAGTAGTATCTCAACGATGCTAAAGTAACACAGGTTTAAACAACTAAATCCTTTTGCTTACGACAGTGCACGTATCACGTTTCGCCATATGTCTGCGGATCGTCTGTTTGTTAACTGGACCGTGCTGTAGGCTTAGCAGTTGTCGTAAAGCTCAGGTGTCCTTTAGAAAGAGCATGGTCAGTTAGCTCCATCCGCAAGGGCACAAGGAAGCCGATTTCCCTTTGGGTGGCCGCTAAGAGCTTGAGAGGGCGGGGGGCTCGTAGGGGAGGTCGTGGATGGGGTTCTGTCAGTATTTTGATGCTAAAACGATTAGACACACTTGGCATTATACACGGTGCTACGGCAGAGGGGGCCACAGGCAACTGGGGAGATTGTTTGATCCGAATGGCACAGAAGCTGATCTCATGAAGGGCAAGGTCAACGTTCAAACACCTGCTATCATCGCCAACTTTTGAGGTCAAAGAGGGCAAGAGGTCACTGAAAGAAAGATTGCGACCTTACAATGTCATACTGTACAGTTAGGAGCAGGAACAGTCGAGTGTGCTAATTTGCTGCAAAGCATGCTGGGATACAGTCTGAATGGGATAAAGGTGTTACTTGTTGGCCATGTTTGCACTGAAAGTGAATGTTTGGTACTTCTACAGCAAATGGAAATGTCTTGTTTGGTGCGCCGCTGTTCAGGGACACAGCTGTGACTTTTGGAGAAAAAGGACTTTGTTGTTATTTTCTGAAAAACTTTATGAATGATATTTTCAGTTTTTGGCCACACTGATTTTTCCTAGAGATTTGAAAATCAAATCTCTTTTTTTTTTTTTTTGTTAAATTGTACTCATTTTATTTCACATCATCCATTCGTTCTGTGGATTTGGCTACACTTGGGGCTGTTCTGGAGGAATTCTTGCAGAAAGTTGACCTTTTACCGCACACAAACATACACACACACTCTCCCGGTTTAGTCGAGGCTGCTGTGCATATGGGAGGGAGAGATCAGAGCATGTGTGACCGAGCGAAACAAACGCCACAGGGGCTTCATGTCCACAAGTCCATTACAAACTGTGACATTGAGCTAATTGACTGATGTGGCCATGTAATAACGAATATATGAAACTAAAAATCAAACGAGATGCCATCAGGAATGACAGAAGCATTTTACAGCTATTGTGAGAGGAAGGGGAAACGCATTTTAGACTTTAACACATTTTTGATGCTATTGTTGTGGTTGACTGGTTTTGTATTTCAATTTGAATTAGTCACACTTTCATCTTTAAAACCGATGCAAGTTAGTGATGGGAAGTCTGATGAATCGTTTTCGTTTTGAGAAGTTAGTTTCACAGAACTATTTCAAAAGAATTCCAATTCCAAGTCATTTGAAACCTAAATATAATTTGCATTTACATTTTTAAATGATACTAAAATTTATTTACATTGATTTTCATTTACATCTATAGGCTGAAAAATGGGTGAATCGAACTTTGTGAACATTTCAACTGATTCATTACACAGATATGGTTTATGGTAGGTTTCTAGTTAAGTGTCGAGTTCCAAAATTCACTTCCAAATTAAAAGAAATAATATTTTTAGTTTTTAAATCCTTTTAAGATGTTTTTGCATTGCATATATATGTAATAAATATTTATATTGTTTTTTTTCCTGTTAGTCTCTTTCAGGATGCTGTTTCTTAACATAGTGCACCTGTTTAGGCTACTGAAATCCTGCTTACTCTTGAAGAATGACTTTTCCTTCTCTTTAATGGCCTACAGGGAGGAATTGTGGGTAACTGGTGTGCATAACTCATTCTAAGAAAGGTGCTTTCCTGTTGTCTCGTCTGGGTGGATGGTTCGCATTTCATGTCCAGCTGAGCTCGTCATCTATCTCTCATTTACTCATCTTCGTTTCTTCTCCTACTATTCTTCAAGAGAAGAGGCCGAACCCAGGAAAGGGTTAACCGTGTGTACGTGACTGTAGCGAGGGCTGTTTTAATGCTTATGAAAGCTGCCTGACCATCTCAGAACACCGTGTCCCTATCTGCTAATGCTCTTCAAGCGAAGATGTCCGAATGCAGAGGAAACAATCAGGATTTAAAGCAGAGATTAGCGTAAAGAGACACCTCCGCAATGCTTTCCCCTTTTCTGGATTACACTCCTTCATGTATATTTGTGTGTACACGCAGCCTTGATTGTGTCTTTAATCTCCATCCGAGAGTGGACAACTGTTACTCCAGCTGTGCCGACAATGTTTGCAGTTTTACTGAGCGACATCCCACATCTGATTACAGTACAGCCCTCTGGGCCATTGTGGCCTCAACAGGGAGCCGTGTGGCTCATTCCCATCATGGGTATTCAATCTCTCCGCCAACGCAGATTATCAGTGTTCACACAGCTCCCGCTCTTCCAATAATACCCGATCAGAAATGGCAAATAAGGCAGCTGTTCGTAACCCAAGCTGCTAATGTGCGCACACCACTGTTTATTAACACCTCTCTCGCCATCTGGCCTATTATATTGCGATATGCAGCGGACACGTGTGTGGAAGATCAGCATGATTACACTATAGCAAAAAGCCATGCGGCTGGCTTTATATAGCACTGATTCACCCGACACTCTCGCTTGCTCGCAGCTCAATTATTCAAAACCCTGGTCTGGTAAGGGATGCCAACCGTCCTGGTTTAAGCACTTTCCAATTCAGAGCAGATCGATAACAGGTTCACATCTGGATTGGATGCCTGGCTAGTCATCAGCTGCTATAAAACGTAAAATGCGCACTAGGTTCACGCTCCGCACAATCACAGGTAAATCTTTGCCCGGCAGCAGCAGAGCCAGCTTTGTCCATCCATCTGCGGTGGTTGAAGGTCTGTCAGGTTGCAAGTACTCTCGGTGTGTTTATGCCGAGAGGAATAACTGAGTTATGGGACTTTTTTGTGTTTGTGAGAGTCAATTTCTCTTTCGTTCCTGTCAGTGTTGCTTATCTGTGGCGGGCAGGTTTCAAACGTCACAAGTGGAAGAATTTTCAATCTTTAACAGGTGATAAAATGAGGCAGAATTCACAAAAGAATGACTGTGTCCTCAAGGTTGCTGTGATTGAGGACATGCAGCCGGTGGCCTTTTGTTTCTTCTGCTTGTAATCCGTCATAGTCGTTCTTAGTTCCTCCTCGCATTGATTCAAATGAAGATTACAACTCTAAAATTAAAAATCTTTTCTCAGGTCTTCTCTTTTCTAGTCAGATCCTGTTTGTCTTTCAGCCTGAAATAAAAGCTTGTTTAAAATAATGTCACCTGTCAGAGGTAAAGTGGTGCATCAGAGCGAAATAAACCCAGTGTAATCTGTGACTTATCGCCTAACACGCAAGTAACCAGATTACATGCTTTCAGCTAATTGTGGGTCAGAGTTGCAAACAACGTCTCCCTGATTGATTTGATAAGGCTGAACTCGTAAATTAGAGATCACGGAAGGTTTTCACCCAACATTGCACTTTTTTCCCCCCAGTTACAGAATTGTGTCCAGTTGGAATATCCATTATAAACTGGTAACTGTGTTTTGGAACAGTTATGCTGGTGTCTAGCTGGTCCTGGTTCGAGATTGTTATAAGATGGTCATTAGCTGGTGCCAACTGGTAGGTCATCTTAAGCTAGCAGTAGACTATTCACCAGCAGCAAGGTGGTCAGCTTGTTTTTGCTGGTCAGATGGTTATTAGCTAGTCCAGGATGGTTATTAGGTGGTTCAAACTGGTCATTGGCTGGTTCAAGCTGGTTATTATCTGGTCCGTAATTGTTAAGATGGTCATTAGTTGATGCAAGCTGGTAGACAATCGTAAACTAGAAACAAACTAGCTACCAGCAGCACGAAAGGTGGTTTTTGGACTGTGGTGGCTGGATGATTGATATTAGATTGGTCCTAATGTTCTTTTTTTATCTGGTTCTGGCTGTTTTTTTAAGCTGTTTCAAGATGGTCATTAATTGATCCAGAATGTTTTTTATTTGGTTCAAGCTAGTCATTTACTGGTACAAGCTGGTCTAAGATGGTTATTAGCTAGTGCAAGCTGGTTGACCCTCTTAGACTAAACAAACCAGCTATCTTCTGTACTGGTGATCAAGATGGTTTTTGCAACATGATGGGTGGTTGACCAGCTTGGACTAGCTAGAAACCAGCCACCATGTTAAGCTGGCTTTTCTAGCAGGGTGGTGAGTAAAGGTGCAGTTTTAGGGGTGATAGTTATAGTTGGCATGTAAACATAGCCAGTTATAATACCTAGAGTGACAAAGATCTCAGAGCAAAAGAGGATTTTGAACATTTCACTTCTCTACTCAGTGTTCTGTTTTGAATTAAATCTCGCTAAACAACAACAACAACGACAGCTGCAATTTTAATGCTATCTGAAATCTGTTTTATGTGCAGAGAATTGAAAGCGGTCACAAATGTGTTTTATAACTCCCCTCAGACAGAAGTGTACAGTATTTGTAAAAATGCCATTTTGAGCATGTTTTGTCTCTGTGCAGGAATACACCTGAACATAGTTTGTTTTCATTAGCTCTGTTGCCTTGTTGAGCGCAGTGGTCTTCTTTTTTTCATTTTCTCGCTGTGGACATCCAGTCTCTCTATTAAACTTAACAAGGCTTTTGAGCAAGAGTTTATATACACTGTGTGCGTGTGCGTGTGCGTGTGTGTGTGTGTGTGTGTGCGCACACACGTGTTAAAGAATGAAGGAACAAGACTGCTGTCAAGATCTGTGTATGAACGAGTGTTCTCATAAAACCTGCATCTATAAGTGTGTGCGTATCCCACTGTGCTTCTCTCCAGGAAGAGAGCCTAGAGACTTCCTGTTTGCGCTAAGAGCGAAAGGAAGAGCCTGAGAAGTTAAAGACACAAATGTGATAAAAACACACCCACATGCATACACAACTTCATTATGTTGCAATATTAACACACAAAAAGAGATTGTTTACTGCTGTTCAGCTTAAGTGGGACAATCTACATACTTTTATTATATTTTTTTATATTATTTACTTCTTAAAATGTAGCATGCAGAGTTCTTTTCTCATCATATTTTTTAACAGTATATTTTAGATAAAATTTTTACTGTTGTTACGATGCATCTTTTTTAGAAATGTTCAAAGGGTTTTCATTTCATCAACAATAATAGATATGAGATGAAAGGATTGTGTTTTTTTGTGAGTAATTTAAACAAACAATTTTATCTGTAATGTTGTGTGTAATTGTGTGTTTGTGTAAACACACTAATATTCCCCAAACACAAACAGAGATCAAATAGTTTATTTAAAATAAAAATATTTTCATCTTCGTGATGCATATTTTCTTCTTTGGAGATTCTTCTTAACGATAATAAAAATAGCTATAAAAATCATTGTGATAATTCGTTTTTGCCTGTAATTTAAACAAACATTGTTGTTGGTGTGTATCCTATATTCCAAACACAAACACACCGTTTATTTCAAGTAAAGTGTAGTTGTCTTTGTGATGCATATTTTACTTTTTCAAAGTTTTTTATTATTTCAATAACAAAAACGAGAAGTGTGTTGTCTGTGAATAATTTAAACATCTCAGATAGTTATTTTAGTAAAATATATGCATCTTTGTGATGTCTTTTCATCCTCAAAGGTTGTTTATTTTTTCAACAGTAATGAAAGCGAGCCACAGCATGATGATAATTAAATGTTTTTGTCCTTAATTTAAACAAACATTTTCATCAGTGATGTTGTTGATGAGATTAACGCTAATTATTGTGTCCGCTACATATACACACTCGTGCTTCAAACACGTACAAACCTATATTTTGCCAACAAATGCATAAAAATGCTTTCATTTCCCCAGATAATCACTTCAGTCATTGGGCCTGTTTACAGTGAAACTAATATTCATTCTTAGCCATTTCCACATCTGTTTCCAAATACATGTGAATACAGCAAGCCATTAAACGTTCACTTTTCTTCTGTACCACAAAGGAGCTCTGCAGGCTGTCATTTATCAGGACTCTGGGCTCTTTGTTGTAATTGACATGTAATCCGTCGGGCCTTTTCTGCAGAACAGATGTCACAATTGTTGGTGCCGTTGCTCATTGCTTGAGCTCATTGCTTGCAGGGAGAGATGGCAGAAAAAGCAAAAGTGGTTTAAAGCCTATCCCTTCGTACATTTCTAATCACAGGCATACAGCAACAGAGGCTTTCGCAAGCTTCAGATAACGCACTTCATCGCAGACACGGAGTCGCTCTGGACCACTGAGTCAATAGAGATGCTCCGGGCTTTTTGATCTCCTCCTTTTGTTGATAGAATGAGTGTAGATCGGTTCGAAAGACATTAACCTTTGCCTTCTGGGTAATTCCCATTTATCTTGCTTCATTGTGCAGTTGATTGGCTGAACACACAGAAGTAATGGGGACGCAGGAGAGGAGACACTGACTCACGGTCTCCAAGCAAGCAGCCAAACACCAGCTGATTCCTTCTGTTGTCAAGCCTTCATCGTTTCATTGCTCTTGGCTGACATGTTTCTATTTAAAGGGTGCAGTTGTGAGTCCCAAATTGTTTTAAGCACACTTCTAGGTGGTTTGGTTGCTGTCCAAAATCTATTATATTCTGGGCCTTAGATATCACTTTGATTCTTCTTTCAGTGTAATTCTATGAGATTGTTTATTGTCCATTAAGCTAAAATTGTTAGTCTGATCGCTTGTAGTTGACGTTCTTCATATTTCAGCCTACGAATGGCTTACTTGCAGGTGCTGCTGCACATTAAACTGAGAGAAAGTGTTTTAGCATTAAAATATGACACTTCATCTTTAAAGGCTGGTTTTTCGATCATTCTTTAAAGGCTTTTTTTAGTGACAGGTGGTTTAGTTTCCTCGCAACGCTGAGAGATGTTTGGTTTGTGTTCTGTGAGGCACTTTTTCCCTTCACCTGCTTTTAATACTGTCAATTAAAAATGATTTGTGAGACTCAAGTCGCCATGACAGTGCTCTGGATCAACAAATTATTTTCACTTAGACAAGTAATCCATCAAGTTAAATAGGACGCATTACCGATTTAAGATTCTGCTGTCAGTGCACATATCCGTGTATTTGTTCACATGTACTTGAGCTCGTTTGTCAGAGCTGTCAATTGAATTCAGGGTGCCAGGGATAAATATTTTAAATGCATAATGTCTTCTGCCTAATACTAGAAAAATCGAATATATATTATCCAAAAATATAATATAATGTAATATAACATAATATAATAATAAATTCATGTAGTAATGTCTTATTTACTAATTTATGTGTAATATTTCTAAAATATTATGTCTTCTATAATATCTATAATATAATTGTCTTCTAAAAAATCAAAAGTTGAGAAAACTTAAAAGTTTAAGTCAACCAGCTTCAGGACATTTTTAGAGTTTTCTTAACTTCTTGTACTCAGTTTATAGAACAAAAAGTTGGGAGAACTCAAACTTAAGTTTTCTCAACTTTTTAATTTTTTCAGTGTAGAAGAATCTAATATATTATCCGAAAGAATAATATAATATAATAATACATTCATGTATTAATGTCTATTTACTAATTTATATGTGTAATATTTATAAAAACCTGATATAAATATAATCCAAAGATATAATATATCATAATAAAAGAATGTCTTTTACCTAATACTATACAAATCTACTATTTATAGTGTAAAAAATATAATATAATATGAATTCATGTATTAAGGTCTATTATGTCTATTTTATAATTTATTTCTATAAATTTATTTTCTATCGCTTTTTAATAGTAATGTAACAAATTTTATATATATATATAACCTAGACCTGTGGACCACTTATGTGCACCCCTGCATATAAATGGCTAAAGTCTAATAACACTGTAATCAGCACAAACTGAGCTACAATAAAATGTTAGCAGCATTTATGTACATGATTGTGTTTTTGAGAAAGCAACGTTTATGTGTGGTTAGTGAAAAACTAAAATTTTGAAGTTACTAAAATAAGGCCATAAAAAACATACAGAACATTTGTTCACAAGACTTTTGAAAACTGGACCTTGTAGCCTAGAATTTTTGCTTCAAAATTATCTGAATATAATTTTACTCACTCATTCAGAGAAAACAATATATTGTTTTAAATTTTTGAAGTCACTTTTTGAGTAGAAAGGGTCTATGCGAGGGGGCGTGAACTATCCTGGATAATGCTGTGATTCTCACCTGAGAAGACAAAGGCCCACATAATGAACTCCATAATGAGCCATTTAGTCAGGTGTGTGACTGAGAGGTAAGAGTTACAAGAAAGAATATGAGGACAAATAAATTTATATATTTTTTGTTTGTAGAATATATTTAGCTATAATTTATTCTATATTTAGAATATATTATGTTTATTTGGAATATATTATATAGCTATCACGCAAAATAACTTGAGATTCACTTGCGAGTGCAGTTAAACAGTTTATTAGGAACAATCAAAGCTGACTTTTTAGCATCATTACTCCAGTTACATGATCTTTCAGAAATCATTCTAATATTCTGATTTGCTGCTCAAAAACATTTATTATTATTGTTATTATTATGTTGAAAAGAGCTGAGAAGAATTTTCTTTCCTCTTTTTTTTATGAATAGAAAGTTCAGAAGAACAGCATCGTTTGTAACATGATAAATGTCTTTATCATCACTTGTGTGTTAAATAAAAGTTTTAATTTCTATATATACTGACTCCAAGATTTTGAATGGTATAGTGTATATTGTTTCACTTGGAGTAAGACTGGAGTAATGTAGCTTTGATCACAGGAATAAAATATATTCAAATAGAAAGCAGTTATTTTAAATAGTAAAAATATTTGACAATATTACTGCTTTAGCAAATACAACTTTATGTATTTTGGATCAAATAAATGCAGGCTTGGTGAGCAGAAGAGAATTCTTTACAAAAACGTTAAAAATCTTACTGTTCAAAAACTTTTGACTGGTAGTGTGTCATGTTGAAATATATAAATGAACATCACATAGGCTACCTGGCATTTCCATAGTGTATTTTTTATGTGCTCTGAAGGAAATGAAAAAAAAAAAAAAACGTTGAAATTAATTTCAAGCTTTTCTATGCATATATTTCTCATGTATTTGAGGCGAGTATTTGCAGAGATTCATGTTGTTTTATTTACATGTCTGTGAAGAGAGGTGACAGAGACAGAGCCGGCAGAGAACGCACCCTGTTTATTTTCTTTATTTTTTAAAAGCACATTGTTTTGTTGTTATTATGACTATACACAAATAAAAGTAGATCCTTTGCAATTTCAAACGATACCTTATTCTTATCTGTACGATCAAAACTCATGGAGTATTTTTAGCTCTTTTCGCGGTCATAAAGAAAATACGAGACAGCCCGCACTGGTGCGGGCTTCGACCCCAGGGGGTTAACATAATATAATATAAATTTCATGTTCCTGTTACACTTAATGTTGTCACATTTTCTTGGTTAAATAAACATTACATAAAGAAGATATAATAAACAAATATAATTCTGTTTTGTATTTGATTAACATTATTTTTTATTTTATTTAAGATTTTAAATACTAAATTATACATTTCATAATGTTTTATGCATTTTTACATTTATTCCAAAATAATAACTAAAGTAACAATTTAAACAATATTTTGAAAACACTTTATAATAAGGTCTCATTACTTAACATCATTTAAATTTTCTTAGCGATAAGTGCTGGATTCGAACCCGGGTCGATCGCATCAAAAATGACTTTGGCAGGCGTTTTACCATCTACGCCACTTCAACTTATTAAAAGATTATCGTCTTTTGTAGTAATCTTAAATTGATGGGGGGAGTTAGTGTAAATAGCCTCTGCCAACAAGGCAGGCTATTTGCACTTAGGCTTAGTTCACACTGCAGGTCTTAATGCTCAGATCGGATTTTTTGCTGAAATCTGATTTTTTTGCGCTGTTGTTCACATTGTCATTTAAATGTGACTGCCATCAGTCTCATGTGTGAACCGTATACGGCTCTGAAGTGATCTGCATGCGCAGAAGACGTGACGTCAGATGCAGCACACTGTGTTTGCGGAAATAAAAATGGATGCTGCTCATGTTTAGCAGTTTTTAAGTTAATGTGCAACCGGAGCCTAAATAACGAAGTGATAAGAAGAAGAATATTAAGAAGGAGAGCATGATTTCCTCCAGCGCAGAATTGTGACGTCTGTCGCATTTCAGTGACGTAAAAATCGCATGAAATGCGACATGGCCGTTCAGACAGAAGTTGCATTTCAAAACATCGGATATGTATCCGATTTAGGACCACATATGAAAGTGGCCTGGGCCTGATTTGAAAAAATCGGATTTGTGCTGTTCAGACTGTCATAAGAAAATCAGATATGGGTCACATTTGGGCAAAAAGTCGGATTTGGGCAACTTTAGCCTGCAGTGTGAACCTAGTCTTAGTGTAAATAGATAGTCTGTTTTTATTTGTTCTATCTTTTTAATAGTCAGTTGATTTCATCATCATAAAGGCACGAAGATACATATTTCATTTGTTCAAGCTGAATGCTCACTAAAAGTATTCATCACATTTTCTGGCCATTTCAAGTTTGATTTTGACGTGACACAAAGCAATGAAAGCCTATTTAAGTGGGTGAGTTATTTTCTTTGTTTATAATTAGTCAATAATGCCATAATTTTCGTCAAGTTCATTCAGGCCGAGAGCTTGCACGAAAACAAGAGGCAGGATTTATCGCACGAACCAATCACATCCAATCATAACTGATCATATCCAATTATAGCATGATGGAGGCATTGCCTCCTCTCACGTGATTTTCCCCCATTCATTCTCAGTTACCCCCACTAAACCCACGGCACGCTAAGGGGTCTCTATTGTAGGTCTATGGACTGAAGGGAGGCAAGCCTCCGCTGTAACTCGAGTGTCCCTGTTGGACAGTGTTACTTTATAAACTCAAGTGACTTTTATACGTTTAATGTCATATTTAGTAATATTTGCGTTGTTTTATTTTTGTAATATATTTTCTCGACCAGTTTTTTGAGACACTGCCTCCCTTGCCTGCAATTGTCTTATTTATATATATATATATATATATATATATATATATATATATATATATATATATATATATATATATAATATATATATATATATATAATATATATATATATATATATATATATATATATATATATAATATATATAAGACAATTTATTACATAAATTGAAATATTTTAATAGTTTGTATCATTAATATAATCTAGATTTAACTCCATTTCAGGAGCTGCATACAGTGAAATTACTTTGTCGCGAATGATGACATTTCCCACTCTGAGGTCTCGCTGCTTGGCCCTGTCAACACGGAGGTCTCCTGCTGCATGCCTGACTGAATGACTCAACGTTTAGCCCTCTCAACCCTCCTGAGACATCAGATGAGGGTCGCTGAGGGGCCGTGACCCTTAAACCTCAGTCGCTCTGTTAGCCCCTGTCAGCGTGAAGTCATACACTCCTCGCTGTTTGTGTCTCGTTGAGAAGCTATGACCTGGGTCTCTCAACTTAACGCCTTGGCTGTCTCATTTTCCTTTCTAAGGTGGAAAGAGAAGGAAAAGAAGGTAGAAGAGAGGTGAGGGGGGGCTTGGGAGGAGACTCCGATAGTCTACTGAGGATTGTGGGAACTTGGCGATAAAGGCTGAAGCTTAATCCCGCATAAAGCTGGTGTGTGTGAGACTTCAGTGCTCACACAAACCTTTCGTGATCATTAGGAATGAGTTGTGCGCCTGAGTTCGTTTCCTTACAGGTTATTTCTGAATAGTTTGGTTGTTGTTTTTTTACGTTTCTAAATCGTAGTTATTTAGACTTCTTTAGCATTCATTTGCTTTTGAACTGTGTGTGGTCTGAGGTATTCTGAGCGTTGTTGTCACTAAACACTCCCGATGAAGGCCTGCATCTGTTTGTGTGTGTGTGTAAGCGTTTTTTTTTTTTGTGCCAAGCCTTTACTGGAATTTGGAGCAGGAGCTGATCTTGTTTTGCTGCTTTATGAGTCTGAGTGGATGTCTGTAATTGAGGTTATGGGTGATTAAACTCTCCGTGCCCCACACAAACCTCTAACCAGCCATCAGTCAGTGTCACCCGCCGTGCTCTGCGCTCAGCCTGGGACTGACTGACTCACCCGTGGCCCCCCTTCCACATTGGATGCTTTGTAGAGTCAGATTGGCTTGAAATCGAAACAGTTTAGTGTAACATGACAGCCTTATGTGTATGTCTATAGAGACTGTTTGTGGTGTTTGCCTTTTCTGTGCATTTGCATGTATTATTCCAGAGGGTTAAAAAATAACCATTTTAGGCATTTAAACAGTGCACATTACTCTGCATAGGAGTTGCATGTATGTATATATTTAAAATATGATATGTATATAATTAATATATAATATAATTTTTTTTGATCTTGTTATTTTAAGTACTTAAAATCAAATCTATACTTCATTAATGGTCAAAGTATTCATGTCAATGTAAAAAAGTAAAAATTAAAATTAAGAAAAAAATAAATACATAATTTATATATATATATATATATATATATATATATATATATATATATATATATATATATATATATAATAATTATTATTATTATTATTATTATTTTTATTATTATTTTTTTATTTATTTATTTTTTTTACATTGACATGTATACTTCGACCATTAATGAAGTAGAGATGATGTTCTAAGTAACTTCTTAATCAAATGCATTGTGTATTCAGACAGAGTGTTTTTGGACAATTAAAGTCAGAGATTTATTCTGCATGTACATTTGAGTATTTAAACTCTTAAGTGTGCTTGTATAAGCATGCATATATAATAATGGTGCATATACTGTACATATAGTGTGCATGAAATTGGTTTTGTCTTGTGCAACTTCTCTAGCATTTTGTTTGTGTTTTTGCATGTGCGTGCACATGGTATTTTTGGTATTGCGATTGCCAGAGGCATGATGATGTTTGCCGGCCTAATTGGCATGTTAATGCAGACGCTGTGGGTGGGAAGGGATATGCTGGAAGCTAATGTGTCTTATCAGGACAGGCGGTGAGTGACCGCGGGGGGAGACCTGTCCTCCTCGGCTCCAGAACCTCAGCTGCATCTGCAAGGCCTGGGATTTATACACACACGTGTCTGTGCATACATGCCTGTTTGTGTAGGGACGGAGGGGGGTCTCTGTGCTTCGATAAGAGTTTGTTTATGATGTGTCGGTTGGAGTGTAGCTGTCTTCATTAGCCGTGTGTGAGGGAGAGGGGTGAGTTCATTGAGTCTGCAACGGAGTGACGTCAGGTCAGCTGTGCTATATAATTTCTGCATGTAGTGTGTGTTTATTGTGTGTGTGTGTGTGTGTGTGTTATTTTATGTTATTATATATATGAGAATGAAACTATTTTTATGTATTTTTTTTTAAATATCATGGATTAAATCATTCAAGCTGAGCAAACCATGCCAGTTAAAAAAAAAAGTCAAATTATTTTATTTTTTATTATTATTATTTTTTTAGATATTTATTGACTTGGACAAATAGTCATGAGGGTCTAGAGGGATGCTCTCTTTTATATATAAATTACATTAATTTACTTTTTTTTTTTTAAATATGATTTTTTAGTCACTTGTTTTTGTGAATCAAAACGGCCTTTAAAGTGTTTATCTGTAACCATGTGAGCACTTCAAGTGAAAGATTTAGCACAGTGCCAGTGGATTTCCCATCTTTTCTTTTAATGGTATTTTTGGCTCTTGAATATGGGAGTCGATGTTCTGCCTTTCACATCACAGAAGCGTGTAATTTTCTATATTACGATGTCAAGTTGCTCATTTCAGCTACAAGAGAAGGCATGTAATGTGAAGTTCATCCTTTTCTTCTGAGTCATATGTCAGAATCGTTCTTTTAATCTGCCGTCTTACTGTAAGCCAGAGCGGTAAAAGCTCTCACAACTTGTGGAAAAACCCTGGCGAAAGCTTCACTTTAATGTCCTTTTCAGCTTCTTTTTGTGTTTTTTGGCATCTGTCCAGAAAAAATGGAGGGAGAAGGGAGGAACGAAGTCAGCAAAGCCCATGTTTGCCGAGTGCCGGTCGACGGCCCCTCGGTTTTGCTGAGGTCGAGGTGTTTTGAGAAGCTTCAGGTGGTCCGATGTTGAGAATTTGTGAAGGTGTGTGTTTTCAGACCACTCCATGCCTGGCATGAACGTCTCTCGTCCCACAGCCCAACTTGTAGCCAATCAAGACTCAGAATTTATGGGCATATTCCAGCAAGCCAATGAAAAACACCTGCCCGCTCAAGCATTTCCCCAGGTGCCAATCATAACACCTCGTACTGTGGGTTTACATGAGTTAGCCAGTTATAAATTGGGCACGGTGGGCCCTGAGGAAGCATGAAATATGAATTCAATCATAAAAACGGTTCAGAAAAGCGAACAGCGCCGCGTTACATCATGAAACGCTAATGTTCCTGTTTGGAAAAACAGCCGTCAATAACACTGAGAAGTCATTGTTCTGTAGAGAGAAATGAAAATGTGACTCATGGAATTCAAAAGCATTTACAGTGTAAAAAAAAAAAATGAAGGACGGCTGGTTTTAAAGTGTGTGCCTGAGAGAAAAAGTGACAAAATCTTCTAGTTTAAATAAAAAGTTGTTTTGGCCCTGCCGTGGGCCAACAAACACACCAACAGTAAGCCAAAATGTGCTTATATATGCAGCTGAGTCTTTGTCTCTCGTATCTCCTGTCCTTTAGGAATAAAGAGGACATCTGACGTCCCTCTCGGGCAGATGACGAGTGTAATTGACTTGGACAGGTTGAGCTTTTAGGCACATGTACTTCTTTTGACACGGCGCAGACCAGGCTATCCGTTTTCCTGCCTCCACTTGATCAAAAGTGCATTTGGTTTCATACGTCTCTGTGTGACAAAAGTTGCCGTTTATTGCTCTCAAAGTCTATGCAGTCAAAGGTCTTTCCGACTTTTTACAGAAGGGCCGGTTGAACCAACAGAGCCCTCTTTAAAGTCGCCCTGAGGTTGATTAGCCGTAAGAGGGGCGAATTGTTTGAAGTGGTGCTTTTTCGGGGCAGTCCGCCTGGAGTTACGATAACAGCGGTTTGTTTGCGTCCACGGCACGGCTGTGATAGGTGTCAAGAGACAAAGCTAATTGGACATGAAGTGTTTTACAATGAAAAACGCATAGGAACCAGAGTCAGTATTCACCTCACATCGCTCGGAATAAAAGACTCTTTCTGAACCCAGTTTATCCCGGGCCCCAGGGGACTCCCTCTGATGAGAACTAGAGAGAGACAGAGAGCGAATCCCTGATAGCGAAGTCAAAACTCTCAGCGGTTTCTGCTTTTATTTTGAGAAGAAAGGGACTCACAAAAATGGCAATGATGGTGCTAATTTCTGTGATTTGGTTACTTTTAGAAACATTTTTCCACAGTGGATGTGTTTTTCAAAATTTTTGATGCTTGATGGTAGTGATGTATCAGCCGTTTTGAGGTTATCGACAACCTTTTCTGGAATTAAAAAAAATAAGCTAGTCACTAGGTCATAAATATATAACACATAACAAATAACACTATCTTTTGGTATATTTGCCATTTATAGCAGTCATTTGTTTATTTGTTTATTTATTTTTTTATTCCATTATCAGAAATGTATTTAATTATATAAATGTATTTAATTAATTATATATAATTATATTTATTATAGTTTTATTTATTATATAATTATATGTAGAGATAGATATACACACACAGACATAAATAAATAAATAAATAAATGTATATACACACACACACACACACACACACACAACTGCATTTCTATATATAAGAAATTATTGCAGCCATATTTTTAAATATTACAAATTGTGTTCCCAAAATAAGTGTAATTTGTGCTATAGAGAAATATGCAATATAGTGTAAAATAAATATAAGAAATAAATGTATAAAATAAGACAAAGAAAGAAATTAAATCAGCAACACATCTCTGAAATGTCATCTTTTTTTTTTTATGAGGTGTACAGCATGTGTATGTGTTTGTTTTGTTTGGGAGTGGATGTGTTTTTGGGTGGGATTCTCATTATTCATAAAGAACATACTTTCCTCGCTAATGTCGGTCGTTTGTCTTGGAAGTGCAGCCCGCTGGGTTCCATGTTGTTGTTTGTTTGTTTGTTACAGGCAGACGGGAGGATTGTGGGAGAGGATCGCAACCGCACTTTCCCCATGAGACATATAGCGCACTTCCATATACACACACAAACACACTCGCGCGCGCACACACTCTGCCCCTCCGGTGTGGCGCACGCATTCCCCACGGCCTGCAAAGCCTCTTCCTGCCTCACGTAGACGCATAGTTTCCCAGAGCAGGCCCCCCCTCCCTGCTCTTACCCCAGGGGTCCGCACAACTGTTCCGGGGGGAGGAGGTGGACGACTGGAGCGGCCCACCCCAGTGGCCTCCGCAGTTCTTTTAGTAGCTCGCCAAATCCCAATCACTCCCCATTTGGGTTTCATTAACGGGACTCGAGCAGAACAGAGGACAAAAGAAAAAAATAATCATAAAGTGGAAAGAGAAAAAGATTTCAAAGGCTTGTTATGTGGTCAATAAATTCAGGCCTTTCCAGAAAGTGCGTCTGAAATGGGAACCGATCCCTTTGTGTTTCTCCGGAGCGAAAACCAAAAACGAATCATACATAAACATATCTAGCTGTGTGTGATAGAAAGAAATTGCACTTTTATATAGAGCATGATATTATCTTCCCAAAGCAGCCTTATATGTAGATGGACAGAGAAACATCTGCTGTGGGACTACAAACAAACAAACACTGCGAATGTTTTTACTCGCACATTCATGTCTCTGAAATGGGCCTCGCTGCCAACTGTAACACTCTTGCACGTAACTCCCACGGTGGCGGCACTCGGAAAGATTTACATGAATTAGCGAGACCTGTTCTCTCGATACACTGCAGAACAGAAAGTGAATACTGTTTCTGTCTTGAAATAGCCGCTCGCCCACAACCGTCCACACACATACAGAGAGAGAGGAAGTGACAAATTCCACAGCGTACTGCCATCAGCTCAGCAGCCTCACTTCATGTAATAACCATCAAATTCAATCACAGCCATCTGATTGGTCGACACCCCCCTCAAATCCAGACTTTAGAAGCAGTAAGTTGCATATTACGCTTTATTGTTCCTTCCGCCGTCGTCTGGTTTTGTTTCCCTTTTTTAATTGCCGCGAGTTTATGTATCCACACGTGCGCTGAAAAGAGCTGGTGTTGTTGCAGCGAAGGCTTCTGGGATGTGTAAAATTCAAGCGCCAGACCGCCAGACTCCCCTCAAGCCCCATAAAGACAACCCACTGCTCCCAGCCTAGGAAATGCTGGAAAACCAAGCCGCCCAGCCCTGGCCGCAGGCCATCTCAGATAGTTTTTATGGAGTTCTTGTACCTTTTAGTATGGTAATGTCATACTTTAGAAGACATATAATGTCATTGATTATGTTCACAGAAACCAGAGAAGTGCATGATGGGTGTTGTGTATGAAGTAGGGCTTCCACGATTACTCATTTTTGCTCAACTTTTACTCAACTTTTCAGACTTGTTAATACCAAGGACCCCCAAATGTGATGATCCCTTTAGATGGACCCCCTACCTAAAATATAAAGGTGAGTATAAAATGTAAATAGTAAGTGTGATTTATTATAAAAGACAACATTTTGTTTAAAAATGTATTTACTGCCATTTATATTGTCGTTGTACGAAAGCCAAATCAAGATATTATATTTTTATTATATAATATTTAGTCATTTAGCAGGCGCTTTTATTCAAAGCGACTTACAAATGAAATGAAATCAAAAAATAAAGCTAAAAACGGTTCAAAATATTAAAGAACAAAAGGTATAAGAGTATAATAATGAAAACAGCTACATATGTGTATGTACAACCACACACACATACATTCACATTCATAAATTCTAAATATATATTCTTTCATTTCCATGTAGTTTGTTGAAGTACTAAAATAACTTAACTAACTTAATAAAAAACCTATACAGACATGATTAAAAAAAAATCAAATAAAATCCCAAACATTACTCCAACTTTAACTAAAATTAAAATGGATAACAAATACAAATCAATTACATTACATTAATACTACGTTAGTTTATCAGTAATCCTAAAAAAATAACACATGCTAAAAAAACAATAACTTACTCATAGTAAGAAATGGTTATAAAAACTGAAACAGAAGTGAAACAAGTAGTAGGAAAGAGGAAAAATAAAAAGCGATACTTATACCCTTTGTCCCTGTCCGGTGGAGTCGCACGGTAGAGTCGATGCTCTTTACACGAGGAAGGCTTCACGCGACGGCTGCCGCGGTAAACTAAGCTTTTTAATACCTGTCTAACAAAATACTAATTGAATTCAACTGGACACACTTTCCTTTTTATCACAACAAAAGGCCAAGCAAGCCAAGTACTGACAAGGTACGCAATACAGTACGAGACCAAACCCAATTTCAGCACGTCTCCACATAGTAAACAAAACAAGCGTTTCTTAGCAACGACTACTGCACTAAACACTAATGAGACAAGTAAATACACTTACAAGCTGCTTTTAACTTCCGCTGATAAGACTGCTTCTCTCAAAGAGTATTTCTTTACACTGTCTTCTGCTGGCGCTTGAACACACTTTCCTTTTTATCACAACAAATGGCCAAGCAACGACACTGACAAGGTACGCGATACTGTATGAGACAGTATTAGTATATTGTATTCTATAAGGATATTATCTGCAAAATTTTATTATTATTAACGATTCATTAAAATGTATTTGTTGAACCTTTGACAATAAATAATGATCTAAAGCAACTTTTTGTTACATTTTTGTAACCATTTTTTAGTTTGTAATATTTTATACTGACATGTTTACGTTATTGAAATATGTATTGAATAAACAAAGAATAAACAAACAAATAAATTATTAAATATCCTGTCAACTTAATGCAGAGTGAATATTTTCCAGATAACATTAAGTTTTACAGTCTTAAATGTTTATCTTTATTTAAATGATATATTTTTAAAAAATAAAAATATGTAATATAATATAAACATTACCTGAAAAAAAGAGGGGAAAAAAATACAAAAAGTGAGCTTGTTTCAGCTGGTTAACATTTCTCATTTTCATTTAGTTTAAATCAAAGTACTAAAACTGAAGTACTATTGAACTAAAATGAAAAACAAAAGCTTTATATAAAATATATATATATATAAACTTTAAATATTACAATTAAAATAGACAATAAGAAGCTACCATTATTTATTAGGAAAGGGGAATCTAATCATTGTATTCGGGTTGTCCTTGATATCAAAGTCTGAAAACCGCTTAACTTTTCAGTGTAACCCCAAGTGTAAAGTTTGCGATCATATGTATAGTTCCTCTCTGTGTGTGGTTTTGCCAGATAATATCGTCCGAGTGCAAGCCTGCTTTGACTCAATCTCCTCAATTTGCGCAATCCCATGAGCAAGTGGAAGAACTAAGTTAAACCTACACTTCCTGTTTGTCTGTGGTGACGAGGAGTCAAATCTACCCGAGAGAGATCTGACCAGCAAAGCCAAAGCAGTGCAGATCTCTAATAAATCTCTAATGCCCTCCATTTTAATAAAACCCTGCCTTTACCTCAGCTGGCCATTCTGTTAGCATTAAAGCCAGCGCCACAGGACCCGTTGTCATTCGCGCATTATCGCTAATTCATTTGTGGATTTCAAATGAATGCTTTTTGCTAGCGTCTCACGCTGGGACCCCGGCTGCCAGTCTTTTTTGTGCGACATGAGTGTTTTGTGTAGATTTTGCGTCTCCTCCTGCTGTCAGAGAGGAGAGGGATCGCAGAGCTCCTCTGAGGAGTCATGGGAGTCTCGCTCCGGCTCTCCAGGGAGGGATGCCACAGGCGGCAGCGCATAATTACCCTCCCTGTCATGTCCCGTTCCCGCTCCCGCTCTAATCGTGTCCTCGACTGTCAGAGAGCTCTCCTGAGGAGACTCCGCTCTTGCTGCGCCGGCCACCACCGACAACACTCCGCTGGGTCTCAAATAAGCCCGCACCCTCCTGCTAAACTCATCTGATTACTTTCAGCATTATGCAAGGACTTGAAATGTGTCATAGCTGCGGTACAAAGGTACAAAAGGAAGCAGATCTTGGGGGACAAATGGAGTTGTAATGATGGAGCTTTTCTGAGAAAGTCTTAGACAGTTTGAATCAGATCAAGGTTCTGTGTGTGAATGTAGTTATTAGTTTAGTGGGGCTTGCTACCCCTGATGCCAAGTATTCTCGTACATGTGCAACACACATGATGGCATCTAATCATACAGCTTTTTGAGAAGAGGGCTATTATAAGTGACGACTTAATTTACTTTTTTTTAACATGTACTACTGTTCAAAAGTTTGGATCGGTGAGATTTAAGCAAAGAAAAAGTCCCTTTAATATGCTGATTTGGTGCTTAAACTTTTTATTGTTTTCAGAAATAGAAGAACACACACAAAAACAAGATTTTTTTTATTATGCTGAAAACAGTTGTGCTCATAAAATTTTTTTTCTGGATTCTGTGATTGATTAAAAGGTTTCCTGATCCCAAAAGTGATGTCATTTTACTATAATCATATTTATATGGAATATAATATAATATGGAAAGTAAATACATAAGTTATCCTTATAGTTGAACATAATGTACCTTTTTCATTTTATAATAATTGTTTTATTTATTTGTCTTTAATATGTTATGTTGCAATGAAATAGTAGACCTTTTTAAATTTAAGTGTTTTATGTTATTAATAGTGTTGCAAAGAAACCAATTTTAAAAAATGTATTTTTTGTGCAAGTACTAAAACAAACCAAGGAAAACATTCATCATGCTCTGTTGACAATAAAAAAGCCAAATCTTTGTATTTGACAAAGAATGATTCATTAAAAGAACCGACTCGCAGAGACATTTGCTTGTGAATCAGACTATATAAATCATGCTGTATGGATAGCATATTAGAAATGTGTGTTTTTATGATGTGGTCAGGTCTTAGATGGTATCTGTGAAATCAGAATAACATAAACTATAACAAGTCATCCAGAGCTACGCTGCGTCTTGAGGTGCATATTTTTGAAACATTGTGGCTATATTGTTTTGCAAATGGATTATTGTCTCACTCCCCACCCTCCCAAAATTATTACTTCTAAAGAAAGCCAGGACAGAGCTACATCAAAGTTTCTGATGTTTTTTTGTTTGAACTCCCCACTGCACAGTTGGCTTCCTTCCACAGTGGACCATTAAATCAAAGCAGCTTTAGTGAAAAGTAAAAATAACATTCTATGAGAGTTAGCTTTGTGTTCATAAAGGCGAGGCCGTAAGCGGCATGTTTAGTTGTTTAGACAAAGTGTGTGCGCACAGGGTTGCATGTTCTGGATTGTGGGTTGGCTCAGGGGGAGACTCGTATCACCTCCGAGTTAAAGAGAACAATTAGGCCGTATCAGAGCGGCGTGATGTTTGCAGCGGGGCGAGAGGAGCGATAGCAATTGTAATCTCCTCTTATCTGCCCTCATACTCAGCCAAGTGCGTCTCCTCCACTTTCTCTCCTCTCCTCTAGGTAAACAACATCTCTCGCTTGTACAGTACACCACAAAAAAACCGAGAGCCTGACAGCCAAGTTGAGCTCTTAATGATGCCAGTTCTAGAAGCAGATCTGTGAAAATAAGATGTTAGATCCATCAAACTGTGGGTGGCAATTTACCACACTCAGCGATATCCTCGGTGGGCAGTCCAGAGCTTTTTCCCGTGAATACTCATCCAACATTCATTATTTTGTTTTTCTTTTCACTTTATGTGCTGTTGTTTTGTGTGTCTTAACGCTTGTTGATTTAGAGGCCCTGGCAAATTCATCATTTGGAGTAGAAACAGAGGAATCGCTGTTCAAACTGCTCTTGGGTCCCGGTACGCTTGCGGTTCCGCTGTCAACTAGCATCTCGTCCGATAACGATGCTTACGACGAAACTTAAAGGCTCTCTTGTCTGTGGGTGTTTCTTCAACTATGGCCACTTTTAGTTCTGTAGACTCTTGAATAAACTTTTAAAATGCACTTTTTACACTATCACTTGTTTAATTTATCCAATAACAATGTCCAACAGACATGACAGGGAAAAAGGGAAAATATTTTTTTTAACCTTTTTTTTTCTTTAAGAAAGTGTAACTTGATGTATTGCCTAATGATACAGCATTTCTGTTGTGGAAATATCAATTGTAATATTTTTAACTAGGAATAAAATGGCAGAATCTGCCGTCTTGCTAAGGCAGTCTTTATATCTAGCATTATATATTAGCTATATTATATTACACACATTATATTACATTATATATCCTAAACACACATTTAAATATTTTAAATATTTCACACTTATCTGCATAATTTGCCAAAATTATAGCTTATTACAGCTTGATTAGAGAAATATGTATATATTACAAGAAAAAAAGAAAAGAAAAAAAAAAAATATATATATATATATATATATATATATATATATATATATATATATATATATATATATATATATATATATTAGATAGACTAAAGTAATATAGAGAAATGTGGATATTTTGCCAAGACATGTAGCATGTATTTTAAACACACAATTAATTATATTTTTTAATACTTTGACCAAAATGACAGCTTGATATATTGTGCGTCATTTCCACAATAAAATGTGCAATTTCCATTTAATGATATTATCATATTTTATCTCAAGCTCAGTGTTGTTTCCTTGGTAAGCAAGTAGATCAAATTTACCAATAAAAGTATCTATTATTTATTTATTTGGACAGTGTTGTGGGAAAGGGGTCGTAGTTTTTTTTTTGGGGGGGGGGGGGGGGGGGTTATGAAAAAATTGTGAATTTTTTTTTTACATAATGAAAATTACGAAGTCATAATAATGCAATCGTTTTTGATTGCTTAATTTCTTGTATCACAATTATAAACAATTTTTTTTATTTTATAAACATTTTAAAGATTGAATGATGAAATATATGTCTGGAACAAGGTAAAAAATAAAAATAAAAAATGTACCCAGAGTTGTACTCAAGAAAAACACCCTCTACACAATATTCTTTTCATTATTTCCTGCAGAATCATTACTTTGTGCCCCATTTTAGATCTCCTGTTTGAGATTGTCTCCTCCTGGGTGGAAAAAGTTTAAAAGGTCTAAAAGCGACTGCCCACCGTGTCCTACCCAGCATGCCTTTTTGTAGAGGCAGTCTTGCGGTGGCTTCACACTGTCCTTTCGTCACGGTATGCTGACAGGTGAGCGTATCTCTAGGGTGGGGTGTGAAGGAGCCCCAGGCCCCCCGTGCAGGAACGGGGGCCTCCTTCACCACGGTCGCTTTGTGTTCTTCTTGGCTCCGGTCCGCATCCAGGCCGCCAGCACTCCCAGAGTCAGAGTAAACACATCAGCCAGCTCTATTTACTTCCATTGCTTACACAGCGCACAGCAGATTAACCTGTTTATACAAACACGTACAGAAAAAATGGCTGATTAATGCCCGTGCCAGGCCTTGTGTCTTTACGTTCACACGCTGAAAAATTCCACACGCCAAATGTGGTCTATTTTGCGTCCACAACAATAAACAACAGCTGCAGTTTAAGTGGTAATGATAAGAATAACACTAATGATGACTGTCAAAGTGGCGCGATATACAGTAAATACTGTATGTTGCTTGTTAGTCGGCGAGTCCCATCTCTCCACACAGCGGCGGGGGCCAGGACGGCTGTTTGCTCATCACTCCTCTGCTGTTTTTCTCTAGCGAAAGTCAAACTATCCAGAATAGAATCTCCATTTTCTCCAGTTGCCAGTTCTTATTTTTAGTCCCTGCATTAATTCAAGCACCGGCTTGAAAGTTCCTCAGGAAGTTGCTGTGTTTTCCCCCCTCTCCCTCGTCCTTACCTACGAATAGACCTGAGCATTTTCAGAGAGATGCAAATGATATCTGTTTCATCCTGCCGTCAGAGCGCCCACAATCTGTGGGCTTCAAAAAAGCACGACAGCCAGTGCCAAACATCTTTATGAATAATAGATTGTGTGTGTCGCTTCAGTTTTTTTGTTTTTTTTTTCTTCTCAAAGGCACTAGAACTTCAACATATTTCAGGGTATTAGTTGAAAGTATCTGTTCGGCGGACGTCTTGCGAGGGGCTTATTTGCGCCTTTTGTAGTTGTTGTCAAGGGAGACGTGCAATGACCGGGATTTTCCTGGAAAAGTGCTGGAGATTGGCTGCGGAGAGCTCCCTGAAGTATAGTATGGAAATGCTAGGACGGGATCAGTGCTGCGCCTGTTGGGTTTTTAAATCTATTGGGCATTGTTTTAACGTCAGGCAAGGATTGAAGGACCCTGTGTTTAACTAATAGAATTTGTGGATATTAAAACATTGGGGAAAAAATTGAGCAAAGTTGGAGGTTTGAGTCCTGTGAATGATTGAATTGTTTTTGTTTGTTTGTTTCTGTGTCAATACAATGAAAGTCAATGAAGTCTAGTGTTGTTTGGACTACCATTGGTGTAAAAAATATCTTCTATAGTGTTCTGCAGAAGAAAGAAAGTCATACAGGTTTGGAACATCATGAAGATTACTGCTCACCAACAACTTTGTTGCCTAGTTTATTGGTGAAGTAGATTTTACTTGTGATGTTTTCTAGTTTTGACCCTTTTGTATGAGCACAAAAAGCCGAATAGTATGCTTTCAATCAGCTTTTTTTTTCGCTATGGTGTTTATCAAACAACACCAATAACAAGTGTGCAAAAGCACAAGTTTTGGGTTCTTTCTCTGCTGTTCACGATCGCTTAAAAAAAAAAATTGTTTGCTCATGAGTGTCCCAGGTCTAATCTACATTGCTGTTAATTCAAATTAAGTGTTTTTCGCACCAAATGTTTGCACAAGATTTTCATCCTGGTGTGAACAGAGCCAGGACGTTCTCTCAAATAATTTTTTTTTTTTGGAGAATCCCAATGAACATTAAGTTTTTAAGATGTTCAAATAAAAAATAATCGAAATTTAATGAATTAATATAAAACCCTCTCAGTCCGATGCTTTACATGTAGCTGTTTTTGAGTCAAATATTCAGTCTCCCACAGATTAGTCGATTTTGAAAATAAATTGTTTTTTTACCTCTCTCTCTCTGTGTGTGTGTGTGTGTGTGTGTGTGTGTGTGTGTGTTAAAGCCCTTTATTAGCTGATAGCCACCTGTGGAGAATGATCAGACCTGGCATTTTCCCTCTCATGATCTCCATCCTCCTCTCTGCCGTTAGAAGATGAATTATAGAGATGAACAGCTGTTGCAGACTCTCAGCCCTGTGCAACTCTGCTGCTGTTTTCCATTCATAATGCAGACGCTGCTGTTGCAGATGCCTACCAGCTCTTAGCACCAACATTACATGCCAGGACCGGTTGGATTCAGTCAGTGAGGAAAGGAGAGGATTGTTTTGTCCATAGTTCACCCCAAAATGAAAATTCTCATCATCTACTCACCCTCATGACTGACTGACTTCTGTGGAACGTAAAAGACAACATTTTGAAGATTAAAATTTTTTGTCCATTTAATGAAAGGGAGATGGAAATGTTTTTCAAAATATATTATTTTCTTCATCAAAACACATTTTTACATGTGTATTTCCTGAGGCATCCACCTGTAAGGGTCTTTTCCCACCCGTATGTTTTCCAGACAAATTACAGCTAGCCGTGGCAGTCATTTATGGACTCCGTTTATCTTGCTACAGGAATGCATGCTCACTTTGTTCTTCAGCAGTGATGTAACTGGCCCAGAGCAATAAGTGGAATGAATATGAAACTGTGGTTAAAGTGCCTGTCACAGCAAACCTGTGAAGCGAAGATCAGAAGAATACAAGTGAGGCTCTCCCAACCAATCAGACCCATTCAGCTCCTTTCAAGTGCAAACATTAGTCATGCAGTCATCACACCAGCAGGCCCAACATGATAGTGAGCAGGCATGTGTTTGTGTGTGTGCGTTTGTGTGTGGTCTTTGGGTATCATGTGACAGAGAACAGGAGATCGCTTTCTTTCCTTTCACCTTTACTCTGTCCCTTCGTTTCCTTCAAAAAGTGAGTAGAGCGCCACCATGGAGCTATAGGATGCTAATTATTGGGTTTTTTAATGTGAGGTCTCTCAAGAATTCACATTCCATTTACTTGTTCATAAATATGCAAATAAATTCCTATAAACCTATAAATTCACATAACATAGTGGATATAGTGGATCTAAACCGCACACATCACAGATTGACCGCTTGGCTCAATTTTAAAAAATTAGATTAATAAGAACTCATAGATGTTGCATCCATTTGGTTTGCTGTGTTGCAAATTCCAATTCCTGAAAAATTTGGAAATATAAAAAATTTGAATTTTTTTTTTTTTCAGGCCTTGAGTGGCTGATTATTGTAAAATCTTGGAAATTGGATAGTGAAAAATTATTCAAAAAACATGTCAAATCAAATGTGAAGTTTGGTGTGACTGTAATCTTGTGACATTATTTTGCATTTATTCATTTCAATAAATTATACAGTCTATGCACAGTCTGTTATACAGTCTAGTTTCTATGAATTCATACAGATAATTTATAAATTTCCTATATGCCATTTAACCTCTGTTAAATTTCCATAAATTTATTTTTATTTATTTATTTATTATTGTCATGTTTTAGTTTAAAACCACCTAAATGAGTTTCGTACATATTTGATTCTCAGCCAGGTAAATCTGTAACCTTTAGATCCTCTTTTGGTCAACAGATTCAACAAACTTTATATGCAGTAAAAGATGCATATGCTTGCATACCCGCCTTTTTATGCATATGAATGGAAGTGAATAAATGACAAATCCTTGTCTGACCAACCTCCAACCTCCTCTAAAATGCTGGGCAACCTGTTGTGCATTACGTAGGGCATCTTTCTTCAATATGTCCTGGAGCTGATGTACTGAGATAATGATCCTGATTCCTGCTGATTTATTTGCTGGCTTGTACCTGTCAGATGCCTTTGAGGTGATCAGCAGCAGATGACAGCTGTGTTTTGGCATAGGGTGAAGCTTGGAGGGCTGCCACTCTTCTTTAGACGTTGCCAGGGCTGTGTTTTCTGTCTTTCCTGCTCTTATCTAATCTAGCTAGCATATTTATCCGGTGAGCTTCAGGTAGCACAGCACCCTGATGGTTTTACAGACGCTTTCTCAGATTGCTTGTAAAACATTTTTCTCTTCCCAACCAAACAGGTTGAGACAAAAAATGACAATGGGAAAATAAGATATGTGAGAGATGGGGGAAAAAAAGAAATCTGTGTACGATTTTATAACATAGTGTCCTGTAATGGGATACAGAAATTTAGAAACAGTTTTCATTTCTTTAGAATCCAAGAAATCAGAAATCTTAAACTTGGGATGAGTCATGACACTCATTGTTAGTTGCATTATTTTCAGTGTTTGTTGTTCTTGCTTTAACATGCTTACTACTGTTTTCGAATGCCAGACTGAGTCTTTTATAAGCGTTCTCAAAAAAAAAAAACGTATCTAGTTGAGTCAGGCAAACCTGAAACCAGCCTAATAATACAGTGCTTCCAGTTAGTCAGCTAGTCATTCAGGCAACCCTGACTAATGTTTTCACATCCCTAGTCTAAATCAACAAGTCTTCTTTTGAACTAAAGTTTTTGAATGAAACCAATCTCACAGCAACGTCAATGTGAAAGTCTTTTCTTCTCTTTTCTCTGTCCTTTTTTCCTTTTATTTTCTCTCTCTATCCTGTTTTCCACCAGCTGTGCCCCTCTCTGGGGCGGATTAAATAAGAGCCCCTTTTATCCATCTGTAATCCTGATCTGGCAACCCTAGCCTTCGCAGTGAGGAACACACCACCAACTGGCAGCACACATGAATAGTACCGGACATATGCTGTATATTATAAAACATAGGATGGGAACACATACATAATGCTTTATTGATTTTAGTTTGTTTTTATTTATTTAAAATATTGAAATATTTAATTTTGTTGATCCAAAATATTCTAAAATTTTAATAAATTTTAAATATTTAAAATTCTATTTTTTTAATTTGGTCATTTTAGTGTTTAAAAAAACAGCTTGATGTTTGATGCATCACACCTGGTTAGAATATGGCATTGCATTTCCGAACTGACCCTGGATCAGCTGTGTCCCCAGTGTGTTGCAGCTGTCCACTGACAGATTGGCATCAAAGTGTTTCTGAAGCGGACCACCATCTCGAGGGGTCTTATCACCGCAAGATAAAACCCTCATTAGACTGAATAATGATTACGTTACACTTCCATGTGCCAGGAAACCATGTTTTCCTGTTTATGTGACACCGTGACATTAGAGAATTAATTAATCGCTGTTTTTTGGCAGTCAGCGGGTGTGAATGTGTATATGAATGCACCGACAGAAGCGTCTCTCTTCGCTGCAGCTGATTTCAGGGTGTTTGCAGGAAGTGCTCCGGAGGAGGCCAGGATGTAGGGGAAGTGTTTGGCGTGGCGGATCTGGCAGGCAGGCAGCCGCTAGCATACCCGCTGACAAGCTCTCTCTCTTATATACTCCATCCGCCCTCTCGAGTGCCTTTTGGCCTGGAATCCATCACAAGACACTGTGAAGTGACATCAGGCAAGTGGAGACAGAGAGCTCCTGGAAAACACAGACTGGACATGCTGTTTTTCTCAACTGTCACCTAATTGAGTAATACATCATCCGTATTTTGTGCAGCCCCCTTATGAAACTAGCCTGTTGTGAGTCTCGGTGCTTGCGTAACAGGATTAAGTCACAAAACGCATGAAACAGTTGCATGCTTTTTTGTAGTTTCTTTGTTCTGTGCTTCGTTTTAATTACAAGTTTTTATTTGGAAAAGATATTTGGTACCGCTTCAACCCTCCGAGATTTACTGTAATATAGAAGATTCATGGAAGCCTGCGGGGTTTGAAATGACTGAGAGATGAAGGGAGGAAGAAAGGAGGTGTATAAAGGAAGTGTGAGCTAAATGAAAGTGAGCCAAGAACAAGACAAGGTTAGAGAGAGGGAAATTTAGCAGTCATGGACACAGGAAATATGGCCTTGTCACCCAGGCAAGACTGACAGATGTACCTCCCTCGTCTCTTGATGACAGCTGACAGCATGACGGACATGTTCAAGGAGATCGGAGGAGTGGAGAATGGGGCGAGAAGGGAAGCAGAAAATGAGTCTGCACCTAATAATCAGATGGCATCCTTAGGGCCTTGACCTTGTATCTCGCTCGCAATCTCTTTCTCGCTCTCTGCTTTCTGAAGCGTTCCCAAAGCCCATAAACACGTACTAGAGTAGGTGTGTTCGGTTAAACTTCCAAGAAGTCCAGTCTCTGCATTTCCTTCCCAGCAATGTTCTGAACGATCAAAGGTGCCAAAATAATCTCTGTTCCAGAAATGAGAGAAATTTCTACCAAGGCATTATTTTAAGGCATCGATTTTGCGCTCCCAGTGTAAAGACTGTACCAAAATTTTAATTCACTTGTTAATTAAAATGCAATTTCTTTGTGTATAGGTCTGTTTAGGCTTATTGTCTATTTAGGCAGTATATGAAGAGGCAGCTCAATAGATTTTTGAACATATTTTGTATAGCCCTGAAATTTAAATTATTAATATGAAACTCAGTGTAAATATTTAACATGGCAGCCAAAATACCATATAAAAAAGGAATATTAACCATAATGTTTTACAAACCACAAATGGGCAAATATAAAAACAATTTGTATAAGAGTGTAAAAAATAATAAATAAATAAAGTATAAAATTGCTGTGATTTTTACAGTATAAATGGCTTTAAATCAGCTTTGCAATGAATATAATGGTATTTTACAAACTGTGTGAGCAACTGAAAACTTGTGTAAAATTGTTTTTAAAAAGTTTTAAAAATTGTGCAAATGGTATAAAATTGCTAAAAAAAATTTAAATGTGTAAAAATGTGTTTGAATTTATTTTTAGCCATTTTAAACGGTGATTTCCCCCTTCTAAACATGGCTCTAAAACAGCTTTGCAGTGAATTCAGTGCTTTACAAACTGCCAGTGAGAAACCAAAAACAGCTAGTCTGTAGCAAGGAATAGCTTGCTTGCTTCTCTTTTTTTCTTTTTGAGGAAAATGCATTAGATTATCATAAATAGCTTCACCTTTTACTTGAAACCTGCCTTATATGCTCTCTTCAGAAGCTCAGTTTTGCCATGTGGAGGAAAAAAATGCTTCTAATTACATTAATTTATGGTAAATGATTCACAATCTGCTAATTGGTGACCTCTGCGCTAGATGATAAAGAAGTGCAGTGCACCCATGTGACTGTCTGTCTTTTGTTACTTTCTCAGAATAATCATGCAATGTGAGGTTCAGCAAGCGGGTGAAAAGGTCCCAACAGGACTTTCTCTCTCTCTCTCTCTGGCGTATAGGCTTGTAGCTGCCTCTAGTTGATTCTCACGTCTTAATACTTGGAAGGAAGAAATCGTTTCTTCTCTGACGTTTTTTTTTTTAGTAAATAGCTGCAGACTAAAGCTTTGGTAAATGTTCTAATCACTTCCTTCCACTTTCCTCCCACAGACTCCTCGGGACAGGTGACGTCCTCTCCTCTTAGCTCACCCACATCCCACCGGGGGATGCATCCGTCACTGCTAAGCCCGAATTCATTAGGCCACTCGGGGTCTCTGCACTCCCCCATCAGCACTCTGAGCTCACCCATGAACGGCCTGGGCTCTCCCTTCTCTGTCATCAGCTCGCCCATGGGGCCACATTCCATGGCGTCACCCGGGATGGGCTACGGCCCCAGCATCAGCCCACAGGTAGGGCCACACTCTGAGACCCTCCATTAGAGCTGTATTTAAAGAAGCGCTCGCACCCAGAAATCATATTTGTGCTTCATAATTAAACATTGTTACAAATCGTTCAGTTTAACTCGTCCATTCTGTCTCGCTCGCTCTCTTTCCAGTACTCTTGCTCAATCTGTCTTTTGTTCCATAAATAGGCCTGCACATCTCTTTGTCATTTAAAAAAAGGCTCACAATTAAGACATCAAAGCTGGCAGTGTCCTAGTTTTCTTTGAAAGCCTGATCCACAAGAGTGAAATGGTTTTTAAATTCACGTGTATGTGGCAGAAAAAGTGGAGTGTTGTCCTTTTTTTTTCCTCATTGATAACTGTACTGAGGTTCTTTACCAGGCTTTTCACTCATTTTAAATTATAATCATCACACACTCTAGTTTAAGACCCTTGAAAGACCTTTTTAGTCCATGTGTGATAGCTTGGGAGTCTATAGTGTATTTCTATAAAATACTGTAAAAATCATGAAAAGGTTCTATTCTCTTATATGAGGAAAGTTAAGGTTAAAATAGCAATGAAAGATACTTTTACAGCATTCATAAATCTAATAAGTTAATTTATACTTTAATATGTTATGTATTTGAGTGGTGGTGGTGGTTGTGTGTGTGGGGGGGGGGTTAAATATACATGAATTAACAATGAACTATAGTATAGTTATTAGGGATGTGCATCTCATGACTCAGGCCGATACGATATGCATCTCGATGCATAGCCAACGATACGATACATTAAAGATACATATGAAGCAGCTACCAATGCGTTACGATTCACCCCTATTACGATGCAGTGCGTTCCATATTCGATTCGATTCGATGCAATGCAGAAAATATGATCACTTTTAATGCCTTGATGCCTGTTTCATAAAAAAAGTTAACCAAATAACCAAGGCTTATTTCAGTTAGTCCGACTGATTGTCAAATGATTTGGTTGCATAAAGCAAATTTAACATAGGCCTAGATCAAGCTTAGTCACTGTGGCAACTTATGCTGGGAAACTAACCTGGTCTAAAGCAGGCTAACTGCCAGGCTATGAGTTCCTCTTAACACTGACCAAAAATTTTGTATAAATTCTGTATAAAAAATTTTCTTGCCATCCAACCTTTCTGGTTTTATGACAGCTGTACCTTTGTATAGTTTGGCAGAACATTAGAACATTACAATCTAAAATTGCTCTTTAAAGCATTAAAATAACTAAATTAAAAGTTAAAATCACTGAATTAAAAATGAAAATAAATAATAAAGAAAATGACTATTTTAACTGCTCTAAGTTAACTCATCTGAGCTTAGTAATTAGTACTGTACTAACTTGCATTTGATTTACTACAATAGTCCCTTTACAGTTACTGCTATCATGAAAATACACTTATGAAGGTTTAAAATTCAACAAAAGACACATTAATTGTCCAACAACAAATATTTTAGCAAAATGTATATTTTACTCAGAATGATTGCGCTCTGAAAGTTTAGCTTGTGTGCAGAGGCGCTCATTCACTCACGTAAGCCTCGCCCACTCCTGACGGTAAAATAGATATTTTTGCGTGACTTTATAACATTTACAGATGAAAAATATACCTGTGACATGTCAGTTGTGCACTGAGGAAAACACAACGTCTCAAATGCATTAAACAGCACAGATATATTCTCTGTTTGCCATGGTGGATCGATTTGATCCATGATCAACATTAAGGGGTGCTTAAGAATAAGCGTCCACAAATTAGTGAGATTGTGTGGTTATTGAGTTTGCCGATTATGGGACCGCTTTAGCCCTGATTGATTTGTTAGGTTATTTCAAGTCAGGTTTTGGACTTTAATCCCAGTTTTTCCTCGGGTCTCCGTGGTGTTGTGATTCGTCATATTCACACAGCAGCAGTGATGAGAGAAAGTGCTTGAGACGGTTTAGAGAGGAGAAATCAATCTTAATATAAAATATTGGTTACAGTTTATTGGTCACTTTCTAAATAATAGAAGTATTGCGCATCCACTAGTAATTACATATAAATAAATCAATTTTTACAGATGCAAATATGTTAGAAACGATGCATCGCGATATAATTGACAACTTGTAGCCGATGCACACTTTTTAAACTGATGCACCGAGCGAATTGAGGAATCTTCCCATCCCTAATAGTTATAGATCAAAGAAAAACCTAAATTCTATTAAAAAAAATGACACTTACCAAATATTTCACACCAAAATGTTTTAGCTCAATAGAAAATCCATCAACACAGGACAGAAAACATTGATAAACGATTTAATTGTGTCTTTAAACTTGCTGTTATTTGGTAGCAACAGTTGTCAGAGTCTATGGTTGAATACATTAGTTTCCATCTTAGACAGTTTTCAATGAGCCATTCATGATCAATCACATCTGTATCTGAAGCTTCAATTGTCTGTAATGTACAAATGCTGAAATTTTGAGTGCAGGTTTGGTTAATGCATTGACTTACAGTAGTGAGAGGTGCCTAGAGAAACCAGTTTCATCTTTACACAGCAGTGTTCATCTCTCTCTCTCTCTCTCTCTCTCTCTCTCTCTCTCTCTCTCTCTGGGTGGGAGGCAGTCATGGGGTCTGATGGAAGGTGATTTGAGTCAGACGGCATTTGTCACTTATGTTTAGCGCTCGGCTGACTGGCTGTTTTCAGGCCCAGCCGGGTGGAACGGGGTTGTGACTCGGTTCCTCTGTATTTAACCTCAGAGGATCTGGAACAGGCACCCCACTGGCACCAACCGCCCAGCAACACGCTACGCAATTCCACAACATTCAACATACACACAGCGAGAGTCAAGATCAATCATCATTTTGTTTCCTAAATATTCATTTCAGAGGTTTAACACCATCAAATTTAACCACTTTTTGAGCGTAATTTTTACATTGGAGTCCTCAAAGTTGGCCTAATTTGTGTATTAAATCACTCTTTTATATATTCATTTCTGTAGTTCTTTATTACTTTATTTCTTTTATTTTTATTATTCTTATACATGTGACATTTAAATGCTCTCGCTAATCTCATTTATCTTTATTTATACATACAGTTGTGCTCAAAATTATTCATACCCATGGTAAATATGATCAAACGCGGCTGTGAAAATAAATCTGTATCATTAATCTTTTATTTTTAAATTTACAAAAATCTAACTTTTCATTGGAGAATAAGAATTTAAAATGGGAGAGAAATCTCATTATGAAATAAATGTTTTTCTCTAATACACATTGGCCACAATTAATTATACCTTTTTATTCAATACTTTTTGCAACCTCCTTTTGCCAAGATAACAGCTCTGAATCGATAAGTTTGGAGAACATCTGACAAGAGATCAGAGACCATTCCTTCATCTAGAATCACTCCAGACCCTTTAGATTCCCAGCTCCATGTTGGTGCTTCTTCTCTTCAGTTCACTCATTTTCTGTAGGGTTCAGGTCAGAGGACTGGAATGGCCAGCAGAAGCTTGGTTTTGTGCTCAGTGACCCATTTTTGTTTTGTTTTTGATGTTTGTTATGGATTATTATCTGGTTGGAAGATCCAACCACAGCCCATTTATAAGATGTCTAGCATGGACAGTCAGTTTTTAATTTTTTTTATCTGTTGGTATTTGATAGAATCCATGATGCCATGTGTCTAAACAAGATGTCCAGGAACCTCCTGCAGAAAAATAGGCCCACAACATTAAAGATACAGCAGTATATTTCATTGTACACATGGGGTACTTTTTATCCGTGTGTGCACCAAACCCATCTTGAGTGTTTGCTGCTAAAGTTATTTTATTTAGTTTCATCTGACCATAGAAGCCTGTCCCATTTGAAGTTCCAGTCGTGTCTGATAACTGAACTGAGTTTGTTTTTGGATGAGTGAGGAGAATTTTTCTTGAAACCCTCCCGAACTACATGTGGTGATGTAGGTGCTGTTTGAATTTTTTTTTTTTTTTTTTTTTTTTGAGGCTTTCTGGCCCCAAGATTCAACTAATCTTTGCAGTTCTCCAGCTGTTATCCTTGGAGAGTCTTTGGCCACTCAAACTCTCCTCCTCAGCATGCATTAGGACGATATAGACACACGTCCTCTTCCAGGCAGATTTGTAATACCTTTGGTTGATTAGAATCTCTTAATTATTGCCCTGATGGTGGAAATGGGGATTTTCAATGCTTTAGCTCTTTTATTACAGCCACTTTCTAAATTTGTGAAGTTCAACAATCTTTTGCTGCACATCAGAAATATATTCCTTGGTTTTACTCCTTGTGATCAATGATTAAAGGAATTTGTTCCTCATATTTATAATCCTGTGAAACAGGAAGCCATGGCTGGACAATTTCATGTTCCTAGACACCCTGGTGTGATTTAAAAAAAAAAATGCAAATATGAATGGGAATATACTTAAGAGATATTTTAATCATAAGAATTTCTAGGGGTACCAATAATTGTGGTCATTGTGTACTAGAGAAAAATATTTGTTTCCTAATGTGATTTTCCCCCACTTTCACTTTATTTTACTTCTATTAAAGGTTAGACTTTTTTGAAATTTTTAAATGAAAGATCAAATGGATAAACAATGCAGACTTATTTTCACAGCCTTCTTTGCTCATATTTACCACACGTATGATTAATTTTGAGCACAACTGTATATATTTTGTAATATGCCAGCACCTCAGGGTTTTGTCTCAGATTTCAAGTGTTGTATTGGCAGTGTCATGGCACCTACTGAGTGTAAAACAATAGGTTTTTATTTTGTCTGGTTTAGCGTGTCTGTGTTTAGTCTGTGTACAGTTTCACATCATAACAGCATCCACCTCTCTAAAACAGCATTCAGCTGGAACGCATTTACAGTGCACATTTGTTTGAGTTGGATTGTGACTTTCATGGATATCTCTCTTTTCTTTTGAAATGTTCGGATTGGCCACACTTGGGGAGGTTGGATTTGACAGAGACGACCCACAGCGATAGCTGCAGTGACTCAGTCTTACACACACAATCACAAATGCTGTCAGCCGCCTGTAGACCTCAATCCCAGCAGCCTCCGCCGTCTCCCAGCAGCTGGCACACATTAGATAGAAAGTGGTTCGGTTTACACTTCCAGTGATGGTCACAGCAGATACACTGCTCTGTCTGCACAGAAGAATCCCCGAACGTTTGCTAGCTCTCAATCCAGGCTTCTAATGGTTCAGTGTGTACTGGAAGTTGTTACTGGAAAATCATTATCCATGTTGAGGAAACTACTTTCAATTATATATATGTCGTGGTACTGTCCTGAAGGTGTGTGGAAGACTGACACGGGAGTGAAGAATCTCATTCCATTACGGTTGAACCACTGATGTCACATGGGCTATTTTAACGATGTCCTTACTACCTTTCTGGGCCTTGAACGCGTCAGTTGCATTGCTGTCTATGCAGGGTCAGAAAGGGTCAGATATTTCATCAAAAATATCTTAATTTGTGTTCCAAAGATAAACAAAGGTCTTATGGTTTTGAAATGACATGAGGGCGAGTAATTGATGACAGAATTTTCATTTTTGGGGGAACTATCCCTTTGAGGGTCCTGCAGTTGCAGTCTGTGTTAGGTGCACACATTTTTAGTTTGTGGATGCAGCCGTTGTGGTCCTGGATGCAGGTATGGGGATCGTCTAGTAAGGAAGAGCTGTCATCTCGCCTTCACTGTCGTCCTGTGATTCATTAAATAGCAGCAAGTACTTGATCCCATGACCTCTGTGGTGCCACCCGTCAGTCTGTGCTGGAGGTCGTGACCCTATTACCCCATGGACAGACATCTACTGGTTTATGCATTTCCTGTAGCTCAAATAGTAGAGCATGGCGCTAGCAACGCCAAGATCATGGGTTCGATTCCCAGGGAAAGCAAGAGCTGATAAAATGTCAACACTGTAACTTGAATGCAATGTAAGTCGCTTTGGATAAAAGCGTCTGCTAAATGCATAAATGTAAATGTAAATGTTTATTGTACAGTTTGGACTGCAATGAGTAAAAAAGGTGTATTGAGACTGGTGCACTGTCCTTTTTATGTTTACATTATTTGCTTTATATCATTTTTCACAACAGTTCTTATGAAGTATTAATCTGATAAGTGTAGTTTAACTTTTATTTAAACTGGAATATTCCTTTAAGGAGTGATGATGTGAATTTGCTACTTTACATATGCAGCCAATAGTTAACTTTGAGACCATATGGAGGAAAAAAGTTCTGACAAAGCGAGCACCCCTTCAGGCAAGTATTTGCTCAGCTCTGTGAAGCCTGTGGGGGGAGCAGGATAGAATACAAACTCTGGCCTTGACTGAGATGCTTTCACAGGGCCTCTAATGAGGAAAATATGTCTCTTTTGTTATTTCGCATTCAGATGTGATCCCAAGGTTTGTGGGAAGAGGGTAAAGAGAGAACAAAAATATAAAAGCGACTGATCACGTTTCAAGTTTCAGCTTTATTCACTTTCAGACTTTGTCTGTTAACTCCTTCAGTGCCAGTGTGGAAATCTAAGCCAAAAATCACTACTTTGATGCTCGGATGCATTAGCATTAGAATTTTATGTGGTTGCAGGTGGTCTAATTGGTTGCTAGCATGTTTTAAGCCAAAGTCAAGAGTCTGATATTCTCTTCTCTAGATATTACCACTGTCTTGTCTTAAGTACTTTATTTTTATATATTTTTTCAAAAATATTAAAGACTAGACAATAGAAAATAGTTGAAAATAGTGCAGAAAGAATTCTGGAAGAGGTTTGACCATCTGCCTCTGTCATGGTTTTGCTTTCTCGCGTTGGCTTGATACGTATATGACGTCATCTAATGCAGCGGCCAGAACGATCGCTGTATGACATCAAAGCACCGCGAGAGCTACAGAGAGCAGACGACTTTCGAATCGTTCTCGCGGTACTTTGATGTCATATGCTGATCGTCTGCACGGTGCTGCTCCAAGTCGAACACACAGATACATTTTGCCCTCTGTTGGAATTATAAAGTGCTAACTTCTCCCCACCACCTCTTAGGAAAAATAAAATAATGAAATAAAAATAGATTCTGACGTAAACCAATCGATTTTTAAATCGTTTTAAAAAGAATCGCAATAGTTAGGTGAATCGATTTTTTTTTTCTCCCACCCCTAATAGATATTACCAATGTGTTAATTTAGCTTTAGATTTTTTTTTTTCAATTCTGATCCCTAGACTTTACCATATTTTATTTTATAAATGAGGTCTCTGTGATTTTCTGATCTTATTTTGTTAGTTTGTTTATTTAGCTTGGTTATTTTTTCATTCTGATCTCTTTTGCCTATGTCTTGTTTTATTTTATTATTATATTTTATTTTATTTTTTTATTTATGTTTTAAACTAGTAAACAAACATTGACTTTTTTAACTGAACTTGTGACTTCTATTCCAACAGACAGCGTATTAAGCATCGTGCTTCATGCCGTCTCTGGTCTGACCGAATGGTTGGTTTGGCACTGAAGTGCGTTTACAGTACAGCTCAGTCCCTAAAACAATTAGCCCCTATTAAAGAAAGTTCAAGCAAAGTTTAGATTCAAACTGATATATTTATGAAATATGAAACACAAACATCACATTAGAAAAAGAAACTCTTATCTTGGCAACTGTCGTTAATAGGCTTTGTGCGCCAAAGTGTATGCTCACTAAGAAAGACAGAGAGCTCTCTTAAAGGGATAGTTCACCCAAAACTGAAAATTCTGTCATTAATTACTCACCCTCATGTCGTTCCAAACCCGTAAGACCTCCGTTCATCTTTGGAACACAAATTAAGATATTTTTGATTGAATCTGAGAGATCTCAGACCCTCCCATAGACAGCAAGGGTCCTTACACAATCAAGGTCCAGAAAAGTACCAAGATGTTCAGCAAAGTAGTCCATGTGACATCAATCTGTCAACTGTAATTTTACGAAGCCACGAGAATACTTTTTGCGCATAGAAAACAAAAATAAAGATTTTATTCCACATTTTCATCTCTACTGTTTCTCTTGTGGACGTGCATGACACAAGCACTGAGCCAGATCCAGCGTGATGACGTTGAACACAAGGCATGTGTTCAACGCCATCACGCTGGATCTGGATCATCCTTGATCGTGTAAGGACCCTTGCTGTCTATGGGAGCGTCTGAGAGCTCTCAGATTCAAACAAAAATATCTTAATTTGGTTTTACGGGTTTGGAACGACATGAGGGTGAGTAATGACAGAATTTTCATTTTTGTGTGAACTATCCCTTTAAAATTCTAACTCAAACCTGGGTGCACGGTGACTCGTCCTTTCTAACCTTTAGACTTCTATTGAGAAAAGCACAAGCAAACTGCTCTTAAGGGTAAAACGCACTGAGCGCGTGTGATTGGAGGAGAGAGCACTTTTAATAACAGTTGTTTCAAATGTTCTCAAAGGGGCTCAGCTTGCAGGGGATTTTCTAAAGAGGCAGAAAAGGGGATTTTGATGTTGTGCACAAAAGAATTGCTTGCTGAGTGTGGAGAGATACACAATGCACATTTACTTTTACTTCACCAAAAAAACTCTGTCTCTTCTCGCTTTCTACCTCTGTCTGTGTCCTCAGACGATGTGCAGAGTCCATGCGGTAGAAGCTGCAGATTTTGCCTGTTAATTGCTTCCTTGCAACCTTGATACTTGTACACAAAAGCCCTCGAACACAAAGCTGATGATATATTTTTCAGCTTTCATGGTTTATTTCTCAAGTAAAACCTTGAAATTAGTGGAGGCATTATCTGGTGAGCTCAAGGACAGCTTCTTTGCTTTGCGTTTTGTTTGCACCGAGTGCTTGTGTTTTGCACTTTTGAAGGTGGCTTATCCCAAGGTCCAGACTGAAACTTTAGATTTTTTTTTAATGCATTTTCTCTTCTAGTATTTTCATTTTATTTTAATTTATTTACCTCTGTTTAACGTGTCAGAGCATTCATTTATTTTTTAATAATCAGCATTTACAAATCTCCATGTTTCGTTATGGGTTTAACAATGCAGGCACATGGCAATTGTTGCACACACTGCGCTCCAGTGATGATTTTCCACACTCGGAGATTAGCTCTGGATGCTGACAGCTGTTTCAGCTCTAGGCAATTATTCCACCATACAACATTTCTTCAGAGGAAACGGCTCTACGGTTATAATCTGTCTTGGCCCAGCACAGTCTACCAAAGCACAGACATCATGCACAGCAGGAGCCAGACAGAACGGAGCGGCGAGTATCAGATCTGCCTCTCTTTCTCTGACTTCACCCGGTGCTGGAGTTGCATGAGGCTGCAGGATAGTGGTTGGCCACTAGTGTTGTCTTGATTGCTGTGGAGATCATTTACATTTGGCCTTGGAGAGGATGATGCAGCTTGCTTGGCTTTGACAGGAAGGAACAAACTCTCTGAACCAGATATGACATCAGTCTTATCCATACATATGGAAAGGTTTCTGGAGCGTTGATATGTGTAAATGCATGTTAGCCTGTGTGAACATATAAAACATTTAGCTGTCAGCAAAGGCATCTCAACCTGGCTGAATGGGATTAATGCATAGGGGGAAGAAGAAATAAAATAACTTTCACTTATTTTTGGATCAATAATAGTAAACCTACAATTTGATAAATCATCTCACAACCAATTGGAGACAGACTGTTAACTCACAAAATAGATTATTATTATATATATTTTTTTTTTTACATGTTTGTATTTATCTGCAATGCAAAAAAAAAAGTTTTATATACTAAAAAAAATAAAAAATTTAACTATATTTAATTTTGTAAGATATTAAAAATAGTTTTCAGAGAATTTCTTTTCTAAACTTTTTTTTTTCTATTGTTTATTATATATTATGTAATTCCTATTGTTATTACCTGTTGTTGTTTTTTTTTTTTTGAGAATTAAAAAAATGGTCTGCGTTTTTTGCATTAATTATTTCTGTAATGTTTGCATTATGATACGGCTCTAATGGCTGTCAAGCTTCCAAAACTGCCTTAAGATCCGCCTAAATGATGCATGTTTGAGAGTTGAACACCCTGTCGAGAAGCGTTTCACTGCAAGAACCCAAATGACACCGACACTCGCCTTCAGGGTTGATACAAAACAGGGCTAACTTACTGCCGTTGACAGCCGTATCCACAGGGACTGCTCCAAATGTGTCTCCCACACCGCTACTGACAGCAGCCTCTGTGAGGTCACACTCAGAGTGAGTAATGGGTGTGAAAGATCGGAGGTCAGCTGTTGAGTGGGTTATCAGGCAGAGGGGATCGGCCCGGTGCCCTGCAGTGGTTAGAGATAAGGATAAGGTCACCGTTATCAGCAGAGCTTTTCCATGTGCTAATGTACGCATCCCAGTCAAGCGTGGATTGGAGTTGGAGTTGGAGTTTGTTGTGACGACAGGATGACGTAGCTGCTGGGCGAATGTTAAATGAATGTGTCATTTGTAAAATCAGCTTAAATTAGGCATTATTAAACCTCTAATATATGGATAAACATACATAATTGATTTGGCCGATCGGTTTTCTGTTTTGTTTTTGTGGTATGATTTGGTTTAATTATCATTATTATTATTTTATTTTTTTGCTTGTTTGTTTGCTTGCTTGCCCCAAAAAGAGAATATTTAAAATATTTGAACTAATTACTATTTAGATGAAAGTTTTCAAAATCCTAAAGGAAATCAGATTACTATGAGGAATAAATAACTTGATGCTTAAATTTTAAGCGATTTGAACAAAACAAAAAATTAAATCATTTATCACAATTATTCATATTACATTCGTTTATATTAATGACAGCCATGCAGCTTTAATGGCCACGATCTCACTGGATTATTACTCCTACTCACACTACAGCAAAAGATAGAAATAACTGACTTAAAACCATTTCTTAGCTGGTGAAAAAACTAGTGTTCTAATAATTTTGGCCACCACTGTATGTGTCAAGTGTAGTGATTTGTTTGTTATGCTTAATATTATGAATGTATGTAATTATTAATTTAACATAAGTGGCTTTTACTCCATTTTACTGTGGTAAAATCACTGCATTTTATAGCTTTGAAACCTTGATTTATACATACAAGACAAATATACTTAACGCCGTTAAGTAGGCATCAGATGTTCAATATTTCTTTCATTTGAAGTTCACTCCACTCGAATGCACTTCGGTTCGCCTCAGTGTGAAGTTGCTTTCTGGGTTTGAGAGGTGAGCATGTGTTAAAGGTTGCTGCTGCAGGATTTGGTTTACACTTTGAAGTGTCCTTTGGAGGGAAGTCTGTTTTTCAGCTTGGTAAGATCATCTAAGCTCCTCTAAGGTTCCAGATTTATGCTCTTATTCTTTTTGTGTGATGTGTGTCGACTTTGCCTCGCCAGATCGCCACTCGTGTGTTTCGCATCGCATAAAATGTATCCGTTCGTGGGAGCATATATGACTCCTTAAGCACCGTTCAAGTCTGAATCTTGAAACAAAAGCAGATTGATGTGATGAGAGTTTTGAACCAAGTCTAAAGTTGCAGACTGAACTTGGTGTCCGTAGGGGCGAAACTTGAGCTTTGCACTAAGAAAGAAATGGACAAAACATTCTGCTAAACCATGCTAGATTATAACATTATGTTGAATGGAAATGTATAAAAAATAAAAGCCCATTCACATGTCATTCTTCATAAAAATGCACTAGGCCGATGTTTTTGACTGGTTTTCATTGTTTTGATGCAACTGGCTGTCTTGCACAGTAAGTGTTGTGTTTTTGAAATGCAGCATCAAGCTAAAAACACTTATACACTTTTAATACCTGCATTCCATTTTGTTACTTAAATGTTAGAACATCTTGCATGAACACCCCTGAGCTTCATTGTGAGTGACAGATTACTTGACTGTTAAAATAGAGACAAAATTCGTGACTGCACAGCTCCTTTCTGTCTGTAGCTTATGCTTGACAGCCAAGTGTCAACATCTATAGCGTACTTGCACAAAGGCTGGATAGATACACAGTCTTGTTGAGATATGTCGACCGGTATCTGATGCTTAGATCTGCCACGACTTTTGAGTTTTTAAGGTCAAGGTTACTGTTCTTTTCCTGAGTCAACACTCTCTGACCCTGTTATGTGTTTCTCCACAGATATACAGATCTAGGTGCTGACAACTTGTCTCTCTCTCTTCTGCTCAGCAGCTTTGGCATATATGATAAAATAAAATAAACCTTGACATACCTGTGAGAAATTAAAAGTGAAGTTCACTTAACATTCCCTGGAAGAAATATTTACTGATGCTTATGTTGCTCCAAACTAGTGCTGTCAAAAGATTAATCGCATCCAGAATAAAAGATTTGTTTACATAATATATGTATGTATACTGTGTATAATTATTATGTATATATAAATACACATACATCCATGTATATATTTCAGAAACATGTTGTTTTTATATATTAAATATATTTATTTATAATATAAATTATATGAATATAAATACAGATGTAAATATTTTCAAAATATATACTGTATGTGTGTGTATTTATATATACATAATAAATATACACAGAGCACACACACATTATGCAAACAAAAACTTTTATTTTGGATGTGATTAATTGTTTGACAGCACTACTCCAAATATATACGACGTTCTTAGTTTATTGATGAAAAAATTTTAAAAGTATGCAATTAAAAAATTTGATTCATTCCACTCCATTTTATTTGTATTGTATTCTTTAATTCTTTTTTTTTTTCGTTTAAATTTTCCCAACTGATTATTATTTATTATTATTTAGTTAAACTTACTGACTCACTGATTCACTGTTAATAGGTTAATAGCTTTTTTTTTTTTTTAGAACTATTTGATCTAATTCTTAAATCAGACTTTGTTTATTTTAATGGTATTTTTTTTCTTTTTTCTCATTTAATTAATAATTTCCCAATTTATTAATTTAGGTGTGTTTGTTTGTCAATTTAGTTTAACTTAACTGACTCAGTGATCCATTTACAGTGATTAATAGGTTTTTTTGATTCAGAATTATTCAGAAATCAGATTTTATATATATATATATATATATATATATATATATATATATATATATATATATATATATATATATATATATATATATAGTTCAACTTAACTTTGGTTAGCAGCAAATTAGAGAAGGCGATTATTAGTGATTTAGACTTCCAAGATTTGCAATATAGAATAGAAGCCATCTGAACATGTGTCCCCTAGGTTAAAACAACAGGTATGGAATGACATGAGAGTACATAATTACATATATAGTTTTCATTTTTGAACTGTCTTTTTAAATATTCAGTCAAACTCAACTTCCAATTCTAAAGCAGGCCTATAAAATGATCTCTTGACCCCTACCAACAGTCACTTCTATTTGTGTGTTTGTGTCTTTGTGCATGTTGTGTCTTAATTTTTGGGATGTTCCCTCCTCTCCGTACAGCTTAAGTGTCAACAGCACGGCTGGTTGATCATGCTGTTCTTACTCAGGGCACTTGTCTGACACCCTATCCCTCAAAGAAGAGTGTGAGATCATGTATGGGAGGGAGGATTATTCTATTTACAGTCACAGAACTGAGACCCTTTAATCCTTCTGTAACACACACACATATACCCCTACACACAAATACAGCATTGAGAGGGAGTTTGGGCAGATTGAGTTGCATGTTGAAAATAGCCATACTCTGATAGAGTCCTCTGATAGAGTCCTCTGATAGTGCATCTCATAGAGACAAACTACAAAGGTCCAGCAAAATAGACAAACAAAGGTATGAAGTGACAAGACGGGCTCATTTTAACAACTGCTTTTGCATGTGAAACTAACACAACGTGCATATGTGTGCTTAAGTTGAGTGTGAGAAAAATGACGGATGAATTGATACAGTTGCACCACTTTTGCATGCAGTATTTCAACTTAAACCTGCATCTAACTTACAGCCTGCAGTTCACTGTCATTGTCATTATATGCTCGCACACCTTTGTTTCTATGCAAAACTCTAAATGCTAAACTATATTTATACACTCCCATAAACATTTATGCATTTGGCAGACACGTTTATATAAAGTGACTAGCATTGCATTCAGGGTGTGCATTTTATCAGTTCATGCTCTTCCTGAGAATTGAACCCCGTTACATTGATGTAGCTAATGCCACGCTCTACTGTTTCCTTTTTATTTTATTTATTTCTCTTTTTCTGTTTTATTGGATTATTTTATTTTATTATTTAATGTTATGTATTTTATCATTTATATTATTTTAAGAGCCATTTGTGTTATTTCTTGAAAGATAGAGTGATACTGTATAATCTGAGTAAAGTACACTAGATTGCAATAGTCTGCTGCTTATTTTACAACCTAAAGCAAAAAATGAAGAATAATGCCATGCAGATTTAGTTTTGCAGAGATTTTGCCGCCACATTTGCACCGTTACCTGATTTGCATAATTCCTTTTGTGAATCGGGCCCTTAATGCAGACAGCGGGTGCAAATAAATGGCTCTATCAGCAGGCTCAATTCATTCTTAGTGAATTCTCCCCATGAGTATTTGTATGTGCGTAACATGAGCATGTTTAAGGTTCTCATCGGAGACACGCAAGCAGAAATTCATAACAAAAGGCATTTTATTTCTCGTAAACTGACAGCCTCAGAATAAAGTATGGCATGTGTAATTTACTGCCGCCCATCCTTTCTCTTTGCTCCCTCATCATTAACACCCCTCAGAACGGGACGCACTGTTACAGCCCTGCAGCCTTGACTGCCTTCAGCGTTTTTCAAGGACAATGACCATTTCTGACATTATAAATCAAGCAGAGTGGAAGCGCAGGGGCTTTTGTCCGCAGCGTTTTGCTTGTTAGTTTTTTGACGGATGGAATTAATCATCATACTGAATGAAAGAGGAGCAGTTTTCAAAAGTGTTAATCATGTTCTTGACACAGATTCATAAGCTGTGAGTGTTTTTGTTTGTTTGGATTGTCATTTCTGAGCAGTTGATCTGTTTGTTTCAGCATTGAGGCTCTGTATTTAGGGCATGTTGTGGTCGTGAGTGTAATGACATGGGCCGTGTCATTATTGTGTTTGTGTCCATGTGTGAGTTTAAGGGGTGTGTGTGCAGGCACGTGTGAATACACGCACATGTTCTTAGGATGATGCAATCATGTACATGGATAAGGTGGTTAACTATGTTAAGTCTTTCCACATGTGGGTGTTTCTTAAATCTGGACATTTCTATTGCTACATGGATTACTCTTGGCTTCGACTTTTTATTACTAAAACAGATTATATTTTGGTATATGATAACTACCGTAGTACCTTACGTCATTAACAAAAGACTAAATGAATGGGATCAGTGTACAAACTGTATGAAATGAACCCTAATGTGCCTAAAAGTTGCATCTTTATTTTCAGTAATCAGTGGGATCACATCATATACAGTATACACAACACTGAAACGGATATTTCACAATCGCATACAAATTCTTAATATCAAAAGATCTACTGATATGCTGTTAATGCTAGAGTCCAGTATCCTTTAAAGGTATTTTATATTACATGGCTCTTTGGAATGCTTAATTCTGATTGGTCAGTCAAAATTATTCCTTAATAACTACCGTTAAAGGCTGATAATACAGGATCATGCAGGTAACTGAAATCAGCGCTTCATGCTTGCAAGGAACAGTTTTTCTTCATGGAAGCTTTGCATTTGGTTACTTAGAAAATATTGAAACTCTGTTCAGTGTCATGTGTACAGTTATTTAATTATGTCATCCTGGTATCGCCGACTCACTCTCTCGTTTCATACAAACACAGCTGCTACCATTTTGCGACGTTTGTTGTACACTGTAATGGATTATAAGATAACTAACAAACTGGTAACATTTTAAAAGCGTTTAATCTTAAATCAATTTATTTTATTGCCATAATTATTTGTGTGATGAAATGCCTTGTAATAAGTGGTATGGCTGTACCGCATCCCTTAAATGTTCATCTAGTTTGAACTTGCCGTTTGCTACCAACTGCTTTCTTCACAGAAGCTTTTCGTTCAAATATTTCAACTCAAATCAATATTTCATACCTAATTATTATTATTCGCGTCAGGGTCCTAATCACCCTGTCGGGGGTTATTCTGCAATAACAACCAACTGGATGTACATTATCCCTAATCTTATTAAATGGTGCTTAAGTTATCTTAGGAAATTATATTACTTTGCAAACACTTTTGAAGAAACTTTTAACAGTCAAACCTGAATTAATTATAAATTGCTTGTTCATAGTTTTTCAACTTGAAAGCTGGAAACTTGCCAACCCAACCAACCAACTTTTTATTATGTGAAGATTTTTTTTTTCTTTAATGTAGATTTCAGTATACTTTGATCTTAAAACCTGAAAGTCAGTCATTTAAAAAAAAATTACCAATAAATTGAATAAAGCTTACTGTAAAGATTATCATACTTTTACCTAGGAAAGATGCCTATGAAACGTCACATGTGATTGAAAAAAAAAAAAATCATTTGGACATTTTTTTGTTGTCATTTGTACAAAATAATTGTGGAAAATTTTTAATTGTGTGTATTTAAGTTATGCAAAATGCTAGCTGAGAAATTAACTTTAGCAAAACAGAGCCTTCCATGCTATTTAATATAATTTCCATTGCAGAGTGCTCTTAAACAATATATCTTGTACATTGTGGTGGGGCTACAGTGGTCTGTCTGTGTCCAGTGTCCTCTGGCTACATGGCACTCCACAGAAGTCTAGCAAGTCTGCATGTCTCTTGCATTCACGTCAACACACAGCCTTGGTGTGAAGTGGGAAGTGACGATGCTCCTTTTGGTCTAAATGGGGTCTTTATCAGGCCCCTCTCTCTAGTTTGACTGCTAACTGTGTTCTGGCTAAAGCATGAGAACAAGACTTGGGAGGCTCTCACATGAGTGTTTCTGTCTCGTGGCCAAGAATGCACACAGTCCCAAGGCCTTTACCAAGTCTGTGTCATGCTTTTAAGAGCCTTCCAACAAACCTGTTGTTGGAAAAACATCTACTAAAATATAAATAAGAGAGAAGAAAAGTCAAATGCATGTAAACATCACTGTTACCAATGTAGAGCGACCACACTTCTCATCACAATACTTTTCATTGACTTTTTCACTCCCCAAAGGCAAGATACTGTCTGTCAGGTTTTTTATTTAGAACAGCCTGTTGGACCCTTAGGCACAGTGTCTACCCGTCGGCAACTTTCATTTACTCAAAACCCTTGTGTCGCTGATAAAATTAAAGTGTGTAATTGAATATGAACACATGTTGGGTGAAATGAACAAAATGTGCCTGTTATTATGATTGCTTCTTGCAAAATTGTTGCATCATCACCGTGGAATGGTAGAATAAAATGTGCTCACATTGATTAATAAACATTTGTGATGAATTTCGATTTTTTAGCTGTCATTTCCACAGAAATTTAACTTTTAATGTGCTTCTCATTCAAAATACACATGTGAGAGCGAAAGAATGTCTGGACGAGGGCAGCCAGACACATTTTAGCTTGGAGAGAAAGAGAGAGAGAGAAACAGAACCACGTCTTTATTCCACTGTCCCACTAAATATTTTATTGCCGCCATTCTAGCATAGAACATGTGCACTGCTGGTGCTGGATATGAAAAAATGAGGCTAGGGACACACTCAGCATCCATTTCTTGTACTTACATTCAGAGGAAGTAGGAGAGAGAGCGTAATCAGATGAGAGAAACCTCGGTCTTGCGGCACAAAATCAATCTGAAATCTCAATGCTGGCCCGTACTGAAGAAATTGATAGAAAAGTCAGGGCCTTCTGGAACTCAGGCTTTCCTTCACCCAGGTCCTTAGAGCTGATATGTTGACATGTGTCTAAATGATGTGTTGTTTGTTTCCTTATGTTTTGCAGCTGAATTCGCCCATGAACTCTGTCAGCAGCTCAGAAGATATCAAGCCGCCGCTGGGCATCAACGGTGTGATGAAGGTGCCAGCCCAGCCCTCGGGCACCCCCCTTTCCCTCACCAAACACATCTGTGCCATCTGCGGCGACCGCTCCTCAGGTAGCAAGGCACACTATACATGTAAACCAGTAGTCCAGCCACAAACGTACAACATTTTGCAACTGTTGCTTGCTCAAGGCTGGTTGGGGTGGGGAAAAAACTGCTTAAAAAAAACAGTTCAATCTGGGTTTCTTGTCTTGGACAGTCTTCTAGCCTAGTCAAGATGGTCTTTTAGAGGGGTGTTGAGCGCTTCTCAGCCGGTCACCCAGATAAACTAGCCTAATCAGGCTGGGAAACCAGCTTAAACTGGCTAAGACCAGCTTAGGCTGGTTTATACATGCACACAGACAGTTCAGCTCAGCTCCAATGGACACTGTTAGGCCAGTGTTGCTGTGCAGGGCTGGCTGGAATGGAAAAACAGCTTAAATACGAGTCCACGCTGGTTTTCTGGTCTTAGCTGATCTCTTAGCCTGGTCATTGTCATCTTTTGGGTGGTTTTAGTAGGGTTTTGGGCACTTTTCAACTGGTTGGTCCGCTAAAAAAGGTAAAACCAGCTAAGTCCTGCTTAGGTTAGTGTAGGCCTATACGTGCAAACAAAGAATCAAGCCCCAAATGCAAACTGTTGTTCTAATGTTGCATTGCAGGGCTGGTTGGGATGGAAATAAAGAGCTTAAAAACAGTCTGGAAGGTGGTTTTCTGGTCTTAGCTGGTTTTCTAGTCCAGTTAAGATCCTCTTTTGGGTGGTGTTAGAGCGATTTTGGGAACTTTTTAACTGGTTAGCTAGCTAAACGAACTCGGTCAGACTGGGAAATTAGCTAAGACCAGCTTAGGCTGGTTTAAACTTTTTTGTTTGTTTTGTTTGTTTGTTTGTTTGTTTTTCCAGCAGGGATAAAGCAATATTTTGTAAGCAGCACAGAGACAGTGTTTACTCTGTTTACACTACAAGAAGATACTTTTATAGTAGTGCTGTGATGGTAGCCATAACAACCACGACCGCGGTGGTTGACTGCCACCGGCAGTAATGCGTGTGACGTCACACACTCTATAACAAGCATAAAATACAAAGTTTTGGATACAAGTGCAATAACAGTAACAGTTTGCAATAGAATTCGAATTCATATACCATTTAGCTGTAAATTGCTTTATTTAGACTGTTAATTCACAAAATTCACAAATTACCTCAAACGCCATGGCATTTCCTTTACACCACGTCTACACCGGACACGAGAGGAGTTGCACGACATGAATAGTCAATAGAACACAATACATTATAATCAGTGATGCTGTCTACACTGGATGTGGTGCGGCACGACTGCCTCGTTTTATGACGTGCTGACACAAAGTTCAAATAATTTTTAACGCTCGCTTTGTCGCGTCCAGTGTAGATGGGCAAGCACTTCATATCTCAAGAGCCTTTTCCAGGTGCTATTTGCGAGAGGAGGCCAGCGAAGACCCGCTTGCTTGGTGGTGGAATAATGAGGCAAGATACCTGGTCACGGTTGCTTATAATGCATTTGCGCAACATTGTAACACCAATGAGGTCCTCCCTTAAACTGGACAATTTCAACATGTTTGTTTTTCTGTCAAAGAATTTTAAATCTAACATATAAAAGCCAAGGTAGGCTTAACCATTAGTGTTTACGTTCTAATTGTTATCAGGCCAACGCAGATTTTCCAGTATGTGATTGAAGTTGTTGCGAATTATTTAGGCTACTTATTTAGGCTGCTTCCTTATTTAACTGTATTATTTCTTTGATTGCCTAGTGTTTTGCAGGTTGCGTGTTGCCGTATTCACTGACGGAAGTACTAAAATAAACGTTAAAATAAACAAAGTGCTAAAGTACGTTTGTAATAAATGTTTGACCCACGCCCACATTTATTTGATTTGTTTCAAAATTTTATATATGTTTAAAAATATATATATATATATATGGGCTAAAAATCTGCCATTGTCACAGCCCTAACTTATAGTTGTCTTGGAATATTAAGCTGGGATAGAAGACGGTATTTTAACGCACTTCAGCTGAAAGGTTGTAGGTTCAAATCCCATGAATTATTACCATTGTAGACCTGAGCATAACTCCTTAGGCTTCTATGTTTGCTTTTTTTTTTTCAACAGGCAAACACTACGGTGTGTACAGCTGCGAGGGGTGCAAGGGCTTCTTCAAGAGGACTGTGCGTAAGGACCTGACCTACACTTGTCGAGACAGCAAGGACTGTATTATCGATAAACGCCAGCGCAACCGCTGCCAGTACTGCCGCTATCAGAAGTGTTTGGCCATGGGCATGAAGAGAGAAGGTACAGCACATGAAGTTGAGGATAGAAGATTTTGCTTTTTCCCTCTGAAATTTTATAGCACTGTTCACTCCACTAGCTCTCATTAAAATAAATGACTTCCAATGCTATGAAAACACCCCTTTAGCATCCATTTGTGTTAGCCGAAGTACTTAAGGACTTGGTTGAAGGAGTCCATCGTTCTTTGCACTGACTGACCTGAGCTTTCCATTGTGAGGCGAGATGTTTTTTTGCACTTGCTATTAGACACAATCTCACCTCTGTGTGACTCTAGAAGAAACATTCATATTACTTTAATCAGCCATTAAATAGTCGGACTGCAGGGCAGCGCTTAATTAGCGCTCGCTAGACTTTCAGTCTGAAGATCAGCTCACGGTGAGACAATGGTCAACGAGTTTATTCTGCACATGATGAGCAACAACTGTACTCAAGATTCCAGGTAGTGTACTGGTAAGATACTGAGAGAAAACAGGAAATGGCTCGTTGATGCAAGGTGGAGTGTTTTTTCTTTCCTCAGGTTTTTGTTGCTAAATATAGAAGACCATATTTTTTCCCAAATCATCACCTGAGGCAGAGAGAGATGAAAGGGAGGAAGAGGTGAGGGGTGGGTTGTCATGCTGAAGAAAAGAGGGCATTAGCACTTTTTGCACACTTGTCCTCAAGAAAATGAGACGTGAAAGTGCTTAAGCATGTTAATAGAAGATTTTAGCACACAGCTGGTGGAATATTGATCTGAGAGACTATATTTTGCCCCTCAGTCAGAGAGAATAATTTTGGATTTCTGAGATGTTTTTAGAATCATTTTGTCTGTAGAGACTTGTTTTCTATTTTTAAGATTGAACCAAAGGAACTCCTATTGTAGCAAGCATTGCATGCCTGTTTAGATATAGACATGTATACACACATTATTGTTGCTAATGTGTGCTTTTTGGGGTTTTTTTCTCTAGGCTGAGTGAGGATCTCGTTTCTTGAAACCAATGTGTGTTTTTTCTTAGCGTAGTGTCTCTAAAACCACTAAACCCTCTGCTATGTACAATTCCACATTTAGACAAACATAAACATCGACTATTAACAATTATTTTAGTATTCGTTTTATAAAAAATTATCTAATAATTATTTGTTTCCAGATATGCCATGAATGACAAAGGCAAAAAGTTGTACAAAAATATTATAAGAATGTTTCAAATTATCTATCTGTCTGTTTATAGCTTCTTTTTTTCGTCAGTTTTCTTTATATATGTATCAACTTATGATCAGTTTCAAATTCTTTATATATATATATATATATATATATATATATATATATATATATATATATATATATATATATATATATATATATATATATATATATATATATATATATATATATATATATATATATAAAATACAGTTCATTCATGATACGTCCCCAAGCTTAAACATTTAAACAAGGTTTAAAACAACACCAAGCTAAAATCAGGTCAGTGTCCTTGCAAGCAGTCAGACAAGTTTGGCTTCATAAATGATTTATTATGGCTATAGATTGCAAAGCCAAGATCCAGTCCCTTTCCCAGATCTCTAGCTCTTGTTTCATGTGCGAGAGTAAATCCCTCCCCTGTAGACGAAGAGAGAGCACTGTGATCATACATACATGACGTCTCGCTCTCACACCCACTGTCTATGACCTTAGAGCAACCTTTCGTCTCCCTTATTTATATCATCATGGCTTCTTTCAAGGATATGATCATTTGCTTGCGTTCGACTGTTTCTGTATCCCATAAGCTCGCGCTGTACCCCGAGGCACAGGAGAGCTGGGCCACGCTCGTCCCAAAAAGAGCTGAGCGAATCTGCAGAAAAACAGGATTAAATGAATTTATGCTCTCCTTCTCTCCAGGGGAAATAAAGCTAACGTGATTTCAGCCCCTCTCACCTCTCTCTGACTCCTGGAGAAGTATTTTACCCTTGGGCTGACCTCCAGACAGCACTTTCCGTAAAGCAGAATCCCCCCCGTTTCGGAACCCCTCCACCACCGCGATGCCTCTGTAATTCGCGGTTGAGGAAAATAGTTGAAGGGTTAGGGAAAAGAGAACGTTTAGTGTTTGTGTGTTTGAATGTGCTGTGAATAGGGACTGGGCTTGGAGTCTTTTGGATGAACTGTGCTCGGCACATACGCACTCTAACCACAGGGGCTTGGATTGTGGTTAATACAGCTCTGGCCACAGTCAGACTGAGTGACTGTTCAACACTAACCACTTCCTGTTTCTCTGAGCTGATCAAATGTCTGATCTGTTAAAGCCTGTTGGAGGAAGCCACAGAGACACGAAACATGTTACAAAACATCGCATTCTGTCTTGCAACCAAGTTGTAAATAAAATCATTAGCAGTAATTGGTGGTACAAATATACTTGAAGGGATAGTTCACCCAAAAATGAAAACTCTGTCATTAATTACTCACCCTCATGTCGTTCCAAACCTGTAAGACCTTCGTTAATCTTTGGAACACAAATTAAGATATTTTTGATGTATTCCGAGAGCTCTCTGACCCTCCCATAGACAACAAGGAATGTAAACAACGTATGTATGTGGATACATTGTTTACATTTATATCAAAACATAAACAGGGTCAGAGAGCACTCGGAATGCATCAGAAATATCTTAATTTGTGTTCGAAAATGAACGACAGGTTTGGAACGACACAAGGGTGAGTGATTAATGACAACATTTTCATTTTTGTGTGAACTATCCCTTTAATACAAGTCAGTATTGTCCCACTAATATTAATAATACAATACTTCAGTAAGGTAATAATATACAAGCCAATTGTTTATTTTTCCATAATATCCTGCATTCTCTCATATAGTTATAAATAGGTTTTTATACTTGAAAATAAATTATATTTGCAAGAGGATCATTATATTTGAGAGTCCATTATTTTTGGGGGTCGATGTTTCATTTGTTGGCATCAGCTTTATATCAGTGTTTATGTGTTGACTTTTTGATTGACCAACTGTAGTGACCGTGACTAGTATTATTACATACAGCCGTCCAGGAGGAGCGCCAGCGAGCCAAGGACCGCAACGAGAATGAGGTGGAGTCGACCAGCAGTGCGAACGAAGACATGCCTGTGGAGAAGATCCTGGAAGCGGAGCTTGCTGTGGAGCCTAAGACGGAGACTTACATTGAAACCAATGTACCGATGCCCTCCAATTCAGTAAGTGTCATCGCTTCCTCTTTGTGCTCTGAAAAGCCTGGGATACTTAAACAGACTCTTGTGATACATTGAAGAACAGTTTTGTGTGTTGAAGCTTTGAAGTAGTGGTTGCCTCTTGGTGCTCATGCAAGAAACTCTCTCTTTCCCCAAATAGTTGTCTTTTCTCTTTTGTTCTGTCAATAAAGAGTAACAAAACATTTAATAATCAAACAATCAAGAACTGAGGGATACATAGAACAGTGAGTGCAGCAGTTCTATGTAAATCTGCAGGGTCAGATTTAGTGTGGGCCGAGTTACAAAAACAACTTTTTTAAGAATCCCCAGAGCTAAGATGTCCTCAGCCATATGTTGTGATGCCCTGCTCGACAGGACGTCTCTGTCTCTACTTGTTTTGGTGTATTGTAAGTGATTTAGCTTGTTGATGGCTGTGTTTGGACGTACGTGATGTCATAGTACACGTCTCAAGAAAACGATTCATTCATCTATCAGTTCTGCTCATTCTCTTGGTTCTGATGCTGTTCTTTATCTGTCGGATCACTTTTGAATTGCAAAGCAAGTCATTTTGCTTATTAGCTTTGTTTCTGTTTCTGACTTGCATTAAGACTGATGAATTCTCATATTCCCTCTGGCCACTATATTGAAAGGTATAGGTAGGTCTGGAAAGGATTTGATAGAGTGGGATTGAATTTATGTTTTCTGCAATTTTGAAGACAGTGCCTGTGTCCCAATTCAGAGGCTGCATTTGAGGACTGAATGCATCATGGCAGCACAACAAAGGCTGTCCAAGGCTCCTTCAAATGCAGCCTTGAAATGCGTCCTTCATTTCCCAGGCCATGAAGGATACTGCAGATGGATCCTTCGCAGTCCAGACCATCTCAAGATTCATTGTATGCCAGTAACTATAGGGTCTTTTTTTTGAGAGAGAGAGAGAGAGAGAGAATGCTGTTACACTTTTAAATGTAGGTATTGGTTGCAAATATCTATTGTTACAAAAAAACACTTTAAAGTGGTTTAAATGTTGATTGTATAGTTTATAATTTTATTATGCACAAAAATAGACCAAGGAGAACCTTGTTTTGTTTTCAGACTGTTAAATATAACTTAAAAAAAAGTCCAGTACAAACATTACTTGTCAATGACAGCCTTTGATTTGGGACAAAGCTAGTTGTTGGCTTCTTCCGTCATATGTCAGAGGGATGACAGACAAGAGTGAGATGCTCCACTAGGGCTGTGCGATATGACGATATATATCGGATGGACGAAATAAAAAGTCTATCGTTTCATAAATCGTGATATAAGATTTTGGTCATATCACCCCTATGCTCCACCCACCACTCGAATAAACAGCTCACCACTTGGGTGTTTTTTTTTCTATTCCAAAAAAAAGGTTAGATATTAGATGCCAGGAAGTACCTGACAATCAGTATGTTCTTTTCTATAGTGACTAATGAATCAGAAGTCTCACACTTTCTCATTCTGTGCTGGAAAATAATGTGGATGTCATTATTGTCATTAATAATTCTTTTGACCACAATAATGTGTAGTGAAAATCTAATATTGTGACAGGCCTATCACTGAGTCCACCATCTTACGGCTCAGTATGTTTGTTTATCATTCAAACTTTATGCAACTCAAACTGTGTGCTAACCACTAGGCTATGATTCCAACTTTAAGGCTCAGTGTTTCAGAGCACGTATGTTAACCACTAGGCTACGCATCTAACTTGTTAATCTGTTTTAATGGAGTTTTGGTTGGTTATTCCCTGAGAGAAGCAGAGCAAGATAAAGTTGTTGAATTTACCTGTGCGCTGTGAAGTCTCCCTCCCTCGTCTAGTCACCATGACAAATCAGCACCACTAAAGTGATCATTGGCTCCACTTTCCAGCATTGTTTGAATAATGAAATACTCTGACAGTCCCCGGGAGCTTTCAGCCTGCCGTCAGCCTCTGAGGAGAGTTTTCTCGTACAGGAAGAGTGATAGAACAGGAGGAGGATAGAGAAGGAGAGAGAGAGAGAGTTTGGACGGTTGAGTGCGTCTTTTGGGACTGCTCTGTACCGAAGCGAAAATGTTCTGGAAGCTGTTATGTGAGTAAATGGGGGTTATTTCGGGAAGATGAAGATGTGTGGGAACAGAGGACCGACGTTTGGGGAAAGGTAGCGAGACGAGGGAGAACATAAGGCCTGTCATGAGGGAGAAGCTGCCAGGCTTTACATTAGAAAGCACTCAGTCTTTGATTCGCTATCTTGGTTGGGTTTGTCACTCTGTATCTCCAGTAGGGGGCTCGTTTTTTTGTGAGAGTAGGGGCGAACCAAGGTTATTATTGTTTTGCATAATTATTTATATTGTTTATTATTATGTTTAGCTTTGCGATCAAAGTAGTTATTATTTTTAAAATATTTTCTTTTTTTTTCTTTTTTACATTTCAACTTTTAGTTTTAGGAATAGTTTAGTTTTTATTTTATGGACACATTTCTGTTTGGTATACAATTGTAATTTTAAGGAATCACTAAGATCTTTGAGGAAAGTAGTAGTGTGTTTTTATATATATGAATATTATTAATTTATTATTATATCATGTATTATATTATTATATATACAGTAGGGATGCACCGATACCGATACTGGTATCGGGTATCGGGCCCGATACCGAGCTCCTCTACTCGTACTCGTACTCGTTAAAATGCCCCGATACCAAGCACCGATACCTCACAGCATGTGATAAGTGCCATATTCAGACAAAGAAACAGGACAACATGCAGGAGAATGGAGTTATTAGAGATTAAGGATGTCTACGAAGCAGATGTATGCAATGAATAATGTTAAACATTCAGTATTAATGCCTTTATAGCTGATGTGCGCGACCTGAAAAGCAAAGCGCTGAGTGGATTGAGCGCGCGGCGGCGCAGATGCGCGAGCTTGTCGAGTGAATATACTTTTCTCACAGACATCACTGGAACGTTTGTAGTTCGGTCGGATGTGTCAAAAACAAGTAAGCAAAACAATGCACAAGTTACTTAACGGTAGGGAGGGAGGGAGAGAGAGAGAGAGAGAGAGAGCGCGCGCGCACTTCTGTGATCTTCATTGATGTTCGCTCACATAGCATGCATCACTTGGATTAAAACTGAATCGTAAATATAAGACAATTTATAGGGGAATTCACAATAAAATAAATAATTTATTTTCAACCTTAAGCATACACGACTTTCTGGCGAAAGTGAAACTAGCAGCCTGTGTGAAATGCGCGAGGCTGTACTGTCCCTCTCATTCTGCACCAGTACAAATACGTGCGCGCGTTGTGCATGTTTTGCTTGCTTCATGAGTGTTTCTGCATTAGAAAGAAAAGCAAAGAAAAACGCGACTTCTATTTCTGAAAATATCACAGTTAGGAGATTTATAACGAGTGGTTCCCTGCATTATTACAGCAAAACGCGTGATTTTAGCAGCTCTAATGCAATTGAATTAAAGATGATGTACCATAAAGCAAAAAAAAAAAAGAACAGTGAAAGTAACAAAAACTTGTAAAATACATTTTAATGTGCATAATTAAGTGTGAAAATAATCGAAGGATATACAGTCAAACCAAAAATTATTCAGAGACCAAATATATTTTTTGATATTTTTTACTAGTGGGTGCAGGACACTATAGTTCATTTATGTAAGTGAGGATAGCAAAATAAAGTAAACTGTGACCATATTATATCCAAAAATTCTTCATACAGTGGACTACCAATAAAACTGATACAAATTTGGGACCAAAAATTATTCAGACCGAGTCTGGGAAAAAAACTGAAGTTCAGGTTTGCATGAACCTGGTTGACAGCGTGCCCAGGAGACTACAGGCTGTCATTAAGGCTAAGGGTTGCCTGACAAATTATTGATAGTTGTGTAAATATTGTCATGCCAACAGCTGTCTGAATAATTTTGGTTGATTGTAATCCATCACATACCTTTCTATCAAAGTTATCTGATATTATCGAGCTGAATTTGTTCTGACACAGTTTAACTCTGAGTTCTTGTCATATTTTACTACCATAAACTATAGTGAATAAACTGTGATAATGTGAGAAATGTTGAAGGTGTCTGAATAAATTTTGGTTTGACTGTATCTATTTGATAAATTAAGTTAACCAACTAACATTTTACATACTCTTTTGGTTTCTGTACCCAATATTTAAAAAATTTACAAATGCAATAAAAATATCGGTATCGGTACTCGGTATCGACAAGTACCAAAAATAAAAGTACCGGTATCGGGCGAGTACTGGAAAAAGTGGTATCGGTGCATCCCTAATATACAGTATATATATATATATATATTATATACAGTGTCTATACATGTATATGTGTGTATATATATGTATATGTGTGTATGTATATATACATATATATATATATATATATATATACACATACATACATACAGCGGGTAAAATAAGTATTGAACACATCACCATTTTTCTCAGTAAATATTTCTAAAGGTGCTGATGACATGAAATTTTCACCAGATGTCGGTAACAACACAAGTAATCCATACATACAAAGAAAACGATACAAATAAGTTCAGAAATGAAGTTCTGTTTAATAAAATGGAATGGCCCAGGGAAAAAGTATTGAACACGCTTACTGAAATTGATTTATTACTTTGTACAAAAGCCTTTGTTGGTGATGACAGCTTCAAGACGCCTCCTGTATGGAGAAACTAATCGTATGCATTGCTCAGGTGTGATTTTGGCCCATTCTTCCACACAAACAGTCTTCAAATCTTGAAGGTTCCATGGGCCTCTTCTATGAACTCTGATCTTTAGTTCTTTCCATAAATTTTCTATTGGATTCAAGTCAGGTGATTGGCTGGCCATTCTAGCAGCTTTACTTTCTTTCTCTGAAACCAATTGAGTTTCCTTGACTGTGTGTTTGGGATCATTGTCCCGATGAAATGTCCACCCTCATTTCATCTTCATCATCCTGGTAGATGGCAGCAGATTTTTATCAAGAACGTCTTGGTACAGTTTTCCATTCATCCTTCCTTCAACTATATGAATTTCACCAGTGCCACACCATGATGTTTTGGGGTGATGTGCAAATGCCATTTGACCTCCACACATGGTGTGTATTATGGCATCCAAAGAGTACAATTTTTTTTGTCTCATCTGACCAAACTATATTCTGACAGTTTTTCATAGGCTTGTCTAAATGTTGTGCAGCAAACTTTAAACAAGCTTCAATATGCTTTTTCTTCAGCAATAGAGCCTTGCATGGTGAGTGTGCATACAGGCCACGAAGGTTAAGTGCATTACTTATTGTTTTCTTTGAAATAATTATACATGCTAATTTCAGGTCTTTCTGAAGCTCTCCACAAGTGATCCTTGGCTCTTGGACAGATCTTCTGATAATTCTTTTCACTCCTCTGTCAGAAATCTTGCGAGAAGCACCTGGTATTGGCTGGTTTATGGTGAAATGATGTTCTTTCCACTTCCAGATTATGGCCCCAGCAGTGCTCACTGGAACATTCAGAAGTATAGAAATCCATTGCCAACCAATGCCATGAGTATGTTTTGCAACAATAACGTTGCAAAAGTCTTGAGAAAGCTCTTTGCTTTTACCCATGAAATGTTTCTTATGTGACACATTGGTCATGAGACACCTTTTTATAGGTCATCAGTTGGGGCTGAACCAACTAATATTAATTTCCACTGACATGGGGCAGGATTGCTTTCTAATTACTGATAGATTTCAGCTGGTGTCTTGGCTTCCCATGCCTTTTTGCACCTCCCTTTCTTCACGTGTTCAATACTTATTTCCCTGTGTCATTCCACTTTATTACACAGAACTTAATTTCTGAACATATTTGTTTTGCTTTCTTTGTATGTATGGATTACTTGTGTTGTTACCGACATCTGGTGAAAATTTCATGTCAACAACACCTTTAGAAATATATTTACTGAAAAAAATGGTGACGTGTTCAATACTTATTTTACCTGCTGTGTATGTATGTATGAGTTCAGAGACAAAAGCCTCTTAAGTGCCATTTGAAATTTTCTTTTAAAAAGTGCATTTTTCTCAGGCTCCAATGTTTATGTTCAGTTTTTTTCACTTTAATGGCAATGCAAAGAACCTATTCATTGCCATTAAAGTGAAATTATTGAACCTACACACTGGAGCCTGTTAAAAATGCTCATGGGGAACCCTGGGGTCAATTTTTTGTCCCATGTGAGTTTTATTTATTATTTTAAATTCAACGAGGAACTAGATTAGCTTAATCTAGTTCCTCCTTGTTGAATTTAAAATGTACAAATTTAAGCCTGTCAAAAGATATCATAAATATCACTTTAAGTATCATTGGTTTTAACCTTCACTTTAGCTCCCAGGCAGAAATGGTGACGTTGTGTCTTAAACACAACTTATATTTAGAAAATGTTTCTGATACTGATAAACAAATAATTATTTTCATGTTACAGTAATCATATGTCATAAATATCACCACGTTAAGTGTCATTAGTTTCATTCGCTATAGCTCCCAGGCAAAGTCAGTGATGATGTGTTTTAAACATGCCAAAATTCCCTGCTTGTGCACTGACAGTTATTTTCATAGGTTAAACATTGCAGTCTAACTCACCCTGCTGGCTGTAGATGATGGTTTAATAAAGGATATTAAAGAAAATAATGATGCAGTCTAGAGTTGGACAGCATGGAGACACTTTACTGGAATGTGTTCCCTCTGTAGCGCTTTCTTGGCCGGCAGTCAGAGGTATCGTCTCCCCCGCTCACCCGGCTCCCTCCCGCTGTCCCCGGAGCTCCCCTTCTGTCTGTGCTCTTTTGGAAGCCACTGCCCCATGTGCTAATTAATCAGAGGACCTCGGCCCGGGAGTGCAGCTCATGAATGGGCCGCCACTGCTGCTTAATGGTTGGGGTTTGGCCAAGCTGAATGAAGTGTGTTTATCTCATGGTGACCTAGAACAGGAGTTAAACAGGCGTTAGTAACATGCCTCCAGTTAGGCAGGGAAGGGCCGCCTTTAAAGGAGGAGAATATGGTCCTGTTTGCTTATTTTTCATATCTCTTTTTTGCTTCATTTTTTCATTTTCACATTTAGTTTACATAATATTGAGTGTGTTTACATGCACTGATTCTGCTTAATAACCTGACAACAAGGTCAGGGGAATGCTTTAAAAAATAATTTTCTATAAATAAAATTTAAATAAATATTTATTATTTAATTTGATATTTATAATACATCTTTAATACATCTTATTGGCCAATAACCATTCTGGTTATTGAGCAAAACATTTTAAATTTTCATGAGAATTTCAAATTTCTAGGCTTTTTTTCTAGCGTTTTTGAAACTTCTAATAGAATTTTGTTGTACATGTAAACACACTCATTGTGGCCATTTAGGTACTTGGAAACTCTTTATTTTGTGTTTGTTTTACTGATTCAATACCTCTGACACACAGGAAGTGTTTCTGCGACAGGGATATGTCACATGAGCTTGCAGACGTCTTGCGCAGCTGTAAATCCAGACTGCTTTTTCCTTCTCTGTTGTCACGCAACAATAATATAGTTTAAGCAGACAATGAAAAATTTAAACGTCTCTCATCTCTCCTCCTCAAGTGATAAAAATTTAATAGTGCGATATGCAAGCACGGCGTTTCTGCACGAACCCGGGACCAGGATCTGCCGTGAATAATGCAGGCCGAATGCTTTCCATTCAGCGGGAACAAAAACAGCCGTTGTTTTTTGATGGTCATGAAGAGAATGTTATCAAAGCGTCTCCTCGAATCTGAAAAAAGTCGTCATCACTCATGCCCTGGGGCTAGCATTCGCCCCGCTCTGCCAAATCTCACAAGCAAATCATATGGCTGGCTGTATTCACACTAAAGAAATCATTCATGGTGGTTTTTACCTCCTCTATCAACCACTTATTTTCTGCTACTTGGATACATGTTAATCTAGATCAAGGCTTTTCAACTTTGGATATGGATAGGATGGAGGTATAACCCTAATTTACATATTAATAAGGCATAAAAATCCATTAAAATAATCATTATTAATATATTTATGTATTTGTACATTTATAAAACATTTAGCTGAGCTTTATTTTTAAGTTAATTTAATATTGTATTTTTGTAACTAGTCTTGTCTTTTTTTTTTCACAAAGATTTGTTAAAGATCAAACAATAATAGGTGGACCCCTGTTAACAACTTCAATTACAGAATTGCTTAAATTTATGTTTATTGTGCTATATTTAGATTTGTGGATCTTTTTGTTTTTTTAATCAAGTCAGGTATTTAACGGCCTCAATTTTGGGTCATTTTTGGTTGTTTTGTAGAAGAAACGAGGTCAGTGTAAACAGAGTCAAGATAGCTATTCATCATTCATGAGTATTACCGTGTTTAACGAGAACTCTGGGAGTTGTATTCTTTTGAGGAGTGTCAGAGTCTCTCCACCACTTCGCTTTCCTTTATATTGTTGCTTTGTGAATTAATTATCTGTTTGTTTATGTATTTGTTAAAGAACATGGCAGAAACTGTTGCACCGAGGAGGATCGTCTGCATGTCCCCGATCAGCCACAGAAATATTCATAAGCTGCTTCTGTTTTCTGAGAGATGGCTTTGCGTCTGGCTAACAGTTTGCCATCTCCAACTTCTGCCTTTGATCTGCTTCTGTTGTCAGTGCGAGTTTTAAACAGCCGCTTAAATACTGTAGAGGGGAAACATTCAACACTTTCACAGGATTCTCCTGGGAGTTCCCGTGTTCTGATGCGAAATCACGGAAGAGCCCACTGTTTATCTGTCGTCAGTCATTTCCCAAAGTACAACTGTGAAGATGTTTCTTGCCTCTAATAATGGCCGCAAAGTGGTCTCACAGAGTATTCAGACACTTAAACCTAATGTCTGAATGACGCTGCATCACATATGCAATATGACAAGAGGCATCTGCAAATCTAATGATTTTAGAGCTTTTCTCAGAAATTACTAAACGTTTCTAAAGGCATTGTTGTCCAAAGTTAGTGTATTTCGTTTTCTTTATTTTATTCAAAAATTGTATCTTTGTGGGTACAGCAGCTTGTCAGTGGGGCAGTACCTTTAAAGGGGTCATCGGATGAGACATGCACTTTTACAAGTTGTCTGAACTGAAATGTGTGTTGGCAGTGTGTGTGTACACAACCACCCTATAATGATAAAGATCCACCCAGTGTTTTTTTTAATCTCGTTAAATTATTTCTCCTTTCTCATATCAAGCCATTCTCAAATGCTTGACTGTGTGACATCAGACAGACCCAGGCCCCTCTCACGATTGTTGATTGACACTAGCGTTCTACTTTAGACCCGCCCTGAGTGAGCTGTCATCAGTACGCCATTGTTTCAATGCCGGAGCAGGTGTAGACAAGAATGGCTCCTAAGCGATTGAGGTGTTTTGTTGTTGGATGTAATAATGAACATAGCAGTTGTCATTTTACTTCTGACATCTGAGCCGCTGAAGATGCAGTGGATTACCTTTCTTTTTGAAGGGAATGCGCCCCCTGATCTACCTAAATGCGTCTATGTTCATGCAAATTATTCGTGATCCAGACTCACCTACAGAAGAAGTGAGTATAAGGTTCTTTTATGAATCTTTGCAAATCGCCTTTCCTAATAATGTGCTAGTTAGAAAGTTCCGTGGCTAAAGTAAACGGTCTCATGAGAACGGCTCATCACCCCACGGAAGAAAGGGGCGGGGTTTAGCATTTAAAGGAACATGCACTAAAACGGGTTGCTGAAAACAGAGCTGATTTTGACATGGTAAAAAGGGTGCTGTTTTACACTACCACTGAGAAATTTTAACTAAAGTATGTTATAGACTTTTCATAAAGACCCTAAAGAATCATATCAACTTGTGGAAAAAGAGCATCCGATGACCCCTTTAAAGGGACAAATTTGTACATTATCTACCCCTAAAAAGGTGCGCGCATATATATTTAATATGCATGTCTTTTTTTTTCTTTTTTTTTCCGAACTGTTAGATGAGGCTGTTTCAGTGACGGCGGCTGATATATTGACCCTTTCAGAAGCTCTTGACTCATAATTGTGGTGTCACTGTGTCGAACCTATTAATAAACTTCCTGCGCTGCACCCGAGTGAATCTAGCAGGCTGCCAAAAGTGAGGTCAGGATTTTCCAGGAATGCACACTCCCTCCCACTAATAATTTTGAGAAATATGAATATAATTTTTATCCCCCTCTGTTTGTTTTCTTAAAGAACTATTTGTCCTTTTGCCCGCTGCAATGTCCTGTTGATGTTTTCTAACGCCTTCCCTTTTGACACTTGAGTTGAAAAACAGCACTCAACGTCTATTTGTTCTCGTCCTTTCAGAAAACCCTCTCCTGCTGCTTTCCTCTCTCCTGCGCTCGTTCGCTCTCTCTCGCACTCCATTGACTCACTCTTTCATCTTATAAAACAAAGCAGCGTATCTATCCCTCCCTTGGCTTCACGCAACGTGAAGCTGGAATCATCTAGGCCATTTTTCATATCTCTCATTTGTCCTCTCTCTTTGATGGAGCCGGAGCGTTCCGCATCAAGACGTGCTAATAGACTCAAATCTGCAGGAGGCATTAAAGGCAACTTGCCGTACGCAAACTCCCTCATGTGACGTCCCCCACAAAGGCATTTTCACGAACAATGCAAGAATTTTACCACACATATTGTTTGATAGTTAATTGCATGTTCTTCTCTAGGTCATTTAAATGTTTAGTAGCATTCCGTAAATGTTTGGGAATGAGCAAATATGTCAAAGTGAATATAGTTCCAGGGAGCTTCCTGCAGGAAAGGCCCGCTTGGAAAGGGAGTCATTTTTTAGCACCAGCTCTCGGCAGGTATTTCCTGCGCAGGCCGGGGCAAAAGCACTGTTTGTTTTGCCTTCCTGTTCACTTCTGCTCTGAGAGGATTAGTTCTCATGTGTGGGGCCGAGGAGAGCGGTAGCAGTCTTCAGTAATAGTTACCCTCAAATGTCTGTGCCATTAAACGGATAGGTTATTATTTAGATAGATAGCTATAAACATGTCAACAGTTTGAGTAACTTTAACTAACTTTGTATCACTCTGAAAGTAGTTGACCTGAAAGAGAAAATTAACTGAAGACGACAACAAATTATGCTAATGATAATTATTCTAATTTTTCAAAAAAAAAAATTATGATTATTTCACTTTCTTTTATGTAAAGCACTTTGAATTACCACTGTGTATGAAATGTGATATATAAATAAACTTGCCTTGCCTAATGCTAGCTTGGATTGCGTTTTAAAGGGGTCATATGATGCGATTTCATGTTTTCCTTTGTCTTTGGAGTGTTAAGAGCTGTTTGTGCATATATAAGATCTGTAAAGTTGCAAAGACTAAAGTTTGAAACCCAAAGAGATATTCTTTATAAAAGCTAAGACTCTGCCACGCCCTCCTAAAACGGCTCATTCAAACATGCCCCCACATGTCTATGTCACGGTGTGGGAAGATTTGCATAACACCGCCCAAACGTATGTGCAATGAAAGAAGGCGTAACTTTTATTCTCACTGTAATGTTGTTGTTGCTGCCGCCGCCATGTCGTGAAGATGCTGCGTGTTTCATTGTGAAAGTGAAAGTACTTTGTTTGGTCTTCCAAATGAGTACACAACTAGAAATCAGTGGTTAAGTTATATTTAAAACACTGTTCCAGAACAGTACAATGCAAATATTCGAGTGTGTGCAGCGCATTTTACGGAGGACTGTTTCCTGAACCTGGGAGAGAGTAGCCTACAATGTGAACACTATGATGGGCTGTGAACACTATAAAGTAGGGCAAATTCAACGTCGCAAAGCCTGTAAGTACGTTTCGATATTTAAAGAATTTGCTACTGACTATTCAAACGCGAGTTTTGAGCAGTGTAGAGTAGTGCATGTTTGGCATTTCTACGATCACAAATGCCGACATGGTATGGTAAAAAGACCGTATGAGTCATTATAATCAGTAATTATGTCCTCACTGAATGCAACAAATGCCTCGTTTATAGTGTGTTTTATTGTTTTAGTCTCGTGGAGCCAGAATAGCTGGCCAATCAGAGGACACCTCGCTTCTCAGAACGATGAGCTTTGTAAAAATCGGCACGTTTCAGAAAGGCAGAGCATAGAGGAGCAACAATAATTTACAATATGTGGAAAATAATGTGTTTTTTGAACCTCGAACCGCGTAAACACATTGCATTACACCAAATAATGTTCTTTTTAGCAACATCATATGACCCCTTTATCATATTTCAAAACAAGACAGTGTGTGAAATCAAACTTATGTAGCTTGAAAGATTTGCATTGAATTTGTTGGTCAGACATTTGGACTGACACCTTGGTATGACACCTGTGTTCTTGTTTCTTCCACCAGCCCAATGATCCAGTCACAAACATCTGTCAGGCCGCAGACAAGCAGCTCTTCACTCTAGTGGAATGGGCCAAAAGGATCCCACATTTTTCCGAGCTCCCGCTGGACGACCAGGTCATCCTTCTACGAGCAGGTGAGTTTAAGAGTACAGATGCACACTTAAAAGACAGAAACAGGATGAGTTCATTATAAAGTCAAATATTTAATTAGAAGAGTCTTGAAGTTAAGCTGCCTCTACGGCTGTGTTTCAAAACCTAGTTTGGTGCCTGTCTAAACTGCATTGTAGCATTCTGCTAGCCTAACATGTTAGGTTTCAAAGGTGAACTAGAAAGTCTAAAAATGCCTGAAATTGCAAAAACCTCCCTGAATCAGGGCTTTTATCTGTCTGTCTGTCTGTCTGTCTATTTATTTATTTATTTATTTATTTATTTATTCATTCATTTATTCACTTTTTTAACTGTTTGCTGGTTATATGGCTGGTTCAAACCCTATGAGCTGCCTTTTTAGACATCATTCTAGTGTTCTGCCTACATAGATGGCATGCTAGGTTCAAAATGTGCCTGTTATCAAAAATACTTATTGAAATACTTTTATTGCATTAGATACACACACAATATAAAAAGAGGCATCTGTGATGCAAATGTAATTTTTGTAAATATATTTTTTTTTATATTTTATTTTGTTTAAACGTTCAACATTTGACGGTTAGACAGTAAAAAAAAAAAAAAAAACGAGTTTGTCTTAATTTTGAACAACTTATCCATGATTTTGTTTTTAATAATGATATTTGCAAGATGCTTATATTTGGAAAATGTATAGGCATTAAGAAAGTCTGTTTGTTTGTTAATACTGTTTCTACTATTGAATCTTAAAGCTAGACTCGAGGTACTAAATATACCTTTGATACCAAAAAATTATGTGTGGGTTGGAAGTTAATATGATTTTGAAAAAAGTAGGGAAACGCGACAAGGAAAAGAAAAGTGCTTCTGTATAAAAATGAATGTAAAATATTAAAAAGGAGGAAATAAAGTCTCCATGGCTAATATAGTGGTAACTAAAAGGGGCAGGTGTCCTCATTTAGTTACAGGACAGAATTGATGTGTGGAAAGTCAGTTGTTCTGTCGCAACAGTTTGTGTGTACGGCGTCGGATTTATGAGTGAGTTTCTAAGAAGTTGACAAAGCATGAATAAGACAAATAGATGCTCTGTAGACCACCATTCTACAAAAAAACTGCTAGGCTTTTAATTTCCTTTATGGCCCATTGTATTAGTGAGTCATGCTTATCTTCCCAGAACAAGCTGAAGAGCATGTTGAGAGGGTCTTCTCTCGTTCTCTCTCTGAGCTCTCAGGTTTTCTATAAATAACCCCTTTAGTTCTGCTGTCTCACAGATGAAAGCATCTCAGCTTTTCCCAAGCTCAACTCTGGGGAAGTGAGGGGAGTGTTGTAGTTGCTAGGCAGAATAGTTAAAGGAGCCCTGTCACTCAGATGCTTGCTTAATTCCCTCTTACAGTGTGGAATGTTTTATCATGATTTCGTCTGTCTCTCTCAGGATGGAATGAGCTTCTCATTGCGTCATTTTCACACCGTTCAATAGCAGTGAAAGATGGGATACTGTTGGCCACAGGATTGCACGTGCACCGGAACAGCGCCCACAGCGCCGGAGTAGGAGCCATATTTGACAGGTTAGAATGATACTTAAAATGTTTGTGGGAAAAAAAGGGTTAAGAATAAAAAAAATACATTATTTTTTAATGTGTATAAAATATTATACACTATTTTATGTATGCATATTTTTATATTATTTTATTTAAAAATGTGTAAACCATTTTTTTTTTTTTTGTAATATATGAGGCTTTGGCTGTATGGAATGTATTCGAACGTGATGACACAAAGAGATGATCACACTAGAAATTTTCATGACAAGGGCAGAACAGGAACCTTGACATTTCTGCGAGCGGAACTCTGAGACAGAAGGGCAGGGAGGAGCGAGCTTTCTATCGATTTACATCGATATTCATTAAATATGCAGCCGCGCTTGCAACAGAGGTCATGCAGAAATGGTTGAGTGCTCAGACAGAAAATGTTAAAGGAAATCCATTTGTGTGTCATTTATGATGAAATCAAAAAAATATGAAGGGATACACACCCAGTGTCACCAAGGGCTTTGCTCTGTATCTGTGCCCACAAAAACCTGAACAATGCTGTGCAATAAAGCTACCAGCTACATTTTTTTGTTGAAATCACAACCTAAATAAGGTTTGAAGAGGGCCGTAGTGGTCACAGAGCACAAAGTTTAGTTGTGAAATATACACCAACATAGCAGCAGAGCCACTTGTTGACAGTGAAATACATTGTTCAGCATCACTATTAATGAAAAAAGTTTAAATAGAAATAAATTATATAAGAATAGCAATGATAAAAAGTAAACCTTAAGGCAAGTTTATATTTTGTATATATATTTTCTAAATTCTATTTGGTGTAAGTTAAATCCATTTGTTAATGAGAGTATTTTTTGATCATATTTATGTTATGCTCAATGTATTCACTGAAAACATGTCTTATACACACTTTATTTGGACTTTTATTGTTACTGAAAAACAAGACAGAAATGTTAAGAAAGTCATGACTAACATGAAAAAAAGCTGTATTAACAGTAATTGGACATTAATATCCCCTGCAGCCGTGTCTCCTGACTCTGTTAGGTCTTCAGCGCCGTGGTTCAAGACTCCGCTCTCAGTGCCCAGAGGCTGCTCTAGCGATTAGAATACACCCGGTTCCTCTGGAAGAATGGATCTCAGTGTTAATGCCGCTCGCATTAAGATGCACAGCCCTGATAATGTTTCTTTATCAGGTCCCCTGCAAGTGACAGCCTTGGCACAAATGAAGTGGATGGTCGACTTAAACACTGGGCTGAAGTCCCCCACCCCTCCACTTATTGTTCCAGGAGGCCAATTCAATTAGAGTGTGTTAAGAGTGGGAAACGAGGATGCCTCGCTCCAGTGTGTGTGCCGTCACCCGGTCACACAAAGGCCAAGACTGTCAGAGGAGACTTCACCCTCTGGATCAGAGGAAGTGATACCAATCTAGATGTTTTATTGAAGCGGCATTGGTATTTGACAGTCACTGCCCATCAAAGCAGTAATGTAGTAATATCTGCCCACATGTGTCTCATTTCCCAACATCTGATCGTGTTGCAGTGTCCTTCACTAATTAAAATCTATTGAGGCAGTTTTAAGCAGTGTAGCCTTTTCTATCTTGCTTTTTATTTAAACATGAACACCATCAAGATTTTTACAATGAAATGTTTGAAAAGGGTTAAATTATATATTTATATATTTTTATATATATATATATATATATATATATATATATATATATATATATATATATATATATATATATATATATATATATATATATATATATATATATATATATATATATATATATATATATATATATATATAATTTTCTGGGTTTAAATTTTTTTTTAGATCTTAGAGTTCACAGAGTGTCTCGTTTTATGATGCATTCTCATTTAGGGCGAGAAAAGGGACCCCATGTTCTCATATACTGATCATGATGTCCTGAAACTCTAATTGTAACAGGTTCATACTTGGCATTATTCGACCTGTTTTCAGTCTTAACGTGTGTTTTCTCCTGTATTCAGGGTGCTGACAGAGTTGGTGTCAAAGATGAGAGACATGCAGATGGATAAAACAGAGCTAGGGTGCCTTCGAGCCATTGTCCTCTTCAATCCAGGTACTACTCTATATGTAATGCTACCAGTCAGAAATGTGTTTCTAATGATGAAAATCTAAAGACGTGTAGCTTTAATTCTTGAAATCAATATTTTAAACAAATTCAAATTGCCTGTGATGTTTTCCTGATCCCATGTCCGATAATTTCCTGTAAGTCTCTTTTGATTTTCTTAACACTGGCCTTTGTACCCCAGAGTAAACACGCCCCCCCCCCCCCCCCCCCCCCCCAAACCCCACCAGCCATCATTGGCACGAAAGTGTCTCCCATTCAATAATGAGGAAGAGTCCGAGAACAGACCTCTCTTCTGTTCCCTTCACTTTATATAGAGAGGGAAAAGACAGCTCTCATTTTCCCAATTAGAGACTCCCAGCCGCCTTTTCCAGAGTACCAGATTGAGTTGAGAAAAAAATAGTCCTAAGAATCGAGAAACATTTTTTTAGAACAATTCTGTATTTTGAATTATTGGTTGGGTTCCATTAGTGGTGTTTTAGCGGCTGCATTGTTCTTCTGAGAGGATGTGCTGGAGCACAATAGTACAGTTCCTACTCCAAAACTTAACTTTGTTATGCATCTTCTATTTCAGACTCCAAAGGCCTGTCAAACCCAAGTGAGGTGGAGGCGCTGAGAGAGAAGGTCTATGCCTCTCTGGAAGCATACTGCAAACAGAAGTACCCTGAACAACCTGGAAGGTACAAGAACCACTTACCTTTAGGACCTGGGTGATTTATATTGAGATATGATCAAAAAGATATTTTTGAAGAACAGCTTCATAATTCTCAGGTCTTTTCTGACTTCAAAGGATGTCAGGTTGTCAGAGTCCTATCAAGTACAGATAAAAGAGCTATCGGTTTAATTGTACATCCGTCTTGGTTTTTCTTTTTTTTTTGGCATTTGATTATGTGTGTTTTTGTGTGCAGGTTTGCTAAGCTGTTGCTGCGGCTCCCTGCCCTGCGTTCTATTGGACTGAAGTGTTTGGAGCATCTGTTCTTTTTCAAGCTCATAGGGGACACGCCCATCGATACCTTCCTCATGGAGATGCTAGAGGCGCCCCACCAAATGACATAATGACATAACGCCCTCCTGTCACTGGGGGACACAAGGGTCTGCCACCCCAAAGGCCCCTTAGAAACTGAACACGTGACACCATTTGCCAGAGCAAAGGAACTTTCAGAACCAATACACAGTCATGGCGTCCATGGGTCTGTTTTATACTTTGTATAAAGATATAAATATATATACAACACATAAGAAAAAAGATGACAATGGACTTCAAGCCCACAGACAACAGTGGACACGGGTGTATCAAACTATCCTTCAATGGGTACATATGAAAAAAAAAATAACGATGGTGCAGTAATTGCAGGAATGTCTTACGCAGGGTCATGTACGTTGGGATATAATGGGTCTTATGGGAGGGATCCAGGGCTGTAATCAGCCTCATTCAGGATTGGATAGGGCCATCCTGGGCTGGCGTGTCTGGGCACATGAAGACTTATGGGAGATGATGATAATGGTAATGCGGGTAATAATCCGGGTTTCTAACACAAACATTGTGTTTTCAGCCCCTGATGGGAGTTTTTGCGATTACAATCCTGCTCAAATTGCCGTTTTTCCCTCAAGCGGGCTGTTCCTGATAGAATGTTCTTGTAATTACTGTCATTTAAGAAGTGAGTTTGCTCTGAACCAAGTGAGGAATCCCAGTTCACCCCGAGCATCATCAGTGGTGTGTGGGAGACGCAATAAGGACGTAACTTCAGGATCAGACAGGAAGGGCCGCCTGAGGTCGCTAAGAGCAGATCCCAGCATCTAATGAGCCACCCTGAGTTTTGGATTATGATCATTCACACTTTTTCATTATGCACTCGAAACATGAGCTTTTAAAAATCCAATCTGCCTGTTCTCACAGAGCCCATGATGCTGAACGACGTAAACTAAGGACGCTTATAGTGGACATCCTGCCACCTGTAAGCCGCCCACATGTCCCACTGTGTCTCGTCTGTATACCAATTCACCTCAAGTGGTTTTCCAAACGAGCTCAACACTTGTACAGTTTATTACAACCAATTCAGTATTGGTATCCTGTATTTTTTTGGATGATTTTTCAAAATGTGTGCCGTTACCTCTCTTTCAGTCACTTTTACTATGGTATATCGAGTCTTTTGTGTCCCGCATCCACTCCTGCGTCAGATGTTCGCACAAGCCGCCTCATGCATTCAGGTCTTGCAAATGTGTTTTCATTAGGATGTTTCTAAGCACTTAACCTCATGTTTCAAGTCCCATTGTTGTGTTTTTGGGGCTGCCTTTTTTAATGAGGTATCGTCTGTTTCCTGAGTCTGTAATTTTCCATCTTCAGCATTTTCTTTGTTTCTGTATGCTGCTGCTGCTGCTGCTGCTAAACTATGCATTTAGCTTTTTTTTTTTTTTTTTTTTACCCAAAGACTGTCCATAGTGAGGTTGATTTTCAAACTCTGGCAATGAAAGACCACATGTGAACAAGGTTACACCGCCAGGACCAAGATTCGGGTCTCCAGCAGTTTAAAGAGAGCTATTAAGAGTGGAGCAGTACTGGTAGGGGATAATACTGAGGCAATGGGAGAGCTGAGACTTCCACCTAGTGGTGGAGATGCAGCACTGCAACATTACTTGAATTTTGTACAAGTATTTAATTGGATAAAAAATGGCACTTTTATGTGATATTCTCAATGTTTGTTTTTGTTTGAGTGCAGTCTCATAAGGGTCTTCAGCAATAGCTTGATTTAGATCAGAGTGAAGCCCAACCAACTTCAGTCGATACGGTTTATTAGGATGCGTCTACATTTCTGAAAATCAGCTTTTCGTCCTCTTACCCTCTTTCCTTTGCGTGGCAAATGAATTTTAATGGCTTCACTAGACTTTTTAATGGATGAATATTTTGGATCGCCGGTATCTTGAAGCCGTATTCAGGTTTGAGATCAAAAACTTTCTCCTGTTGGAAATGGAGTAATGCAGAAATGATAACCTAGATAGAATTAATACATACGCAAATGCTTTATAACATAAAGCTATATTTTGTCTATATGTAAATGTGTGTATATTTCTAAATATGAAAGTATATAAATCCATTCTTTAAATGTTTCCGAACAATGTTATTAAGGGAGCCAAGCGTTTTTCGTAAATTGACTAAAACCAGGCCTAATTGCACTGTTGTATTCTCAGATACTAGAAATGTTTTTAATTGCTGAAGCTTTTGTGTTCAGCCTTGAATTACACACACATAAAAGTAAAATTTTAGACTAAAACCAGCAGTTCAGAGCCCTAAGAAAAGATCGTACACCAGCTCCTTGACTTATGAATCATATTATGTTCACAAAACCTCAAACAAATGTCTTGTTAGTGAAAAAATCTTAAGGAAGTTGTTGCTTAGCCACTTTTCCCCCATTTAAACTAGAGGATGAACTTTGACCCCGACACAGTCACCGCTTCAGTTGTCACAGAGACACAGGACCTTTTAAAAACATTGAGAAAACTATAGGAAAAAAAATCTATTTTTGTACAAATGTAATTTTATCCCTTGCTTATATATCCTCCCTTCCTTCCTCCTTCTGTGGGCTGTTGTATACATGTGTAAATGTTGATTTGAAGTGGGGAAAATTCAAATCAGAGCATTTGAAAGTGGATTGACGTTAATTCCGACACCTTCACTTTGCCTTTTGGTTTTCTTCTTTCGCCATCTCAGAGAGAAGGACTGTCCTCTCATAATATTTTGTCTTATTTTTAAGGAAATGAAAAAATCATCTGTTCTACTTTGTGGGTTGTTCTTTGATGTTTTGTCTTTCAATCAAATTAAACGTCTAATTAAAAATATGATGTGTGTTATGTCTTCACTAAACTTGTTGGACCTACACATTTTTTATAAATTCCAATATAGTAAGGAAGTTCTTGCCTCATGGCATAAAAAATAATGCATGAGGGCTTTTTTTGTCACAGGTTTATCAATTTTCCTACAAGTTAATCCAACCATATGCACTGCACTGGGGTAGTTTTTTTTTTTTTTTTACTCTAGTACAAATGCTACCAACATACACAACGCAAAAACAACCACAAGGAAGTTCTGTATACGAGTAGACGAGGGATGCAGTGCCTCCTCAAACTATCAGATGAGAAAATAATCCACAGTACAAAAATAAAACAACTGTAAATGGACAGACTGATTAAAAGGTATGTAAACAACTCGGCTTGGTGAAATCCATCTCTGTGTCTGTAACCACAGACACCTGCAGTGTTTACCGAGCACTGGTCATCCAAAAGGAAAGGGACCATTAAAAAGAGTAGCTGGACTTCTGTTCAGCAAAAAAAAGAAAAAGAAATATAAACATGGATACTGCATTTTTATAGGAGTTAAAAAAATCTTGCAATAGTTAATGAAAACACTTTATTAAAAGAATAATTTATTTACTTAGAGGTGCCTGTGTGTCATCCATTGTTGTTCACACTGAATTTACTGTTGTGGAATTATTGCTATTGTTCAAATATGTACATCTCTTGTTTACAGGCAGCACTGGGCGAGAAAGCTTGGGTCTTCCTAAAGGTGTCTGTGTGTTACTGTGCAAATATTGTATTGTTTGGGATCCGGGAAGATTTTCAGTGTGAACGTTATTTAATCTACTAAATGGCATAGTAGTGCAAGTACACAACAAAGCATTTTCAAAAACGATCTGAATTTTTTAAATATTCCATAGCAGTTTTTCGAATTATCAGAGCTAATAGGCCTATACACCCCCATAAACATCTGTAACGTTAGTAAAATATTTAAATGTTACATATGTTGAGTATTTCCATTTATTTTAAATAGTTATGCTGTTGTTTTGTTTTGAACGTATGCACGTCCCCTTCCGCACAGCATTCCTCACCCACTGTTCTCAGGGCTCTGTTCCTCATCCTGACCTCTGCTGGTCACAGAGAAAGTGCTCACGGTTTTCTCTGGGCTGCTGGATCCAACATGATTCCTCTCATTCTCAGACTTGCTTTCTGTTTAGATTGCTTTGGGTTTATTATTTAAAAATATCATCCTGTTTCTAAGCATTTCATATCATATTTTGTGTGTTTTGCATATTATAAATGATGTGAAACGATATGCAATAATGAACATTTCAAACAGCAGTATGCTGTTGTAGTAACACGTGTTTGTGCATATTTATTCAGAGTTCTATCCAATTATCATGAATTCAAGATTCATTACACTGGAGTGGTGTCTTTAAGTCATTTTTTGTAGCTTAAACTTAAAGGTTTGGACCCTATTCGCTTGAATTGTATGAGGGTCAAAGACAAAAAGGCGTTTTCAAGTTGTTGTTTTTTTGTATATTAGAAAGTGTCCCATTTTATTTTTCTAAGCAATAATGATTATCAAACATTTTTGTGTGTTGTTTCATTTTTACACAAATAATAGAGAATATTGGTATTGCAATGTGTTAAGTATTAGTCTGCATCATTAAATTAGTTTTAATAATAATCTTGACTAAATGACTGCAGAAGCAGATGTTGGTGTCATTGCTAAACATTCCTCATTTATTTGAAAAATGAATAAGATGCTGAAATTGTTATCTACGCAGTGATAGTGTGACTCAGTGTAATGGATAACACTGTGGTGTAACAAAATTTGCATTACACCAAATGACAAAAACACATTACCACGAATGTTAAAACTCCTTCATCAGCTTGTACTGCAGTCTGTCAACCGGCCATCTCTATCAAACAGTCAGCTTGACCAGTAAAGTCTCAATTATTCAATTTACTTATTGTTAGTAAGAGTGCAAATGATGGGCGGAAATAGAGGAGCAAATCTATAGACTGTGCTCCTCATAAATCTAGTTAAATTATTGGGTGGGTGGGAGGGATTGGCTTGATAAAAAAATCATTTAAAATTGTGCATATAGAGTTACTTATAAGATTTTTTTTTTTTAATGATGCACACAGACAAACACACACATATGTGGTGATGTTGTAGTGCAAACCCGCTTTTTGATTGGTTTTGTCTGAATTTGGAGGCCAAGGCATTAACAGAAATTTGATTTTAACAGTACTTTTTTTTTAAAAAAAATGCTAAGTTATTACATTTGTTTACATTTTATATTAGTTTTTAAAGCAGTACATAAGACAAATCATACTTAGACGATACGTTTGGTTGATTAATTGATTGGCCTTGGTGTAAATGATCATCTTGGCTCCAAACTCCAGCACCTCAAAGGAGCTTCTTATCAGTTCCAATTATGTTCAGAACGTTTTTTGGCGATCACACAGAAAGATAATCAAAGTCCAACTGAATAAATGTGTTAATGGTTGTAAAGAATTGCATGCATTAATGCATTTCAAGTCATGACAATTCTCAGGATAGATTGTAAAATCTTTATTAATGTAAATACAATGTGCATAGGTTTGGTCTTGGTGGACTAGATCTGCTATGCTGCTGCTGCGGTGGCTGCACAAGCTGTAGTCAATCTCATTTTTTGTCTCACCATTTGGTGAGATCCATGTCCACAGCATCCTCTTTGTATTTGCCACTGTTACCAGTCGTTCTCTTCGCTCATTTCGCTCCCCTCCAAAGCTTCCGATGAATTTGTCATTAACCTTGCAGTGTCCAACTTTAGCATTGAAATCACCCATCACCATGATGTAGGTGCAGAGCATGTTCATCACCTCATCAAGGTCTTCATAAAATAGCTCTACATCATCTTCTGCTGCTGCGGTAGGGGCGTGAACTTGTATAATGCAAATGGTTTTCTGTCAGGGAAAGGCAAGGGTGAAGATGCCAAAACAAGGCTTGGACACATCCAAGTGATCAGTGAGCTTTGCCCATTCACTCAACACAATACACTCCTTAATCCTTCCCTGATTCCAGGTTCTACTGTTCCAAGTCCACGCTGCGTAAAGTTCTTTAAGGCGCTATGTTTCGTAAGGATGTCACATTTGATATTTCTCTTTTCCTTGATAGTTATCGAAAGGTCTGTGTCCCTAGCTAGCATATCTACACTGAACAAAATTCTAAATGCAACTTTTGTTTTTGCCCCCATTTTTCATGAGCTGAACTCAAAGATCTAAGATTTTTCTGTGTACACATGTACATACTGAGTATGCTGGCCATGCAAGAACTGGGATGTTTTCAGCTTCCAGGAATTGTGTACAGATCCTTGCAACATGGGGCCGTGCATTGTCATGCTGCAACATGAGGTGATGGTCGTGGATGAATGGCACAACAATGGACCTCAGGATCTCGTCACGGTATCTCTGTGCATTCAAAATGCCAACAATGAAATGCTCCTGTGTTCGTTGTCCATAACATACGCCGGCCCATACCATAACCCCACTGCCACCATGGGCCACTCGATCCACAACGTTGACATCAGCAAACCGCTCATCCACATGACGCCATACACGCTGTCTGCCATCTGCCCTGTACAGTGAAAACCTGGATTCATCCGTGAAGAGAACACCTCTCCAAAGTGCCAGACGCCATCGAATGTGAGCATTTGCCCACTCAAGTCGGTTACGACGACGAACTGCAGTCAGGTCGAGACCCCGATGAGGACGACGAGCATGCAGATGAGCTTCCCTGAGATGGTTTCTGACAGTTTGTGCAGAAATTCTTTGGTTGTGCAAACCAATTGTTGCAGCAGCTGTCCAGGTGGCTGGTCTCAGACGATCTTGGAGGTGAAGATGCTGGTCCTGGGCTGGTGTGGTTACACGTGGTCTGCGGTTGTGAGGCCGGTTGGATGTACTGCCAAATTTTCTGAAACACCTTTGGAGACGGCTTATGGTAGAGAAATGAACATTCAATTCACGGGCAAAAGCTCTGGTGGACATTCCTGCAGTCAGCATGCCAATTGCACGCTCCCTCAAAATCTGCGACATCTGTGGCATTGTGCTGTGTGATAAAACTGCACATTTTAAAGTGGCCTTTTATTGTGGCCAGCCTAAGGCACACCTGTGCAATAATCATGCTGTCTAATCAGCATCTTGATATGCCACACCTGCAGAGGTGGACAGTAACGAAGTAAATTTACTTGAGTATTGTACTTAAGTACACTTTTTGAGTATCTGTACTTTACTCGAGTATTATTTTTTCTGGAAACTTGCGACTTTAACCTCACTACATTTGAAAGACAAATATCGTACTTTTTACTCAACTACATTTATATCAAGGTCCCCAAGTAGAAAGTCGTTTTATGTAGCAGTTTTTACAGTGAGTGCATTTTCAGATTCACTGAACCCTTTTTTCTGCGAAAATCCGGCCTGCGATCTGCCAGGACCTTCCTGTGTTGCCAAGTTTTACAGTATTTCTAACCCTGCAGTTTTCCGCCCAGCTGTGAAAGGACATTTGGCTGATATTTTTTATGCAAATCTGGCAACCTCGGGATCTTCCCCACTAATCTAATGTAAACGTCCGCGCTACTGCACAGCTAAAAGCGCTCTAAAAAGGCATGTGTTAACTTATTAAAGCCCTTTGGAAAATTAACCATGTTTTTACTATAGTAACCATAACTATGGTATTTGCAGTAAAATCACAGTATCCACAAATTTACTATTATTTCACTATAGAAACCTATAGTTTGTTTTCTTTTCAATGTTTGATTTGTTTACCTAAAATGAACCATATCATAGACTTCAATATCTCCTTGAAAAAGAACGTTGTAACTTTTAAACAAGTATTAAAATGAGTTCAATGTAGCTGTAGGAGTGTTAGATTAAAATAAAGATGATTATCTTCATTCAGTTGTTCCCTTTTAATATGTTTTGTAACATAAAAGCTCTTAATTCCAAAGATAATACAAGCTAGTCAGTGTATTCAGTAGGTTGCATTAGTGGCATATGGTATTGTAAATATACAATACATTTACTTTTTACTTTTGATGCTTAAGTACTTTTAAAAACATGTACTTCCTTACTTTCACTTAAGTGAAAATTTGTCTTTACAACTTTCACTTGTAGTGGAGTAGTATTTGACCAGTAGTATCTGTACTTTCACTCAAGTAAGGAAACTGTGTGCTTTGTCCGCCTCTGCACACCTGTGAGGTGGATGGAGCATCTCAGCAAAGGAGAAGTGCTCACTAACAGATTTAGACAGATTTGTGAACAATATTTGAAAGAAATAGGCCTTTTGTGCACATAGAAAAAGTCTTAGATCTTTGAGTTCAGCTCATGAAAAATGGGGGCAAAAACAAAAGTGTTTTGCATTTATAATTTTGTTCAGTGTATATCAATCTACATATGATATATACAGTGGGTAAAATAAGTATTGAACACATCACCATTTTTCTCAGTAAATATATTTCTAAAGGTGTTGATGACATGAAATTTTCACCAGATGTCGTTAACAACACAAGTAATCCATACATACAAAGAAAACAATACAACTAAGTTCAGAAATTAAGTTCTGTGTGATAAAATGGAATGACCCAGGGAAAAAGTATTGAACACGCTTACTGAAATTTGTTTAATAATTCATACAAAAGCCTTTGTTGGTGATGACAGCTTCAAGACGCCTCCTGTATGGAGAAACTAGTCGTATGCATTGCTCAGGTGTGATTTTGGCCCATTCTTCCACACAAACAGTCTTCAAATCTTGAAGGTTCCATGGGCCTCTTCTATGAACTCTGATCTTTAGTTCTTTCCATAAATTTTCTATTGGATTCAAGTCAGGTGATTGGCTGGCCATTCTAGCAGCTTTACTTTCTTTCTCTGAAACCAATTGAGTTTCCTTGACTGTGTGTTTGGGATCATTGTCCCGATGAAATGTCCACCTTCATTTCATCTTCATCATCCTGGTAGATGGCAGCAGATTTTTTTTATCAAGAACGTCTTGGTACATTTTTACATTCATCCTTCCTTCAACTACCGTAATTTCCGGACTATAAGCCGCAACTTTTTTCCCACGCTTTGAACTTTGCGGCTTAAACAATGACGCGGCTAATATATGGATTTTTCCCGCTTTCAAATTTAAAAAAAAAAAAAAACACACACACATTCTGTGACGCGCTCGGTTTTTTGGCGGCATGAAGCTTTCATCAGACCAATGAAATTGCCTAACGGGTTGAGGTCAAACAACTTTTTTGTTTACGGTTTAGATTAAATCGAGCGCGCTCAAATTTCCCATCATTCTGATTACGGTAGTCATTTTGTCACCCTCATCGTGGCAAAGACACGGAGAAATGCATATGATGCAGCTTTTAAGTTGAAGGCGATTGATCTGGCTGTTGGAAAAGGAAATAGAGCTGCTGCACGGGAGCTTGGTCTTAATGAGTCGATGATAAGACGTTGGAAACAGCAGCGCGAGGAATTGACTTGGTGCATAAAGACAACTAAAGCACAGGAGGAGGAAAATAGTGACCGTGTAATGTTCACGAACTTAATTAACCCCGAATCTGTGGTAGCATCACGGAATCGCCGAAAATTCCGTGATGGGCTCACAGAAGGCATCAGCCGTGGTCCATGCACGGATTCACTGGTTCAACACCAGCGCTGCATCGGACCACGTAAAAAGAGTGACTCCGATGCAGTTATACTTTCACTGGAGTACCTGACAGCCCCTACCCTAAACCTACCCAGTTCTGAACAATAATGATGACGATAAATTATCGCGTTGGCATATTGATGCTAAGGGTTTCCTATTTAAAGTGTTGAACCAGTGGATCCGTGCGTGGATCACGGCTGATGCCTGTCACTGACTTACATTGGTATCACTTCTGTGAGCCCATCACGGATTTTTTTCTGTGAGCCCATCACGGAATTTTCGGCGATTCTGTGATGCCACCACAGATTCGGAGGTTAATTAAGTCCGTGAACATTACACGGAATCCTGTGAGATCATGTTGCAACATAGGCTACTGTTTACTGCGTTTTTTTTTATTTTTTGTTACAAGCCGTGTTTCGTTAAAGTCTGTGTAAAGTTAATTTGTTTCAATGTACCTGTAGGCACCTGCGGCTTATAGACATGTGCGGCTTATTTATGTTCAAAATAATATTTTTTTTCAAATTCAGTGGGTGCGGCTTATATTCAGGTGCGCTCAATAGTCCGGAAATTACGGTATATGAATTGAAGGAAGTGCCAGTGCCACACCATGATGTTTTGGGGTGATGTGCAATGTCATTTGACCTCCACACATGGTGTGCATTATAGCATCCAAAGAGTACAATTTTTTGCTGCTTCATTTCAAAATATTAACACTTATTTTATTCATAACCCAACACATAGGAAACGGTGCAGTGCAGTATACAGTATAGTTCGAAAGGCTGCGCGTCCGGCTGTACGCATACACAGAGACAGCATACCAGTAGCGCTTCAGTGGACGAAAACACACAATTACACACAAAATCTAGTCGCTGGTTAACTTTTGTAGCTTGAATAAAGATGATTCTGTATATTTTATGCACAAACAATTTAAAAGATATATATTTCAGAGCCTATTAAAATGTTAAAAATAATGGCTTTAAATTATACTGTAATGTTGAAGGGCTAAAATTAATAGGTAAAATTGAGGGACAATGCATTTAATAAGGATGCCAGTAGCAGGACAAATTAAAAACATTGTAAATATGTTTAGTCATTGTAATATTAATAACTGCCTGTTCTTGCAAAAAGAGTGTCATGGCCAGTAAAAAAAAAAAAAAAAAATTGGGCCGGTAAATTTTAGCACGCCACCTGCCACTGGCTCTGCTCATACTGGTTTTGATATTTCTCTCCAACCAGAGAACATCCCAGTGCTGACTCTAGAGAACACACAGAGGAACGAGCAGAGGTACTTGCTGACTGCGTGAGAGAGAAAAATTAGAGGCGGAATGCTGTTTATATTTTGTACTGCCTGCAGAGAACAATTGCAGACTGGGCGACATGCTTTGTCATGAATTAATATTATTTTGAAAACAATTTCATAGAAGTTTCTTTGCTGTTCAAAGAGGCCTGCAAAAGCAACACTTGAGGACGAGGAGTGAGTTGGCTCAGCGTGGGCTGCTGGGACTGTACCTAAGCTCTGTTATACTGAGTGTTTTATGTAAAGGTAAAGAGACTCTCAGTCGCCTCTTTAGAGTCATTCAGTAGTGCCTGACCATGTCAGTGAAACCCCAATACTTGCACCTAAACAGCTAGCAATCAGCACTGTGCTAATTAGCAGGTGAAAACAAATAAAAGGTGTAAGAACAGAACTGTGTCTGAAAGAGAAATTTTAATGTATTGTGTTTTTTTTTTTTTTTTGCTTAAACAGTAGATTTGATTATGAATGTTTATTAAATACAGTGAAATATCCATACAAATCTAGAGTCTTATAACATAAAAAACAGGCGTGTCGTAAGACTAGTTTTGGTTACTCTCACATTTCTAGGCAATAGATAGTTAAAATTTAAAAATTTTGCTGTGCCTCATTGTTCCCAGGCTATCTCAGTAAGCTCAACAGTTGCTCCATCTTTGCTTTTTCCACCTCTGGACTCATCGGCAATTCCTGACCCTTCTTGTCCTGTGGAGCCAAAGAGAGAAATGAAGAGGACGAGATGAGTCAGCTGCTGGTAGTGAGAAGACTGAACCCGGGGTGCCACTAACAATCACAAACACTTCTCAGTGTAAAGCTTCCATTTAAACGTCTCCATCTCGACCAGCGGAGGTAATGAGAGAGGTGTTAGCGCAATGTTATTTCCTCTGTGTGTGCAGCAGCGGAACAAAACCGTCAGAGATTCACTCTAATCTCACATGACATTTGTCTGATACGATTACAGTGACACATTGGTTCTTCGGGGGAGAATAATCAAAGATTGCTATGGTTACTGACCATGCCATGATCGTAATGAACTAAACCAGACCAGACGAACTTCTCAGCAGAGATGTTGCTTTAATGCTCTTGCTCTAATTAAACGCTATCCTATTCCTGTCAATCATTAGGCAACATTTTAAGGAATTATGAGTCAAGCAATCATTCTGAGAACATCTGCTAAATGTGTTCAGCAGAATGCAAATGTTCAGATATTCACAGAACTGCAGTGGAGGGATCTAAAGTGAACACTAATAAGCAGCTCAAAGTTACAGCTATTAAAGGAACACTCCACTTTTTTTGGAAATAGGCTCATTCTCCAACTCCCCCAGAGCTAATAAGTTGATTTTTACCGTTTTTGAATCCATTTAGCTGATCTCCGGATCTGCCACGGTACGGCAGCAAAGTTCATTGATTATTACGCTGGAATGAGAGTATAGTTCTTAATCATATCAGCCTAGAAAATCGCAACTTTTCATTTTCCGCCGGTCTTAGTACACGATATAACTACAGAAGACTCAAGTTTTAAATAGGACAAATATCGAAACTCTTTGGTCATTTTTGAACGCGATGCTACTGGTCTAATCGGATTCAATGATCTATGCTAAGCTATGCTAAAAGTGCTATCGCCAGACTCGGAGATCAGCTGAATGGATTCAAAAACGGTAAAACTCAACTTATTAACTCTGGGGGAGTTGGAGAATGAGCCTATTTCCAAAAAAAGTGGAGTGTTCAATCAAATAAAATCAATCAAATCCTAACCAGGGAGGGCCATTGAGTGAAATAAATTTGCTATAGATTACCATTTTGAGAATTATTCACATCATTTGACTTTGAAGCCGTCACAAAGATGCAGATGCAGGAACTCAGCACATGCAGCACAGCACTGATTGATTAAGAATGTGATTTGATTATTCATCTCCTACCTTTGGCATCTTGCGGAGGTTGGGAGAAAGCTTGAGGCTGGTGACATGGCCGTGGCCGTCGCCCACGATGATGATGGGATGGACAGGGTTGAATTCAATGTTGAAGAGCTTGCTCTTCTTGGACACCACTTTTTGCTGGCAGAGAGCCTCATATTTGTTAATGCTGAGGTCGAACACATGGACCTGAGAGAGAAATGGAGGAGGAGCAGGCAGTTTTAGTCTTTGCATTAATGCTGTGTGAGTTTATAGTTTGATGTTTTCAGTGTAATTAGCACCTCTATAACGTATTCTCTTGCAATCAGCAAGCATAAGATAATGGATGTTAAGTTTAATAGTAATCCCATCTTCCTCATTGTCATTCATGTATCATGCTGCCCACCTAAGAACAATCTCAGCTCTGGCAGATGAAAGCCAGAGATGGGAGATGGGGGACACAAGATACAGACTTAGATACTCATTAGTAAATTTCTCAGACATTATTATTAGGATAAGAGCTTTGGAAAATGAATGTATGGATTTTTTTGTTTTGTTATCAAAATAGAATTTGTCTTAGTCTCAGAATGCAGAAGTTGTGGATTTTACGATTGTGTATATACAGAGGAGTCAGTTGCGCTGTTTACCTTTCCATCAGTGGTGACAGCAGCAAAGACAGTGGAAGAATATGGAGCCCAGGCCACATCTGTCACTGCAGCTCCAATTTCCAATTCAAAGGTGAACATGGGAGACCTGTGAGAGACATTTGTTGTTACTTTTATAAACTACTATTCAGTCCAAATGAAGCACTAACAGAAACTACAGTGCTCCCATTCTGAATTTGTCTAATGTGGGCATACAGAAAGAAAGACAGCATAGCCATTTTAATATATATAAGTTATTTTAATTTCAATATTGTGAAGAACTTAAACAGTATAAAAGTAGACTCAGAAAAAGGGAGAACAGTACATCCAAAATCAACTAAAAACTATTGAAGAATCCATAAATTCTAACAACTTCTGGGACAACTGGAATTACCTGCATAAAAAAAAAAACATCATGAACAAGCAGCCATAGAAAATGGAGACACCTGGAAAAAAATCACTTTGAACAACTTTATAGTGAAATTAAAATGAACCCAGAACAAACCCAAAAATATGAAAAAATGATTCCTATGGAACATACAATTGGTAAATATTCAAAACCCATTAGACTACCCCATTACAGAAAATGAAATGATAAAATCCATGCCCTAAAAAAACAAAAAAGCAAGTGGACCTGTTATGATCCAGATGGGGATCGTACACAGGTCTGCAGTGTGTGTATCCTTGGTAATTACTGCTGCTCCACTGGAGCAGGTCAAACCCAATCGCAGAGGAAATCACCAAGAGGCTCAGAGTCTGACTCTTAAAGTTCTTAAATGTGAAGAAAAGTTAAAACAACCAGATTTCAGTCTTAGAGGCATTTAACAGGAATTTGCCACAGGGGAACTCAAAAAGGCACTCCTTGGTAGAAAACACAAAAAGGTTATCCAAACAGAAAAGCTGTCCTTAAATGTCAGACAAGAGAAAAATCCAAAAAAAAGAACATAACAGAAGACAGGAAAATCTTTAACCACAAATCCTTAGCAGCACCATACTCAAGCAAACAATTACAGAGGCATCTGTGTATGCAGTAATCTGGGGAAGCTGTTCTGCAATATCATTAACACAAGACTTGTACACTTCCTTACAGAGCACAATGTCCTCAGCAAAAGTCAAACTGGATTCTTACCAAATTATAGAACAACAGTCCACATCTTCACCCGACACACCCTGATCGACAAATATATTAACCAAAACAAAAACAAAATATTTGCTTGCTTTGTAGATTTCCAAAAGGCCTTTGATTCAATTTGGCATGAAGGTCTGCTGTCAAAACTTCTAGAATCAGGTATTGGGGGTAAAACATACAATATTATAAAAATAATGTATTCAAACAATCAATGCGCAATTAAAATTGGAAATAAACTAACAGAATTCTTCACTCAAGGGCGGGGTGTAAGGCAGGGCTGCCCACTATCACCAACCCTCTTCAATATTTACATTAATGAATTGGCAAAAGTCCTGGAACAATCAACAGCACCTGGCCTCACACTACATGACTCCAATATAAAGTTCTTGCTGTTTGCAGATGATCTGGTTCTGCTGTCTCCAACAGAAGAGGGTCTACAGCAGAACCTGCACAAGTTCTGTCAGACCTGGGCCCTGACTATTAATCCTAACAAAACTAAAGTACTAACATTCCAGAAAAGACCCAGACTTCAGGGAAAGAGACACAATTTCACCCTTGGTACGACCAAAATTGAATATGCCACAAACTACACATACCTCGGGCTGAAAATAAGTGGAAGCTAAATTTGGCTGTGAATGAACTGAAAGAGAAAGCAAGAAGGGCCTTTCAAAAAATCGATCAAAATTGAAGTACCAATTAGAATCTGGCTCAAAATATTCCAATCAGTCATAGAACCTATTGCATTATATGGCAGTTAAGTGTGGGGTCCTCTCCTAAATCACGAATTTGAAAAATGGGACAAGAATCCGATCGAAACCCTGCATGCTGAGTTCTTTAAGAGCATCCTCAGAGTACAGAACACACCGAACAACGCATGCAGGGCAGAATTAGCCCAATACCCTCTGCAAATGCACATTGAGAAACGAGCCATCGACACCAACTCTTACCATTTTAAAGCCCTTAAAAACCATGAAGTGAACCCTGAAAAAAGTCCCCTGATTCAGATGGTCCTGAAGCTGCAAAAACAGACTAACATGACTAACAACATCCAGCATCAGGACACTGAAATATTAATCCACCAAATTCGGCCCAACCAAATTATAAAAGCACAAAAAGAAAATTATCTAACCTATTAGAAAGAAACAACAGAAAAACAAAGTAAACTTGAATGCTATTTGGCCCTAAATAGAGATTACACAACTGCAGAATATCTGAGTACAGTGAAAGACTGTAAACTAAGAAGATAAATGACGAGGTACAGACTGAGCAACCATACTCTCACTGTAGAGACGGGCAGATCTCGACAGCACTGGCTGCCCAAAGAGAGCCATATCTGCCCATACTGTACCCATGGGGAAGTGGAGACAGAGCAACACTTCCTCACCAGCTGCCCTAACTATGAAGAAATTAGAAAGAACTTTTATCCCAAATTTGAAACACTTTGCCCTGACTTCAAAATATTAAACAAGAAAACACAACTTTAATATTTATTAGGTGAAAAACAAGATTGTATCTTACTAGCAGCAAGATACATTGACACCTGTCACAAAAAGAGGGAGGAGTCAACAAAACAGTGATGTGCCCACAAACACACACTAAATTTTAAATTGTTCATAAAATTGTACAATTCGTAGAAATGATTTGTTCTATTTTGTTTTACTATATATACACATGCATGTATTTATTTTTTCTTTAAATACATATTTGTTCTATATTTAATGTAAACGTTATGCTTTGGTAATACATTGTAACAATTGTCATGCCGATAATGCACATACTCAATTGAATTGAATTTAATTGAGAGAGAGAGAGAGAGAGAGAGAGAGAGAGAGAGAAAGAGAGATTGACTTTTAAAAGACCTTTAATACAAATTAACTCCACTTAACAGTAACATATTATTTTAAAACACACCTATTTCTTACATCAATTGGGAAAAGTAAAAACTAATTAAACTTATAAAACCTAAAATCAATCAGCAATCTCGATTTTACCATGGCGCTAAAAATTGACAAGATTAAATTCCTGATTCTGTTCAATTTTATCTCTCCTACTCATGTAAATTGCCATTTTACTTTTACCCAAAATAAAATGTAATAGCTGACACTCTCTCTGTCGTCTCCTCGAATTTGCATTGAAAATGTTTCACCAAACAATTCAAACAATTTTTTTAAGACCTCAAACAAAGGTTGCAATCTATAACAATGCATAAAAGCATGAAAAACAGTTTCTCTATGAGAGCAAAAAGGACATTGTTGACTAACATTAGGATTCAACACAGATATAAAAGCATTAACAGCAATGACACAAATTCTCCACTGCAAATCTCCAATTTTTTTTTATTTAATAGTGGCTTGTAAAACGTTTTCCAGTTTGGCTTAAAAACTTCATCCAACCCTAAAACAGTTCTCCATGGTGTATCAGTTTTTCCATTCAGTGCTTTATTAAAACATTTAACATATAATTTATACAATGTCTTACCATTCATTCCTTTAAAATCCATATACAATTTTTTTTTCTGAATCCAAAAAAATTCCACGACACTCCTCAAAATTAGACGAAATCAACAACTTTGGAAAGACATCTTTATCACAGGAAACAATTTCCCCATCACAATATCTTCTCAATCAGCCTCTTCGTTTGTGATACAAACCTGTTTCTTTTGTAATAATTTCTCGATCATTCGAGTTGATCTAACCCCCAACTTTGTGGCCACCACATCCACCTCAACAAAATCTGGACCAGCCAAACTTAACAGCTGGCAAAGTGTCACCACCTTAGCATTTGTGAAAATTCCAATCAGTGAAGCTGATTGGACCAATGGTTCTTCCAAAAGCCAATGCAAGGATGTGGAATCATTTGTCCTTTGGAATTGAAAAAGGTTCCAATTAAAAACTGGAAAATTTGCCACACTCAAAGTTTTTGGGTCCAATAAAAATAAAGATTTATCCAGGTTTAAACCAGCCACAGTCTTTAAAATAGCACTTGCTATTGCTCTCCAACTTACTGACTCAGGGCCAGTTAGAAAATGTTGTATAAATTGCAGTCGAAAGGTTGCAGTTCTGCTTTGCAAATGCACAAGTCCTTGCCCACCTTCTTCTTTTGTTAGGTATAACATGTTATGAAGCACCCAGTGCATTTTATCCCAGAAAAAGTCTATCGTCATTGATTCGATCTTATTTAGCAAGAGTGGTGACAGATCAACACACATCATACGATGCCAAAGAGATGAAGCAACAAGATTATTAGGGGCCAAGCACCGAAGGTGCGGAGGCACCTATTGTGTTTGTTAGCGGTCTTTTTTTCTTCCGCTCGAAGTCTATGGCAGCCCATAGAACTGCTTGCGGGAAAGTTGTAAAATTTGGCACACTGATAGAGGACAGTGTCAATAGTAACCACAGCAAATTAGGAGTCTCTATCTCAAACTCTCTAGCTCCACCACATGTCCAAAGTTTCACTTTTGAAATGCTAATAACTTTTGAACCGTAAGCCAGAAAATGAAACTTCATTTTGACTGGCTGAAGCCGAGTCGAATCCAGTCCAAAATTCAAAAATCGTAAGGTTTAATTTTTTCGCTATATTCAATTGTTCGTAAAACCTACTTTTTCGAACTCGTCCTAGACGGTTCGTCCGATTCTCACCAAAATTGGCTCAGATCATCTACAGACCACGCAGGCAAAAAGTTATGGAATTCAAGTCGATTAGTCCAACCGTTCTCGAATAATGCACAAATAAATTCTACGAAAAGCATGCAAAAATGGATCTGAGGTTATATCTCCGCAACGGTTTGACATATTGAGACGAAACTTGGTATAAGTTATAACAAGCATGACCTGAGGCTACCTCCACTGTTTCGGCACTGTGCCACCTAGTGGTCAGGAGATATGAAAAATGCATATTTTTGCTTTTAACTTGTGAATGGTTAGGCTAAAAATCACAAAACTATATTAAACGATTTTCGTTTAGCGTATAAACGAATTTGCTGAAAAGATGCCAGACTGCATCTGAGGCTGTATCTCAGCGAAACTTTGACATATTCACACCAAATTTTGTACATGACATTGGCACCTCACACTGACCATACCACGTCAGTTTGGTAACATCGCCACCTATTGGTCAAGAGTAATAAGCTATTCATTAACCTTTAATTATGAAATTTCCAAAATTGCTAATAACTTTTGATTGCATTAGCCTATTGTAATGAAACTGGTCTCAAAATATCCCTTGGGTCATGCCGACAACATACATACCAATTTTCGCTTAGGAAATCTGAACTCCCTGTCCACCATTTTGATTTATGTTAAAAACCTACTTTTTCTAACTCCTCTTCAAATGTTTGTCCGATTTTCACCAAATTTGACTCGGATCATCTTCAGACCATGCTGGCAAAAAGTTATGGATTTTGTGTTGATATATTAAACGGTTTTCGTTTAGCGTATAAACGAATTTGCTGGAAAGATGCCAAACTGCATCTGAGGCTGTATCTCAGCAAAACTTTGACATATTCACACCAAATTTTGTACGTGACATTGTCACCTCACACTGACCACGCCACGTTAGTTTGGTAATGGCGCCACCTATTGGTCAAGAGTAATAAACCATTGATTAAATATTAATAATGAAATTTCCAACCATGCTAATAACTTTTGACTGCATTAGCCTATTGTAATGAAACTGGTCTCAAATTATTCCTTGGGTCATGCCGACAACATACATACCAATTATGTTGTAATAAGCCAAACTTTCTTTCTGCCATTTTGATTTATGTTGAAAACCTACTTTTTCGAACTCCTCCTAAACCGTTCGTCCGATTTTCACCAAATTTGAATCATATCATCTTCAGACTGTGCTGACCAAAAGTTATGGATTTCGTGTCAATGGACAAAACTGTTTTCGCATACCACAGCAACGAATTTGAGGCATGATGCCAATATGACACTATCTCTGCAATGCTTTAGCATATTGACACCAAACTTTGTGTGTGACATTGTCACCTCACACAGAACACACCACATCGATTTGATAACAGCACCACCTATTAGTCAAACGTGATAAGCCAATAAATCATATTGTTCTAGGTTTATATATGATTTTTCAGCCGTTTTGACTAAAAACATCCTAAAATGGCTTCAATTACTAATTTCTGCAGTTGGTCTGTTGCTTGCTTCTGTAGTGCTTGGCCCCGGCATTGCTGCTTGCAGCTATATTTAATAATATGGGTTCTACCCATATAAGACAATAGCCGCTTTTCCACCATCACGCTGAACAGTTCTCTTTGCATAACCATTCCATTTCACGCCGATCCGAGCCGGCCGGTACAGTTATGGTTTCGTTTTCCACTGCGAGGCTGATAACGGATCTCTTTGGAATGCAATTCAAATGCGTCAGTCGTTGCTGTGGTAACACAAGTGTTTACATATGATATGAGGTGTAAATAGCCACCACGTTATGGAGGATGATCAGAAATTTCTTTAGATTTTATTACTAATTTTGTGTTTACATTGCTCAAAATAGCGCGCTTAGCAAGCTACGGAGAAACTACCCTGCAAACATGCCCTTTCAGGGCCCATGCTGGCTTTTTTTTTTTTATTGGTGAGGTCACCACATCATGGTCCAGTTTGAATATGGATTTAAAGTTCTTTTCAATGTGAGACCATAGTCTGAACTATTTTTGATTGTTCCTGGTTAGGAAGAGTCTGATGTTTGAGAGCTGTGGTGTGTTTTCATTACAAGAGGTTGGATTATTCATTTGCTATCAGCCAACTTCAGCAATGGACAGTGTTTGGACATTGATGCACTACAGATAAGACTTTCACACACATCAACCTTCACATGACGAAATCCTACAATCTTACATTGCTTCATTTTTGTTTGTTTTTTTGTACTTTTGTGTATTAACATTTTTGGCTATATGTAGCTGTATTAACCTGAATTGAATGTTTAATATTTTGTATTCAGTAAATCTATTTGAAATCCCTTTGACTACTGTACATTTTTTACAATATAGACATTAGTTATGTGGTGACTGCATCCATTTCAGATGTATAATAAATGTTTTTCCCAAAGGCTTAAGTTATAGTTGCTGTAAAGCAGGCATTCTCAAATCTGGCCCAATCCTGCAGAGTTTAGCTCTAACCCTAATCAAACACACCTGAGCATGCTAATCAGAGTCTTCAAGATCATTAGAAAATCACAGGTAGGTGAGTTTGAACAGGGTTGGAGCTGTAACGGGGCTGACGAGACGGGAGACATGCGGATCCAAGTGCAAGCTTTTATTTACAGGCATGGTCATAAATACAGGCAGGGTCGAGCAATGGCAAACAGGTATGGCAGGGACAAGACAAAGAGTAATCCTAGGGCAAGTAAAGGTCGGTCGACAGCGAACAGTATCCAAAGGTGCTTGACGAGAGAGGTTATCTGAAAACGAAGCAATAGTCCAGGCAGGGGAAAACACAATCCAAAACAGGCAGGGGAAAACTATCCGGGGCTCTGTAGAGTAGCTACGGCTAGGGAAGCGGTAAACGCATACAATACTCGGCAGTGCGGGAAACAAAGTCCAGGGTTTAAATAGAGTGTGTGATTAGTGAGAGCTGTATGATCAGTGCCTTCAGCTGTGTGTGCAATCAGTGCAATGGATGATGGGCAATTGAACACATCCAGTGTGATGTGTGCTGTGAGAGTCAATGTGGTGAGCAAGTGACCTCTGGTGGTGAATGAACGGAAGTGCAGGGACAGGATTCGTGACAGGAGCTAAACTCTGCAGCAGATTGGCCCTCCAGGGAAAGATTTGAGGAACCCTGCTGTAAAGTATTTAAAGTGAAACAGATGTATTGTTACAGATCAGGGGTGCCCAGTCCTGTTCCTGGAGATCTACCTTCCTACAGAGTTCAGCTCCAACCCTGATTAAACAAACCTCTCTGTAATTATCAAGTGCTGCTTCAGATCCTAATTAGTTGATTGAGGTGTGTTTGATCAGGACCAGGTTGTAGATTAATAGTGTGGGCTAAGTGAGGGCTGCCCATGCAGATCCAGCACTAAGGAGCCAACGTTTTGCCAATGAGCAAAATCTCAGAGGCCCTGCGTTGGCAGCCCACTGGGGGCCCTTAGGCTAGCCCTAAGTGGGCCCGTGAAGGGCCAGTGCAGGCTTGTTTGCAGGGTAGCAGCCAGGAAACAGACAAGTGACAGATCCTGAGTGATGACATCACGCACACGCACTCTCCCAGCACGGTTGTCTAACCGGGCCGAGAACAGTTTGTAATCATGCTGCGCCGTACCAGGCTCACGTGGAAATACAACTGGAACCGTACCTGACAGTTCTTAGAACCGTTCGGCCTGATAGTGGAAAAGCGGCTAATGTTTGCTTTATCCACCTACATTTATCCAAGCGACCCTTTATTTTCTCAGCCAACCCTTCCCAATTTTTTGACTGAAAAGATTAATCTCCTAAATAAACTCCCAAATATTTTAACCCATCTCTTTTCCAACTGAGCCCAACTGGAAGTTTAGGGAGCACTGTTATCCTTTCACCCACCAAAACAGCCTCACTTTTTACCCAGTTAGCTTTTGTGGCTGATAACATTTTAAAATCTTCCACAGTTTTCATTAAAATTTCCACAACCATTTTGCTCTTTAACAGTTACAATAATGTCATCAGCATAAGCTGATAAAACAAAAGTACTTTTACATTTTGACAATGATAAACCTTTCTCAATCTATGTAAAAGTGGTTCTACTGCCAAAGTGTAGAGCATGCCTAACAATGAGCAACCCTGCCTAACTCCACGCTGAACTTTGAAAGGTGCACAAAAATCTATCAAATCCCGAATTAATACAATGTTATCAAAGATAACTCTACCAGGCACACAGTAGGATTGGTTAGGATTAATTATATCCTCTAAGACTTAATCTATTCGCCAATAGTTTAGACAAAATTTTATAGTCAGAGCACAGTAATGATACTGGTCTCCAGTTTTTAATATCGCTTAAATCTCCTTACTTTGGCAGGAGAGTAAGAACTGCTCTCCTACTACTTAATGGTAACAAACCTCTAACTAATCTATCACTAAGGACTGCAAGCAAGTCCTCCCCTACAATATCCCAATATGCTTTATAAAACTCAATGGGAATTCCATCTATCCCTGGAACTTTCCCATTTTGCATACTTTGAAGAGCATCATACAATTTGTTTAAAGTAATAGCTTTACTGAGTATTGCATTAGCACTTTCAGAGATTTTAGGCAAATCTTCAAAGAAAATATTACCTTCATCTTGACCTATCCTGTGATCACAACTATAAAGATTTTTATAGAATTTAACAGATCTTTCTCTCATTTCAACTGGATTGGACAACAAAACCCCAGTTTCAGAACGTAAATTCTGTTTATGACGTCTCGGACCATTCTTTTTTTCCAATCCAAAAAAAAACTTTGATGGAACTGCTCCACATTCTGGAAACGTGATCTAACCAATGCCCCCTGTGCTTTTCTTTTATATAAATCTGACAAAACTGATCTTTTCAAATAAAGAGATTCTAAATGATCTTGATTTCCAGTTTCTTGAATTAAAGCTTGAATTTCTAAAATTTCATTTTCTAACTTCTTTATAGACTGACTTAAATTTTTTTGTGACATTTAAAGTATATTGTTGACATAATTGCTTGATATTAACTTTTCCAATGTCCCACCATTCTTGTAAAGAGGAAAATTGACTCCCAATAAAACTTAAAAGCCTCTTTAAACTTTAAATCTGATAACAAAGTCACATTAAAATGCCAGTAAGGACTACTTAACTTAACAGAACTCAACTTCAATGTACACACAACCAAACTATGGTCAGAGAAACCTACAGGAACAATTGAGCTATTTATGAAAAAACTACAGTGATATTTAAAGACATAAAATCTGTCTAAGCATGCCATTGACAGCAAATTATCACGAACGTGTGTCCATGTATATTGTTTAACTCTATAATTAAAATTTCTCCATACATCACATAGCTCATTCGTTTCTATCATTTGAATTAATTTTCTATGAGAAGTCATATGTGGCTCTACAGTCGTGGCCAAAAGTTTTGAGAATGTCATAAATATTAATTTTCACAAATCCACTGCTTCAGTGTTTTTAGATCTTTTTGTCAGATGTTACTATGGTATACTGAAGTAAAATTACAAGCATTTCATAAGTGCCAATGGCTTTCATTGACAATTACATTAAGTTTAAGCAAAGACTCAATATTTGCAGTGTTGACCCTTCTTTTTCAAGACCTCTGCAATTCGTCCTGGCATGCTGTCAATCAGATTCTGGGCCACATCCTGACTGATGGCAGCCCATTCTTACATAATCAATGCTGGGAGTTTGTCAGAATTTGTGGGTTTTTGTTTGTCCACCCGCCTCTTGAGGATTGACTGCAAGTTCTCAATGGGATTAAGTTCTGGGGAGTTTCCTGGTCATGGACCCAAAATTTCAATGTTTTGTTCCCCAGGCCACTTACTTATCACTTTTGCCTTATGGCAAGGTGCTCCATCATGCTGGAAAAGGCATTGTTCGTCACCAAACTGTTCTTGGATGGTTGGGAGAAGTTGCTCTCGGAGGATGTTTTTGTGTCATTCTCAAAACTTTGGTCTCCTAAAGTTGATTCAGCTGTGGGATCAGGGCACCTCCAGTGCAGAGCTTGCTCAGGAATGGCAGCGGGCAGGTGTGAGTGCATCTGCACGCACAGTGAGGCCAAGACTTTTGGAGGATGGCCTGGTGTCAAGAAGGCCAGCAAAGAAGCCACTTTTCTCCAAAAAAAAACATCAGGGACAGATTGATCTTCTGCAGAAAGTATCGTGAATGGACTGCTGAGGACTGGGGCAAAGTCATATTCTCCGATGAAGCCCCTTTCCGATTGTTTGGGGCATCTGGAAAAAGGCTTGTCAGGAGAAGAAAAGGTGAGCGCTACCATCAGTCCTGTGTCATGCCAACAGTAAAAGCATCCTGAGGCCATTCATGTGTGGGGTTGCTTCTCACCCAAGGGAGTGGGCTCACTCACAATTCTGCCCAAAAACACAGCCATGAATAAAGAATGGTACCAAAACACCCTCCAACAGCAACTTCTTCCAACAATCCAACAACAGTTTGGTGAAGAACAATGCATTTTCCAGCACGATGGAGCACCGTGCCATAAGGCAAAAGTGATAACTAAGTGGCTCGGGGACCAGAACGTTGAAATTTTGGGTCCATGGCCTGGAAACTCCCCAGATCTTAATCCCATTGAGAACTTGTGGTCAATCCTCAAGAGGCGGGCGGACAAACAAAAACCCACTAATTCTGACAAACTCCAAGAAGTGATTATGAAAGAATGGGTTGCTATCAGTCAGGATTTGGCCCAGAAGTTGTTTGAGAGCATGCCCAGTCGAATTGCAGAGGTCCTGAAAAAGAACGGCCAACACTGCAAATACTGACTCTTTGTATAAATGTCATGTAATTGTCGATAAAAGCCTTTGAAACGTATGAAGTGCTTGTAATTGTAATTATATTTCAGTACATCACAGAAACAACTGAAACCAATATCTAAAAGCAGTTTAGCAGCAAACTTTGTGAAAACTAATATTTATGTTATTCTCAAAACTTTTGGCCACGACTGTACATGGCTCCTATCAATGTTTTTCTCAACACAATTTAAATCCCTTCCCATAACTAAAAACCCCCCATTATAACACTTTTCTTCTACTATATTCAATTTATCTAAAAAAACTATTATTTCTATTTGTGAGGTTGGGCCTTAATCTTTAAACCTCTAGCTTTTACAGATTCCTCTACTAAAAAAGATGTAAAGTTTTTATTAAACAAAACAGCAACTCCACCACTGATGTGTCTCCTGCAAAAACAGGACATCAATTTTATTTCATAGATCTGTGCTCTCTTTCTGTAGTCTCTAGCCCCATTCACATTTAAAGATGCAACGCGAATGTTGCTCATCAAAAAAATTAAGAAAGAGGCTACACTACAGAGAGCAAGACATCCAATCAGGGCATAAATATTAAACCATTTCATCATCATTGCTCAATTGGTGTTGAATTTTTGTTACAATTTTCTTTAAACTCCTTCACTCATTAAACACTATTTTCCAGCAGTCTTCTAAGGTCTGAAAAATATTCAACAATTTGCACTCCTCTCATGTTTTTAGTCACCTTCAAAAACTTTTTAATCTCATCCACTGCATAGTCAATACATGACCAATTAGATTGGGAGCAAACTGAAACATTTGAATCAGAGCACTCGCTCTCACTACTTTCATAACTTTTCCTCATGATTCTTTCTGGCCTGTTTCAAAACCAAACTCGTCACTTTTTTTCCTCTTCAGAGGTGTTTTAAAAACAACCTGATCCATCTCCATTAACATATCATCCTGAACCACATTCTCTAAATGTGATTCTGTATCAGAAAGTTGACTCAAACTCGTTTGTGTATTTACTATTGCTTATTCTCCACCTTCAGTATTGTTACTTTCATCTAGTGGTGTAGTGGAGGGTATATGCAGGTATACGGTGTATACCCACTTCTTTATTAGTCGGCATTCCTTATACCCACTTCTAAATCCCCTCTGATGCGCATCATAGCCAAATCATGACAGTCCAGCATATGAGTAACTAATCCAATCGCATGTGAGTAAATGAAAATATTCCCTAAAATATCCAGTAAAGACAGTGATGCAGTCAAGAACGAGACGTAAACTCTCTCATGCACTGAATGTTTATAGGGTACTCGAAGCCGGATGGAGCTCTCACGCAGAAAGTCGGAAACGGCCTCACAGAAGTAGGCTACTATGTTTTAAACGAGTCACGACGTGCAAGAATCCAGTTATCGCTGTAGCCAATCTCTACTGTAGCAAAGTTGAATAAAAAGAAACGTGAATACAGTAAACACATGATTGCGACAATATGGTTTATGTGTGTTTTTCAAGTCATCTCCAGGTAATAAAAAAGCATCTGATTCTGAATAATGCAGTGCTAATTGATAGCATTTATTACACTTGGCAATAGATAGGCTACTAGGCTATAAAATATATCTTCTGCCTTATTCTGTGATAAAAATGGGGAAAAAATGTAATATATAGGCTAAACAAATCAAAAAATTGTCATTAGGAAAATACAGGAAAAATATAAATTAATGGTTATTGTCCAGCAGTGTATTTGATTTCTCAGCCAATTAAAAGCAAGAGGTAATAATTAATAAATAATCATAATAAAACCTATCAATTAGACAACAAAGTTATTATATTTGACATTCCTGTCCCCCTCACTTCTGAAATGATTGAGAATCACAATTCTCCCACAATTCTGAACAGACAACTAAACAAAATAGCATGTAATTTATTAGAGGTTCTGACAAAATGTCAGTTGCTGCAGTGTATTTATATATTTATTTTAATTATTTATTGCAAAATCTGCACCACTTCTGTGGATAATATTTTTTCCATAATGATCCTTACTCAAGCCGCAGAAGTTAAGTGACAGTGTGCAAATATTACTGGCCCATTTTGGAGTGAACTAAATATGCAAGACCAGTTTTACATGTCACTCTTTATGACACAGGTCGTTCATACTTTGCCAGGCCATTTAAAAAAAAAAATTATAGTAAATTACGAGTATACCCACTTCTCCAGGCACCACTAACACCACTGCTTTCATCCATCTCAAGGATGGTCAAATCAGACTTTTTGGTGCATATTTCATCACTTTGTCTAATCGAACCAGAATCAACATTGTTAGCTGCTGACACAACTCTTTTCTGATGACTAGAGTTCAAGTCATTAGAAGTAGTAGCAACTTCTCCATTTTCATTCTGAGCATTCTTATCTTTAGCACTGTTTTATCCTGCTCACTTTGATGAGTGACGAATCAAATGACCAGACTTTCCAGAAAAAAAACACTTCATCATGTTTGTAGAAACAAAGACTGTGTAATCAAAATCATCCACCTTCAATTTAAAGTTTAAGTCAAGGTCACATCGATTTCCATTTAGTATCATGTACGTAAATCGTCTAAACGATACTACATGTTTCACCAACTCCAATTTACTCCCAATAGCGATCTTTTCTATGGGAGCAATAAGTTTGCCAAAGCGTGACAATTCTTGGGTCAACATCTCATCTTTGATGAAAGGGGGCATATTTGAAATGGTAACTTTCTTAGCAGGAGCAGAAAGAGGTAATACTGGGGTAAACAAACCATGTATGTTTATTCCCTTTCCAACAACTTCATTTGCTTTCTCTACTGTACTCAGAAACAACACGATTTAATTATTCATTCTAGAAAAGGCAAGCACACAATCATGCCCAACGACATTGCCAACCACTACACTACACTCCTCCACGCTCCCCGCAGACACCACCTTCACCCTGTGGCGCCGCGTGCGTGAATCTAGAGCATTAGCTCCCCAAGTCGCCATCCCTCCCAGTGAAAGGACTGGTTTTGGCACTCAACAAAAAGGCTTCTCTTCTAAATTCACAACAAATAAACTTTAACTTAACAAAAAACAAATGAAAAAAGAAAAAAAGAGACTTATTACTGCCACAGCGGGCGAAAAACCACACACTCACCACACCGCTCACTCATCAAATACCCGCACATGCGCACAGAGAGAGAGAGAGATAGAGAGAGAGAGAGATCCAGATCCTTTGTTCACATGTAAGCTGTCGGAGTAACTGATGTCTAATTGCCTAATTGTGAAAAATAACAGAGGCACATCTGTATGCTATGCTTTAAAAGCATCAACAAGACTGTCACAACCAGTAAGAATAAGAGAGAATCAGTAGTACCACATAATCCCAATTAAAGGAGAGTGCTTGACACTCTTGAGTTAACAGATGAATTTATCTGCTGGCGTTTGTATGTACACCAGACTTGACAATTCTCTGTATATCACTGCCTGCCACTCTCAGAGCTTATACCATGAGATTAAAGTGATCAGTTTTCAACAGCACACACATTTTTAGTATGGAAAGATTAATACACACTGTCATATAAAAGTTTGGGCTCCATAAGATTTTTTGATGTTTTTGAAAGAAGTTTCTTAAATTCACCAAGGCTGCATTTATTTGATGAAAAATACAGTAAAAGCAATAATATTGTGAAATTTGACAATTTAAAATTACTCAGAAATCATCAGCTTTGCCACACAGATTTTGCTACTTGAACAGCTTAATAAAACAGGCCATGTGTCATAGTAGACTAAAGGCTAGTTGTTGGTGCAAATACGAGGTACATTCCTATTCTTGAAATAAACACCTAATATTTCTTTGGCACATGTAGTCAACAACTAAAAGTTGTTAATATTTGTTAATATTATTTGGGGTTACTGTATGGTGGAGGGGCTTGTGTGCTCTTGGAGAATTAGAACTTAACTGCATCTGTTGGGTACACGCTTAAATGAGAATCGATGCCATGGGCCAAATTTAAATGAAAGCTAAAATGTAATGAGCCTTGATTAGCCTACCCAAAAAGAGTGAGAAAATGTTTGGCCTGTTGGTGAGATTTGGTAAATTACGCTATAGTACAATCTACTCTCTATGCTATCAAATTTCACTAAGTATGTTCCTAATAGAAATATGATTCAGCACATAATTGCATCAATTGTTAAAACACAAATAGATTGACTGATTAAACATTTAAGTAAGATAACTGTAAATGTTAAAAAATACATTTAAAATGATTATTATTATTATTTAAATTGTAACAGGCTGGAAAAGTCTGCTGTAGACATAGTGCTGTAGGGAATAGTGCTCATACTTCATAGTTTGATCCCAAATTTTGACCATCCAGTCCCAGCTGCAGGAGATGAAGACATCAGGATGGAAGGGATTCCACCTCACACGAGTGACAGTCATGAAGTGGGCATCATATGTCTCCACGAACCTATTATAGAGTTTGGAGCCCTGTGAAACACAAACTCATTACTGGTTAAATTAACGTTACAAAACTGCAGTTTTGTACAACAGCACTCTTGCTCCCATTATACTGCTTAACTATCCACTGGTGATTATGAACAACATTTCATAACATTTGCAGAAGTAATAGTGACATTTAAGACATTCCTTGCAAAGAGATCAATGCAATTTTTCTTGTATTAATCCTGCAGCATTTGTTAAACTTTAAGGGATGTTGCCTTAACATGATCCATATATACTTATAATACATGTGAATGGAAAATACATTTGTTTTGATAGTTGGAATTAACACCATTGTGTGTGTGTGTGTGTGTGTGTGTGTGTGTGTGTGTGTGTGTGTGTGTGTGTGTGTGTGTGTGTGTGTGTGTGTGTGTGTGTGTGTGTGTGTGTGTGGAATGATGTTGGAGTCAGTAGGTCTCAGTAGTTTTTGCATGTGATGTTTGTAATTTAGAAGAAAAAAATACAGAGCAAAGTAAAGCACACAGATGAGAAACAAAACTGTCTGGTCTGTCAAAATGAATAGTCTGATGCTAGTCTACCCCTGGCTGGCAGAGTGAAAAATATAAATAAAGAAGGAGAGACAGAGACAGTATGTTATTAGCTGATGCCACCCCGTGCTGCTTTGATAGCAGTGCAGAGACATTATAACCGAATTATAATCTCTATAAATCGCACTTAAGAGAGTGTGCAATTATAATGTTTCCTCATTTAGTTTCCCCAAACGGTATGCATTTGTTTTACTACTTTATTTAGTGGTGCAGAGACAGGCAGCTAATAAGAATACTTATTCGTTTGATGATATTATAAACAGTGACTGCTCAGCAGGAGACAACCACCACAAAAACAACAAGCTCCTACTACCCGATTCTAACACAGAACAACGAGATGACTCAAGACTGCAGATCTTCAGAGAGCAGGATGTTTACAGGGTATTTGTTAATGTAAAATATATAGATTGAAAAAAAAGTTTAGTTGATTAATTGTATGATTGGCCTTGGTGTAAATGATCATCTTGCCTGTGATGGTGTATGACTGACCTTGTGAATCTTTCCATACTCGGTGCCAACAAGAAAATTATCCTTTTGCTTGTGGAAGTCCAGATTTGTTCCAACTAGTCCCATAAAAAAAATGTCTTCAGTGAGTATGACAACAATTAATGCATGCAATTTTTTACCATTTTTTATCATTAGCACCTTTGAGGAGCTTCTTATGAGACCTCAGACTCAAACATTTAACAAGTCATCTGAATTATCATCAAACCTCAATATCACCCATGAATGAAACACTGTCATACAAAGCTAAATGCAAATACCAGCTGTGGCAAGATCATATTTACATCTGTGTTACGTGCAGGAAGGATGGGTAAAGTTTTTGTGACTGTGATTACATTTCCTGTTCTAAATTGTGAATATACAGTAGTCACATCTGAAGGGCCCCTGTCCTTATACTGAGAGAAACCCCCACTCACATCACTGCATGTTTTTATAAACATAATTTTGTTCATATTGGTTGTGCAATGAAAGCTGCTAATAATGGAGGAATACCTGTGGAAAAGACATCCTTAAGGTTATCAGGAATTGTGTCTGGGACTGGGAGCTTGATCATGTCTGTGAAGACTAGTTCATGCTAAAATCCAAATGACTGGTATCAGACAACCTCGTACAAAAATGACTTGCTTTAGAATCAACTTTTAGATATTTCTTTCTGTACCTTTACCAGAGTCCAAGACACCACTCGTCCATCAGCAGACACAGAGATGAAGTTGTGATTACTGTCCAAATCATCTTTCTGCCACTTCACCTGTAAGGAAGACAATGTTGTGTACTGCACACTTTGGTAAATACACTATATTGCCAAAAGTATCGGGACACCTCCTTCTAATGAACAGGTTTGACTACTTTAGTAATTTCCATGAGTACAAATCTTAATGTTTAAGCATATAATGATAGTCTAGGGAATTGTGTGCTTCTAATTTCATAGCAACAGTTTGGAAAGGATCTTTTCTATTCAATGCCTCTGTGTATAAGGCAAGATAGACACAGTAGACAGTACTGCATATTACAGAACTAGCAAGAGAAAAATGGCACTATTCTGAACATTGTATTAAACATACAGCTCCACTGTCATATCATACTTTAGATAGTGAAGGTTTATCAGTATTGTTTTAATTGACTCCATGGTCACATCCTCAACCATACCTGTGTCACAGCACCTTTATGTCTGCCAGGGTTGGCTCTGCTGTTCCAAAAGGGCTCATCACTCTTTTTCCTTAGGTTATATACTGCAACACAGCCGTCATACAAACCTACAGCCACCAGGTGGGACAGATGCTCATGGATATCAACACACATTACGCCTGAGACCGTGTTAAAGATGAATTCTGGGTAATTGGGGTTCCTCAGGGTGTATAAGACAAGCATGCCACCCCCCTGCTGAGTAAATTCATCTGAACAAGAAAGATATAACACATTTCAGAGCCATTTAACTTACAAATGATTGCTTGTATATGGTAAATAGTAAACTTACGTGACCCAAGACCAACAGCAAACAAATCATTGTGTTTTTGATCCCTAGAAATAAAAAAATACAAATGCCACTCAAAGAAGTGATTTTTATTTAACTTATGACATTTTTTTTTTTTAATACAGTGTGAAACTCACCAGCAGAGGGCAGTCACAGACAGACTTTTGGCTTTATCGTACTCGAATTTCCACAACGGGAGCAGAGTGCCCTTCTCTCCTCTGAATTCATCAGATGCATCCTCAAAATGCTTAAAATCTTGGATTGGATATAAAGATATTTACATAAGAAAAATACATGCTCTTTTTTTATATCTGTCCATCTGTCCGTAATCCAAAATGATGGGTGTAGCAGTGAAAATAAACAATTTCTTATAATTACCATATAAAATGTCTGCATATGCCCTGTGAAACACCTTTCCCTCCACGTACCTGGCCAGCCCAGCCAGATGGGCTATATCATGAGTCTATAAGCACAAGAGGGGGTTTGTTATAAAAGATAAAGTCATTTTCTTGATGAAAGTGTATGCACTTTGTTACAACACAACCTTAATTTGTGAATCTTCAAATTCTTCCTCCTTTATGGACTGATGACTTGATTTGTCTCGCCTCTTAATTTCCTCTTGGTAAAAATCATAGATTTCCCACTGCAGAAAGAGCAGGACATGCTAACATTGTATGTGTCCATATTCACCGTAATACATAGGCTAGTTCTGTTTTGCTGCAGGTCTAACACAAAATTTGGATCAAAATCATTCACCAGCAAATTTTCTCACCTGGCTGGCTGTTGCGCTGAAGTTGGCGACCTTAGTGGATGTTGGTGGACTGGTTTGAGTTGCTTTGTCCTGCAAAACATTGTTTTAAAAAAAAAAAGCAAACAGTGTTGTAATGTAATAGTAATAGTAATAATTAATAGTAATGTAACCCATAGGACCAAGACTCTTCCGCTGCTAAAGAGTATCTGAAATCCCAACTTCTAGATATAGGCTAACTATCAGCTATCGTGTTTTTAAATAATGGGGGTATATCAAGGATGTGTATTGTCGCCGCTTTCATTTTCTCTTGATACAAATGAGATGAGAATACAGAGTACATAAATTATATAAATGTGCAGAGGATATGGCATTGGTTACACTTTTATGGAAAGATTGTCAATCATGAGTATGAAGATGAGAATGGAAGAGTTGAGATGAGTGTATGAGCAATGTTCCCTCTAAGGATTTTTCTTGCTGAGCAAAACTTTTCTTTATTGGGCGGACATTTCGGTCACCTGAGCAAAAACATTCTTTATGCCAGACCTGTACAGCGCACACTTTTAACTTTAATGTGCTATTTATATTTGATTTGACCTTTGATGTAACTAAATGATGTACATTTTAGGTTATCTGAGAAAACATTTTTACAGTACAATACACTGCCGTTCAAAAGTTTTGGATCAGTCAATTTTTTTAAAGACGTTTCTTAGGCTCATGAAGAATGTATCTATTTGATTAAAAAAATACTGAATATTATTTCACAAAGTAATATTGTGAAATATTACTGCAATTTAAAATAAAAGTTTTATATTTGAAAATAGGCCTACTTTAAAATATAATTTATTCTTGTGAAGCAAAGCTGAATTTTCAGTGTCACATGATCCTTCAGAAATCATTCTAATATGCTAATTTATAAAGTTGTGCTGCTTAATATTTTTTGGGACCTGTGATATTTTTCAGGATTCTTTGAGAAATAAAAAGTTAAAAAGAACAGTGTTTATTCAAAATATAAATTTTGTGTTACAATATACACTACTATTCAAAAGTTTGGGGTCAGTAATTATTATTATTTTTTTAATTAATACTTTTATTCAGCAAGGATGTGTTCAATTGATAAAAAGTGATAGTAAAGACTTACATTGTTAGAAAATATTTATATTTTTAATTAATGCTGTTCTTTTTAACTTTTTATTAGCCTAATCAAAGAAAAAAGATTCCAAAAAGATATTAAGCAGTACAACAGTTTCAACACTGATAATAAATCAGTGTATTAGAATGATTTCTGAAGGATCATGTGACACTGAAGACTGGAGTAATGATGCTGAAAATTCAGCTTTACTTTAGACGAATACACTATATTTTAAAATATATTAAAATAGAAAACCAATATTAGAAATTGCAATAGCCTAAGAGTTCACAATATTACTGTTTTTTTGTTGTTGTTGTTTTCTCTGTATTTGATCAAATAAGTACAGCCTTGATGAGCATAAGTGACTCCATTAAAAAACAAGGTCAATTATTTATTAGGTTTATAATATAGGCCTAACATAATATAATATAATATAATATCAAAACAACTGAAGCATTTAAACTGAGACCTGGAAGTTATTTATTTTTTTAAACGTGAACGTGAATTCTTATATTCCTATCTAAACATCCTTATGAAGTACAGCTTGCACCTGTGTGTGACTGTAAATGTCTCAGAGTTTTGTTAACGTTACCATTCTGTACCCATCATCCGCTATTTCCAGCACTTAATCAAGCCACTCTTCTTTAATACATGAGGACGTGTTATTTCACATGTCATTGCGTTGGCTCTCGATTTGAGTTATTTCGTCCGCAACCATTGAAATATTCGGTTTCTACAGCGACTCATTTGGCGCACATCGTTCTCTTTCTATGAAACCTGTAAACCGCATTCACCGGTTCTAACTCTATAGCGGCAGCAGCTCTATAGCGGTTTACCCGAGCATTGCAATTCTTTAGTTTTTACTAGAATACTATCAAATGGCTTTCCCAACTCGTTTTTGCGTGTGCGCGGCACATTATTTCTCTGCGCTGCCGCGGTGGAAGAAGTGCGCGGCCGCGCGCGCGCGCAGTTTAGAGGGAACATTGTGTATGAGTATGGAAGTAGATTTTGAAATATTGTTTAAAAGTTTTAAGGTATAATGCAAAGAGAGTCTCAGAATAATAATAAACAATAAATAAGTTAGTCTCAGAATGTTGAACACAGTTCAAGCCAAAAAAGTTATGTTGGCTTGAGAGAGCCACGACTCTCAAACACCAACTGTCAAAAATTACAATCAAAACAGACACATATCTATCGATTCTCAAGCCAACAAAAGGTCTGTTTATAAACTTTACTTTTCTAGTTTGCTTTCTCTATAATCGTTATCATACCTCTTCAGATTTCACCGTTTCAACTTTGCTTTCATCTTTTGCAGACATTTTTGCTTTCAACCGCTCTCGTCTCGGAAACTGCGTTGTCAGGGCAGCGGCATCTGGCTGACGTGACATTAATGCGCATGCGCATAATGAGATGTTCCTCACCTGTGACTTAAGAACAGTAGAGCAATCCTTTTGTGTTGTGACAATTAACCTCTACTTTTTTGTTTAACTTGAATACTGAAGTGGTGTGATACTTGTGCTGTTTGTATCTATCTTGATGTACAGAAGTAAAGGCGGGGCTTGGTTGTGAATCAACTGTCTTTAGACCTAGCCAGTGTTGGGAAGTCCGACCCTGCGTCCCAATGTTCATACTATCCATCCTAAATAGTATGTGAGACTACAATAAGTGTGTCCCAAAGCATAGTATGTTGAAAAGAGTATGCCAAAAGTCCCCGGATGGTCTACTATTTCAGGTCGATTTTTGAAGTGTGGATCTGAGCACACTCTAATGGCTAAAATTGCTAACAATCCCTTGCGCTTTCGGTCCAGAACTACAAACACGAATAAAAAGCGTTAGAAAAACTACAAACGTGGCGGATGCGCGCGATCGACCTTTATGTAGAGAGGTTTACAAAAAGGGGTCTGAGTTACTAATAATCAACATTTAAACTGGTAAAAACTATGTATTTATTGTTATCCGTGTTATATTTAATCTGCAACAGCAATGTGAACTTTTATAAACATCCACTTGGTCCTTAACTTTTAAATGCATCATTATGCAGAAAATCTGAGCAGTTCTCCGCATGAAAGACCCACGACTGGCAGATAGCTACTACTTTTCTCTCCAATACGGTAGGAAGTTAAATGAAATGAAATGTGGAGGTTGTTAACTGTGACAAGATGACTGACAGGCCAGTTTACAGTGACAGGGTGCGTGTAACAGATGCAGTTGTGTGACGTGATAGTATGTCCCAAAGCTTGCCTACTCTTCTACTACACTGTACTTTGTCTATTAGAGATCAAAAATGCACAAACATATTTATAAGAAATATTTTCATTAATAGACTTTCTCCAAATCAACTCAGACGTCACCATATTTTTAAAGATTTTAACTCAAAGGAGTTAAAAGAAGTCTTCCCAAAAGTAAAAGAACTTCATTTTAAAATAATAAATGATATATACCCATCGAAAGAATTCCTTAGATCAAAATTTGATATTGAGGAAAACTCTTGTCAATTCTGTGAAAGTGACATTGAAACCACTGAGCATATTTTCTTCAGCTGTATTCATTCAAAGCTGTTCTGGTCTCATTTGAATAACAGAATGTCTTTTATCAATATCCATATTAATCCTCTTAACTATAAACAAATTAAGTTTGGAGTATTTAAAAAAGATTGTATGCAGTACTACTTAATTAACAACCTTATTTGTTGTGGTAAATTTTTTATTCACAAGTGTAGATTTTTGAAATGCACCCCTTCTTTCCCTCATTTCATAAATGACCTTCGAATTATTGCTTCTTCCTTACATACACTGTCAAGCAATAAAGCTATTACATTAGCTAATTTTTTCAACCAATTTAATGATTCATAATATCTCCTAACCCCATCTGCATTTATTTAGATTGATTTTATTTATTTATTTATTTTATTTTTTTTATTTTTTTTTTTCATCTGGATTTCTAACTTGTATTTATTTATTGATGTTAATGATGTACAATATATATAACTTATAATTATGTCTGCCTTGTATCTGCAATTGTTGTTTTGTTTGTTTTTTCTTTGTTCATTTAAAGCCTGTTTTGTATGTACATTTTCTGATTTTCATTAATAAAAAAAAAAAAAAACTCTTCTACTACACTGTATTCATTCAAAGCTGTTCTGGTCTCATTTGAATAACAGAATGTCCTTTATCAATATCCATAAAAAAACATTATATTATACAAAACATAAACAACAGCAACAACAAAAATACTCTTCTACTACACACTCAAAAGTGTGTGCTTTTTCTTTACCATAAGAGTACATACTTTAAGGGCGTAGTATAAGTAGGCACATTGGGACGCAGCACGATTCATTTATGCGAATCGGTTCTTTTGAATAGTTCGTATGAATGAACATTATTAACTTGTAGCCTACGGATGATGAGGTTCAGAGTCAGGAGTTATTCGAGAGATTGCCCCTCTGTGTGGGAGAAGTGCAGCTGAGACATATTGAAATTCAATTCATTTCACGTTTTATAGCGCTTTTCACGATACTTTCAAACATTGACTTTAAAAAAAGGTTTCAAAGTAGCGGGGGATGAATGAATAGGCTACAATGGCCAATCAGAGGCGTCCAGATTAATCATCTCTGAAATTCCAGAGTTTTTTTTTTTTCAGTGCGCATGCAAATTCTCATCATAAACAACAAAGTGCGGAAATGTGTACGATGTAGGATTAACAAAATTTTATGACGCGCATATATTGTACTTGCCTAAAAATGACCGGTTTATGATGAGCATAGTTATAGATTACTATATAGCCTTATACCCTAGAGTTGGTTCACCCTCTGCCGATTGTAAGTATCATCAAAAATATTCTTCTTGATGGTTATATACGATGCTTTGTGTCCATTTAACTTAAATAAATAAATATGCATACAAGCAAGTCCTCCCATAATTCATTGTTTAAAAAAAAATCTGCTTTGGAAAAAGAAGGGAAAAAAAAAGATTCCATGACGTCACAGTGCGAGGAGTTGTGCCATGTAAATGAACGCTCGAAGACTGATGTCCATTCGGTTCAGTGACATTCAGAGCAGAGGATTATCAAAACACTCGAAGTTTGTCCACAGAGCGACTTTTACAACGCTTCAGTGTGAGCACAAGCTTTTCAAGCGATATGGAGAATAGACCAACAGGCAGTCTTTACATTTCAACATAATTTTGTGAAATGTTTAGGCTATAATACAGCAGTTGGAAAATATAATGTGAACAGACATTGTTATAGGGGCCTTGGTTGAAATCGTGTTCTGGGGGGCCCTCCTTTCTACCTGCTAGCATGGTTGCTAGTTTTGGTGTTAAAAAATAAAATAAAATAAATTATATATATATTTATGACTTGTGAAATCTGTTGGTAATTTCTAACTCTTGTATTTCTCTGTTTTATTTTTATCTTTAGAAAAAAAGGCAGAAGAAGAAAGGCATCAGTGGGTTTATTTAAGAGAATGTGGCAGACTGTAAAAAGTGCAACACAAGACAATGAAGTGGGCCCTCTTCCACCACAGCCTAACACAAATTTAGTGGGCCCTCAGCCAGATCCATTTGTTCTCGAGCCAGTGGCTCTACAGGTTCCAGCTGATCCTCAACCAGATCAATCCAAACTTAAATCAATAACTCTGCAGGATTTAGATGATCCTCAACCAGGTCCATCTGTCCTTGAGACAGCAGTTCTGCAGGATCCAGATGACCCTCAGCTGGATCCGTCTGTCCTCAAGCCCACAGCTCTGCAGAATCCAGTTGTTCCTCGTACATTGCCACCTTGGCCTGTCCAAAGTGCTTTCAGGCGAAGAAGACGCATTGGAGATCCAGTTCCATACATCCCTCCAGCTACTCGTAAATCTTTTTCTGCTTGCCAGCCATTTCTTGTTCTTGCACATATTAGTTTTCGCACCTGTGTCTAGTAAAATCTGTTTGTTTATACATTTGTTGTATGTCAGATACCTCATACCTCATTCCAGATCTAACTGATAAATATAGTACTTGAGCCAAGTAGCATTTTTTCCCTAAATTACCTATGTAAAGAAATACAATTATAATGAACTTGATTATCATGCCCTTTACTTTTATATAACATAATCCATATTTTGTCTCCAGGTAGCTGATTTGTACTAGATGTGTTTATTCTGTCTGCCAATTCACACCCACTACTGCTACTGAAGTCCATGTAAATTAACATACTCTTGTTGTATTTTTGCAGTTCCATTTTGTGAATTTTATGAATGGGGAAGGTTAATTGGAAAAGGAGGCAATGGCTCTGTGTATGAGGGGATCCGGAAATCTGATGGCCAGAAGGTACAATTACTTTTGCTGTATTCACCAAATATATCAATTATTGGTGATCAATTATTTAATTATTTAAAACATCAAAACATGTTTTAAATAATTAAAAAAAAATGTGTTAATGAGAATATTCAGTCTTCAATATTAATTAATTAATATGATGGATTTACCCATGCTTTTTACCCATTTTTGCTTATCATTTATTTATTACTTTGCAGGTCGCCATCAAATTTATTCCAAAGAGGACAAGCGACAATAATATAAAAATTGTAAGCTGGCAAAACTTTATAAATGTATCTAAATTAATCAAAGTCGTCTAAATACAATTTTGTGAGAAAATCAAAATCTGCTTTTCCACTGCTGAGCCAAACTTACGTGGAAACATTACTGGAACCATTCCTTATTGTTCTTAGAATTGTTCAGCCCGATGGTGGAAGAGCGGCTAAACATACCCATAGTGAACTAACCTTTTATTGATTTTGTTTTTCTAGCTTGGATGTTTTGAGCCAGTGTTTGAAGAAGTGGCTATAAATCTGGTGATGAAACAGCCTCCGCTAAGTCCGTACATAGTGTATATGCTGGAATGGTTTGAAGAGGAAGATGATTACATCCTCATTCTGGAGTATCCACATCCCTGCAAGAGTTTGCGCAGATTCCTCAATGACAACAGGCCACGACTATATGAATCACTTGCCCGTGGTCTGATGATCCAAGCGGTCCTCGGAGCAAAGCACTGTCTTGACCGGGAGGTCTTCCATTGCAGCATCAAAGAAGACAACATGCTAGTCAATACATTGACAATGGAACTCAAATTAATAGACTTTGGCGGCAGTTGCCTCGTCAATCCTTCTGGCTTTGAAAATGGACATTTAGGTGAGTTGGCTTTTTGTCTTAGTGCTTACAATAAGTAAGATTTGTCAGATTTCAGTCTCCTGTGTACTGATTTAATGATCGTATGATGTATTTATAAGAATAGATATGTAAAAACAGAAAAATTAAATGCTAGTTCAATGTAAAAATCTCTTGCTTCAATGAACAGGAGGTTGCCGCCCACCTGAGTACCCAAGTGAATATCATGCAGGCCCAACAACAGTCTGGAGTTTGGGCGCTGTGCTTTACTCAATGGTGACTGGAAATAGGCCTTTTAAGACTGCATTTGACAGAATGATAGCCAACGTGACAATTGACCACACATTATCCAGAGGTAACAGAACCAATAACTACTAATAACACATAAACAAATTCTCATACATCACAATGTGAGCGTGACATACATGACTAACCTGCTGTCTTGTGAAAACTTTAACAGAATGCCAGGATTTGATAAACCGGTGCCTGGCTCGTGATCCTGCAGAGAGAGCAACTTTAGAGGAGATCTTACAGCATGAATGGTTTCAGCAGGGTCAAATTTCAGGAGTAGCTCAGGAGTCAGGTAGTGTAACATAGGGAAGAAGAGAAATCCGAAATTATTTTTGTGAAAAGCAAGCAGTGCTTCAATTTTTCTTTACATTTATTAACTCAGCAGATGCTCCAAATCAGCCCCAGTGAGGAAAAACAGCACAAACCATTCAAGTTTAGTTAAACAATAAGCAGCAAACTTGGTGCACAAAAAGGAGGAGCAAATTATTACAGCAAATAGAAAAACTCTGAAGAGCTAATCTTGTGCACAACAAAAAAGAAAAGTCTTTGGGGAAGTCTGAAATCATAAATCTAGTTAAATTATTGGGTGGGATTTTTTTAATAAATCATTTGAAATTTTACGAATGGAGTGACTTGTCAGATGTTGTAAACCTGGTTTATTTCAAATTGATAAAATTAAAAAAATGTTAAATGTCAGATGGTTGACTTCAAACAGTGAATAAAGTGAATAATTTGTAATAAAATAATAAGTTATAAAGTTAGGTCTAACAATAATATTCAGATACAGAAATGTAATTAAGTGTAAAATAACACTGCAAAGTGTTTACTGTATAAATTAATTATAGATTAATCTTTGCTAAAGCTGTTTTGTTGTTGTCAGATATTTATAGGCTGCTGTCACTAAGATTGAATGCACAGATCAATACACATTTGATTTAATTACCTTCTCTTCAAGACAACCAATTGTATTTATGAGAACACTTGACTAGAATTTTCAGGTAATTTAGTATGTCTAATGTGAAATTCAGTGCTTTCATGCTTTCTGAAACGTGATTGTGTTCTCATCAATAAACAGCTTACAAAAAATATACTGATTTAAATTCCTGATGTTCTTGTGTAGCAGGCTATGTTGTTCATTATTATGTCTAATTACATAAATTTGGCAGAATTCTAGTTTTTAGTTAGGCCTATATTTGGAGTAAATATATCTGTTCACATTTGACTGTCCCCCTAAACAAGATGTTTAATTCAAAAACTCTGTCCTAGAAAGCGAGATATGATTAAATTACATTACATTGCATAATTATATTTATACAGTAAGCTATATTGTAGTAAGCTACTTCTACCTAAGTAAACCTTGTAGTGTACAACTACTCAAAATACTACATTGTATTGTTAACTACTTTAAACTGTGAGCAGCTCAAGGCTTGACAAATTACAATTTGAAAGGAGACAAAGAATGAGATCCACCTTATTTCACCAGGTTCCTTATTTCCTGTGGAATAATGTACATTTGATCACAAAATAAACCCTTTCTATTAACCTAGATACCAATGTTGTTTTTCACACCTTAAGCACAGTAGATTTTTAACTACATCGGTTTTATAAATTCATGGATGACATTGTGCTGGATACAGGTAAAAAAATCTTTATTGAGTCACAGGTCATGTCCAAAGTGACTAAATGCAATACAGATAGAATTCCTCATGCGACCCTTGCCATCACTGCAGTGCACTTGAAATCCGGTCAAAAACAAAGGAACAGAGAGAGTCCAGAGGCAGAGGATGGGTTAATGCCAAACCATCATCCACATCGAGCAGGAAAAATAAAACACTCTTAAAGTACTATCACCTACTTGAGAGACACAGTTAATAAGACCACAGAACAGAGGTAAACGTATCAAAGAACAGAGAAGCTGCAAATATGTACAAAGTGTCAGATACAGAAACATCTCAAGGCTCTAAATACATCCAGACTGCTTTTGGTCATGAGATATAAGGTTATGGCATATTCACTCCACAGCAACACTCCTCCTTGCATAAGTTGTGTAATTGAAACCACATCATAATTAGAAACTGAATGTGTTTTACCAGATTGTGCTGGTTAGAATTGTTTTTGTATCTCTGAATGAACATTTGTTGCTTGTGTAAATGAAGTCTACTGGAAACCTTTTCTTTTAAGTGATACTTTCTCTGAAAGCTCCGACCAAGCTGCTGTTCCATCCAGATATATTGTACAGTTTTATTTTCCATAAGCACCAAAAACCGATATGAACAAAGGTGTTACAGGTAGGAATAAAGTGAGGTTTTGGCATACATTATGTCTGCGACTACTATAGGCTTTTATAACAAAAGAGAAATTTTATTGTTAGCACTGCCTAGACGACATTGAGCCACTGAAAGCCACTGAAAACCATAAACAATGTCTGACAACTAGCTTAGCAACTATAACACAATGAATTGTTTTAATTGCTGATATAAGTTGCATTTTTGTGCTGTACAGAAATAAACATGAAATAGTGGCTGTTCAAATCACCCTTCTGCCAGACAACACATTTCATACATGGAGGTTTGATTTGACATTGGTAAGTCAAGGTAAGTCTTTGAGGTGTTCACAACTGAGAAGTTCGTGAAACCTCTTTTCGGCCAAATAATGAAGTGAAGCTGCAAGCTGCTCATATAAATGCCACAAATACAGGCAGAGAAATTTTAATACTCCAAACATTTGTTAAAATGGCCACTTAAAATGTGCCCAAGGCATTCTGCTGGCATCAGGAAGTGTGCAAACCACTGATAGACAGATAGATGTCATTCTACAGAACTTACAGGAAAAAACAAAACAAAAAGACAGGAACACTCTCTTTGTCCTAATAGGTCTGATGAGTTCAAACAAAGCTGCCTAAATTTACAGACTGGTTAAAAGTTTTGCTGGATGCTTAAACTTATGAACGAGAGCTGGCAGCAAGGCAGAGAGAAAGTGACTGCTTTAGTTCGCGTGAGCAGAGAGAGGGGTGCTGTGTTAGGAGAGGGCACTTTCGCCAGTCCTCTTGCTGAGCCTTGATATCAGTGTGAACGGTCTAGCGTGACCTTTCAAATGAAAAGCAAAAAAAAGTCTCTTCCCCCCCCCACACAAAATGAATAGTACAAAATTAACAAAATAATAAAGTAAAATAAGCTTGAGGCTTAGCAGTCGCTCTTCCAAAGTTTGATGGTTTTGTCGTTTTCTAGTGCTGCTGATGCAATGATGTTTTCTGTGGGGTGACATGCGGTTGAGATCACCACATCTACAACAAAAAAAACGGGACAAAATTATTTTCACACAACATTACAAGTGCACACATACACATATACATACGTACGTAAGTGTGTGTATAAGTTAAACTGCAACAATCAACTATGGAGAAAAATAGAATAGATGACAAAAGTATGACCAAAATAAATCTGTCAAATTTCGTACTGCTTAGCTGGAACGATTCACAGGAAGTGTTCAAACAGTAGGGCTTAAAATAGTCCATGTGACATCAGTGGTTCAACCACAATTTTATGAAGCTGCGAGAATACCTTTTTATGCACAAAGAATAATGGCAACGGACTGTCCCAGCAGAGAAGAAATCGTTGAATAAAGTCTTTTTTTTTTTCTTTGAGCACCAAAAATATTCTCGTAGCTTCATAAAATTACGGTTGAACCACTAATGTCACACAGGCTATAGGTAGTTTAACAATGTCCTTACTAGGTTTCAGTGCTTTGACCGTGGTAGTACCCTTGCTGTCTATGCAGGGACAGAGAGCTCTTGGATTTCATTAAACTGATCTTAATTTGTGTTCCGAAGATGAACAAAGGTCTTCAGGGTTTGGAGTTAAAATTCCAACTTTTTGTTTCTACCTGTGTGCCCCTGTAGTTTCTGTACGATCTCCTTGGTCTGAAGGTTCCAAATATAGACCATGTTGTCCTCTGAGCCGGAGACAATCCACTGAAGAGAAAGCAAAATCTTTAAAACCTTTTCCACCAAAATGTGGAAATTTCAGTGAACACTTTTGTGAAAACCCACCCCCACAACAACAGTAAATGAGTATGCTCAATGTCTGTGTTTAATGTGATGTGCTTAGCAGATAATTAGTATAGTCTAGTTCCAACATACCTTTCCACCAGTGACAGAGAAATTAGCGAATATGCAGTACTTCTCGTTTTTATGACCGGTATATGTTTTCAAACACTAAACAAGAAAAAAATTATATTGTTATACACAGATTAAACATTATTTTTATGAATTAAAACAATGCCCCAACTAAACAGAAAAAAAATCTTACCTTTCCTTTGCTGTAGTCCCAAAGCTTCAAAGTGCTAAAACACAAAGGGAATGCAAGTGTCTTTTCAAAGGCCATGGATAAATAGAAATTATTTCATTACTACTTTTTTTCAGAATGAGCAGCATAAAAGGCTTAGAATAATAAGAAGGCTCTGACTCACTTATCCAGAGTGGCAGCCAGGATGTATTTTCCATTGGGGGAGAACTTCACAAATGACACAGGTGGGTTGTCATCATCTAATAAAAATTTGCATATATATACACATTTTAATCCCTTTATTCTTATTAAAGATGTCATACGTTTTGTTGTTTTACTAGTTTTTTGTTAGATAAATATTATGCATGTTTAATAAGAACAAGTTTCATAAACACTTTAGAGGTACAAACTGCTCCTTTTGAAACTAGTCTGAACAAGTACTTTTGTGTAAAAGACTGGTCAACTTACCGATGAGTGTTTTAAGGCACTGCCCTGATGCTGTGTCCCATATACGGCTGTTTAAAAGTCACATATAAGCATGTATGGTTGTTAGTTATACATCCCTGACATATTTTTCCACTCTGCCAATAAAAGTCCACTCACCAAAGTCCATCATAACTGCTGGAAACAATCAAGGAGCCGTCTCTGTTGAAATGAACCTAAAACAAAGCAATAAATAAACAGTTACAATTCAAAACGGAAAAGATCATTTAAAACATATCACCCACTGTACACAATTGTGAATGTGATTATTTGATCATCATAGGTCAAGTATAAAAGCACTCACTGCAGAGACAGGGTCTGAGTGCGCTGGCAGCGTCTTGAGACATTTCCCCGTTTTAACATCCCAAATCCTCACACTCTCATCAAACTGCCACAGAGATAATAATTAGCATGTTTGTTTTCCTGAATTAACAAAACGGTGAAATGACAAATGATTGTGAATGGACTTACAGATCCAGATACAATGAGGTTGGACTGGGGGTTGAAGTTACAGCAAAATACATAGTTGCTGTGACCCTTCAGTGTCTTTAAACACTTCCCCTGGTGATATAAAGAAACAGAATAAGAAAAAGCCCTGAATATCATAAATTGTGCTGTAATATTTGATATAAATCTGATATTCAGAAGTTAAGCTTTGGCTTGTGCTGTTGACTTACAGAGCTCACATCCCAAATTTTCAGTGTCTTGTCATCGGAAGCTGAGACCAGGAGGTTGGAGTCAGAGGACCAGGCCACATCCGAGATGCCCTGCAGGTGAGGGAAAACGAGGCCACATTAGACACCTCGTAAAGTAAATGCAGTGTTACTCTGAAATGATGGGTCTTTTCAGGAACTCACCAGTTTGTGTCCAGATATTGTCTTTTCAAACTTGCCATCATATGCACCCCATATTTTGATCAGCTTATCAGCAGCTGGATGAAAGGGGAAAAAAAAACAAACAAAACCCCCCCAAATTTATAGCTTTTCTTTCACAGCACAGCTATTAATCTATAACAGAGTTTCCCAAAGGGGGGCTTTGTGAGTTTATTAAAAAATAATGAATCATAAAAATGTAAATAAAATAAAATAAACAGGGCTGCCATCAAAATAAAACTGAAATTGCCATATGGCAAGTGTGATTATCAAACTGCAAAAGGCTGTGATTTAGTCTGACGTGCTGTATGTTCGAGTTAAGTGCAGCACTGTGTTCATTTACAATGTGGTGTGGTAGTTTGGAGTAAATGCTGCTCCATACAAATGACGTCGTTGCATGTTGGTAACATGACTAATGTTCATTTTGCAACTCAGCATGCCACAGGACAACTTTTTCACATTTGCATAATTTTCAACATTTTTGTGGACATAGGTTTTAAGCATTTTACGATTTGTAAACCAAACAGACTTAATGGTCCATGCAATTATATTCTAAGATAAAAGCTTGGAGGTTTAAAGTTTGAAAGTTAAGAATTTAGGATATATTAGTATTGTATCTTTTAGTGGAAAATAAAATAATTATAATTATCAGATATAGCTTTATATTCAAGTGGAATTGTATTATTACAATAGAAATAATATAAAAACAACTTTATGATTCTTATCACTGAAAGAGGTTTCAGTTTCCAATCAGAGTGTGGTTTCTTGATCTTTTTGACCAAATTCTGCAGCCCTATATATGTAAAAAATACTATAGAAGTCAATGGCTACCAGCAACAAATTATCTTCGGCGTTCAACAAATGAATTTTTTTTCCCCAAATCATGTCAGGTTTGGAACAACATGAGAGTAAGTTAAATGATCTTTAAAGTGATAGTTCACCCAAATATGACATTTCTGTCATAATCTACCCATTCCAAACCCATAAGACTTTGGTTAATCTTCAAATGACAAATAAAGATATTCTTAATGAAATGAGAGATTTCTGTCCCTCCACTGAAAGTCTGAGTAATTAATCTATATCTTATGAACTGATATTATGAGGTTTTTATGCAATGAACAGATTTAATTTAGGCTTTTATTTACATCTAAAAACACATAGATAGAGCAAATGTGATGTGTGCTATGTACTTGTGTTGATCATTTTTCAGATGTAAATACAAACCTCAAATTAGTCAGTTGGGTTTGGAACAACATAAGGGTGAGTAAATTACAATTAAAATTTTTTCCCTTTAAAATCTCAAGAGGTATTTTACGTATTGGGAAGCCCTGTTCTATAACACACAACTACTTTATATTAGAGCTGTACTAGTACAAGTACTTACATGAGCTCGCGAGCCACTCCCCACTCGGACTGAACTTGACAGAAGAGACTGCTTTTGTATGGCCGGCCAATGTGAATTTCAAGGTATAGTTTGGCTTCACGGGTGCTGACTGAGATAAAGCATAACTCCCATCATTAATGACACAGTTAAGAGAGAAATTACATTGTCACAGATCATATTAGGTACAGTTCTGTAGTAAGGCTGCTATACCATTTATACCACAAGTATATCCGTTGCATAATAAAAGAAATCATCCAAAACCAAGCAAAAAAACAATTCCAAACTGTGCCGCAGACGGGCGTTCCCAGTGATGTTTTACCTTGCTCTGGCTGGCGGAGGCAGCTGATGCCGGCTGTGTTTTAGTAGCCTCTGTGTCTGGTTTCTTCTCCTCAGTTGCCATGGCGACCAAGTTGGAGAGAATGGGTTTACAGAAGCAAGTTCAACGTCAACTCGACTGTCCAAAAGAGAAGCACTGATGAGCATTTGTATGATATTAGTCTTCAGATGACATAGAAAGGCTACATGTAAAACTAACAACCAAGCACAATGCCAGTCAATTTGTTAGTTGTCTCAACATCTTTCCAATATAAATATCATGCTAATAGAGTTCTGCCCCAAGTATATATTTTTAATTTACATTCTCAAATGTACTCATTTCCTCACTCTCACACTTGCACACACACAATATTATTTATATAATAATAATATATATATATATATATATATATATATATATATATATATATAGAAAAATGTTATAGCATTTTGTTCACTTTGTACTGTCCCAATGAAACTATTTAATGTGGAACATATGTAAAGGTTACAAAACAAATAGTAACTGAATTTAGCTCACACAAATATTCCTTTTCAAAAGTTTTTATTCTTAAAATTATGCTATTTTGGCTGTTCTGTTGCCTTTGGTGAGTGTGTATGAGTCCCTGGTTTGTTAAGGGCTGTTAGTCTGCCCTCTGACAAAAAGCATCCAGGAGCTCTATGTATTTTGGTTTCCCATCATGCTCAGTACTTTTAAATTCTTCCTCACTATATTATGTTAATATCCCAGCTTTACCACTCAGGACTCATAGACGGCCATTAAGACTTCAAAGAAGTCATTGATGCTGGAGGAAGCAACAGACAATATAAAGCACCAAGAGTATGTAAAGAGATAAAGAAGGAAATAAGTGTAAATTAACATTATTAAAACAAATAATGATAATAATAATTAAATGAACAATTTGTATAATTTCACAGTCTTCCAGAATCTGGATAGGGTATGTAAACTGAAAACGCACACCTGTACATGAGAACACACATGCTTTGTATACGCCACCTAAAGCATATAATATGATACCAGTATACACATAAAAAACAAAATAGTTATGTAAAAAAAAAATAATCCTAAAGTCTGATAAAGCAGTGTATCATCTGCAAAACATTCATGACAAGACTAATGGCAATGGGAAACTGACTAGAGTCTAAAACCACCTGGATAAACACCAAAGCTGAAATCTAGATATCATTTACAGAGCTCGTGTCTGTGTCAGGAAGATATGTAAAATCACCATTACTGTTAGCAGCTAGGCTATCCGAGAGACGCAGGGCCTCCAAGAAACCATTAGATCACCTGCAACGCATTTATCCACGGAATATACACATCTTCGTGTCTAAAGTCATGGTTTATCGCGATCGTTTCAGTCATCCGTCCCATCCCTAATACATTAAATACAGTAAAGATTGATGGATGTTTTCTCTGCACACATGCCTCTCTCACTCTCTGCTCATACATTCAGACAACAAAAGCAGCGAGTAAACTCACTCACCGGCGGCTGCTGAGGGGGTAAAAAAAAAAGCTGTTGTTGGTTTCTGGGACGAGTCCACTACTGGGTTTGGATAAAGATTTGTTCATGAATCGCGCGACAGGCCGTTTTGATCATGCAATGAGTTACTGATCGTGCTGAATACGATGGTGGATGAGCGCCTCTCCACCGCAGGCTCAGGCGGTAATGTGGCAGTAACAACTACTGCGCATGCGCAGATCTCAACGGCGGACCATGAGGGACATTATTCAAAAGCTGAGATGATAGACCGTACCGCGCACCATGTGGCAGTATCAGTTTTTACAATGAGCTAGAGGCTTTTAGAAGCTTTTTAAAATTATTAAAAATTATTATTCTAAACATATAGCTATATCATCACACTATAAACAACAAAGAGGCATCAAAATATATAAATTCCCATTATAGTAAACATAGATTTGTATAAAGAAATTAATAAATAATTCTGATATAATTTGTTCCTATTAGCAGGAAGTTGACAACAGGCCTGACTGACTGAAGGCCACAATCTCTGACTCTGACTTTATTTTTTAAGATATATGGATTTCATTCAAACTGGGAGTCGAGAACTCCCAGGGGGCCACGAGAGGGTGCTAGGCTAGGAAAAGAAAAAAAAATGAATTGAATTTAATTAAAATAATAATAATAATAATAAAAAATACATGTAAATATAAGATTATTAAAATATAATAAAATAATAAAAAAGGTCGGACTAGTACTAAAGAGCAGATGGTTTGGCGTTGGACATAGCGCGCCAATGCGCATGCGCACAACACTCCATGTACCTCATCTCTGTGCTGCTGCCCAGCCTCCAAACAAGCGACGAGCCACTGGGATCACCACACACACGCTAGCCCTTTTCCTGAAGCCCCTGAGTGAGTAATGTGCTACATTTTTATTTAAACAATGCATTTTAGCATAGTAATATGGGTTTTATGTCAATATTTTAATAGAATTCGCGTTCAATTAGTGAATCTCACGAGAAGCCGTTAGCGAGAGGCTAGTTGTTTTCAACAAAGCGATAGTACAACAAAGCCTCGCTGAAATAACATGGCCAAATTAACTTGTTTGCCCGCTAAGCTGTTCTATGCCTCTTTATTTATTTGTAATCTCTATTTCTGTATATTTCGTTTGGGTGTGAGTGAATTATTGGGACTTGGGAAGGTGTGGAGACGGTCAGTGTGGATGCTAACTCGGTTAGCCAGCTGCAGCTGCGCGCCATCTTTACGTGAGTGACTGACTGTGTGCTAAAGCTAATCAGCTGCTCAGCTCAGCTCGCCCGCTCTATTTCCCTCCACCACATGCACAAATACAACAGGAGACATTTATTTCGTAAATATGCTATCTAATGGCTATATTTGTGGTCGGAGGCTGGATGAATATGAAGGCTGTGTTGGAAACAATTCAGTTTGATTAATTGCTTTTATAGTTGTAGCAGATGTGTGCAGCAGTTAGATGATAATTAATCTAGTGTTGGATATAGCCGTCTAAGTTTTAATACTTTATCTGTTGTGTTTTTTATTTTTTATTTGAAAATAATTATTTTGAAAATAGCTAATTTTATTTGGAAATAGTAAGGGGACCTGGTCCGGTGAGGCAGCTTGATTGTTTACGCGGTAATTCTGCGGCTGCTGCTGCTGTGTTTTCAAACTAAACACATGTGCTCTCATTAAGATTAGCTAATGAAAATGTGTAGGTTAAATATGTAGTTAACACTATTGTCATCACTTATTTATACCCAAGGTGTTCTAAACCCCTATGACTTTTTTTCTTCTCAGTAAAAAGTCTGAGTTACCATTTACTTCATTGAATAAGTTTTCTCCGTATTATAAGTGAATGGTGACTAAGACTGTCATTCTGCCTATCTCCCTTTGCGTTCTACAAATAAAAGTAAGTCATGCAGGCCTGGAACAACAAAAAGATTAAATCACAACAGAATTTTCTTAAATAAATGCTTTCAGGGAATGATATGAAAATAGGCTGTTATTTGACATGTCAACAACAGAAGCCACCATTGTAGTGTTTCCAGCTCAGTATGAATGCATGTTGTTATTACCTTTGAGCTAATACATTAATGGCACAATTTTTACACACAGCCTATATGGGATTGTTTACAAACCGAGACCCAGTTGTTTGTTTTGGGGAGAGTGATCTGATATGAAAATATCCTATGGGCTCATCATGCATATGTTACTTTAAAAAAAAATGTGTAAATTTTTTTTTTTTTTTTATTTGAATATTTTTATTATCAAAATGTCATAAGCTGGTCTTCAGGTGAAAGGACATACTTCACTGTGGTGATGTCATTGTTGTTTTTTTCCAGTCTATAATACAGAGTCTTGTACAATATGGAATCTGTGCAGGGCATAGCTGACTCTCTGTTCAGCTTAACTTGACTGGCTAGACTATGTATTTGCTCAAAGATTGGCTTCCAGAAACATGGAAGTGTTTATTTTGATGTTACAGCCAGTTATGTATTTACATGTTGTTGTTGTTATTAGTATTATCAGTTTATTAGATTGTAATTGTGTTGTTCGGGTGTTTTGATGTGTATTGATGTCATTGTACATTACGGGCTGCAAGGCAATTTTTGGAAATAGTTCTGGCAATAGAATTTAAATAGAAAATGAGATGTGCCAGACTTTTCCAATTCTTTATTCCGCTGAAACCCCATCCCTTTCTTATAATCCGCTGCAAGCTCTCATTCAGATCTGTCTGAATCTAATTAACAACCTGTGGATAGGCCTGAATTTTTTCCTTTTCTGATATGTTGCACTTGAATGAACCTCAATGCATAAGGTACACAAAGATGTCGCTGCTTTCACTTCATTGTGGCTTCTAAAGTGACTTTTAATGCAGTTGCAGTATTGTTTGTCTTTAGTTTGAACAGCATAATGCTTTTATGACTTATGTCCTGTTTCTTGTTTTTAGGTCAAAGGTCGGGTCCTGCAATGGGATGTGGTCCCTCTCAGATGACTGAAGAGCTTAGAGAGAATCCGAAAAGCATAAAGAGAAAGCACATTGAGAATCAAAAATAAGTCTGCCTGTGCAGAGTAATAAAGAGCCCTTTCCCATTAAGCTGTTTTCCCCCTTTTCGCCAATATGTCAACGGTCACTTCAGCAACCCCAGAAGCTCCTGCGATCACCAACCCTCCTCCCCCTGAGGTGACCAACCCTACCAAACCTGGCCGCAAGACTAACCAGCTGCAGTACATGCAAAATGTAGTTGTCAAGACACTGTGGAGGCACCAGTTTGCATGGCCTTTCTACCAGCCTGTTGATGCCATTAAACTTGGTCTTCCGGTGAGTGGATGTGAAAGAGAACTTTCAATGTAATAATAGCTATTGTAATTTTACAAATCCAGGTTCTGTTAATTGAGCTTTCCTTTGAGAATGAGAGCTTGACATTTAGTTGATCATGTTTGGTTTTATATTAGTATGTGATGTTGAAGTTTTGGTTTATTTTAAAGACTTTCTGGCCTTTTTTTTTTTTTTCTTTTTTGGTGTCCAGGACTATCACACGATCATAAAGAATCCAATGGACATGGGCACCATCAAGAAAAGACTGGAGAATGTGTACTACTGGAGTGCAAGCGAGTGTATGCAGGATTTCAACACAATGTTCACAAACTGTTATATTTACAACAAGGTATGGCTTGGCACAATCTGGTTTAAAACTCAACATAATTACACTGTACTTGTTTGGAGGAGAGGCTGCTTTGGCAAATGCAATTCATGTTTATTTCTTGTTGGTTTTCTCAGCCAACAGATGACATTGTGTTGATGGCACAAGCGTTAGAGAAGATCTTCCTACAGAAGGTGGCCCTGATGCCTCAGGAGGAGGTTGAACTTCTTCCTCCTGCCCCAAAGGGCAAAGGGCGCAAACCAGCAGGGCCTGGTAAAATATAATTAGTCTGCATGATGAATTGATCATAACATTCTACATTCATGCATTAGCAAAAATCAAATCATTATTTTTCTAATAATATAAATGCAGGTCAGCAGGATGGGTCAGTCTCTTCTGGCTCGCCCACTTCTGTTTTCCCTGGTGCCACCTCACCGAGTTCACAGACAGCAGTCGTATCTCCAGCTCCAGTGCCCACCATCACTCCTAGCGTACCAGCTGTACAGAACACAACCGCTGCCGCCGTTATACCCGGCATGCCTCCGTCGCAACCCACGATCAAAGTAAGTCATAGGACCTCTCAGAATATTACTTAATATAAATACACTGACATTGCCTCACCATCGGCTTTGTCTCCCCTTGTTTTTTTGTTTGTTTGTTTCCTAGAAGAAGGGGGTAAAGAGGAAAGCAGACACAACCACCCCTACTACCTCTGCCATCACCGCCAGCAGGAGCCAGTCACCCACCCCTCTTTCAGAAGGCAAACAGGCCAAGGTGGCATCCAGGCGGGAGAGCACCGGTCGCCCCATCAAACCCCCTAAAAAGGATTTTGAGGATGGAGAACTAGGCGTACACGGAAGCAAAAAGGGCAGGCTTTCAGAGCAGCTCAAGTACTGCGAGGTTATCCTTAAAGAAATGCTTTCAAAAAAGCATGCTGCATACGCTTGGCCTTTTTACAAGCCTGTTGATGCAGAGGCTCTCGAGCTACATGACTACCATGACATAATCAAACACCCCATGGATTTGAGCACAGTGAAGGTATATTGAGTTTGCATACAAAGTTGTAATGCCCTGATTTGTTACAAGGAATTGTGGTTCAGCTTATAGAATCAATTTTTTTTATTTGCTTGCAGAAAAAAATGGACAGTCGAGAGTACCAAGATGCACAGAGTTTTGCTACAGATGTCAGATTAATGTTCTCAAATTGTTACAAGTACAACCCACCTGATCATGAGGTGGTTGCTATGGCCAGAAAGCTGCAGGTGTGTCCCCCCCCCCCATCTCATTTGGAAATGTCTTTTAATTTCTTTATTTAAAAGATTGAATTGTTTAATGATATTGTTTTTTTTTGTGTGTATGTCTCAGGATGTGTTTGAAATGCGTTTTGCAAAAATGCCCGATGAGCCAGTGGAGGTGGCCGGGGCAGGCGGTGTAGGCGGGGCCGGTGTGGTCAGTAAGAGTACTGTCAGCAGTGAGAGCAGTGGCGACTCCTCCACCTCTGACAGCTCCGACTCCGAGGAGGAGAGGGCCACCCGGCTCGCCGAGCTGCAGGAACAGGTGGGTGCGGAACAGGTGGGTTTCAAAACAAGGACCAAGTACCCTTAACCTCTCCAGGCTCAGAGATGTTCTCTCAGGCCTCCCGATATGTGTCAACCCTTCTGATTATCCTTTTCGCACCATACCCACATATGACTGCTTCAATCAATGTTCATTCTCTGAAGGACCTGGAGGGGCTTCCACTTAAAATAACCCCTCCTCTTCTTTCACAGCAAGCACCTTTCTGTGTACTTGTATGTAGAGCTGCATTTTAGCCCTCTACCGCAACCAGCTGCATATACTGCTTTGCATTAAATCCCAGAATGCCTAAACGTAGATCTAGTAGCATTTTTTGTGGCTTTGTTTCTGTCTTATTGGAGCTCTATATCATACTTTCTTCCCTTGCCATTTTCTTTACCAGTGTATCTCTTTGGAGCACCCCATTGGTAGCAGACAGGGGATAAAAAACGGGTGCACCAAGAATAATCAGGTGATTTTACTTTTCATTTCCCTGTCCCTGCCTATGAACATTGTGTAATAGCTGTACAGTTGCTTTCATTATTTGTATTAGATGATCAAATGTATGATATGGATGGTGAGATCAGCGGTAGAGGGTTAAAAGCAGCAGAAAAATATTGACTTTGTTGGGTGGTGTTGGGAATCCAGCCGTGTATGTTTAGGATGGAAGTGCTGAAAGTTTTGGGAATGATTAGTGTGTGTGTGTGTGTGTGTGTGTGTGTGTGTGTTTGTGGAGCGTGTATGTGAACTTCCTTTGTACATGTTGGCTTGCTTTGCATTTAGACAAACTCTTGCTAGTTCCAGAAAATAGTGCGAAGCTCTAACTGCCCTTTATCTACATTTAGTCTATTAATATGTATTTATAAGGACTGTTTTCACAGCATGAGACCCTAGTCTGGTGGTATTCAATGCTTACCATGGCTATGTGGTTAATAGAGGTGTAACGGTCTGGTATTGTCACTGTTTTGGTTTGTTCTGTAAATATCAATTACGCTGATATGCATTAGAATAGAGATACTGATATTTAGTAAACAGCAGAGGCATGAATGCTAGGCACAAATAGTTTGTGTGGGGTTTTTTTTATTTTTATTTTTTAAATGTAACTATTTTACTTCAAGTTGTAAAGGGCAGAATTGCTTCTAAAACTTTTTCCTATTCTTGATATTCTTTTCATTCTGACATGCACTCTTATTCTTGGAATCACAGATAATAACAGACATGAATTGTTTTTGATTGTCCAGTGTTAAGAATTTGGGAAGATACTGTTTAATTAATAATAATACTATTGTATTATCTTAATTATTGTATTATTATTATTATTATTATTATTATTATTACTACTATATTTTAATAATGGCAGCTGTTTTGTTCTGTAATTGAATACTTTTGTTTCTTTGGCACTGGAAAACCAAAATGAATGAAGTCTTTAGTTCTCTTTGATAATCAAATGTAAATGTCATGTACAATTAGTGATAGCTTGGAATAGATCACTAACACCCCCTTCTTGGCTCTCCCCAGCTGAAAGCCGTCCATGAACAGTTAGCCGCTCTTTCTCAGGCCCCCGTAAGTAAACCAAAGAAAAAGAAAGAGAAGAAAGAAAAAGACAAGAAAAAGAAAGAGAACAAGCACAACAAATCCAAGCCAGAGGAGAAAGGCAAGCCAGGACAGCCACCGAAACCAGCCCAGCAGAAAAAGGGTCCTGCCAGAAAGGCTAACAGCACTGTTCCAGGCAACAGGTTTGTTTTTTTTGTTTTGTTTTTTTTAAAGATGTTCTGGATTAAATTTAAAACAATCAATTGAGGTCTAAAGAGTTTCTGCTGTATGGATGGCACCTTCACAGGCAACCAAAGAAGGGTGGCCGAGGGCCAGGCTACGAGTCTGACGAGGAGATGTCGCTCCCCATGACGTACGATGAAAAACGGCAACTGAGCCTCGACATCAACCGGCTGCCTGGAGAGAAGTTGGGCAGGGTGGTCCACATCATTCAGTCCAGAGAGCCTTCGCTGCGGGATTCCAACCCTGACGAAATCGAAATAGATTTTGAAACGCTCAAACCTTCCACTTTGCGTGAGCTGGAGCGATATGTCAAGTCCTGTTTACAGAAGAAACAGAGGAAACCTCCACGTAAGTGCACTCTCTTGGCTTACACACATAGCTAGATGCCAGACTGCACTGCTGTCACTATATTTAAAGCTGCAGTTTGTAACTTTTGCCGCTCTAGCGGTTAATAAACAGAACTGCATGCGTCTTGTGGAAGAATACTGTAGCCAGAGCTACTTCTCTCTGTTCGTCTATGACGAATCACACAGGTACTGGGCTACTCCGCAGCAGTACCTACCCGTACCAGTCTAAAGTAGTCTGAATGTAAACATTTATTATAGGTGTACTGTAGTAAATGAGGACGAGCCAAAAACACAGTTTGGAAAATGGATTCATGGTGTACTCGCTTATTATATAAATTTTGAAATAAAAAAAAGTTATGGACTGCAGCTTTAAGTAATTACCAAAATATGTTATCTTTCTGATTTAATGTTTTGGATTGTTTTCTTCCATTTAAAGCTGATGGGGTTTAGTAGCATCATTCAATTTTCTTCATTTCACAAATGTTTCCTGTTTTGGTTTGGTATATTAATGCAGACAATTCTGTAACCACTGTGTCTCTCTCTTTGGTCTCAGAGAAAGGAGGCTCAGGCCCCTCTCGGCTCAGTGGCAGCAGCAGTTCCTCAGACTCGGGCAGCAGCAGCTCCAGTGGTTCAACTTCAGATAGCAGTGACTCCGACTGAACACTTTTTATTTACTTTTTTATTTTTTTAAAAACATTGTATGCAGTCAAGGTTGTTTCCCCTGAGACTTTTTATAAGAAAGAGAAAGAAAAGAGACAATAAAAATGCATCATGTCAGAACTTTTTTTTTTTTTTTTGGAAATGTCATGAAGAAAATTACAACTAAAAAGCAAACTAATAAATTGCTTTTTATTTCCACTGACTCTGAAAGGGATGTCCAAACTTAACTGCAAGGAGAGGAAGACTTGAAGCATACTTCACGGTTCAAATTCTCTTCCACGGCGTCCTGGTAATGTTGTACGTTACCAATGCAAACATAAGCCATCCCATCTCAACAGAGAGAGCGGAAAACTGAAAGCTCACACTCTTCTCTCCAGATTTGACTTCTGTAACAGTCTGTTGTATTTATTGTTTTTTTTATTTTATTTTGTTTTTGCTGTGGCCTCATATTTTCCCCATTGGGCACTGTGCCATTGATTTATTTCTTCTTTGTATTATTGTTCTCTCATAAACTGAGAAGTGTGTCTATGAAAATCATGCCTTTCCCAATAATGTCACAACACTTAGGTAGTCTGGGGAACAAATGGCTTTAATTAGGCGTAACAAGCTCTCTAAATTTAATTTGGCCATTTATTATAGCTGTAGAACAATATTAAAACAGAATCCTATACTCTTCAGCTAATAAATGTATGGTTTAGGAAAATATTTTGATGGGAATCAAGTAGATTTGGTGGTTTTGTACAGATGCTTTACAATGACATGAACATGTAAATCAGTAAGCTGGATCACATGCAGACTTCCTGTTTTATTAAACGCCTTGGTCAGCAATAAATATACAGATTCCAAATAGTCACAACAATGACTGACATTTGTACATCAGATAACTTTAGATAAGGCTAGAAGTGTTGGTGATGGGGATACTGACACCTGGAAGCAGTAAATGTCGTTTGTATCTTGATCTATACTGCCATGTTATAATGATGCTAATTATGATGCATTTCTTAATGTTTATTTCAAATGTTTTGACAATGGTAGTTGAATCACAGAGTCTTCCTCTTCTCACGCTCTTGCAAAATTGATTCATGAATGTAAGTCTACAATAGATCTTATGAATAGTACGCAGTTCCAATCTGTTGGGTTTCAAACAAGTTGTTTTCCCTTACGAAGTTTCCCAGCCATTCCTTCTGTGGATTGCTTTATTATCCAATATCTCTTAGAATAACTATGCGTTTGATTATTTTCTTAAGTGTTTGTAAGATATTGTAATGTCCTCTCCCAAAAAAAAAAAATTGTAAGTATTGTAAAGGGAACTGATGTTTGTTTTGTTTTCTGATGCATTTGGTTTATGGACAGGTGTTTTGAAGACATTTGGGACATAATTGAAGGAACACTTAATTTTGTAATAATTTTGACAAAGCTAAAATTCATGAGGGACATGTATCTTTCAGACTAATTAAAACACTAATAGACATAGTCAAAACATAATTATTTTAAGGTTAATCATGTTATTAATGATTTTGTTGTCTGTCTATGGGTGCACATAACTACAAAGATTCCCTAAGTCATTTCTGAGTGTCTGATACAAACATTGGTCAAGTCCTATCTGTTTTCTAAGAATGATTTCTTTTAGAGACGGACTGAAAAGAAGAAAAAGTGTATGACTATATAGATAAAGTATATATATATATATATATATACACACACAACTTGATTTCATTTTAGGCCCTGATGTGAAAAGAAAGTTCCTTTTATATTTAAAACAAAAAGTTTACTTTTTATTTTGACATGCATGCTGATTTATTGTATTTTTCTTAAAAAAAAAAACAAAAAAACATTTTGAGCTGTTTATAGTTATACTGTACATGTCAGTCATGGAAACAACAAAATCAAAAATACAGTGTGAGTAGATTTAGGCTTGTTTATTGCGATACGGGCCGGAGGGTTGGGGCATTGGGTCGGAGGCAGTGGTAGAGGCTAACATTTGATGTAATTGCCTACCTGGAATATCTTGTACACCGGGTACATTTTTTTCATAAAATAAATTACAAATTGCCTTTTACTTGGTGTTTACCTTCAATTTTTGCTCATTTGTCGCCTTCTGCAGTTTACCATAAATTTTTTAAATTATCTATAGCTCATCATTTGATTAGTTTTAATTAGTAATATAGAACAGAACATAATAATGTTAATGCTCTACATGGATATTCTGATATTTGGTAAAACTAGTCAAATCTTTCTATGACAGACGTGATATGGGAGTACATGACCACCGCAAAACCACCACTGGCCACTAGATGGTAACAGTGTCCCATTTCTGATAGACTTTAGTATGTCTGATATGATTGCTAGTTTTAATGTTACTGAAATGGTTATAATAATCCTCAAAAAAATTACTACAGTGTTAGTGTCTTCTGTCCTTGGGTGTTATATAACCCCAGATTGATGTCACATACATTTCAGTTCCTGTAAGGAGATTTCACCAACTCTTAATAAATGCTGATACTGGCTGATAGGGTAAAATGGAAGTGATACTGGCCCAATCATTTATTCAGTTACATAGGTAACTGTACATCCTTAGGGTTTATAACCCCCCTTCTGAGGGGAGGAACATGTGACCTTGTTGCTGCAGTGTTTAGAACATGGTCCACACTAACACAATACTGCAGAGACCAAGATGGATCAATGCTTTGAGTCTTGTGACAGCTACTCACATCTGTCTCAAAAAGCCATCTTTCATCCTGAATGTGCTTTAACCAGTTTTCATATTTGTCCCTGGGCAAAATAGTGACACTACAGCATATTTTCCATCCAAACAAGCAGAACATACATGTCTCATCTATGCAAATTCTTTTACTGAGGTGAATTGAGTGTCTCCACAAAAATGGAGTGAGATTTTACTATGATACTATGTCTTAAGAATAAACAGTGGAAGTGTATTTGGATTGCACATGTGCTATATAAATTACATGGCACACATATTAAGCTGATCAAGACTACATGATTGAAGGCTCCCAGAAAATCTTATCAAACTTATCCATATAAAAAGCAGCCTGGATTACATAGCAATAACAAAAATAATATGTAAATCATTACAGTTGTTAAGATCATTTAATTGCAATTTAATATTTTAAACAGCTTCATCTAAAAGTAAGATGAGTCAATCAGCCAGTTATTTTTGCCCAGTAAAAAAACATTGTAAAACCTTTTACATTTTCTTCACATGTTCGTATTTACTGTGATGTCTCCAGAATTTCCTAAATAGTAATAATTAAAAAAAAGGTAGTTATTTTAGTGAGACCGACCCTCTCCTCCTCCTCACACGTGGACGAGCGCGACCGGAACCCAGATGCGATCTCTCCGCCGCGCGCCCTTTCTCCCGCTCCGCGCGCGCTCACGCCTGCTGCTCGCTCTCACTCACGGCTCACGCGAGCGGAGAAATCAAAACACTCCAGCCATCTACACGGAGATGAACTGAGAAACAACCGAGAAACCATCGCGAATCAAGGCACGACTGTCCAGCACCAAGACCTCGCGGCGTTTCTCTTTCTGTGGAAGCGAAAGGAGCGGGACGAACGACAGTTTTCGCGTTAAATACACCAGAGTTTGTGTGTTTCACTGAACGCTGTGATATTTTCCTCAAGAAGTTTTTAAAACAAGTTTGGACCGGATTCTGTTTGGAGTTGGACGTTATTTAACGGTAGTTCACATCCCGCCTGGTGCGCGAGCGCTTGTGAGGAGCTTTCTACTGAAGACTACAAAACATGAATTTATTCTTTATTTTAATGGTAAAACTTTGACAAACCGTCCGATATTGCGTGTAACGGCTGCTTTGCAGTCTTTTCCAGCATTTATTGTTAAAGAACATATCTATTGTAGTCCTGAGAGACACATTTTTTTTGCTGTGACAGGATGCGTTTACAGAGCCAAATATGTCAGTCCATGATGAAGAAGAGGAAACTCATCTGATTCTCTGAGGGGAAACACATCTAAATCATATTTTAACATCATACTATACGATATTTCTTCGAGTTCTCCTTTAATTTAGCTTACTAACTGGATTATTTCGTTATACAAAGTCCTGTGTAGCTCTTTAGTAGATAGCACTCAGCTGGATTTAATTCGTTAAAAAAGTTGTTAAGCGTATATCCTTGTGAAGATCGTTCTCACGCAATTGACCTTAGGCACTTTAGTGCCCTTTGGACTAAAGAGGAACTGGGATAATTTCACATCAGCATTATCTTGATACGTGCGCCAGGCTGTCAGACATATAGTTTCATTTTGGCTAGTATTCTGCATCATTTCTGTCAATATGGAGGAGTGGAGACAGTGCGGTCGCTGGTTGATAGACTGTAAGGTTTTGCCCCCCAACCACCGGGTCGTTTGGCCCTCAGCGGTGGTGTTTGACCTGGCCCAGGCGCTCAGAGATGGGGTGCTTCTGTGCCAGATGCTACACAATCTGTCTCCTGGATCCGTGGACCTAAAGCAGATCAACTTCCGGCCTCAAATGTCACAGGTAAGTTAATGTTCACGACTGTGCTTTTAATGGGTGTATTCTAATGCTTGTCACATATGCAGGAATGATTGATGATAGCATTGACAGCTGGAGAATGTGCAGTGTTGTTCTAATAGGTTGCCACTCTAAATCGTATCAACAGGGGGCGTTGTCGAGCATTAATGGCTGAGCAATTACAAATAGAACTGTCACAATCGATTAATCGAAAATGTTATCTGATCTAAACCTTTTGATGTTTTATAGAGTCATTCTCATTGTTTAACATGTTGAAATTTTTCCTCTTGAAATCGTAAGTATCATTTTACGGTCTCACAAACAGCAAGCAGTTGAATGCAAAGCACACACACACAGGTGTCTTTTAAGCTTTCCTTTGATAAAAGCATGTAAGTATTTATAGCTGAACATCTTTTGTATCACTGTACATACTGGGTAGAAGTTTGATCATCTTAAAGTAGGTATATGAGGCTGTGCAGGGTTTAAAGGTGAATGTTAAGAAAGGGCCGAGACTCTTATCTCTGTAAACATAAACCGGGAAAAGCAGCAAGTTCTTTGTGGGTTTCAGGAATGTGGCTTTCAGCCAGAGCTCTTTGTGAAGGAATGTGTGGCAAAGGCAGTTCCTACCCGTAAATATGACGTGGTTGAGAAGCATGATGCAGCCATTTGTAAGTGTTGACTGTTTTGAGAGGTTTTAAACACGTCTCACTGTGTCTCCCACCCCTTCTGCATGTCTTGTCAGTGTTGAATTGGATTTAAACCCTTATGTCATGTAGTCTTCATAACTGTGCTGTGTAGATTGAAATTTGCATTGGGATCTACTCTTAAAAACATGTAAATACTAAAATAAACGTTTAGTATTTACAGTTCTTGCTTTTTAAATCTTTAGCATCACAGTGCTGCAGCTTTTAAATTACTGCAGTGATTTGCAGATTTATGGGTAGTTGACATACCTCATATTGCAAATTATTTTACAATTTATTTAATTTGTTTTTTTTCAATTTTTATTGTGCTTGTCTGTAGGGCTGCAGTTTGGCCTAAAATTTTGAGATTGTTTGTCTGTATGACTGTATAATAATAATAATAATAATAATAATAATGATGATGATAATTATTTTTACAATTTCTTTTTAATAAAACATTTATATTACAATAATTTTATTTATAATTTTGATACTTAATTTATGGGCTCTTATCATAAAATGTTTGGGAAGATGGATGGCTCATGTTATATTTGACTCAAGCTCAGAGTAGATGCGGAGATGAGTTTGCAGGGAGTAGCATTTGCTGTGAGTCGCCCTGAGACAGCGAAAACACCAGATCATGAGCTGATCACGTGTAAATGAACACAGTGCTGCGCTTCACTTTGAAACATGTAGCACATATATCTATTTAATTAAATCATAGCCTTTGTGATTTGATAATTACACTAAGGGGTCATTCACACAGAACATGTTTTTGATTTGAAAAGATTTTGATTTGATTTTGATTTTGGTTATTTGCGCAGCCCTAGGGATGTTTAAAATGGTGATTTAAATGGTGATCGGTTACAGTACTCATATACTCATCCCTTACAGATTAATATAAATTTTGACCTAAAATCTTAATGTTGATTTTAAAAAAGTCGATGCACACAGCCCCTTTGCAGATGCAAACCTTTCTTTTCACAGCAAACTTGGACCAGATATATGCTCAATAAAAACATAAAGAGTTTTATGGCCTTCTTTTACTGATCATGGCGTGATTTATACCTGTACAGATGTTGTCATATGACTGTATAGCTGTTTCACCTAGCACTTATAGGCTTTTGTTTTAGCTGTTATTTCTGAGGCAGTCATAGGGACCTTTGATCCTCCCACAACAGTAGCTTCCTCAGCATGGAAGGGTTTTGTGTGGTATTACGTTGTGACAAATTGGTTGAAAGGGAGATCTGGCAGCACAATGGAAGCTGTGATTTATACGCAGCAAAGGTCACTGTGTGCTTTGATACACAGTGGTTGTTAATTTACTACCTCCATTAAATCAGGATGAAGTGATTATGTGGGCTGTTTGTGGTGGATGTTCATCGATACTGAAGATTCTGTTCTGCATGCTTCACATGTTTCTCGTTTTAGTCCAGTAGGCCTTTTTAATAATCGCATTCTTGTGTTTGAGCCTGCTGATTGGCAGTCACTTATAACACCTATTATACCGGTAAAATCTGGAAGGACAGCCTCGGGTGTTACGTCCGTTTCACACCACAAGCGTGAGCAGCACGTATTTTTTTCGGCGCCCATGTTAACAAACGAGTGTATTCACACCGGGAGCAGGAAAAGCGCATGAGCGTCAAGCAGGATTGTCGCGTGAGCAGCGCTGCAGCGATGGTTTCAGCGCCGAGATTATTTTTGCTGCGCCGCTCACGCTCAATTAAAGTGACAGCACACTTTTGATGGACAAAATAAATATGATTTCACACAAAACGTGCTAAAAATGCACAGAAAAAGCATGTCTAGTGTGTTTAAAGACAAATTGGAGTATGTCAGGAAAGAAAATAAACAATCAAAAATATGTATAGAAGACTTACCCATTTTAACTTGTTTTTCATTTTTAATTGCCATAAGCAAATTATAACTTAAAGCATTTTATCAAACTCAAAACGAACAATTCATCTTGCTCAGGATCTTAAGTTACAATGGAGTATATACAGTAGGCCTAAATAAGAAATTCATCATTCATTCATTATTGACAGCTTCTGTAAATATTGTATTCTGTAAATATTGCACATGTGTTCACTTACGATTGATGTGACAAACTTGCGCCTTTTATTTATTTTCAGGAGCTATAGACACGATAATGCACATGAAACATACTGACATTCAACATTCGGCCAAATAAAAAAAAAAAAAAAAAGAACACTCAGCATGTTCACCTTGGTTAGAAACACATAGCCTACTCTTTTTATTCAGCTCTAAATAATAACATTTTGACATTCTTACTTAGCCTGTAATGATTAGTTAAAATCCAACAAATAATTCACATTTCTCCCGATCAGTTACAAAAACGGAGCTTAATCACAAGTAATTTACATAAAGCATATTGACAGCTTCTATAAGAAATGGAAATTATGGGTAAAAATATATATTATTAAAAAAACCAACAAACAAAAAAAAAAAACAGTATAAACAGCACTTTCTATATTTGAGTATGACTGAAACAACGTGATGGGAGCTGTTTTTGTTGTTTACCATTTACAGGCGAATCCCCAAGACACATTCAAGTTTATAACTGAACAACTTCTAAAAACAAATTTATAGTTGTCTTTGTAAAGAAATATCGCTTTGGAGCCGCTGCTGTGACGCTGAACAAATGCTTCCAGTGTGAATACTCTGGTGAGTCTGCAGCTGCAGTGACGTTGTAGTTACACTGACGTGATGCTGCCACGAAGCTCACGCTTGCGGTGTGAAACGGGCATTAGTTAACAGACAAGTGTTTCTGCAAATAATTTTAGCGAGCAAACACTTAGGCATTGTACATGCAAAGAATGTTGTAATAACTAGTAAGTCAAAGCCCACGTGCCAGTACTGTTGGTATCAGCCACACAGAGAGCTTTTCCTATCTCTCAGATAATAATTGCTTACATCATATGTCCATGAATGTTTTATTTGTCTGTGGAGTGCAAGGGATTTGCTCCCTTTTCAGTGGAACAAGTACTCTTCAAATCAGTGCTTGTGTATTTCGAGAAGATGAATTTTGGTGTCTGACTGAAAGCTTGTTTTAATAGATTAGCTCACCTAAAAATGAAAATGCTGTCATATTTTGTTTACCATTCATGATGTTCCAAACATGTATGCTGCCCTTATTTTTTTTTTATTTTTTATTTTTTTTTTTGCAGAAACCCAGAAAAATTGTTAAAAAGTCACATCTAACTCAAACTTCAACTTCCAAAATAGCATGTCACATCTAATTATTACACACCCGTTACCTGTTTGGCCTTCAATGACAGTGCATAATCAATATAAACAGTCGCTGTATGGAAAGAGCTCTGTAAAGATTCTTCAAGAATTTATCCTTTTTTGAATCTGGTTTTGAATGACATGAAGATGAGTAAATAATGACCCAATTTTCATTTTTGGGCTAATTATTTCTTTAAAAATGATTGTGCAGTATTTATATGGGAACATTGCATACTGGAATTATGTGGATTGTGTATTTCACTCTGTTTATTTTGCTATTTAGGCTGCATTATTTGTTAATAATACTATAATGTTGAGTAAATCTGCCTAATGATAAAGTATAGCCATCAACACAATGCGTTAAGGTGAATCTGAGGTCTCAAAAAGAGGGGCAGTTAATTTCCTCTGGCTCTGTCTGACAGACGTAGCTTGGTGGGTTTTGAATTTTTGAAGTCTACATTGTTCTTATATTTTTCCCCACTTTTTTTATTTACCTCAGGTGGTTGGTAGCAACTAATACCTTAGAGATGATTCAGCCGCCAGCAGTGAGAATGTGTGTGTGTACTTGCATGCAATACCTGTGTGTTTAGTTTCCATCACCTCCGGCTCGGCCCGGGGACTGTCTTGGGACTTCAGTTTTAACAGTGAGGTCTGGCCCCTCTCTCTTTAGGGCTTTGGGGAATTCGCAATGTCTGTTGTTTCCTCTTAGAAAATGCAGCCTGTCTTACAGCACGTACGCAGGGCAGAGAGAAAGAGAGACGAGTCATTGCTCACTGTAGCACTTTTATGCATTTTATTGTACTCCCCATTTGCCTTTAACAGCCTATTCATTTTAGCTCTGTTTTTAGATGCGTTCATTCTCATAACTCTTGTATTTCTGCTGCAAGGATAATGGGTTTCATCTTTGAGATTTTTCTCTGATTTATTACACAGAACCACCCCTAGTCTCTCTCTCTCTCTCTCTCTCTCTCTCTCTCTCTCTCTCTCTCTCTCATACTTTTGTTTGCTCTTTCAGCCACAATCTCATACAAGTTACTTTTGTTTTCAGACATTGACCACGCTTCCTGGCCTCTGGCATCTGTTGGAGATCTCTTTGTGCTGGATCCTGATTCTTTTTTTTTTTTTTTGTGGATTTGAGTGGTTATTTAAACAAGCTGAAAGAACAGCATGAAGCATTAAATACACTAGCAGAAACCATCATCACAATAATCATGCATTCATAATAGAAAATATGGGCTTTGATGATTAAACTTAGAGACAAAAGTGAATGGAGTTGTGGCATAATGGTAGGGTGAGCGACTGGAGTGTCTGGAGGCAGGCGTCATTGCTGTTAGCTCTTAAATGCATGCTGAAAAGACCATCAGCCTGTCAGGATTAATTTGGAGGCATTTAATTGTGATACTCAATTCACAAAACTGTATTACACTGACCAGAGCCTAGCATTTCAGAAGGGAAGCTCCTAAATTCAGTATCAGTACCAGCCTTTCTGAGGCAGAGAGGTGGATGTGATGTGAGGTCAGCCTTTCTCTCTCACTAGGTTAATTTAATCTATAAGCATGGCCTTTCTCTGAACTTTGACCCCTGGCAGCTGGGCACAGGTAATTTCATCTATAGAGCTTGTTAGGGACACTTCCTGCTCTGTGCAGCTGTGACCAGCTGCATCAGAGAAAGTGTAAGGATTGTAAAAAGGACGGAAATATGAGACTACTCAATTAAATTACAATATACTCAAATCCACTTTATTTGCAGACAAAAGACAGGAGGTTAGACAAATACAGTGCTGGTCTGTGGTTGCCAGGACTTGATCTTTCATGTCTGTGTGCTTTTGTGATCCATCGGGTCTGTTGGAATGTGTGGAACGGTTTACTCACTGGTTCCTGTTCGTTCTTTAGGGAGACCCTTTATTAAGCAACAGAGAAAGCAGTGAGTTCACAAGGATGAAGCAAGATCTCACACCATGACCAGACATGTTTAGGAGTCCAGGCTTCACTGTATGTTTCAGGTTGCAGTGTTTCCCATACATTGACTTATTTGTGGTGGGCCGCCACAATATCAAAACTGACTGCCACAAATAGATTTTCCAAAAGGCATTGATTTTGTTGAATAAGAATAGTGATATCTATTTTAAAAATAAAATATTGATACTATATAGTTAAAATAAATATGAAAAATAATACTTCTTTCTAAAGTACTTTGTGAACTATGTTTGCTCGAATGTTTTTAGTTTTAGCATTTTGAGTTTGTTCAATAGGCTACTCTGTTCAATATAGTAAAACAAACTTTTAATCCAATTTTTGTTCCAGATTTTTACTCTATTAAAAATAATAATAATAATATTATATATATTCATACTCAGTCTTATTTTAAATAGGACAAGGACAAGCAAGATTTAGATAAGTAATAAACTGTATTTTGTTGAGTACTGCACGTTTAAAAATCAACATCCTGCACGCATGTGTCTTCAGAAAATTTTCGATGTCATTTTTATTTTATCTTGCATGTAATGCCTGATAAAGCAGCGTTTGTGAGCGGAGCGCAGCTTTGTGTACAGCGTTACGGGGGAAACCTCTCTTTCTCGCACTCTAAAAGCGTCCCCATGGGTGTAAGGCTGTGGGTTGTCTCAGCCTCAGATGTCACGCCCACGGATCATTGGCTGAACATCTGATGCATATGGCACACAAAAGTGGAAACACTTCAGGAGTTTCGAAGTCGTCATCGGATTGATTGAATTATGCTTATCAGGATCAACTAAATACTGGATTTTCAAAGAGTATGTGAAATATTTAAGTTTGCAGTGTAGAATCTTTAATATACGTCTGAGAGTTTTCGCCTGTTATTGTGGCGACATTTACATACCCTGAAACGTGATGCTGAACGAAACGAACTGTGATTGGTTGTTTGACATGTCGGTTAAACGGCCTCATGGGCGGGCCTTGGCCAATGAAAGCTGACATGGATTCCAGACCTTCAGCCGTCAGTCTGAAGTTCTGGCTATGCGAGACTAGGCTGTGGGAAACACTGGGTTGATAGATTGATCTCATGTCGCCCGAGCTCATGAGCGGATATTATTGCAATTCGCGGTAGCTCTGCTAGGCCAAATTGCTGTTGTTTAGAGGGCGGATCATGTTGAAAAGCGTAAGATATATGAAACCTTTCAGAGGAATTCATATCCAAGAGTACAGAGGGAGGAGGTCCAAGAGTATGGCATGCAATCAACAGGATGTCTGCATAAGATTTATTTACTTTGTGCTGGACCAGTTGTGATATTGCAGTAATAAAATTCCATAAAAATGTTATACATAAGCAATGGGTTGTCTTAAGAGTGATTCTTAATAGTTACAAAATTGGGGCCCAGGGATGAGAAATGATAATTGAGAGACTGAACAGTTGCATTGTTTCAAAACTCTTGCAGCAAATTATTTCTCATTTTAATGCCCAGATCATTCACTGGCCTTCGCCCTCAACACAGCCAGGAGGAGATGGAGTCCCTGCAGGGATTTGAGACTGCAACTCCATCACAAGTGACATTCCGTTCACAAAACGAGATATGAAGAGAAACCCACACAGGGAGCTTATGTTCGTAAATGAGACCCCATCTGTGAGCAGTTTGTTGTGGAATATTAACACTGATGAGCCGGGGAGTCAGTCCTGACTTTCAGAGCGCATTGAGCCGGGCATGAGTACACAGCGCCCAGAGGCTTAGAAGGGCGGTAAGGCACAACCAACAGATGGCTGTTTTTTTTTTTTTTGACAAGCAGCATCTTCATACACCATAGTCGTCTGTACATACTTCTTGAAAACATTCAGCCTGTCTTTTCTCATTGTCTCATCTTCTGGTGAAGTCTCAAGCTCCTAAGTGTTCTTGATTCCTGCCTCAGGATGTTTAAGACATAGAAACTGTAGCTGTCTATGCTCAAAAGACTGTCGTTTTCACACTCCCACATTTTTCTCTTGTGCTGTTATTTATTTATTTATTTTTTTTGGATGGAGCCTACTGTAGTATTTGCTGAGGATTGATTTTAGCTTCTGACTGGGGTGGAGATGATAACCATCAGTATGGTGTAGAGAGAAGCAAACAGTCTTCTCCTCCTCCTCCAAGCACACTTCCTCCGAGCATTTCCTCCTGCCAGCCCCTCAGTGGGTATGACGATAAGCTTCTTAATACTTTCTACTATCTCTACCAACAACTTCAGAGATACGATTGTCTCTAGAGACCCGGTTCATTTGCAGTGCTTGTTTAGTAACATTTTAGGATACACTGATTTTTCCCCACCAACACAAAGCTAACCAATATCCCATTACTGACCAGAATTGATCATATCTCATAAATGGCTTTGGAACAGGAGGAGCCGTACAGAGGTAGAAATTGCAACATTAGAGAGTCCTGTAAAAGGCTGCTGTGTATTGATCTTATCCCCAGCTGGCGAGCTCATTAATCATGCAAACAGGAAGTTGTGTATTGTTTCCACCCTTCTCCTTGTTGCTTCCCTGCGAGCAGATTCTGGATTAGTGGCAATCTGTTGTTAAACTGAGCTCAAAATAGAGCTGGGCACTAGAAAATTCACTTTTACATCAGCCAGCTATATTCTATACATTTATAGTTCTCTGTTTTAATAAATTGAATAGGCAAAAATGGAAAAAGGAAGGTAAAAGAAAGATCTTTTAGCAAACAGATTGTGGTTTGAAATGCTACTTTTCTTATGATTTGCCAATAAGTAATTAGTGAGTAATGAAACATTGCAGCCCAAGCTGTGGTTATTAAAGCATTTTTTTCTGTTAACAAGAATATGATGGAGTGTTCTATCACTGGGACATGACTACTACAGTGAGATGATTCATAAAAGTTAAATAACATTTACTTTGATAATTACTTTTCAACATGTGCTTTTTCTGTCAAATTAAAATGATAAACTGGTAATGGTTAATTATTCTGTTCAGTTCCAGACAATGTTGGATCCTGTACAATAATGTTTAGTAGGGATTTAGTGATATTATCAATATTGTGATATCGCAATAGCAACACTGTCAACTTTATCGTGGTCACATGACGATAGGAAACGACAGGTCCTTAGGGCAAAAAGTGTAGTTTTTAAAATAAAGGGTTTTCAAAGTTGTGTTTTGGGCTATTATGCTTTGGCACAGTATCTGTCAAACAAACTAAAACCGAAAGCACAATATAACTTATTGGACGGGGGCTTGTTTACCATGATGTAGCATCTCCTCTTCTTTTCAAAACAGTTTGAAGACGTCTGGGCATCGAGGTTGGTGCCATTCTTGCTAGGGCTGGGACGATTCACCTACCTCCCAATTCGATACTATCACGATATTTGGGTGCCGATACGATATGTATTGAGAAATACAGTTTATTACTTATCTAAGTCTTGCTTGTCCTTGTCCTATTTAAAATAAGACTGAGTATGAATATATATAATATTATTATTATTATTATTATTATTATTATTATTAATTTTTTTTTTAATAGAGTAAAAATCTGTAACAAAAATTGGATTAAAAGTTTGTTTTACTATATTGAACAGAGTAGCCTATTGAACAAACTCAAAATGCTAAAACTAAAAACATTCTTGAGCAAACATAGTTTACAAAGTACTTTAGAAAGAAGTATTATTTTTCATATTTATTTTAACTATATAGTATCAATATTTTATTTTTAAAATAGATATCACTATTCTCCCACCATGATTCTAAAAAACCCCCCCAAAAAAGACAACTAAACAAAATAACATGTAATTTACTAGAGTTTCTAGAAAAAAATTGCTGCTGTCTATTTATAGAATAAAATATTCAACGAATTGATAAAGTTAAACAAATGATTCATAACTCATAACTTCATGACTTGCTCATAAAGACTTCATTTGTTTCATTCCTGAATGAATCAATGTTTTTTGAACGAATCTCAGTTTGTCACTTGTCTTTATTTGAAGCATCTTCACTTTCAAAATGGTGATTTATTCTATTTTGATCGCTAGACAACAGTGTTTATATCCAAACTTTTATTCCAGTACTTCTGTGATTTATTTGAATGTTTGCAATGTAGAGATAACGATACAAAAGACTTTGCAAAGATGTTTCATATAAGTAGACTGCTCTCTCTTGATCAGTGGCAGCGTGAACGCAGATTTGAACGTTGCATTGTGATTTAAGGCTTTAATAGACACATGAATCCTGTCATTTATGAACGAGATTGCGTGGGTGATTGAATCTGTTCGCGATCTGACTATTTATTTAAATATCCAACAGTATACGACAATAAACATACAACGCGACAATATATGGTTTAACTGTGTACTTCAAGCCATCTCTCACAAAATTAAGTTATTTCAAACACTCGACTGATGTTGTGGAGTAAAATCATGTTATTAAGTTAAGTTAATCAATTTTCAATGGATTCTGTCGACTCAAATCTGCAGAATGGCTCAGACCTTTGCCAACTAGTGTCAACCTCTCCAGACTGTAAATCGGTGGAAAATTGGGGCAAAAATTGTGTAGTATATTCCAGCCTTAAAGGAACACTCCACTTTTTTTGGTAATAGGCTCATTCTCCAACTCCCACAGAGTTAATAAGTTTAGTTTTACCGTTTTTGAATCCATTCAGCCGATCTCCGGATCTGGCGATAGCACTTTTAGCATAGCTTAGCATAGATAATTGAATCCTATTAGACCAGTAGCATCGCGTTCAAAAACGATCAAAGAGTTTCGATAGTTTTCCTATTTAAAACTTGACTCCTCTGTAGTTATATCGTGTACTAAGACCGGCAGAAAATGAAAAGTTGCGATTTTCTAGGCCGATATGATTAGGAACTACTCTCATTCCGGTGTAATAATCAAGGAACTTTGTTGCCGTAACATGGCCGCAGCAGGTGTAGTGATATTACGCAGCGCCTGAAAGTAGTCCCCGGCTAGGTAACTAGTTATAATATAGCTGGGGACTACTTTCAGGCGCTGCGTAATATCACTGCGCCTGCTGCGGCCATGTTACCGCAGCAAAGTTCCTTGATTATTACACCGGAATGAGAGTATAGTTCCTAATCATATCGGCCTAGAAAATCGCAACTTTTCATTTTCTGCCGGTCTTAGTACACGATATAACTACAGAAGAGTCAAGTTTTAAATAGGAAAACTATCGAAACTCTTTGATCGTTTTTGAACGCGATGCTACTGGTCTAATAGGATTCAATGATCTATGCTAAGCTATGCTAAAAGTGCTATCGCCAGATCCGGAGATCGGCTGAATGGATTCAAAAACGGTAAAACTCAACTTATTAACTCTGGGGGAGTTGGAGAATGAGCCTATTTCCAAAAAAAGTGGAGTGTTCCTTTAAGAGAATATAAATAAGTTGATATCCATCTAATAAGAGGCTTCATAATGAGGCTAGTTTCTGTATTCATCCACATGAATGAAATGTTTTAATGGTTTGTTTTTTTATTTTGGAATGTGTTATTTAGCTGAATGTGGACTAGTATAGATGTTGTAGTGTGCTTAAATGACACTAAACTATGAATATATTACTGATCAAATTGAATGCCTTGTTGCTTGATTTTAGTGTTGTTTTTTTTTTTTTTTTTTGCAATTGACTTTATACCTTCAAAAAAAAGATGTTTTAATTTATTCTTTAAAAAGGTTGTTTAAAATAAACAAGAATTTTTAATAAAAGATGATGTGAGCTTAATGGGAACAGGGGTGTGCTTAAAGGGTACAAAAATGTACCCATTAAGCACAGCCAGACTTTTTGCATTTAATGATGTATAATTGCTTTTGTCCTTTTAAAATATAATTAAATATTTTTGTGTGAGAGATTATTTTTTTTTAACGTAACTTTTTGTACTGAAGCCAATATCTTGTGCACTAAAAATGACAGATTTTGGTGAGCTTAATAGGTACGTTTACCCTATATTCTAATGTCTAATATTCTGTTGTTTGGCTTCCTAAAACACCAGTGTGAATGTAACTAGACAGTATACCACAAATAAAAAGAGGATTGAGTCCCCTTTAAAGTTTAGGTATAAGTCAATTCACTGACTTTTCTGTCTTAAGTTTTCTTATTTAAGAACATGGGTTGGAGCTCTTAATTTTGAACTCTCAAAGTGCATTAGATATAATAATTTAACTTTAAAATGTACAAAATTGAATTAAATTTTTTTTTTTTTAAATATTGCAATAAATATCGGACTTCATATCACGATATTATCGTATCATGAGGTTTTGATATTGTTACATCCCTAATATTTAGTAGAGATTTGTAGTGATCTGTCAGTCAAGATGCTCCTGTTATAAACAGTGAAGCTCAGAATAAATCGTGTATCGGTTGTAATGCGTTACTCTGGAACTAAAATGTCTTTGTAAATCGCAACTGTTGACACTATGGGAGTAGATCTAAATTAAATTACACCTTATTGTGGCTTACATAATCTTAATTTATTTATTTATTTTTTGATTAATTGGGCAGCCCTTGTTCCTGGTTATGTCACGTGATTGTTAGGGTTGGGTACCGAAACCCGGTACCAATATGGCACCGGTACCTATGTAACCATTATGTACTAGAACCGAATCAGAATGCAGATTTCGGTGCCTCATTTCGATGCTATGCCTGAACGATCGATTGAAATATTTGTCCTTTGTTTCTCTGAAAAGGACGTAAGAAGCATTATCACCGGCACCGCACGTGAAAAATAATTTCCCGACTGAGAAAATACACGTGAACTCAATTCAGAAAGCTCTAATAATACAAGTCCAACAAATCTTTGTAGTAGGCTAATGCGATTGTGCGTTTTTCACATTCTGACTTAAAAGCACAACTCGGGATATAAGAGCAGCCGAGGAGCGCATGAATTCAGTAATTAGACTTGCTAGCTACTACTATTCCATAGGCTACTAATACAAAGATTAGCAATGGATTATTAATATACTTAATTATTATGAAAATACCAGAGATTGAATAACACATATAAACTATACATTGTCGTAGTCAAATGTTTATTGTATTTATTTTATCATTCAAAATGTTTATATCTTCTGTTTATTCAGTTACAGCGATAGCAATGCCTTTGTCCATATCCCTGGAGCTTCACCAGTTCCGCTACTTCTGTAACTGAATATGTGGATTTTCTGTGCGAGGGCGCCCTCTGGCGTTCAGTATGAATGAAAAAGATATCATGTGTTTAGTACTAATGGCCAATCCAATTATTAAAGGAACACTCCACTTTTTTTTGGAAATAGGCTCATTCTCCAACTCCCCCAGAGTTAATAAGTTGAGTTTTACCATTTTTGAATCCATTCAGCTGATCTCTGGATCTGGCGATAGCACTTTTAGCATAGCTTAGCATAGATCATTGAATCCGATTAGACCAGTAGCATCGCGTTCAAAAATGACCAAAGAGTTTCGATATTTGTCCTATTTAAAACTTGACTCTTCTGTAGTTCTATCGTGTATTAAGACCGGCAGAAAATGAAAAGTTGCGATTTTCTAGTCTGATTTGGCTAGGAACTATACTCTCATTCCGGCGTAATAATCAAGGAACTTTGCTGCCGTACCGTGGCCGCAGCAGGCGCAGTGATATTACGCAGCGCCTGAAAGTAGTCCCCAGCTAGGTACCTAGTTATAATATAGCTGGAGACTACTTTCAGGCGCTACGTAATATCACTGCGCCTGCTGCCACAGCAAAGTTTCTTGATTATTACGCTGCAATGAGAGTATAGTCCTTAATCATATCAGCCTAGAAAATCGCAACTTTTCATTTTCTGCCGGTCTTAATGCACGATAGAACTACAGAAGAGTCAAGTTTTAAATAGGACAAATATCGAAACTCTTTGGTCATTTTTGAATGCGATGCTACTGGTCTAATCGGATTCAATGATCTATGCTAAGCTATGCTAAAAGTGCTATCGCCAGACCCGGAGATCGGCTGAATGGATTCAAAAACGGTAAAACTCAACTTATTAACTCTGGGGGAGTTGGAGAATGAGCCTATTTCCAAAAAACGTGGAGTGTTCCTTTAATTGGTAATTTTTCATTTTTATTTTTATAAGTATCGGTTCAGGCACCGGTACCGTTTTAAAAGTATCGATTTGGCACTGGTATCGGAAAACAAACAAACAAAAAAAAACGATACCCAACCCTAGTGATTGTAACAGTGGGCGTTTTCTTTTCCAAACAAAGCATGAATGAAACCTTTCTGGATCAGGAACAAAAAAGTTTGTTGCGTGTCACCATCTGTTTGATTATAAATATGGAAATGCAGTATGATTTTCATCTCTGCTGTCAGTCTGGTGTGTGTCAGTAGGCAAATTTTCCCTGGTTTCTGTGTAGGGCCAGCTGTTGGCAAAGGGAAATGACTGTAAGATGCAAACATTTCTGTCACAGAGAGAGACAGACAGGTTATTTATGTATACTGTATGTATATGAATAAGTATTTAGGAGAATATTTTTTTAATGAAAAAGTGTCCTAAAAGTGTTTTTACAGATTGCACATAATAAAAAAAACTTTACTCACATAACCCCGATTCTCTGATAACGTGAGTGAGGTATCTCTCCACACTTCCCTCGAATGTTTGAAAGAGAACACATTTTTATTTTGTGCAAAGATGCACAGAGTGTCTATAATAAACTACACTGTACTTGTCAACTGCAGGTGATTGCATGTGATCACTGTACTTTCTGCAGTTACCTCACTTGTGTTCCTCAGCAGGCTCTATTCAAAACAGTCATCACGGATGCTAGTGCCTAGATTCATTTTCTCTCCCAGAAAAGGCCACGTAGCCCTGCACGAGATAATCACCTCTCTCCACAGTGCATGATGGGTTATCTGATCATGTAATCATGCACAGCGTCCGGTTTGATAGGCACAGCGTTCATTTCACTTGCAAATTGGATTCCCTGTAGACAAACGAAGGGAACGCCTTACTGCACAGAGCATGTTTAGTCACAGTTGTTCAATACTGATGTCTATCATTTTATAGCATTTTGTGATGAATTAATAATGATTGAAATAAGTTTTCCCAAGCATGCTTTTGTTGTTAAAGGGGACCATGTGTCCAATCTTGATGGATCGCACCTGCAAAAGCAATTTCCTGGGTGCTGGAAGAAGACATTGTAACAGCGGGTATGATTATGGAGAGGCTGTTTCCATTAAGGAGGAGAAAAGTTGAGAAATGTGGCAGCAATAAGGCAGGCTGGTAATGAAACCGATCGGCTGTGAAGGGATTAGAGCTGAAACAATTGAGAATCCTGCAGGAAGCAACTTGGATGGAAAAACAACAATAAAAACAAAAAACAAAAGAGCTGGTGAAGATCTAATGTGATCTAAGGTGAAGCTGTCTCAGAGCATTCAGAATGAAACGGACCCTTCCTCCATGGTCAGTTTTGAGGAGGGGTTTTTCCAGGGATGTCATTGGTTTAGTAAAAAACAACAAAACCACAAATCAGTATGCCGACTAGCCTCTGCGGACTTCCTCAGGCCTCTGGTCTTCCGGCTTTTCTCTGCACTCATGGAGAGGAGCTAGGGTTGTATAACCTCTTCTCCCTCCTCTCATCTAGACAACAAGAAACATCTGGAAGAAGAACAGAGAGTTTAGAACACACCCATCCCCACCCCTGAGGAGCTCCAAGATGAAGAATGCTCTGGAAAAACTGGACACCATTGTGTCTGGAAGCCACTCTCTCTCCCTTCTCTTTTTGGTTGAATCTGTCATAATAACTTTTTGTAGCCAGGGGGATTTAATCTTCTAGCTCAAGCTTAGATCTTTCTGCCACTGCCTCTTTCTCTCTCTTTTAGATTAGTCTGATTTCCAGGCAGAAGTATCATGTCGGCAGTGCTTAGTGCAAGGACATATGTCCTTCTCCGTCTCTGTGGGTGAATTAAACCCGTCATGATTATATAGGCAACTTGATGTCCCGTGCTGTTCCATTCATTCAGCACAGCTTTGAATGCGAGAATGCGGTTGTGAATCTTGACAATGTAAAGGCATCAGTTTCGCTATATTTATATGTGGTTCTGACGGTCGTATAATAATAAAATGCTCTATGAACGAAAGTCTATGAAGTGATGTTGCCATACTAGCCTTTACCTTCTGCTCTAAAGTCTTGTTTTGTGTTAAACATGGCAGTAAAACTGTCTTAAGTAGGGATAACTGCAGGCTCGCGCAATGGGCGTGGGTAAAGGTGCAATGCATCGACTCATTCCATGCTAATCGATGTATTTTCATAATCAACATAATCGATGACGTCGACGAATCGCTGCAGCCCTACACTAGTGTGCTTTAATGTTTAATTAGGAAGTTTGCTTTTAAATGCTTTTATTTTGTACAAAATTGCAAAAAGTCACACTTTGTCAAAAATGGCTGGCCATTGAAAGTGAATGGGGAAGATCACAAAAAACAGCACCAGTACTCTGAGAGAACATGAAAGCCTCAAAACCAACTGTCATAATGTTTTGTCTAGAATATGTGATGAAAGAAAAGATTATTTTGAAGTCAATGCAGGCTAAAGACAAGGCAGTTTGAGCGTGTGCGTGTTTGTGGGAGAGAGAGAGATAGAGACAGCGAGTTATCATAAAAGCATATTGCATGCAGTTCAGGGTAGGATGAAATAGGTGTAATACTCACAATAGTTTATATGCACGGATGTGTTTGTGTGTGTGTACTGGCATATGGTTTACAAGGACACAAATGTATATAATGACATGGGTACTACAACGTAAACATGGTTTATGAGGACACTTCCTGTGTCCCCGTAAAACAAAAGGCTTAAAAAAACATACTAAACGGTGTTTTATGAAATTCAAAAATTGCCAGTAGTTTGCCGGTGTCCCCGACTAAGGATTTTCATAGTCGAATCAGAATTTTCGAATAATGCCGATAGTCGACTGATAGTCGAATCATATATTTGGGGGCGGGGCAAAATACATTATCAAGAGTCAAGTCAGACATTCGACAGTCATAAATACACCGGGAAAATGTGCAACGGACGCCTCGCAGATACAAACGGGGTAAATAATGTTTTATGTTTTGATTATAAGACAGTTAACATTAAACGTTAGCGAAACCCTTAAGAATTCACAAACATTTTTTACAATAGTGCTCTCATAACGTTATATATATGATCGTAGTTATAACGTTCTGCATTTCTGTTTTTTGAGCTGCGCGTGCTGAAGATGACCAGTAGAATGAAGCAGATGATAGCAGGTTTTTAATCATTGGGATTTAACTTATTTATCTCACATAGAATACGCTTCGTTATTTATATAACATAACATTAATATTACCACTTATAGGCTATCTGCACAAAATGCCCCGAATGCACATGAACACGTCTGCGCGGCTCTGAATGAACTCTTGTGGACACGTTCTTCACGCAATAACATGCAGAAACACAATTACACACTAAAAAAAAAAATCACAGCGTTTCATTATAACAGTGTTCTCATTATAATACTATGTATAGTATATGACAGTGCCAGTCATAGTTATTAATATTCTGCATTGTTGTCCTGCTCGCACCGCGCGCTGAAGAGATAATCACCGTACTAAAGCGCTTTACTGTAGCGTAACTAAACCAAAGGCATCTTGGCATTGTATAACTGCATTCTGCATCTGCGTTTTCCGCATCGCGGAAATCATAGGGCCCTACATTTGCAACAAGTAAAACAGTATATTACTGCCTGGCTGTGTTTGAAATGGAATACTAGCATAGTACTTGCTGCATAGTTCACAGTATATAAACTGTATGTTGCTTACTTAAAATGCATTATAATAAATATTTCAAACAGTATTTTACATTTGTCACATGACCCTACTGAGTTGCAAGTTTAATTTAGTGAGTGGTTTTCTTGAAAATAAATCATTACATCTTAACATAATTTTGTTAAAAATGTCTTGGCAGTCAGATCAGATCAAGAAAGATATTATATAATAAATCTATGTGAAAAAAAAAAAAGTCAAGCTCATTGTACATGTCATTGAGTGCACTGCATTATGGAATATCTTGTGCAATGTTTTGGCAAGTCTAGTATATCCAGTTTGCACATCTAGATTACTGTGCATTAGGGATGGGCGCTACGACTAATTTGACTAAGTTTTGTATCCGACTAGTCTAAAACCCCCAAAAAATGGCAAAAGAAAAAAAAACTGTGCGTGTATAACAGCCTACACTTGAAATACTTAATCTTTGCATCACACTGTCAGATCCCTCAATGAAATCTGCTAAAAATAGGTCACGATTATGCCGTATGCTTGCCTCACATTATCATCATTTAATTTTAGGCAGTCGTTAAACAGAAAATAAGGAAGAGCATACACTCAACATAAACCAGTGCATAGCTTATTTATTCAGATCAGCTGGAGCAATGCAGAAATGGAAAATAGACTGACAGATTTCTTCATTTTCATATAAAGTTTATCAAGGAATAGCATTAAAACGGCTTTTAAAAATGAACTTCATGTTGGCTATATTGTCTAAAAACAAAACAATGCTTGTTTTACTTACTCAGACCATGCGCATTTGTTCAGTGAATTTAACATGTTAACGTGGTCTGGCGAAAGACGGGACTAGAGGCGATTCTGCTCTTGAAAAAAAAAAAAACGCGCTCGGCAGGAACTGAAGTCACCGGCACGCAGAGAGATAACTACAAGCAAGCAGACAGTTTCGAAAAGAGCCTGGAAATCCCGCACCACCACCGAAGTGGGTCTTCGAGGAATAGACGGCGCGGATGGGATCGCGGATCGCAGCGGCGGGTTGTAGTGTATGATTGACATTTGCTAGCTTTGGCTAGCCTCCAAGCTAAGGCATACTTGCCTGTATTGAATATGATTACGCATCACTCCAGTAGAGTTATTGTAAGCCAATTTGACATTACACAGTTTACACACAACTTTTCCGTTTCCTTCTAATTCAAAATAATCCCACACCTTGCTGGTTCTTCGCGTGGTCAATTCAAGCTCGCCGCAACTGACATGAAGAAAAGACATGCGAGGTCTGAGATAAAAATGTAGTTTCCGCCCAGATACGCTTTTAAAAATATTTATATATTTAAATATTTTGATATTTATTATTTTTCAAAAGTTTTTTTAGCTTGTTGTTAAAATGTTTTAAATGTAACGTTAAAATTATGGTAATTTTTTCTCTCTCGTGTAATTGACTATTGATTTCAGTGTCGACTAGCAGGAGCTGTACCGTTTAGTCGACTAGACCCGCACATCCCTATTGTGAATACAGAAAATGGATGTACTGAGTAGGGCTGTAATCAACCAAAGAAAATCTTGGTCGACTGAAGTCCTGAAACTTTCGACTAAAAATCGACTAAAAATGACGTTGTGGAGAAAAAAAAACGTACGTTACATTAATTAGATGCGCACTGTGCTCAGTACTTGGTAGCCTTGTTGTCTGCCTAAATTAATTATAAATAAACATAAAAAACTAATAGGCTATTTGCAGTATATTAAATCGTTTTTGACCTAATTATTTTGCACTGAAATGAGTCTGCCACACGAGTCTGTCGTCTCTGACAGCGGTGCATTACGTGCACCTGCGCAATATCATAGCCTGTGATTTCTGAAAACAGTACTATGTTGCAACTAGTGATATCACAAGAACTTTTGAGGAATGTGCAACATAATTTAGAAAATTATTTTTGTCATATGTTATAAGTATAACTGTCAGACACTATCATTTCAGCCGCTCTGCGCAGCTCGCACAGAGCGAGGCTGAACACAAGAGCTCAGCTTCGCGGCTGAGACACAAATAGACTTAAAGCTTTTACTCTTAATAAACACAAAAGGCGCGTCCACTTTAATAAAAAAAGAATATTTATTAAACAAACAAGAGCAGAAACCAAATAAAGTGCATTAAATAAATAATATTCAGCATCAAACCTTCTAAAGCCTACTTATCTGTCTCTCTTCTCCAGTGGGTTGGGCTAATCCAAAAAAAGTGAAAACAATGGGGGTGTTCTGAAAACAGACTGTTACCTGTGAAACAGGGGTGCTCTGAAAACCCCCCATTAGCAATTAGTGCTTTCCACCTGATGAAATGAGCGCGGCCAAACTGATGAAATGAGCGCGGCAAAAAATCGACCAATCAGAATTTTGGTCGAACCAGACCGTATCGACCAATTAATCGACTAATCGACTGGGACGTTACAGCCCTAGTACTGAGTACGACATAATTGAGAAATGAGCAATAGTATGATAACATACTGAACACATCCACTATCAGGGCTCGAAATTAACTTTTTTACTTGGTAGCACTGGTGCTCCCAACTTTAAAAGTTAGGAGCACCAGCAAAAATTTAGGAGCACCCACAAAAATTAATGAGCACCATAACTACAAATTATATATTAACAGATTTCGTCTTTACATTCTTAACTTAGATTGGTTAATACATTAGCTGTCAATCACTCAGTCACTGCTTTCCGCTGTCAGGTGACAGGGAGCTATAACTACTGCGGGAAATGCAAAGGGCTGAAGAAGAGAGAAAATTAAAAGAAACACCAGTTGACAGATTTCTTTCATAAATCACAGAAGTTAATCTGAGTTTGGTTAAACACAGAGAGAGAGCTCTACTTTGGCGAGGGTTAGGATGGTGTATGCCATGTTAAATTTTACATTCAGCTCTGCCAATTGCATGGAACGGCTGGCAGCTAGGGGTGTGCAATATTGACAAAAAATTATATCTCGTTATTTTCTAGGATTATATCATTAACGAGAATTAGACAATATTTTGCTTCTGTTATTGTGCTGATCTTGTGTTATTGTGCTGGTAGTCTTAAGGATTACCGTGGACAGCTGATTTTGATATTCTTCATATTCTGTGTGGTGGTCAGTTCACAGCAGTGATAGAAATTAATATTTTCCAATAAGTTTAAATTGATTTTTACCTTTTATGGTAATTTTCACAATTAAGCCATTTTTTCGAAAAGTGTGCATCATCATTTGAGTCAAATTATTACATTTAATCAGTCAATTAGAATAATAAGACATTTGGGCTATTATCAAGCAAATGAAATCAGTATCAACAAAATTAATCTTTGAATTTTGCATTTAGATGCACTTACACCCTGCTTAATGCTGGACATGAATGCATTTAACCTGCAGTTACACATGCATATATAATTTATATTATAATAAGTTTTAATACTGCAAACATAAAATGTTGAATAGTGATATTTGAAATTATTTAAAAAAAAAAAAAAAAAAAAAGATACTTTAAATGTGAAATAACAATCGCCAGTAGGTGGCATCAAGTCACTGTTAATAAGTGAGTCACTGCGATTGAACCGAATCATTTAAACGGTTGATTCATTCAGGAACGAAACGAAACACCGTCATATTGCTCAGAGACGCGAAACAGTGCTGTGGCTTTGTTTGGAATTATTTTTGTTGTCGAAATGGAGCAAAAACAGGAAATATGGTGTCTACAATGTCTCTTAATATTAACTTATTGTTTATTGAACTGTTAAAATCAATATCACATTTGTAATCATGCTGATTTTGAGGAAAAAACGGCACTGTTTGTGTGATATTATTATATGAAATGATATAAAGCCTCCATATCTTGAATTTTGTTATGCATTTTAATAGACTGAATCATACAGTGAAAACGCACGTGCGCTAGTCTAACCTACTGGACTTCATCACGTCGTGTTTGCGTGCACTATCTGTAGGTGTTTGGTTTGATTTTTGCAATGTACTCGGTAATGTCAAATCGCACATCGTTAAAACAACAATTACGATATTATCGCAGCCCCTTACATGAGCACCCTGACGAAAGGCCTTAGCGATTGAACCTGACGATCCTGAACATTTTGCCACACACTTGTTCCTGCATTTCTTGTGTTTGGCACTCTCTCTGTGTTTAACCAAGCTCTCGAGCTTAAAATGTGTAGATTCGGTGGCGAATGCTGTTAGTGTTCCTGCAAACTCCGTCCCACAGGCTTTAAAGTGAATGCAGTGCATAGAGCACAGTGCATTTTCACAGCGGAGCCACTCGAAGTCTTTCAACCATTCTCTCCGAAAACTGTACTTCTTTTCGGCTGGTGGGTCAACATTCACCACATGATCGCTATCACCAGCACCATTATTTGTAACTTTAGGTGGTTTACAAAAGAAATCTTTCATTTTCTCTCTTCTTCAGCCCTTTGCATTTCCCGCGGTAGTTAGCTCCCGGTCACCTGACAGCGGAAAGCAGTGACTGAGTGATTGACAGCTAATATTAACCAGTCTAAAATCTGCATTAAATTTAAGAACGTAAAGATGAAGTTATGTAACGTTTGATAGAACGGCAGACCGTATCAGCACACAGAAGGCACATAACTGTGAACATTTTTAGAGAAATGAAAACAGGTCGCACTACAACAATTGTATGCACTCGCACAAATGCGCCCAAATATATTTTGAGGTCGCACGGATTAAATTATGGGCGCATATGCGACCAAAATGGTCGCAATTTCGAGCCTTGACTATCAAATTCATATAATAAACTTTCAAAACTTTCAGTATTGTCTTTGAGTTTTCATGGCATTTTATAATGCAAGTTTTTGTTGATGCCAAGTGCACATTTCTGCAGGTGCAACAGCTTAAAATAGTTTTCTGAGAGTGAGACAAGCACTTCTGCTTTTAGTCTATGAGACTAGTGTTTCCATCTTCGGTCATGTTTTGCCGCCTTGTCCTTTTTTCCTGGGGAGATTTCACTGCGGACTCTCTGGGTTAGACATTCATTATTCAGAAACTGCAGCACAGTGTAGTATGGTGCCTTCATTTTATGACAAAATTATAAAGGTTTTGTTTAGGACAGAAATCACTCATCAGGGAGGCTGGAGATTTAGACTTAGTGTCTTTCTCCAAGTGAGAACAAAAGCATTTTATTTCCCTCCTTTTATTAGTGCTGGATAGCACCCAGTGGAGTATATTCCTGGTGAGTTTCTTCTGTACTATGTATCGTCCTTGGCAGTACACACCAATCTTTTCCCCATAAAGATTCTCTGTGCCGAGGAAGATCTGTTTTCATTTTGTAGGATTAGGTTGTCTTTGTGGTGTTTCTCAGGCCCCTATTATGTTACACCAAGTCCTATTTTTATATGGATAATATTCAGCTCTTGCTGTCCAAAGGAAGAGTTTGTCACCCACATAAAGAGTCAAAATAACAAGATAAGTCTCGTCTTTTTTTTGCAGCTAGACTGCAGACACATTTTACTGAATTATAGTTCAGGTGTTTGATTTGTGTGTTTTTATGTCTTCATACAACGGAGTTGTTCATTTAAACGGAAAGAAGTTTTGATCAGTTGACTGGAATGCAAATTTTGGAAATGCTGAATGAAAACACTGCCTCCTGATTTGCTTGTAAGAGCTCCATCTGTGTGTCCACCTCTGCATGTTGTTTTTAGGAAATGCAGTAGGCTATTTTAAGCAAAATGAAGCATTTGAGTTTGTCCTTTTAGCGTTTGTTCCTTTATTTGCCCCATGGAAGCTGAGCTTTCGGTCATATTTTATTTTATTTTATTTTTTGTCAAAATGAGACAAACCATTTGGCTCTTTAACTGGCCCATCATAATAATCTTAACATTTCTTTGTCAGCCAAAGCTGCTTTGCCAAGGGAACTAATATGATTTTCTAACCTTAATCCATTAGTTCTGTTCAGCAAATGTAAACATTTGTGTTTGTACGCGATTGTCCTTGTCCCTCCGTCTGGTTTCATTTCACTGTTCTGGTCAGATTTCACACTATCATCTTTACTCTTCTCTTCTGTGACCTTGGCGACAGAGCGTTGCTAGAGTCTGGAATAGCATTTAGCCCGACCAGTACTTCCAGACGGACTCCCGAAATGATGAACTGCAGAGCCTGGGCACATTAATCTTCCTCCCAGTGCTTCATCTTTCTGCTAGACCTCACCCAGGCCTGCTGCCGCATGGCATTACAAACAGACACACTTGGCTAAACCAACATACGTCACCCTTATCCTGTATAGTTCAGCTCATCCAGATCACTTCTGCAGTGCTCTCTTGATGATTCGCTACAGTCACTTTCATACAATGCCCTTTGGCGTTTCTGTGAGGATAATATGCAAAAGAATGTGGAAGTATAGGCTTTTCATCACTACTTTAATGGAATATGATTTATTTATAATTAGTGTTTCTCTCATTGTGTCTGCCATCTTGGATTTAATTTTTGTCTGAGCAGTACAAAAGTACAAAACGTTGTCCTGTAATCTGTGTTGACTTGAAATGCTGTTTTGATAGGCAGCTCCACTGTGTTTTGGAATGGTGCAATTGTGGCTGCCTAACAGTACATAAAAATCATATCCATCACAGCTCAGGGAGTCATCAGCAGTGGCGTAATGTGATGGTTTCCCTTTATTCAAATACTTTTTCCTGCATTTGTATGCACGTTATTGCGCACATGGAAATGAGGATTCGACATTCTCCAACACTAATGTCACTTTGTGACACTGCTTCATAGGGACGTTTGCCATATCTCACCGATGTTTGATATGTTTGTTTAAATGTCAAGCACAAATGCCATGATGAGGTGGAACTATTGACCATTTCACACTGCTGATCTTTTTCCATGAATCCACGCAAAGGCCAAATTTAGGCCCCAAATTTAACCCGAACATCCTGTTTGAGCCTGAAATGGAGTGCGTTGATTAACTTTTGCTGCTTAAATTAGTCTATAATCAACAGAACCTTTACAGGTCATTTAGCATCACCTGTGCTTAACTCCAGAGAAAAAAAGGAAAAGCATCTATATTCAAATCCCTCCTCACCTGGTTTAATGAAATTCATTTGGCCTGTGATGCATATCTCTCTAGTGAGGCCTCCTATTAAGAGTTCATTTCCCTACTGTGTGCATGCCCTTATTAATGGCTAGAATGAATCTAGTCCCTAGGCTAGAATTAGTCTTGTCGGTTCATTAAATCAGTGTGTTCTTTGTTAGCACGCCATTTTTGACGGATTATGGACTTGTGTTTTATTTTGTGTAGGCAGGCATGCCTGATACCATGCAGGTGGTTTTGTCTGTAGTACGGTGGGATTTTAGGGGCTCTGGTTGTTGCCCAGTGTCTTGGCAAGTTAATGTAAATGGAGTAGGCACATTATCTGGCCTTTCAGACACAAAGCCTCCATGCAAGCTGACATCCAGATGTTAGAAATGTCTGACCCCCAAACCTTTGCCGACACCCCTGTCTCTTTTCACTTGCACTTTCAGTAATTACACATAGCCAGGTCAGACTGAACTTGCAAGGTTTTCACTGATTTGGGAGAAAATATGCAGAAGTTCTGGGTTGATTCGTTGTAATGTGTTAAACAAACCAGAGCGATAGCTGAAAGCATAATCATTTCAACCAAAATATTTCATATACAAACTTGCAAGAACTTTTGGGAAAGAGGGGCATTCTAATTCTGCAGAGCTTTCTGGGGATCTTATTAGTTCACATTAGTGCCAAAGTCTTTATTAGTGTGAGCTGGAAGAGTGGGAACATCAGTTCTTTCACAGATTTGTATGCTGATCATTTGAAATCACACTTATTCAAAAATAGTGCTGAGAAAATTTTCAACAGGCATCACAATGCCTTAAAATTAAGTCAAATTTAGTCCTTACTTGAAAGAAAACAACTTTGCTTGTGCCAGTAGCTTTAATAGCTTAATTTGCAAGTGTTTTTCAGTTGTTGTCCTTATTAACTTTCTTGAATGAAAGCTTAAGGTATTTGCAGGATTTTCATTGGTTTCCGTGTGCTGCTTAACACCAAGTTTAGCCAAGATAATTAGGTAAAGTTAGGTTGTTACACTTCAATGGAAATGAGGGAAATCCAGAATCTCCTTAGAATAAAAAAGACAAACAATGGTGGGAAAAATATATCTTTTAGTTAACCTAGTTGTAACCTTGAAAATCCTAATTAAAACAATGTTCACAGGGCTCTTTTGAGAAAATATCGCAAAATAGTAAAACTGATCCAAACAGAAGATGAAGAGACAAATATTTTCCCACTCTTTTTTCTCCCATTATACCACTTCATAGCCTTGGGGAGAATGGTAATGAAGAGATTAAAATGAATGTTTCAACAAAGCGTTTGATGGGAAACTGGAAAGAATTGCTCCTGGTTGCCCTGTGAGCTGATAAACTGGCCCAAGACATTCTCTGATGTTTCTTCCAGTTAGTTTGTCAAAGTTAGCTCCTTCCAGTCAGCTTGTTAGCTGTAAGAATCAGAGAACCTGCAGCACATGATCACAGTGAAAACAAATTTCCTAAAGGCAACCTAGTTTATTAATCGCAGAAAGTTATTGGTTTGACTAAGAGACCAGAGTTTTTCCTCCAGTTAAAGCAAGTGAGTGTGAGAGAGACACAGCCAGGGGAAGAACAAACAGGTTTACATGACTTTGCTCTTCACTTTATGGAACAAGCTTATGAATATTTCAATGAGCCAAAATGATCACGGCAGCACATGCCTCTGTCCCTAATATTGAGCACTGACATATGCATATACACATATACATATATGTCTTATTTCCTGCCAGACAAACATCCCTCAGGTTTAACCTAAGTCTTATTATTGAGGTGTTGGGAAAAACCCAGAAGTGAGAGTAGAATTACAATTTCCCATGTTAATATGTGGCTTGCTCTTCATACAGGTAGAGAAGTGAGACTTTTTATCTTAAAAAAAGAATTACTGAAATAAAAGACGTAACAAGAGAAAGTTTGGTTTGATCAAATATGAGTCAGATTAAATTATGCTTACAAGCTCTGATTATTATTACTTTAACATGTATTTAGATTCAAGTAAAGTAAATCATTATTACTCATCTTGCACTTAAAGTAACTCTGATTAGCTAGTGTTTTGACCGCACATACACACACACACACGCACAAAGGTCTGTTTGCACTTGCACAAGGGATTGAGGTTTTCATTTGGTGAGTATTAAACCCATCTGTTAGTCTATGTATCCCTCAGGAAGCATCAGCGCTTTGTCTTGTTCATTGTGTTGTGTGTTTTCCAGTCATTAAAAACCATGTTAAGCAGCAAAGAGCCTTATTAGATTAGTGCTGGAGGCACACATGAAAACACGCATTAAAACAGCCTCCGTACATCCAGCGAAGCCAGAGTGGGTGGACTCTCTTACTCTTCATCATCACCATCCTCATCTAATTTAAAATCATGTTACATGTACATAAGTCCTTGGAGATTTACAAGTCATATTATTAAAGTGCAAGGTGAAGTTCTTGTAAACCTATTAACCCTTTTCACATGAGTTGTCAGTGCTTCAATGCACATCTGTGTCGCTTAAAAACAACAACCTGAAAACCATTGCAGATAGCATCACAGAAGAGTTCTTCTACAAGCTTGCTTCGTGGAAAAAAAGTGGTATTTTATGTGTACAACATATGATATCCTTCTTTATTATGCATATGTGTTTATTTCTGTTTCGCTGTTTCTCTCTTTATCAATCAGTGTTGTTTAAGTGTACACAGTTCACTGTAAGCTGTTGTGTTGCACTTAATATAAATAGATATTGGTACACACAGGATCCATATTGTTCATGTTGTATTGGATATGCAAATTATCCGCTAATCATTGTCTGTGCTGAGCAATTCCATGCAAAAGTCATCCTTACCATAAAAAAATAAAGGTTTTTACCAAAAGAATAAAACCCTGTTTAACTTGTACATTTAGGTCTGTATTTTACTGCATTAACGTGCTTTAATAGAAATTTGAAGGAAATCACTATGTTTATCCACCACATATGAGGGGTGCACCTAAAGTAAAATTACATTTTCATTTGACTGTATTTCATGTTTTCAAATGAGAGATCAAAGACTGCCCTATTTTTTTTATTTATGTCAACAGTAAGTATTTTGTAGAAAGATGGAGGCCTGTCTGAGAAGTAAATAAATTCACTTTGTCTAAATAGCGATGATTTTTGGATTTATAAGGGCTAGATTTATGAGGTCTGGACGCTTCAGCGCTGTGTCACGTCCATAACATTTTAAAGATTAAGTTTACATCTTATAGCAGGGGTTCCCAAACTTGTTCCTGGAGCCTCCCCAACACTGCACATTTTGCATGTCTCCTTTATCAGTCACACCTGATTCAACTCAGCAGCTCATTGGTGTCAACTCCAAGACCTGAAATGGGTGTGTCAGACAAAGGAGACATGCAAAATGTGCAGTGTTGGGGAGGCTCCAGGAACGGGTTTGGGAATCCCTGTCTTGTAGTAATTATTAATGCAATTAACTTAAAACTTTCTGTACAAAGCTAACTTATGACCATGCTAATTATGATCAACAGTTCATCTCCATTCTCTGCTCTTATCCCCCATAAAAACGTGTTACGGACGTGACGGACGTTACATATTAAATCATATGCATACTGGCATGCATACCTCGTTGCTGATGACTGATAACCTGTGTATGTTTATACTGCTGGGATCTCTTTCATGCTTTCCATAATCATAACATTTTAGAAATTAATTCATTCTAACATGTACAACATCACGGAGATTGAGCCTGACTGCGGGCCAGAAATGCACAGGTGGACTGAAGTACAAATCGTCAAAACTTTTTCAAATGTCATATAAATGTTCATTGTCAATATTATCTTATTTAAAGGAACACTCCACTTTTTTTGGAAATAGGCTCATTCTCCAACTCCCCCAGAGTTAATAAGTTGAGTTTTACCGTTTTTGAATCCATTCAGCCGATCTCCGGATCTGGCGATAGCACTTTTAGCATAGCTTAGCATAGATCATTGAATCCTATTAGACCAGTAGCATCGCGTTCAAAAACGATCGAGTTTCGATAGTTTTCCTATTTAAAACTTGACTCTTCTGTAGTTATATCGTGTACTAAGACCGGCAGAAAATGAAAAGTTGCGATTTTCTAGGCCGATATGATTAGGAACTACTCTCATTCCGGTGTAATAATCAAGGAACTTTGTTGCCGTAACATGGCTGCAGCAGTCAAGTTTTAAATAGGAAAACTATCGAAACTCTTTGGTAATTTTTGAACGCGATGCTACTGGTCTAATAGGATTCAATGATCTATGCTAAGCTATGCTAAAAGTGCTATCGCCAGATCCGGAGATCGGCTGAATGGATTCAAAAACGGTAAAACTCAACTTATTAACTCTGGGGGAGTTGGAGAATGAGCCTATTTCCAAAAAAAGTGGAGTGTTCTTTTAAACATTCAGTGTGTTTCAAATAACTTGTGTCTCGAGTCTATCTGCGCTGCATTCATTCAGAGAGCAAGATTTTGCGTGTTCTGTGCGCGCATGCTGCTGTGTGTGACACGCAGGAGATGTGCTGTGGGTTTACATCATTCTTTCATTTTTGTCTAAATATTTTTCTTTATTACAAATATTGTTTGGTTTTATTTTGTATCATTGCATGTTAAAAATAATTTACTATGCTATGCATATGCAAAATGTGAAACTGCAATCTTATTCGCAGTCTAGCATTTTATTACTATTTGTACAATTGCCTATATATTCAGCATACTCATTAAAACAAGTTTATGACTGCGACATCCGTTTAATCTTGATCAACAATGATCAGCGAATTGGAGCAGCCTTCAATTTGCAGGTTATAACTGTATCTGTATTGGATGTATACTGGTGAGGATTTACTTCAATGCGGATCCCACACTCTAGCGTTAACCTAATATAAATGTGCTATAGGCTATTATTCATATTCAAGTGTTTGTGTGGAAAAAAATCAATGCTCAAGCATGACAGGGAGGCGCCTGTGTGAACACTTGCATTTTTTCCTGATAATGAAACAACTTAAAATTGGGTGCCTTAAATACCTGAGAAATATATCTACAGAAAGCTTGTCTACTTTTGAATGAACCAATTCAAAACGAAATCAAATACTCCCTGATTACGTAATCTTTGAATGCATTCTCTAAAGGCGCGTCCAGTGGAGATTTCGAGAATTTCATTTTTGCAGCTGACAAGGACTCATGAAAACATTAGTTTATTAAAAAAAAAAAATAAAATGTGTCCTTTTTTTCATAATCATTAGGCTACTTTTGCTTGTGCTTTGTGGCAAACTTTATGCTTGAGCGCGGAATATGCTCATTATGGAGTAATATGTTACTTTAATAGGACTTAAACGTTTCTGGTTTGTGCATTGTAAATCTATTGTAGTCTCCGGATGCTTCATAAATCATATGCATACCGGCGCGCATGTTTGCCTCGTTTCTGACTGATAAAGGTCTACTGCTGTGTCAGGCTTACCGTATCATAACATTTTAGGTGAGGATTTATTTTAATGTGGATTCCAACCTCTTAACCTATAGGCTATCAATGTGCTATATTTTTGGCCCATGTTCAAGTGTTTGTGCGGAATATCAATTGATGCGCATGCATGCGCCTCGCCTGTGCGATCACTTGCATTTTTTTTTCCTGATAATGAAACAACTTAAAATCAATCCGAAACTGATTTTATTTATGTAAATTCATAACACCTGCCACTTACTGACTGTTTGGAATTATATATATATGAGCATAGTTCGTCTGTTAATATTATGCACTTTTTTGTTTGTTGTGTTTTTTTTTATTTGTTACTCAGACGCAGGCAGTGGGCTGCATGAGACAAAAAAAGTAATATAGCCAAAACCACCATGCTGGACCATTAACAAGACCTGGTGCAAGGCTTTCCGTATCCATTAATGCCTGAGCCGGCAGGAGAGAGAGAGGTGAAAGCACTAACAGTCAGTTCCGCAAAAGCCAGTGATTGCGGGGATCCATAATTTATTGTGCTTAATAGAATATATAAGCTAATATAAAAGACAAAAAAGTAATATAGCCAAAACCACCATGCTGGACCACATAACCGCTCTTTAGTGTAGATGCATGTTGATTTTATCAGACGATGTTGCGATTATAAATGAGAGTGACTCCTGGTTAACATGTATTAATGGGTCGTGTTTAGTCACTATTTAGTATGGGATTTTTCTACAATATTCACTCATCATGACAGTAAAATAAGGCATTCTAAGTCAATCTACTGCAGTATTTCCTCTCTCAATCAGTAGAAAATATGGTTAACACCTGGTCATGCATGGAAAAAAAAAATACCGTCATATACCATGATATAAATTTTTGGTCATACCGCCCAGCACTGACATGAATCATGTGAAAGGACCTTACATAAGTTGATCTTTTTGGTATTGAAAGATTTTCAAGACTGTACACCATATAGAGTAATCCTTTAGATGAAAATAAGTAATTTCACTAACTTTCAACTTGCCATGCTGCAACTGTTTTGGTTGGTTGTCTAGTAATGACTGATGGCCTTTATACAGAGGATTGTGATTGGTTGCTGCTGCAGGGGAGGAATGTTAGGAGGCTGATTATACAGTAATTATGATGAGGGATTGATAGGGAACTGTCAGTTTGGCAGATGGGTTGTTGAACGTAAGACCCTAAAAATATATAATACATTATTTATGAGTAGTTGGTGATTCGGCACAAAGCACTGCTTCCAGCTTGAATGATTTGCTTTCAAAGAATGAGAAATTATGTAAAATTGACTTCTCCTTCAGATCGAACGGTCTATGTCTCTATGTTGTGTAACTTAATACTTTTCTCAGAAATCAGACAATAATTTGCAAATACTTTTGCTCAGACAGCAAGCTCACAGTGGTTTGATTTAACTGGTATGTTTAGGCTGGGACATTTTGTGTTGCATGATTTCATTGCATCCTTTCCAAGACAACTGCTTATGTAAAGTCTGGTTTTGTTCTGTGAAACAGTCCCTTCCCTACTAAAATCAGAAGTCTCCACATTTCTTAAATCTTGCCTAACAAGCCAGGCCCTCATTCCTGACTCACAATGACTGAGCTTTAAACACATTTAGAAAGCCTAACTGTTCTTCACAGACTTATAAATGCTCTGAGGCCGTGGAATTGAGAACGAAGGGCAAATAACGAGAGGAAAGGTGGCTATTCTCCTGCCCCTCTCAACAGTTTCTCCCTCATTATGAGACGAATCATTTGCCACAGACTGCCATGCTGGCCTGGATCTCTAACTTTTATATTAGCTTATATATTCTATTAAGCACAATAAATTATGGATCCCCGCAATCCCTGGCTTTTGCGGAACTGACTGTTAGTGCTTTTTCCTCTCTCTCTACTGCCGGCTCAGGCATTAATGGATACGGAAAGCCTTGCACCAGGTCCTGTTAATGGTCCAGCACTCCTAAATTAAGGCTAAAAATACTCAGAGATATGGAGAGAAGGAAATTGGTGGGGGAAGGCAGGGCGGAGAGCAGTGGACAGCAGGACTCTGGTTCAGGGCAGTTGTTGTAAAGAACTAACAGCTGAGCCCAATAGAAGACTTGAGTCCACTGGGAGGGAAGGAAGTGCACTGATTGGGATGATTGCCAAGAATTCTTGTGTCTACATTTTGCATGAAATACAGGATGTTAAAAGGTTTATTTTATTTAATACAGGGGAAGTTCGTTTTTTTTTTTGTTCTTTTTTTTAAATCTGTGCCCTAGACTGGAGGATGCAACCTTATAGACAATCAAAATCTGTCCCTGTATCTTTGAATAAAAATTATTATGTGTCAATGTATGATCTTTAAGCATTTTCACAGCATCTTTTGAAGAGCTTAACAATAAGGATGACTCACTAGGCAGTGTTCAAATTCTTGAATGTGTTTTTATGTCTTGTTACAAATTGAGTATTATTGCAAGTTCTGCTGATTTAAATGTAGCATGATAACATTGTCTAGCTGGCTAACAGATGACGATTTGTTGAAAATGACAAGACTATCCTGGATTCACAGGTTTAATTTTTCTTTTGTGCTATATGCTATAATTTTTTTAGCAAGTTCTTTTATGAATTTAGCAGGGGTCTAACGATACGCTTAGCTCATGAGACTAGACTACATCGTATTGGGTTCATGAGAACAAGATGAGATGATATTTTAGACTATTCTATTCATTGTCCTTTCAAACCACCTGTTACCTGGTAACATATGTGTTCTCATTTCATATCTATATATTTAATATCTTTTACTGACTTTTTAGGGACACGCATACATTCTGAATGTTGTCTCATGCATCTTTGTGCAATCAAATGCATGTTAGCAGATTAAAAACAGCGAATGCTGCAAAAGAGGTTGATATAGTCACCCAGTGCTGGAAAAGCTCATTGTTTGTTAAGACGGAAGCCCGAATGTGAGCATCATTCAGAATTAGGGATGCACTGATACCACTTTTTCCAGAACTTGCCCGATACCGATTAATTTTTAGTTCCTGAATAATTTTTAGTTCCAAATTTGTATAAATTTTATTGGTAGTCCACTGTATGAAGAATTTTTGGATATAAAATGTCACAGTTTACTTTATTTTGCTATCCTCACTTACATAAATGAACTATAGTGTCCTGCACACTAGTAAAAAATATGTAAAATGTATTTTACAAGTTTTGTTACGTTCACTGGTCATTTTTTTGCTCTATGGTACGTAATCTTTAATTTAATAGCATTAGAGCTGCTCCATTGCAGCGGCTCAGTACTGTAATCACGCGTTTTGCTGTAATAATGCAGGGAACCACTCATTATAAATCTCCTATGATATTTTCAGAAATAGAAGTCGCGTTTTTCTTTTCATCTGAAACATGTTGCGATTTATATTCCAAAGCCACTCATATAATGCAGAAACACTCGTGAAGCAAGCAAAACTCACGCAACACACGCATGTATTTGTACCGGTGCAGAATGAGAGGGACAAGTACAGTACAGCCTCGTGTATTTCACACAGGCCTGCTAGTTTCATTTTCGCCAGAAAGTCGTGTATGCTTAAGGTTGAATATAAATGATGTTTATAGAGAATACCCCTATAAATTGTCTTATATTTATGATTTAGTTTTAATCCAAATGATGCATACTAACTGAGCAAACATCAATAAAGATCACACAACAGAAGTGCACGCTCTCTCTCTCTCTCCCTCCCTCCCTACCGCCAAGTAACTTGTGCATTGTTTTGCTTACTTGTTTTTGACATATCCGACCGAACTACAAACTTTCCAGTGATTGTCTGTGAGACTATCCACTCGACAAGCTCGCACATCTGCACCGGCGCGCGCTCAATCCACTCAGCGCTTTGCTTTTCAGGTCGCGCACATCAGCTATAAAGGCATTAATACTGAATGTTTAACATAATTCATTGCATACATCTGCTTCGTAAACAACCTTAATCTCTAATAACTCCATTCTGCTGCCCATTGTTCTGTTGTCGGTGTTTCTTTGTCTGAACAAACTCATGCACCCTCCAGAAGCTTGCGTTCTGCAAGTGAACGACGCCTTGTGGTGCCATCACAAAGAGGTACCAAATCTCTCTCGCGGACCTTTTCCTGGACTGTGCCCAGCTGGTGGAATGACCTCCCGATCTTAATTCGAACAGCTGAGTCTTTAGCCATTTTCAAAAATCATCTAAAGACGCATCTTTTTCGCCAGCGCCTGACCAACTAATACTAACACTTTCCTATTCCATCTATTTATTTAAAAAAACAAAAACAAAAAAAAAACACCCTAGCTATATGTACTGTGCTGGGCTAACTGAAACTTGTCATGGCACTTGTATACTGCTGCACTCTCGATGGTCTAACTGCTTCTATTGTTCTCATATTGTACGTCGCTTTGGATAAAAGCGTCTGCCAAATGTTTAAATGTAAATGTAAATGAATATGGCACTTATCACATGCTGTGTGTTGGCATGGGACGATAACCGGTTTCAAGGTATACCACGGTTTGGAAAATTCACGGTTTCAAAATCACTAAAAATTTTTGTTATACCGTTCCTGCGGTATGCGCAGTTTTTTTTTACACGTTGTCAAAGACGGAAAGTGCAGGACTCCCTCAGTTGTGAGCAGTGAAGAGCGTAACGAGTCACACGACCCCTCCCCCTCCCCCTCCGGATAGCGGTCAGTGAGAGTAACCTGTGTGTAGGATGATGGCCGAATGAGGTGAATCCCTAGAACTTTTTCCCCCGTCGAAAAAGGCGAAGTCTGCCGTATGGGAATTTCTCGGGTCATGTAGACCAATCATGTTCCGTACACAATGATGTTCCGTACAGATACTGTTTTGGCACCGATCGCTAAATAAATACTTCCAGGTCATACACAGACGATATATCTGTGTCGTCTTCATTTCTCCCTCTTTCACCCTCAATCAAGACAGAGACCCATTCGGCTCTGGTTTAGGTTAAGTGACTGCATTTTTAATTTTGTTTTTCATTTAGAAGGATTTATTTATTTATTTATTTTTTACAGAAAATAATTTACGTTCTGATTATTGTTTAGCTGCAGGTTTAGGCTCACTTAAGTGACTGCACGTAATTTAATTAACAATAATTCAATTATTTATATTAATTATTTAGCCTGACATGTTTACCGTTCCAAAATGTTGTATATGTTTCTTAAAAATAAAATGTATTGTTCAGTGGAAAAAACTTTGTTGTTTTTTACCCAGACATTTAAAAATAACATATTTTAAAGCTGTAATCGCAATACCGTGATACCGTGAAACCGTGATATTTTTTTTAAATCTAAGGTTATCATACCGTCAGAATCTCATACTGGCCCATGCCTAGCTATGTGGTATCGAGGCATTTTAACGAGTACGAGTACAGGAGCTCAGTATGGTGCATCCCTATTCAGAATCCATTACTGCTACCATTTCCTCTCTATTAAGGCCTATTTTCTCTGGTTTATATGGCATTTGCATGCAATTTTAGAGTAACATTGCTTATTCTGCAGTGGTTTGACGAATAGTTCTTGGCAGGTTGTACCTGTGTTTGCTGGTGAAGTGCTTTGGTGAGCAGTCATTGGTCATATCCTACTCTGCATTTACTATTAACATGAAGTAAGTGTGGTGCAGTTAAAGTTCCTTACTTACAAAGCCCGTCAAAAAGGACTCTTGGGATGGGGGAAATCTGTTGGCAGTTTAGGATTAAAACAGAAAACCCCTCCCCCTGCTAGTTTTAATCCCATCAATGCCTTGTATTGATGTAGGTCTCTGAAGGAAAGAACCAGACTGCCCCTCTGGGTGTGGTATAAAGCAACGGATGTAAAGGACATTACTACTTGTTACTGATTTGAGACCGTAATAGTTTTTAAGATTTGGATTTACGTCAGAGATCAGTTTAGAATAAAGTCTTCAGTCAAGCTCGGCTGCCACATGGAGAAGCTATTATTTAAAAACCTATAGAACCATTTCTCACTTCCCCCACCAGATTCAGACTCTTAGTTCTGCACATTGTTAGTGGCTATGTTGTGTTCTGCGTCCCATGCTGATCTTTAGTTCTGCATCTCCGCTGCAGGTTTAGCTATGTGTACTAATCGCTTTGAACCTTGAGATTAATGACTATAAACACTCTTGACTATAGACAAGATAAGCTGTCATATGAACTGTTGCATATGGCTTACATATGCAAGAGACATGCTTGTGTAACATTGAATTCCATAAAAAAACAGTTGAACACATTTTAGTTACAACATAGCATTGATAATGGGAGTATGTGTGGCCAGGTGACATTAAAATGCAGTGTTTCGCAAGTATGGCCACTACGCTATTTGTTTGAAACTAGTGTTATATTGCTTATTGACCTTGTTTGTGTGAATATTTGTTGTCATGAATAAATTCACAGTTGTTTCAACTAAGCTGTTATTTTTATGGATGCAAATGTAGCGAGTGTGTATTGGTGTGTATTCTTACCATTGATCTAAAAAAAGCTTGATTAGCGTGGTTTGTAATGTGGTTTTAATAGCCCTATTTTGCCTATGCACATACTCCTCAGTCTGCAGTCTGTGTCAAAATGAAAATACGTACTTTTACTGTGCATGTCACACGTCAATTTATAAATCCAAAATGCATAATGCACCTGTGAAGCAAAACCACTAGCAAACTTGACTAACTCAACCTCCCTCAGCTGGCTGGCCTTCAGAAGAGTCTCTTGCACTCGTTGTACCCTGCCGGTGTGCTGTAGTATTCTCCCAGACATCAATATTGGATGAGAAGCAAGTGTAATGTGTGTTTAATGACTGGGGTATGGTAAAAAGTAAGTTGAGTCTGCAAAAAAAAAAAACAGGGTGGCTTGAAACAACTCAAAATACTACTTCTAGAGTCAATCAATGGACTATTGATTATGGAGGGACTGGCTCTAGTCCTAGAGTCTTTGGTTGAGTTATTGATATCAGATTCTAAGCAGAACATTCCAGCTGTGTTTAAAACGATCCTTTAATTGTTGGTTGAATAATTAAGTGGTCTGGTGGTTAGCCTCTCCTCTGTTACTTTTGCATTTAATTCCTGGTGTGTTTAAGACTCGCCGTTGATCGTGAAAGCACTTTGCTAGCATGTGTTTAATGCTGACTCAAGCCTTAGAGTGGGTGCAGTTGAGTCATTGCTCTCCTGCTGGGAGGATTTGGGATGTTCTAAGAGCTTATGAATGTAGTCTGTCATATTTCTGTCAAGAGTTTTAAGCTACTAATAGATATTAAGATTCCAGACTTTTTTTTATAAAATGTGTCTGGACAAAACAAGTTAATTTAACGCCAGAACTGAGGTCAGGTCGTCTATTTATTAGCGCTCAGACACATAGACGTGGGGCAGGGTCTGTGGTGGGGCTGATGGTGCTCTTTGTGTGACCACAATGACTCATTTCCTCCCATGCTGTACACACACACACACACACGTATATATATATATATATATATATACACACACACCTGCATTAGAAACCAGACTATCTGAAAGAGAGAGAGAGATGGGAAAGGAAAGGAGAGAGAGGGTGGCAAAATTGTGAGAGTGTCACGGCCATGCACACAGCAATTTAAATTTTAATTACCTAGATTTATCTTCCCAGCGCAGTGTGACGGACTGATAACTGGAGCTGATAAGTCTCAAACTGTTTGTAAAGCGCTGCCACTAGTCAGATACGTGAGCTCAGAGGAGGAGGAAAGCACATATTGTTACCGTGCTCTGCTTGCAGCCCACAGCAGCTGTAAACGACTCCCAAACCTGCTGTCTGCATTGTGAAGCTTATACATAACTACATTTTACAAATATAAATATCTTTGGTGTAGTTTTTCAAGAAAACTGCATTGTAGATGTTTCCGGATGCTAAGTGAACTTTGGCAGCGACTTGCAATGTTCTTTTTATTATTTATTTCTTATAATTAATTACATTTTAAGTTTTTTTTTTTTAGTGAATTGTATTTTAATGAATTTTATTTATTTAAATAATATAAATATAAATTGTAATATTTTATAATATCTATCTGTCTGTCGATCTATATATATCTGTCTTGGAGAGTGTTTTTCCGTCATACTGTCATATTAATGGCAAAAATGAGGAGATCTCATTTGTGACCTACATAAACCTCACGCTGCAGATTTTCACTTATTAAAGATTAAAATGGCCAAGTTTTAAAGTGTACCAAATGTCTCCTGCCTTAAATGACTGTGCCTTTCAACTTCATGGTTGCCGAGCTAATATTTGAGTAATCAGCTGCCTCTTATGCTGTCTGCGTGTTTCCCGTGAACACATTGACTGCTCTGGACTGCTATCAGTTTAGTGATAAGCTGAAATGAATATTAAGTGTGACAAAGCACTAGCCAGTGCATTCATTCTCCTCTCCTTGTTCATCTTGTGATAGCTGTCACTAGATTTCTTTCTTTCTTTCACTCACTCCCTCACCCTTCGCCTGCCAGTCAATACATCAGTACAGGATACAGAATAGATTTTTCTTTAAAAAAAAAAAGTCTGGGCTGTGTTCCCACACTTCCTTTTTCATTTACAGAGCTTCACTCAGCAGGCATTGAACCTCACACGCCTCTAATGAGAGAACCACAACGCAGCCTCCCGAACACATGCTTCTAAAGTGCTAATTGAACGGTACACTTTTGGGATGCAACCTGGAATGTCAGCACTGGAATACACAGAATTTCCCATTTCCTTTCCCTGTAGTGTTGCACATCAGCTATCGTCTCCCTCAGATCCCAGCATGTTCCCTCCCTGCCTCATTAGTGCAATATTCACCGGCGTGAGTGATGATGATGAATAGTTACAGAGAGTTTCAGTGTTTACCCTCCCCTTCTCATTTTTTGGCTTGCCACACGAATAGCAATTAATCTAGAAAAATGTACTTAATTAACCAGTACAATAAGAGCTTAACTATCTGTTATTGCACTGTAAATGAAGCATGCTCAGATGCCAAAAACCCAACAAAAACTGACTACTGCATCAATTATCTTCACCCTCTGCTCATGGGAAGCATATATATGGGAGGGAAATGATATTTAATGATAGAAGCCTTCCCATTCTGTTCATGAGTGCAGCTTTTTTTTTAATGGTTAATATGTTATATAACAGTAAGGTGCCTTTGTGTGAATATTCAGATCGCTATGAGTAATAAATGCATTGAAAGGAGTGTTTTCCACTTGTCTGACTAATTAGATAGTTATGTCATGTATTTTTGTTAATTATAGTCATGTCTTTATTAGTGATGTCAATCGATTAAAAAATGTAATTGGGCTAATCACAGTCATGGACTGTGATTAATCATGATTAACCGCAAATTTAAAATACTAGGATTTACCTGTAAATGTGTTGAAAAAGAAATGCATGACAAACTAGTTTAAGGAAACAGAACCTTTCACACCTTTCCGCCAGGTATGAGACATAATCCTTATTATTCTTTTATCATTATTCTTTTGTTTTTATTCAGCCATTATCAGCCTTTATACTGGCAATAAAACGTTTACCAAGCCACATCGCTGCAATCCCAGTATACATTTACCCAACTATTATCAAAAGTATTTCTAAATAAATACAACAAAACATTTCTTGTGACCTTACGTGAAGTATTATGACAAAATGCATTATGAAGAAGAATTGGACCTGTTCTGCAGGTGCATTAGAGCTAATATTAGCATCATGCTTCAATTTATGAGATTAATAGTACACTTTTACTCAGAACTCACTTCAAACGACCATCGAGTGTTTGTAATAACTTCCTTTTGCAATCACATGTGGAATTTGGTCGTTTACTGTTTTTAAAATATATTTAATTATTTCTGCTGTGTAAAAGCCTTAACATATATGATCTGGCTGAAACTCACGTTGTTTGTGATGTTACAACCACCTCTCTGTTCTTAAGTTGCCAGGGATACATTCCAAGTATAATACACACTATTTTTATTTTTATTTGTCTATACACTTTGAGCGGCCGTGGTACATTATAAAAGTAGCCCAAAAAACCGCAACCCACGGCTCTGTAATTTTTTTCCCCGCGACTGTATTTTCAAAATATCCCACTTGTGCTGTTAATATTACCCTGGCAACTCTGGTTTGCTGCACCCTCATCACACAATGATAGATGACCTTCCGCGCTGCGATGACGGGAAGAAGTTGGGGTCAAACCTTATCAAACGATTAATTTGCGTTTAAAAAATATTAACGTGTTAAAATTTTTTGATTAATCGCATGCGTTTACGCGTTAACGTTGACACCGCTAGTCTTTATATACTTGCATGCATTTTTACTAACCACATTATTTCTGACCCCAGCTGACTGCACAGACTGTGAGACAAATGTTTTTGCATCTCATTTAGTCCTTTCTTTGCAAAACATGTTGTTCAGTCATTTAATTCTACTGCATCATTACAATTACTAATGTTCACATAGAATATATTTATAATTCAATCCCACGCAAGGCCATAACATCAGTGTTATTGCAGGTTTTCTCTAATGGAAGGAAATATGTTCTTTTAGTAGCTTAGAAGTGCTTTTATATGTATGTTCACATCTGGCACCTCTACGAATTGATTGATGTACAGACAGCATTCTGTTACCCCCCATCTGAGTCCCCATAATTATATCTCTATATTAATGGCCATATAATACAGCCTCTGCTGTCGTTCCTGTCTCTTTGAAATGCAGACCAGCAAAAAGTCACTTGGATAGCCTTTGAAATGGTATACAGCTTTGCTGAAAGTCACTCACTGTATTATTCATGTCCTGTAAATGTCAGGACACTTCAGAAGGGTTGTCTATGCTCTTGTCACCTAGCCATGCCATGGATTTGAGTTGAGTCCCATTCGGTCTCGTTTCAAGTGTGTATAGCGTTGAGATTTGAATAAGCAGCGCAAGGTGTGGATTGGTTGTTGGATTAAGACTTTGGCAGGGGCTGGTGGAATAGTTCAGATAGTAATCCATTTGATGGACTCGTAGTGCTAATATTACTGCAAGTCAGCAAAGTGCCAGTTTTGGACTGTTTATCTTCAACCTGATCTTTTCTCCAGCGTGGAGCAAAGGAAAGTATGAAAATGCTGCACATTTTGTTCTGAGTAGGAAGTGCAGCTATTTTCATTGTCAGTGTAAAGATAAATGGTATAAAAATGCTAAAAAAAATCCCTTCATGTCTAGATAAGATTTGTTTTATGCCATTTTAGGCTGGGATGATGTCATCACATGGGGACAGCCATAAAAAATCACAGCCCTTTGTTTGGTTAAGGCTTAGTGAGAAGTGTCTTATTACCGTGGTGACACGAGGTAAATCATCAGATGTTTTGTGAGTCATACAAAATGCAGATAAATATTACACAGCTCATATTTATATTTCGCCTCAGAGGAAAGACCGCAAACCAGTGGAGGTGAGTTTTCCAGCTCAGCCCAGAGTATTTATAGGCTCTCCCGGGCATTCCCACATACTCTGCAATAAAACAGGTCAATTATATGATGAGCGATTCCAGTCCTTTCACTTGCTAGATGGCAGGGAGAGGAACCTATTTATTTTTTTTTTTGTTTTATAATTTAAAGAGAAACAAAACTGTATTTGCTGTCAGCTATATTGTTTGGTCTTAAATGGATGGGGTTTCCTTGCAATAGGAATACCTCAGGGCGTGAATCCTTCATAGTTTATTGTCAATCCTGAAGGGTGAGTAATGGCAGCAACCCAAAGAAAATGGATATAGAGGTATACGAGATTAGATCATCCAAGACTCTGGATAATGCTGCACCATGCAGTGATTTTATTGGCGGCGGCATCTGTTTGCTTTGTTGGAGGAATCTCCACAAGTTCAGGCTGGAATAATATAGGAAGAGGTCTGTGGATTGTTGGGATTCTACATGTCCTCTTTGTTCAAATTTCAAAGTGTAGGTGGAAATATGAACAGGATATGCAACATCTCACAGGCATGCACTTATTTATGTGCATATTTAAACATCAGGACTTTGAATTACTCTGCAGTAGTGATAGGAGGTAATAAACAGAGTCATTTGCTCATACGCTCTTTGTTCATATTGATCAAAAGTTTTATTAGGTTGCACACCAGCATGTTATGAGTACAAGATAAAACATGTTCAAATAGTGTTACATTCCTAGTTATGTTCCAAATAAATGACATGCTCCCTGGCCCCTAAGAGCTTGTGATGGATTTGAGAGGAAAGAACAGGGGCACACTGTTATCCTACTTTGCGAATCACTGGCACAGTCAACTCTTTTGTCACACCAGATGAATTTTAGTATAATAGAATATTTATTTAGCGTCATACGACCAAAACTGGTGGAATTAGCTTCCACAAAATTTAATGATGTCGCCAGAATGGTTCTGTGAACATATCAAGGTATGAATGGGCTAAAGTTAGAATGAGATGGGAGTTATGTGGGGGTAACGTTTTCAGCAAATAAAAACTTGCCTAAATTTTGGTCTGCTCCTTTCTTTATTGTTTGGCTTCAGAAGACTTTGAATATAGCACCCTTTGTTGGTTATGTCATTTTTGGAGCTTGATAGTGTCATTCTCCATTTGCTTTCATTGTATTAAAAAACTGTCTGGACATTCTGCCAAATGTCCTTCTTTGTCTTGCACAGAAGAAAGAAGTCTTTTCTGAAGAAGTCAGTTTTGGATGAACATGAGGCTAAATGATGACAGATTTTTCATTTTTGGACAAATTAACCTTTTAAGTACCCCACTGTGTAAGAAACAGACTTGAGAATGGGAACTACTCCCTTCAAATTGGCTAAAACTTGAAAGGCTTGTTTGCTGTTTTGTTCAGCATTTTGTCTCATTAGGATCTTTCCCAACAGTCCCTGAGAGGTGGCCTGAAATGCACGAGTTGTGGCATAAAGTGAGCTGCATTTAGGCGATGACAAAACACATGAGTGGAAACATTTGGCAGATGTTGAAAACCTGTTTGCTGTGCTGTTACAAGTTATAGATGTATTGATAGTTTTCACGTGACGTCACACCCTTATAGGAACGCCTACCTGCCGGGCAAAACGAAGCTTTGCTCCACTGACCGCCAGCTATTTTTACGCAGTTTGCATCAAGTAATAATGTAGTAAAATGCAGATATTAAAAGGCGACATTCAGTGTACACCTCATTGATGATGTATATTTTGTACAGGCAAGAGGATGAACCCAGAATATAAACGCAATGGGCAAAGTTTCACATTAAATGGCTTCCCATAGAAAACCATTACCCAGAAGGAAAACACTGAACTGCGGACTGCGTTCATATTCCGGCCTCATCTGATTGCCTGCGTAAACTATGCATCATTAATATAGTGATTACTGAATTTGATCTTTTAATAGTACTGTTTTAAATATATTAAGGCACTTTAATTGTTTTTACAACGTTTTGTCGCACTGTTTATGATTGAAATATTGCCGCGGGTGCTTAATACGGATTGCAAATGGCCAAAACTTGCATTTTGTTCAGAAATACCTTTTGAGAGGTGATCTAAATATTTGCGGCTGGGAAACAGTCAAACAGATGAAAAACTGACACGCTTGTGCTGCAGTTCTATGAATGTTTTGCCCTCCAAGTCTTCGAGCCGGTCACGTGACTGAAAACTATCAATTGATGGGATAAGATTTCCTTCTTTATCTCACATCTCATAGTACCAGGGGAGCTCACTTGGCATGTTTGGGCTTGTTGAAGTGTGCCAGTATTCTCCTATTTTCCCCTCTCATCCTCTTACTCTTCTCTTTCTATTCCTTTCTGGCCATGAGGTTCCTCCCATGAACCTCCATTCCCTGTAATCAAACTTGTTATGGTAACACGTAATCTCCACTGACCAGTAACAATGTAACCTTGCTCCTGGTTATCATAAAATGATTTAGCTTTAAATTGTATTAGCAGAACTAAAATCCATTCAGCACTGATCACATTTTTTTCTGTTTTCATCTAAAGCTTGCATTTGCTTGTTTGGCGCTCAGCTCTGGCTTAGGCAAAGCTTTTTTTTTCCTCCTCTCTTCTTTTTTTTACCATCTGCTTTGAAATTAATGGGCATGTTGGAAACTAGGCTAAATCTAGAGTGACATCTTTTTCTTTTTTTCCTTCCCCCTTCATGCCCTTCCTCTTTCTTTTTTAAAGGCACGCCAATGTGCTGCCGGCTCTGTCCGTCTAGTGACAGTGTGACTGCTCATCGCAGATAAATTCACAATCCCTTGGACTTAGACTTACCCGGCACGCATGTGCCCTCAGAGTCATCGTAAGATCAACACCATCGTAAGATCTTAACCAAGCCTACCATATTCCTCTCATCTCACTTTGAGTTCATGTGTTTTTATACCATGTTGCATGTTTTCCTTTTTTGCAGGGTGGGGTGCCTATTTTAGGTATGTCACTTTGATTGCATCCAACATGTGCTGCGGTCTGTCGTCTCTGTTGTAGGATCACAACTAAAGGATTTGCACTTCAGTTTAACATTACGTCTCCTAAGGGCTTCGATCATTAGCATTTCCAACCCTACCATCACAGCCTTTCACATTAAAACATTCTCTTTTAGTCTGGCTGCTTGTCCTAATTGAGCTTCAGTGTTAGAAGAGCAAAACACTCTCCTCTCAGGCTCCAGGCTCTCTGTCTGGGTCTGTATGTGTGGCTGCAGCTCTGATCCTCCTCACCAGCCCCTGGCTGGATCTGCTGCCTTCTGATGAAAGCACGAACGCATCCGGTGAGCAGAAGCCAAAGCGAGACTGTGATCCCTACTCTCTCTCCCACCTCCTGCCTTTCTCAAGTGAGATCAGTGATAGGGAGCGCCTTTTTGATCCTGCTAGCTCATGCTCCTCTCTCCCATATCCCCCTGACAAAGCCTTCTCTCTCTCCTACACTCATTTTCTTTCCAGCGTCAAGCTCTTTCAGCTGCAGCATGTGGCTTTGGTCCAGACTCGTCAGATTTGCTTGTTATTTCTGAAGAATGTCAAAGATTTATCGGGAGTTAATTAAATTACACTGTGCCGTAATGAAAATGAGTGGAGGAGAGACGATAGGTTTTGTTTTGGCAGATTTTTAGGAGAGATTGTTTGTTGTTGTCACAGAGAGAAGATAAACCTGCACCGCAGAGAGGTGTCTCAGGGCCGCCCAGCCTATTGTGAAGTCTTTCCCTCTGCTGCTGTTATCTCCTGCTGTTAGTTCCAGCGGCTGCTGCCAAAATCTCTCAAACCAAATTCCACTGCATGTGTAAACAGGAAGTGTGTCTTAAACAGGATATTGGGACCCTGTATTTTGAGTGAGGGTTATGTATTTTTTTTTTAATATTTAAATGAACAGATCTTAATAATAATAATAATGTTGTATTATATAATTTATACTTATTATAAATATTATAATATAATATTTTAAAATATATTTATAATAAAACATTATTTTGTGTAATTAGTTATTGGCTTATAGATGTAAATGGGTCACACATGCACTTTTAAAATGGTGTCCACTGAATGAGCCAGGATGACTCAGTACTGAAAAGAACATCCAAGAACTTAGGCAAGTGCTACAAAGTTGAGCTGCCCACACATGTCCCTGGATTCATGCTAAAATGAGTGTTTTAGGATATAGGCAGACTGTTCTAGATTTGGGAGTTTGCATTGAAATATTCATTGGGATCTCTATGAAGGTATATAATAAGGATAATCTTTCCTCTAGGCTCCTTTGCTTCACAATTGGGAATATGATTTTTTGCAGTGTTTTAAATGCAAAATGAAACCTGAGATTCATTTTCAAAAGAGTTAAAGAAATAGGTCACCCAATTTTTTTTTTCTTTTTTTCTTGGCGTTTACTCAATCCAAACCTATACAACTGAAACACAAAAGATGATATTTAAAAGAATGTCAGAATTGCTCTTTTTGAAATAAAAATGGGGACTAAATGGAGAAATATGGCTGGGCAATATGGCCAAAAAAATGATCACGATTAATTATTATTATTTTTTTTCACACTTCACACTTTTGAATTCTTTTCACTTTTTGAATTCTTTTCTTTCCAGTCATTTTTCCTTAAAAATTAGGTTGTTACAATTTTTATTGATGTTACATATTTTCCTATGAAGATATTCCTTATTTTAATGTGATGAAATTTAATTATTCTGAATGTTTGAGTTTCATTAATATTAACCATTGGTCTTCCATAGTTGCATACATTTAGATCATGATAACCACAGTTAAAACCACACATATAGCACCTCAATACCTTTAAATGTAAAAATGTGACTATATGGTTTCAAGGTATTTGTATGAAAAACATTAGTCGAAATAAATGTAGTGTAAATGCACAATATAGCTGTAGCTTCATCACAAAAAAATACTGTTTATATTCCATTACTCCTTTAATACATTTAACATACAGTATGCATGTATTAATAATATAGTAAAATTCAATGAATATCCCACATTTCTGCCACAATACCATGGTACAGTTGTTACTACTGTAAATCCATGGTAAATGATGGCGATTTGTAGATTGAAAAGCCTTCTAACTGTATTGTTGCACACAGTGTTTCTTTTGTTTCTCAGTACTGTTTCGTCTGGCTTTAAACTAGTTTAAATCACCAAGACATTTGTTTTCGTCGCTGAATTCAAGTGCTTCACACTGGATCTCACAGCGCTGTTTAGTGAGTCTTATCAGCGACTAAACGCATCTGATCTACTAACCTTGTGTTGCGCTGCCGTTTGAACTTTGATCCGAGCAGATAAATGGTCCATGTGGCACGTTTTTTCCCCGCTTTTGACATGTAAACACTGTATTGAACATTTTTCGAACTCATGTTTTCATTTATTGAGAAAAATTATATTGCGATTAATTATCATTATGGTTTTATTGCCCAGCCCTGCAACTGAATTTTAAAAACAAAAAAATTGCAAGTTGGTTTGGAACAACATAATTTTCACTTTTGGGTGAACCATTTCCGTAAGATTGAAATAAAATATTTACTCTCGTCCAAAATTAATTTGTATGTTTTTCACTTTGTTTGTTTTGGTAAATATTCACATCTGTGGCTTTCGTTTCGTTTTTGTCTTATCTATAAACAGGCTGTTTGTCAGGTTGTATAGATGTTGTCTCTGGTGATTGAGTGATGACTTAGCCTGAGTGTGAAGATTATTATTTAAATGATGACATGCACAGAAGCCATGGAATCAACTGAGTGATTAAGAGGCCATTTTCTATGTTAATGACATTATCTAGCTCTGAGATAATGGCAGCTAAGTGCTGAGAGCCAGCAGCTGCTCTCAGAACCAGACATGAGCTGTGTCAAACACTCCTCATATTGCTTCGCTGAACTGCTGATTGTATTTGCGTTAAAAAAAAAAAAATCTAGTTACAGTTGTACTTGCTGTACATTTCTTGTTACAAATGTAATAATTTTTGCAATGCAGGTTTAAAGTGCGAGTACTGCCTTATAAGTTAGTTTCAGCCTCAGACGTCATGCCCAATGACTGCTGGCTGAATGTCTGATGCATATGGCACTCTTAACTGGAAACACTTCAGCAGATTTGAAGTCGTCCTCTGACTGGTTGAATTCTACAGGATGGTCTGCCAGGAAACAACACCAAGCCATCTGATCCAGGGCGCCAAACTGCGACTAAAACGGTCGACCAAAAATATTAATTTGCGAGTGAAGTTTTTGCCGAGTTCACCACTGGTGACTATATATATTTACATGTTATGACTTAAAAATTTGCAGGCAATGCCTTTATTTCTGTTTGTTATGCGATCAGATCTGTTATGTTCACGTATTAAACTTAAAATTAAAAAGACGATGCACATCAAAGCTTTAGTGGAAAAAAGTTTCAAACAGTCCTCGTCTCTGCCGCACAGCAGCGTTGATGCACACAGTCTGCTAAACGCAGCTCCACGTGAAAGTGCAGAAAAGCCTTGTCTATTTCGTGCACAACTTGAACAAACAACAACGGGTAAAGCTGTAAGCTCTGTGGATATTGGCAATATCGTCAACAATTCTCATTTATAATCATTACTAATATGGCTTCTTATCAAGATCTTAGTCTATATGCTGTGTTTTGTTAATGCTTGACCTTCGTATTATTTGTAGCACACTTGCCGTCCAGTAAGTGCAAAAAACTGTTACTTTTTAATAAACCAAGTATCAGCTTTAAAATGATGCCAAATTCATAATGAAATTCAAACAATACAGTTTTGGCGCTCTTTAATGCGGCAGGTGCGATCACTATAGTGTCTCAGTTCAAGCGACACATGAACCCATTATATCTTTTTATTTACTACTATAGTACGAAATGAACATGAATTAACATCAAATGGTAGGCTATTTTATAAGAGAGCCTACAGTAGCTACAACTTACTGAAATGTCTCATGTAAAAGCTCATTCAGTGTTTCAAACTGCAGGAAAACATGTAAAGTTTGTAAACATTGCAACGTAATAAGACATTTACCTCAGAATAACTATTCGGTGTCCATAAACTCATCAGTCAGCTAGAAAAATAAATATTAAATATTAAATATTGCTCCTATAAAGGAGCATTTTGCTATATTTATGCGCTATTGCATATTTTGCATTTTAGACCTACTAATGAAGAAAAACAGACTGAATGTCTGAAAGACATGGCAACATTTATAGGATGCACTGAGGAGGAGCCCAAACTACACTCAGTGGCCAAGTGATGCTTATGGTCCGTGATATTGGTACAGATTTTGTGTAATGAACGGTTCTTTGTGACTGTGTATTTCAAGTTGGAAAAGACATTTAGTTCCCACTTTAAGCGAACCTTAGTTCCCAGGTCGACTTGGTCATCTACAAGATGGATTAAAATGCTGATCACGTCAAGAAACGATGAGACATAAACACGACAGTATGATTGAAATGTTAAAATGTAGGGGGGGGGGACATCTGAAAGTTGTGAGGCATCTGAAAGTTGTGAGACATTCATGAATGAATATTGTGGGGACATTTCCACGCTCCTAAATATTATGTGGCACAAAATGAAATGTGATATGGCCACTTGGAGGGGGTGTCCTTGGCCATTCAAAGCAGCTACACAAGAGAACTTATTATGCTGTCTTCTAAGATAATGGTCGGGAACTAAGAACCAATTTTTATGAACCAATTCTCTTGGTTTTTTTGTTTTTTTTTTGTTTTTAAATACCATAACCAAACTATTATAATTTCATTAAATTTTTTTGTTTCTGCCAAAGTATTTCTTCCTCAAAGTACTAAAACTGATCATTATACCATGTTTAGAGGTTTATGTTTTAGAAAGAATTTTGCCAGAATTGGCAGTAGAAAAGCAGCTTGCTAAATTTTAGACCAAAGCATTAATCTTGTAAATCTAGAATAAGGACGCTGTCATCACAGATAACCCATATTTTTAGCTACCATCAACCTGACATGCCCACTCAAACCATTTCATGGTTGTAGAATGATTTTGCCACTGTAATTGGATTGGCTGTTTCTAAAGAGGCTTCTGTCGCTGATGGCACAGATGCGGTGGAGTAATGCTTTCTCTTTATGCGTGCCCTTCGGTTATGCATTTTTAAGGCATGTAATAGGCAGCAGGCTGCACAGCAAGGGAGGTACAAGATGATGTTTACAGAACACTTGCTCCGTTAAAAATGTTTGGCCGTGCTGCTTTGTATGATTATTTCAAATGAGTGTGTCCAATGCTAATGTCACTTTGCATTTGTATAAACAGAAGCATCCATTCCCCAAGTAAACAACACAAACGGAGCCTAGCTTCTTAGAATGTGTTCGAGATGTCTTCTGGAAGAAGAATGAGAACCTTCAGCAGAGTCTAAATCACAGATATGAGGAACCACTGCCCAAAGAGAGAAATGGACTGCGGAAAATGGATGCGGCTCCTAGCTCCCCACCCTGGCATCATAAATAACCTCACCATTGATCGGCTGTAGTCTGTGATTCTCCGCAGCCCTTCTCTCCACATTCATCAGCCTTGCGTCTGATGTGTTTGCCGGCTACTTAATCCTCCGATTACTTAGTTGGCCTTTGCCCAGTGTCTACAGCTCTACCTCTCTATGATTTGCTGGATACTCAGAATAGAGCATGTTATGATGTTAATCTGTAATAAATCTAAAGTTATTCGAAAGTAGACAGCCCTGAAGTCGTACAGGGTTTATGCAGCACTGTCTACTTCCTAACATTGCTCCCTTCTCCAATTCAGGGATCAAATTAAAGTTCTGTAAGATGTTCATGCTCCAAAAGAAAAAAAGTGCTGAATGTGGATTGTGGAATAAAAAAATGAGTTGAGATCCTCTGGCGTGACAAGTTTCATCCTAGTTTCACAGTCTCTGAGGGTGATCGGTGTATTTCTACATTGTGAGAATTGAACTTATTTAAACAGGCTTCTCAGGCAGCAAAATGTGTATCCTGGCAACAATGTGAGTACAGTATATAAGAAAACAAACAGAAACAGGAGTAAAACACTGGCATGCATTTTTTATAAATGCTTGAGAGACTAAAAAAAGAAAAGGGATTTATGATTCTGGAATTTCAGATCGAGGTTTAACAGAAATGGGAAATCAGGTCAGATGGTGATAATAAAAGATTTTGACTTCCTTTTGTTTTTGTGTCCCCGTCTTCCACCAGATCAGACTGTCAGGCATCCATTCATTCTCTTGACTCAGTTGAAGGGAATCTGGACGGATGAGTCCAGATAGTGCTCTGGGGCACTGAAGAGCTCCCATTGTCTTCACACAGTGCTGTACCAGAGCCCTGACAGTGGACATGTTGATACATGGTTCCCTTTATCTTGCCAGGTCGGGCCATTTATTTTGTGAACGCTTCTGAATGTAAAGGGCTTGCCATTTTCCGTTATCCGTTAGAAGCTAGTCTTTGTTCCTCTATGGAGGATTCCTCTGGTTCAGCTGGAAGAGGATCTTTTCAGAAAGCCTGCCATGGTGAGGGACATACCTCTCAGTTGGAGTTTTGTGAATTGTTCTGGTTCCTGGCTCTTTTCACTGGACCGACTTGAAAAGTGGATGTTTGTTTTTGAATAGATTTTCACCCTTATCATAAATTTACATGTATATTCGTATAAAAGTAATCCATGCAGAACATTTTTGAAAGCAGTCGTCTTGTGTTTTGAAGACAACTCAGCAGTTTTCTGCACACTTTTTTGTTTTTTTACACAGCAGATGGGGTTCCTGTGAGGTACACTGTATTTGATTTGATCAAGACTTAGAGGGGTTTCTGTGATAAATTGGGCCTTTTGGATAATCCTATCAGATTATCATTTGCATACCAACATACATTATTCATTTAGTGTCTGCCTCTCCAATTAGTCGAAGTCAGGTTTTTCTCCGGAGAGGTTTTAACATCTGTGCGACCCTGGAAATCCTGCAGGAGATTTGAGCTAATCAGCCACAGCCTTATCAGCTCTTCAGAGGTGTGTTTGCTTGTTTGTTTACTCTCTTTGCTTTTCATTCCCTCACTCTTTCTTGCTCTGTCTTGACCTGTCCTGGGCACCATGCTCCAGTGGGAACTTCCTCTCTGTGAGCGAGACAAAGGATCAGAGCGCTTGACAAAATGCCACTGCCATGCCTGTCAATGAGGGCTGCGCCCCCTCACATCCCCACTCGGCTCGGGATCGACCCTTTGCCAGTTTCCTGTTAAAGAAATTTTTGCTGCCCTTGCACCTGGATTGCACTCCCTTAGCTGGTGATCAGTGCCATCTATTGAAAACCATCCGGCCATTTATGTGGTTTGTTGTTTTGACTGTTTGCTCACATCTTTTATGCCTTTTTCTACACGGCTCTCTGAAGACTTGTGCCGATTCATGCCATAGATACAGAAGATTCTCTGATGGCTGTCTGACTACGTCTCGCCACAGTCTAGACTCCAGTGCTTCACCCACTGACTCGCTGTCTGCTTCTGCCTTCTTCCTGACTGACTGTCTTTTTGAGTCGCTGCTTCAAGGCTTAAAGCGCTTGACTGCTTGACAGATTGTTTGACTCTTTGACTTCTTCACTCATGTTTTTGAAGTGAATCATTGGCTGGATTGATCTGTGCTCCTCATGCCTCTATGGGGAGTGATACTCCCTTGCCCCGGTCTCACTTTCTTTTTCTGCTTCTCAGACACAACAATCTTCCCCTTGGACTTCATTGCTGCCTTTAAACTCGTCTTTTATCTATCTTGATTTATTTTCTGCTCATCCCTCTCTTCTCTTCATGAAAGGTTTAATTTTTGTTGATTTAGTTTATTAGTGGATGCGCTTGCAGTTTGGAAGACACATCCTGTGAGGGCGGTGCACCTGAGGCGGAGAGGGTAATTCTTTATTCCCTGAGTGTGTACCCGTTCCTGAGGGATGAGAGTGTTAGGGAATGACAGCACTTTGTAACCTGGTTTCTTCCTCTAGCTGTTTATCCAGGAGCTGTCTTTCCTCTTCCTATTTGATTTTTATTGAAAAAAGCAGAATTTGAGTGCTTGTGCTGAATGAGACAGGTGGTGCTCTGATCTTTCCATGTACTAGTCCTCACTAGAATCTTAATGCAAAGAGAGCAACTGCCACATAAACATAGCCTGGGGTTGAGGTGTGCACTCTGAGCATTAGATTTGCTCAAACCCCTGCTATGACACTGCACAGCCAAAAGCGATACCTTTGCGCTTCCTGTAAGCAATTGAAAGACTAAGGAAAGGCGTGATTAGCATGAAGAAACAGTAGCCTATTCATCTGAGCTGGATGCAGCCGAACAGGGTGGAAAATTCATACTTTAAAAGCCAGAGTGTGTTTTTAACGGTTAGTAGGCTCAGAACAGACTGAACTTCTGGTCTCAGAGAGAGAAAAAAATGGTAGAGAGAGAAATTACTGAAGCATCTCTCTTAAGAGACCACTGTCTGCTAGAAAAGCAAGCTACTGCACACCAAAATGTGTAGTATCGTGTCTTATAGGGGGACATTTTCTGTATCACCTGGGAATACAAAATGAGAACAATAAACTTCCCACATTCTTGTTGGGTATGCTATTTTAGTGGTGCTTGCTAAGCACTTTTTCCCAGTGGTATTTTTTTTTTTTTTTTAAGATGTGGTTTCCAGTTTTTTGGCATTTGTATATATTTTATATTAATGAATTTTAGTTCATTTGACTTGGACTAAAATGGCATCTGATTTTAATCAACAAAAATGTAATTTTAGTTAACTAAAGTGCAAATATATATTTTATGTAATGCTATATTAGATACATTTTATATAATGATATATATAGGTCTTTTGTATGATTATTGTGGTCTTTTTGTCTTGTGATTCTCTTTGTCCTTTATCTTGATGTCATATTATCAGTCATCCTTATCCATCTTTATCTGTTCTGATGAATGAACTGGTATTCTCTTGTGCATCATGTACAATGCATAGCTACCCTCTTGTGTTTCCAGCATAATGCTGATCCTGACACGCTTGGGGTTGTCTTACAGCTCTCATTAAGGGCTAGTTTTACAAGTGGCATCACGGCTGTGAGAATTTAATCCGGCTTGTGTTCTAAGGGTGGTTATCTCCATTGTACTGGCTTTATTGTGACAAATAGGCCTCCTCTGTCCCGCTTTGCACGAGAAACAGAGCTGTTAGTGGCGTTCACAATAGGGGTTGTGATTCCTGCTGAATAATGGTGGCATGCCTGTAATATCTCTGGTTTACTGCCCCCTTCGCTCCTGAATCATTGCTAGTATGGAATTCACTATTCGCCTTAAGTGTACTGTTCCGAACACAGCTACCAGTATTTGTGGAGTTTGTTTCCACCGTTGTCTCCATAGAAATGCAAACCCATGCACATAATTGAATTATATCAAATACATGAATTAAACATGAGACATGATTCATTGACATTTGGTGGGTGGAAATAAACAATGACAAAGTTGTTATTGTTTTGTCCCTGTTTGTGTGGTTGTATTGGTTTCACCCAGCACAAGTCAATTATATTAGACAAATTCTCATTACAAGGAACGTTTATGCATGAATTCTCTGAAACAAAAAAGGAGCAGGAGCCAGCGTTGTGTCATACTGTCATCAGTGTTACTAACAGTAATGAATGTGCAATGAAAGAGGGATCAGGAAAGAAGGTTTCCTTTAGAGACCCTAAGGACAGAAGGAATAGTAGGTTTGTAGGCTGGTAAGTGAACAGTGCCTGGGGTAGATCATGCCAGAGGCGATCCGTCAGACGCTCATTGGCTTATCTAAGCCAAGCCCGGGCCTGGGGATCCAAATCACAGTGTGTGATAACTGTTTGCTTAATCAGTGGTACAGGAAGAAGGAAATGAGCAAACTGTCAATAGGCTCCAGGAAATTAAATATGCTCCACACGCTGCAGAAATGAGATGGTGTCAGAGTTCTCCATGCCTGTGAAGTGACAGTGTTTTAATGCTGTTGAATATGGAAATATTCCCATAGGTTTTTCCCATTAGCATTTATTTCTTTTTTTAAAAACAATCTGGTTGAAATCAAAATCTTACCAAAATGATCTGACATTCTTTATTTGTCTCCTTCTTTTCCAGTTTCTGTGTCTGAAGAACATCCGAACATTCCTGAAAGTGTGCCATGATAAGTTTGGCCTGAGGAACAGCGAGCTGTTTGAGCCCTTCGATCTCTTTGACGTGAGGGACTTTGGGAAGGTGAGAAACAGTGGTTTTGCTGAGCACGGAGGTTATCTAAGACTATTAATCATTTTGCACCATCATGTTTTAAGTCTCTGCAGCTGAATGACATTAATGTTGTGTGCACTTTTATGGGAGATTAACCCATAAGTGAGGCTATTGTGCATAAGCTTTGTTCCACTACTTACAGCACTCTCATACACAATCCATTAATGCTGGGGATAATATAAAAGTGTGTGCTATGCTTAATCGGCCCTGTGTGGATTTCTTCCTCCTAGTCTTATCTTCTTCACTCCGCATTTGAATATTCACATGCACATTTGATCACATACCTCGGGGTCAAAAGCGTGCCTGTGTGTGCCAGTGCATATCTGTGTTACTACCCATATGGTTTGTGTGTGTTTATGCATTTTCTAAGGATTTCAGCAGTACTTGTTTAGGTGACTGATGATCAGCTTTTAATGTGATTTAGGGGCGAATTGTGTGGGAACGATCTCGTAACTATTCGCAGTACCATGTAGCCCAGGGTTTTCAAAGTTTGGTGCCTGGGATCCCCAAATATGATACTCCCCTTGCAGATGCTTGGTGTCAGATTGTCCCAGCTTTTTCCACACCCTTAAAAGGCACATTTCTAACTGTCGAATGCTCTGTCAGAGTTTCTCTAGTGCGTAAGCACACTTATGCTGACTTTGCTCTGACGGTCATCCAAGTATTGGAGAAAACGTGATGTCTTTAAGAACAACTGAACCCTGATCTTTATATCACTATGACAGTTTAGTCAATGCACTGACCTCCATGAAAGAAGCTCATTGTTAATTCTGTTTCTTAGTGCTAATTCAGCTTGATGTCTTCCGTTTATATTGGATATGGGTTCTTCCTCATTATCAGTATAGTTTTAATAGTTATTAGTGGGGAAAAAAGTGCTGTAAAGATTAGTAGAATTAAAGAGAAGACAACTTCCTTGTTATTGATCGTTCTGGTTGCATGAATTGATTGGACTTCATGAAGTATTTACAGGTGCAAAGCACTTGTTCGACCATTGAAACGTTTCCAATCCAATACTTCCAGTTAACTACAGCTCAGCAAGCGTGTCTGGACATTTGCAATGCCTCGGTCAGGAAAGAAAAGAGCGGCAAGATGATGAGAGCATTTTAAAGTCTCAAAGGGAGGGGCGTAGACAGCGAGATTAAGCCTTTGCCAGACGCTGAGCTTTAATGGATAATGTGGAAGACGGTGAGTGAGAGTCAATGAGCACACGGAAAACAATATTAAAACCCTCAAGCAGTCAGAATCAATCACACACACCCTCCACATGTCAGTGTGTAAATTGTGTTTGCGTCGACTCGAAGGTGACGGGCTTGTCCCGTCATTGATTCTCCATTAAGGGCAAGCAGCGCATTATAATATATTGAAGTAGGCAGCTCGATGTCAGTGCGCCATACATGCAAATCGTCCACCTCCTTTTAAATGAAGAGAGACTGATGCTTCTGAAGCTTTAGAGCTGAAGGATATAGAAAGCATTTTTAATCTTTCTATAGCGCATACATCGTTGAACTTTCACCTCAGGCAGTAATAGATCTCTCTGGCCTGTCAAGCTCAAGGTGCCTTTAATTGGAATGGACAGTCTCAGTCCTTTTGTGTCCTTGCAGTTGGTGGGACAGTTGATGTGTCTGTGACCATTTTAGGGATGGCGGTAAGCGTTGGTATCTGTTTTAAGTGTTGTCACTCTCATGCTTGAGCCCACCTAAGGCTTGAATGACTTGTTTTCTGCTTTGTTTGAGAAGAGAGCACAAATCTGTCCGTTTAGTGTGAATATTTAGTCTCTGCATGCTCTCCATTCATCAGCACTTCATTACTCTTTCCTGGGTGGAGCAGCTATGAGACACCTGTCCCTCCTGATACTTCAGGTAATTGCCTCTCATCCCTTTCTCCATCCCGCTGCTTTTAGGTCTTTTAAACAGATGGCTCACCCCCACATTTCTCACTAAATTCGCCAGAGCCCTCCTGTCAGTGCTCTGATGTTTCATGCCCTCTTCTATCCCATCAGCCCGTGGGACACATCCTTACGACAATCACAGATGGACCCAGATTCTCCTTACCATTCCATTTTCATCATTACTCATAAACACACAGCTCTCTGGGGTTCGATTTTGGTTTAACGTGGCATTCAAACCGAACTGCTTCTGTTCTTTTCCCTCTAATTGGATCTGGATATGCGGTTGTTATCATTTAAATGAACACCACAATCACTTTGGTTCACGTCTTTGCGACAATTAGCGTGATGACACTCCACCTGTTCATAGCCAATTTATAGCTTTGTAATTTGCAACGTGTGAATCAGACAGGTTGAAGATGATTTTGATTATCATAGGGTAGATCGCACTCAATTGACCCCTGCAGGCCAGTGTTTGACATGGCTGTTCTACAAAATGTTATTGACCTGGTCTCTTTTGTTTAGTGTTGTCATAATTATCCCTCGTCTTTATTCCGAGTCAGAGCAACCTCCCAGTGGGCTCATGTGGGCGTGCTCTAAATTAACAGTTGGTTCATCTGGGGGCATGATCAGTAAAATAGCTTCTTGATTGACACCACTGGGGCCTTTTGGAGACCACTGAGAGTCAAATATTATTTCCATAAGATTAAATAAGAACAAAGAGTGAGTCTTTTTTTGCACACATGTACAGATTCAGTTGTTTTTGCAGTAAAGTAATTTGTTTGGTCTGAAATTGAAAAAATCAGATTTTCTGTTAATATTTCTAGGACTTGTCAGATCGGAAATAATTCTATACATAAAATAATCTCATATTGATTTAAAAACTATTTCTATATAAGTGTTTTGTTATCTTTTAATATAGTAAGCCCCATATTACCATTTAAGGCTGAAAATAGAAAGTTGCACTTTCCCTTTTTTATGCACAAAAGTTATTTGGAGTTATTTGTCGACTGACCCTCCCTCGCAGGCTTCCTCTTTAGTTTCTCAGTATTGTGCTCAAACTGTCTGCAGCAGAAGTGCAATTCTTTTGAATTCACAATTACAATTCAGTGACCTATTGTGTTTGCTCTCACCATGTGCATACATTTCTCTGCTCAAGTATACTTAAGCTTCGCTCCTCTCTTCTCCTCTTTAAGCGTTGTCTCAAAATAGCTGGTTGCCAGGCGCTCTACTGCAGCAGAGTGCTGCTCAAATACCTGTACCACACTGCTTTGAGAAAGTTGCTAAGGAACAATGGTGACATTAAAGAATAGACTCTTTGTAAAGGTTATTGCGGTGGTTTTAACGGCATGGAGCTAAGCTGAGGCAGCACTGATGCATTTGAGAGTTGGCTGAGGTTTTATATTAGTCTGGCCTGCTTTTATTTTTCAACAGTGGTGTGGTCAGTGCCCTTTTGACCTAACGAAGTGTGATACAGATTGATCAAACAAACCATCTACTGCAGAGGTCCCCAACCCCCGGGCCGCGGACCGGTCCCGGTCCGTGGGTCATTTGGTACCGGGCCGCACAGAAAGAATAAATAACTTATTTTAAAAAAAAAAACTGACTGTTCTCTGCTTATGTAATTAGTATGAAATGTGCATGTGTGTATGAAATGTGCATTTCTCTCTGGCGCGTTCACTACTGCGAAGATCGCGAGTCAGCATCTCTCCGTTACATCCGTCTATATATGACTCACTCTTGGCGCATAGCAACGCTTGTTTAGGTCACGTGATACGTTACCGCTAAAAATAAACCCACAAGCTACCAAAATGAGTAAGAAACAAACGTCTCTGGAAAGCTTCTTTGCGAAGGGGAAACGGCCCAGTGAGGAGACAGAAGAAGAGCCTACGACTTCCAAGAAAAAGAAAGCATGTCTGTGCAAGAAGAAGGTCAACTGCAGGAGATTGCAAATGACGGCGGCCTTAAAAGTATGTTCGAGACAACAACTCTGCCGGTGTTCTGGATAAAAGTCATGACAGAATACCCTGAGATCGCCACAACAGCACTGAAAACCCTGTTGCCATTTCCGACATCCTATCTGTGTGAAGCGGGGTTTTCCGCAGTGACAGCAACCAAAACAAAACTACGGAGTAGACTGGACATAAGCAACACACTTCGGGTGTCCTTGTCTCCCATTAGCCCTAGATGGGACCGTCTCGTTACAGAGAAACAGGCTCAGGGCTCCCACTGATTCAGCGTTATAGTGAGTTGTATTTTTCATGCCTTTTATAATTGTTTTTGTGGTGTATCTTATTTTGAAGGCATGTTTTACGTTGCCATAGCGACCAGAGAGCGTTAGGGGCAGAGAGGATGTTACTCATGTTATGTTGTTGGCGCTGCTAATAAAGTTGCGAGTAAGCCTACACATTGGATTCACATTTATTATAATATTTAAAAAATACCCCAGTTTTTATGCTGGTCGTATCATTTTATTTTGTTGTTTTTATCCGCCACACCTTAAAGGCCGGTCCATGAAAATATTGTCTGATATTAATCCGGTCCGTGGCGCAAAAAAGGTTGGGGACCGCTGATCTACTGTATCTCCTGATGGTAAATGGTTAGAGAAGTGTAAGGAGGTGGTTTTTGGTTGCTAGATTAGAAAATGATTCTTTTGCATCCATACAGAAAGGATCATTTAGAATGTTTAAAACAGTGAGAAGATTTTGTCTCTTTAGACAAACTGCTTCAGCTTAGTTTGGGATTAACCCTAGGCCATAAAGTACTTTCAATAGCAAATTGCTTTTTCAGAATCAATCTTGTTTTGAAAGTTTCACTTCCATCTCCGAAGGCATCCTGTTGTGAATTAAACGATACTGAGACAATAAAATTTATAGGCTATATTTGTTGTGGAAAGCCATTTTGCCTCGCTCGGATCATTAAAGCGAATGTTCTTGAGTGCAAGGAGCTCTCCTCCTCCTCAAAGCAAGTGACAAGTGACATGTGCCTCTGTATCCCCGTCACATGCCGTTCCCCAGCGACTCCTGTCCATCAGGAGCAAGGCTGCATGTTTTAACATAAAGCTGCCAACACAATCAATTATTCATTCAAAACGCCTCACTCTTGATGATAATTCTCCTGCTATGAATAATTGAAGGGACGTACCTGCTTCACTTTGGACCTTCCCCTTGCCACTCTCTCCCTCAAAATGCCTCATTAGCTCTTACCTCATTATTGAGGTACCTGCCGAAACAGGTGGCTGTGAGGCATCATCTGTGAACTGAGACAGCCATAATAATCAACTGTGGCATTCTTTTGCTCTCTCTCATAACAATTAGCATTCCTATCATGTGTTTAGCTTAAGTTTACCAAAGAAAAAACCTAGAATAGTTTTAAGATTTAAGTAAGGACAGTATAGAAGTGTTTGTTTACGAATGCCTTCGTGTTTATAATTTAATTATATTATTCATTTATAATCATTTTAATTTGCATTTACTTTTGCATTTAATTTAAATAATATTTAAAATTAATTCATATATTTTTGATAAATATTTTGTTATATATATATATATATATATATATATATATATATATATATATATATATATATATATATATATATATATATATATATATATATATATATATATATAAAAAATATATATACATACATACATACATACATACATACATACATACATACATACATACATACATACATACACACATACATACACACATACACACATATATATATATACACACACAGTGGGTACAGAAAGTATTCAGACCCCCTTAAATTTTTCACTCTTTGTTATATTGCAGCCATTTGCTAAAATCATTTGTTCACTTTTTTTCCTCATTAATGTACACACAGCTCCCCATATTGACAGAAAAACACAGAATTGTTGACATTTTTGCAGATTTATTAAAAAAACAAATATCACATGGTCCTAAGTATTAAGACCCTTTGCTGTGACACTCATATATTTAACTCAGGTGCTGTCCATTTCTTCTGATCATCCTTGAGATGGTTCTATACCTTCATTTGAGTCCAGCTGTGTTTGATTATACTGATTGGACTTGATTAGGAAAGCCACACACCTGTCTATATAAGACCTTACAGCTCACAGGGCATGTCAGAGCAAATGAGAATCATGAGGTCAAAGGAACTGCCTGAAGAACTCGGAGACAGAATTGTGGCAAGGCACAGATCTGGCCAAGGTTACAAAAAAATGTCTGCTGCACTTAAGGTTCCTAAGAGCACAGTGGCCTCCATAATCCTTAAATGGAAGACGTTTGGGATGACCAGAACCCTTCCTAGAACTGGCCGTCCAGTCAAACTGAGCTATCGGGGGAGAAGAGCCTTGGTGAGAGAGGTAAAGAAGAACCCAAAGATCACTGTGGCTGAGCTCCAGAGATGCAGTCGGGAGATGGGAGAAAGCTGTAGAAAGTCAACCATCACTGCAGCCCTCCACCGGTCGGGGCTTTATGGCAGAGTGGCCCGACGGAAGCCTCTCCTCAGTGCAAGACACATGAAAGCCCACATGGAGTTTGCTAAAAAAACACCTGAATAAGATTCTCTGGTCTGATGAGACCAAGATAGAACTTTTTGGACTTAATTCTAAGCGGTATGTGTGGAGAAAACCAGGCACTGCTCATCACCTGTCCAATACAGTCCCAACAGTGAAGCATGGTGGTGGCAGCATCATGCTGTGGGGGTGTTTTTCAGCTGCAGGGACAGGACGACTGGTTGCAATCGAGGGAAAGATGAATGTGGCCAAGTACAGGGATATCCTGGACGAAAACCTTCTCCAGAGTGCTCAGGACCTCAGACTGGGCCGAAGGTTTACCTTCCAACAAGACAATGACCCTAAGCACACAGTTAAAATAACAAAGGAGTGGCTTCACAACAACTCCGTGACTGTTCTTGAATGGCCCAGCCAGAGCCCTGACTTATACCCAATTGAGCATCTCTGGAGAGACCTTAAAATGACTGTCCACCAACATTTACCATCCAACCTGACAGAACTGGAGAGGATCTGCAAGGAGGAATGGCAGAGGATTCCCAAATCCAGGTATGAAAAACTTGTTGCATCTTTCCCAAAAGACTTATGGCTGTATTAGGGTTCTTCTACTAAATACTGAGCAAAGGGTCTGAATACTTGGGACCATGTGATATTTCAGTTTTTCTTTTTTAATAAATCTGCAAAAATGTCAACAATTCTGTGTTTTTCTGTCAATATGGGGTGCTGTGTGTACATTTAATGAGGAAAAAAAAAGAACTTAAATGATTTTAGCAAATGGCTGCAATATAACAAAGAGTAAAAAATTTAAAATTTTCCGTACCCACTGTGTGTGTGTGTGTGTATATATATATATAATTAATATATTAGTTTTTTATTTTAATGAATGTGGTGAAGAGAGAAAAACACAAACAGGAACTGTTGCAAGTCAAACTCAGATTTATAGTGCCTTAGAGCATGCCTTATTGCCCTTTTGTTCACATGGTCTTTTTCTTTTTCACATGCACCCCCCCCACAACTATATCTGTATTCTACAGTTAGCTATTATGTCAACAATAAGTACAACATCAAATTTTAGTCAGCACCTGAGCTGCACACATGTAATAAGTTACGCTGTGTTTCCAGCAGAAAAGCAAAACGGGAGCAATATTTCATAAATCTGCCGAGACTGTTTTTCCAGAATCAGCTCTTTGTTTTTCTGGCGATTCTGTTCTCTGACAGGAGGTGATGACAGGCAGCAGCGTTTAATTCTGCAGGAAGGAAAGTGATGAACTGCTGAACACATTACACGCAGAGACCGAAAGCACCCTGCACAATAAAATCTACATTGTGGAAATAATTGCTGCTCTTTTGTCTTCCCTTTGAGAGCGTAACACTGTGGCAGAACTGCACATTGGCCTCTGCCGGGTTTCTGTTTGAACATTCTCTGCACATTGTCTCGCCGCAGAGTCCAAAACACACTCAGTTGTAGTGTAAAGAGTGACAGAAAAAAGAAAGTGAGGGACTTTTTAATGCGCTTGCTGGTCTACACCATGCAGTTTGGTCTGTCTCCGGTGTGCCATGGCAGTAAAGAGGAGTCATCCAGGAAGAGCGGCTCTCCTCCAGGAAGTACTTCCACATTCAGCTCCAGCCGTGAACAGCATGCAGAGCACTCTCATTATTTTTCTTTCTCTTTCTGTCCTGCTCCGTTTCTCTTGCCCTTTAGTTTGCTGCAAACCTAAAGGAATTCCTCTGATAGACAGGTACATTTTTTGAGTTCGTGAGCATGAATAAGTAAACCTTGAAAGTGCATATAGCGTATTTGTCCTTCTCCATAAGCCTGAGATTCTGTAGCCTATAGGTGTTTTGCGTGCTAAGTTTTACTTTTGGTGACCTCTCTGCCCTAAAGCTCAACGAAGGTGTAAACAGGAACACTGCAATCCATATTAATCCTTTAAAAATGACTCTGGCAGCGAATAGCCTGGCAATGACCCCACCTCATAGGGATTTCAGAGAATGGGATGCTACGTATTAAATTCTCAGAGGTCAGGGGCAACATTCAAGGTGAAATCTACTTTAGCCTTATCCAGACTTGCTGCTAAATCAACAAAAAGTGCACCATGATTCAAGCTGTGATTGGTGGAGCAATCTCAAGGTCATGAAAAGTGTCTGATCATACGGTGCATCATCTAATTCTGTTAATCCAACCAAAGCCAAGCCCAGATTTGAAGGGAAAATAATAAATACAGAGCACTGAATCTGACCATGAAGGAGTTTGCTTTAAATGCTCTTTGGTGAAACTCTGTAAAGCAACCCAAGGAGTTGTGCTTGAAAAATAATCAACTCGTGTAAATGTCAGTGGGTGTACATTAATTCCTCTGGTGCCCATTAAAAGCCACTATCTGCTCCTCACTCTCTCTTTCTCTCTTGCAGTCGAGCTAATCAGGAACTCTGCTGTATAAAGCCTGCTGTGCCACTCTGGGTTTCAGGCTACTAAAAGCCATAAAAGTCGACCACAAGTGGATCTAATCTGCTTTCATATTCCCTATCAAAGACTTGTGATATGTAAATTGGAACTAATGCATTATATGTATATCTATTACTCCTTTGCATGTTTATTACAAGACGAAGATAGAAGCCTAGGCTTCTATTTGCAGGGGTCATAGTGCCTCTTAATGCAGAGAATTCATTAATCTGACATTATGCTGAAGTGTGTCAGCAAGGGGTTCTAACCATTAACTTTTCTTAGTTTATTACAGTATAAGAGCTCAACAGTGAACACCCACTCCCATAAAGGATTTCATAAAGTCCTACACTCTCAAGTAACATTAGTCCTTCCACTTTTTCAGTGACTTTAGTTCTGGAAGTCTTTTTTACATTCAGGGATTTTTTTTTTTTTTAAAAGTCTTCATTTAAGAGTTACAAGCCATGAACCAAATCAACCAACTACGAGGTAAAGCACAACTTTAAAATCTTTGATTTGAAACAAAAAGGTATTTTAAAATTGAAAAAAAAAAAAGACAAATGGTTTCAATGAGTGGAAGATTTACCATCCCATGAAGATTTGCAAATATAAAACTATGTATAATATTTCATACTTAATCAGTTTTATATTGTAGCATAAATTCTGATTCGATTATAGAATTCACAATTCTTCAAGGGATAGGTCATTGTTATGCTGTATTTGGGGAAATTTTGAGATTTTTCTCAACCTTTTTTCTACATGCCACAAGGTAATTTGATACGGATGATAAATGTTAGTCTGCTTTTTTACTGTCTTTCTCTTTGACTTATTGAATCTTGAAGATGCCCTGCCAGGATGTGCGAGACCTCATGCTGTGGGTGATAAACTGTGTCCCACCCTCCTCCATCGCTGTTCATTTCTCACCTGTAGGTTTGCTGCTGCTAGGTAGCAATAATAACCACCGACTGCTAGGCTGTCTTGGCGAAAGATGGCACAAAGCACCGTGTAAGCACCTGTGTCCCACAGAGTGCTCCTCACTAACTCTATCAACTGCAGGCTTGAACCCTGTTGGTTGACAGCATCAATTCACAAGCTCACAGAAAAAGTAGCGATGTTTGTTTTTAATGATCTTATTTAAACTTTATTAATATAGATGCACAGATATATAATATTCTGGCTGATACCAATAAGATAATTACGTTCAAGTTATTGTTTATATTAATTCCAATAAATTCCCAATATTCTACACTATATTGTCTAAATATTTTTTTTTTTATTTTTTAGTATTTATTTGATTTAAGTTATACAGATGATTTTAGGAATTATAATGTAACAACATAATTACGACATATAATTAACAGTATTAAAAATGGGCATTCATTTTGAGATTTGATTACATTTAACAGTGTTATTAAATTATTAGTGTTTTTACATATATATATCTATCTCCAGTATGGACATACTGATAAAAAAAACAAACAAAAAAAAATCAGTTACAATTTATTTCGATAGTCCACTTTAGACATTCTACTAACTAGAAGTAACTTTGTAACTACATGTCAACTAATTTTCATTAATTGGCAACTACATGTCTACTAACTCTCAGTAGGGTAGGTTTAGGGTTAGTAGATTAAGTTGACATATACTTGCAAAGTTTCTCGTACTCAGTATGTTGTATGTTGTGGACCCATCAAAATAAAGTGTTCTAGTTGACATGTAGTTGCAATGTTACTTACTGTTAGTAGAATGTCTAAAGTGGACTGTCGAAATAAAGTTTTACCAAAAAATCTAATATTGGCATATAACCGATGCGATATGAAAAATATTGCGTATCCCTAATTACATAGGTTTGTCATAGATTAGCACAGAAAGCTAATAAATGTCATCAAAAACTCAAAAAAGGTATCTTCTATATCAGAATCCATGGGCAGTGTGTTGACAGGAAGTTGGTGTTGTGTTTCATAATTTCACTTTACTAGTGGAAAGGCAAAATTATAGTTTGTTCTGTTCATTTCTTTCTGCTTTCAGTCTATCAGAGATCCAGGATAATTGGTTGTTAGCAGGCTAATTCTTGATCACTGCTGTTATGTTGTCACACTGATTTTTTATTTTATTTTTTTTAGTTTTGTTCCTTGGTTGTAGATTGCAGGGTGATGGAGAGCGCTGTGATACCAGAGAAGAAAATAACTCAAATACAAGAAGAAAGATTAGAAGGACTTTCACAGCTTCAGTTTTGGACATGTTATGACTCCCTACTCTTTCATCAAAGAGAGTGGTCTTGGCCAAGGATGTCTGTGTGCATTGATGCCAGTGTATTGAGTAGTGAGGGCCTGACAGTTTGTCTCTGAACTCTCAATTACCTCAGCATGAGAATGAATGGACTGCCTCATTTTACAGTGTGTGAGCAACATCAAAGACCATTGGGAAGTGGCGGGTGGCCATTGTGCCGCGTGAGAGGCCTGTTGTCCGTCAGAATTCTGGTGTAGCCAGAGGCACTGCAGAGTTTCTTTTCAATGCTGGATGATTCTTTTCTATTTTTGTGGATGTTAACCCTTCACAGGGCCGTTGAGACCAGTCACCGCTTTGTGATACCATGCCTAGTCAAGCATACAGACGCCAACACCCTGTCCAGATGGTCAGGCCAGACTGTTTGCTTTTAAATTATTTGAATCTTGCAGAGTCATAGCTGAGTCCCGTAATTAAATAATTATTTTTGGAAGGTTGCAATTTTGTCAAAATGAAATGAGACCATTGCCCTTAAAAAAGCCCCTTTATTGCAAATCAGTTCACTCAACTGCTGTCTTGGCAGTGCCTCTGGACAGCTGATGTCCTTGCAAGCAAGTGCAGCCCTCCTCTGACTGAATAAACAAAGACTGAAATATTCAGATTTTTCTGCCAAGTGTTCATTTAAATATCGGATCTTAGGCTGGGTAAAAATATATTGATCTTTTAATTCATTTTTGGTGAATCAAGAACATACAGTACAACCAACGTAGTCCGATTCACAAACAAATGACTCCGCTGAGACCTTGAATGAGTTATTTAAAAGGACTTCACTGAGTGATTTGAATTTTAACACATTACAGGATGGATGGATAGGATATTTTATATATACACTGTGTAATGTTTTATTTTGTGTTGATTTATTACATCTGTTAAATAAGTAGCTATTGATTTGCATAGTTTGGGCCTTATTAATTTTTTTAAATTAATATTTTCATAATGTATAGATACTGACAGATTCTACAGCATTAAGCACTGCAGTGCAAAATAGACATCGACATTGATCATTGAAATAAATTAATTGAAATCAGAAATGAATCAAATCAAGAGCTTTTGAATCAGAGTCTAATTGAGTTGAGTATTGGTTCCTAGCTCTAGTCAAATCAACAGGAAAATAGTGTAATGATTATATATGATAAATGCTATTTCCTTACATCAAATCGGCTTTGTTTAGCTATTGTGTGCATATAAAGGAGTGTGATGTGTTGACCAATATGAACATCCTCCATCTTGAGCTTTCCTTAACACCAATTTTTGCAGAACATTATGCAAGAGAAGCAGCTTAGGGAGATTTGGTACCTCTGAAATGCCATTCGTGTACACATTGTGTTCTGAAAACAGTCGTGGTATGGTTTATTGTTCTGCTTTCAGCCTCCAGCCATGTGTTCTTGTATTTCTGCAGTGATGTAGAATAATAAGATTTGCTTTCTTACAGACCTATCTTGATGTATCTGCTTTCTTTTTACACTTTCTTATCCTTCTTTCTCTTTCCAATGTCTTAAGTAATTTTTTTTATATGCCCTAATTAAGTTAGTACCCCTCAGCCAAACATGTTCTGGTTGGTGAGCACATCCCTAAGATCAGCTTTCTTGTGTGGGTGGATTGGAATTAGATATGTGGTGTGGGATTTAATAACCCATTTCTGGATTGCATTATTAGTATGTAGTCTATTCCAAATTCTGCTGTTGAGGCATTATTTCCTGTTTTTATGCTGCATGCTATGCTCTGTCCCACATATGTATGTATTCACACCATCTTGTTCTTGTCTGCCCAAGGGATGCATTCTCCTTTCTCAGATTTCCCTACTTCTTTGACCTTCGTGGGCAGCTGAGGCCTCGACTGCGAGTGGTGTTATGCAAGCTCTGTGGCGGTCTTCACTCAGACTTTGTCCCTGTTTGACTCTCCAGGGCCGCAGGAAGAGAGAAAGTTCAGCTAGTTTGAGAAACATCCAAAAAATCCTCCAGAAAGAAGATCAAAATGCTCTCTGCAAATGTTGATTATTTATTTATTTATTTTATAATTTTGCAGAGGGAAACTAACATGTATAAAAGGTAGGCTGAATCAGCCATCAGAAATGCAGATAGTAAACTCCTTTCACCAAAAGAAACACTGAGATCTTGGGGTTCCTTAAGTCACCGCTAAAGACCATCAGAGATGGAAAGCTCCTCAAAGAGGGCCTTAAAATCAAGGCGGGCTGTTATTCAAAGCTTACTGGTGTTCAGCGAGCTGTTTTTACCAAAGCACAATAATAACAGCTTCACTTCACTAGCATTACTCAGCTCTTTGATCTGAGAGCCATCTTGTTTTTGTTTTGGCTCTTGCCAGTGAGACACTGGGGAAGCAAAGTAAAGAGATTTCTGCAGCCAGAGGCAACAGAAAGCTTTCAGGTACAGTAAACTTTTAATGTCTTGGATGCCCGTCCCGTCAAAATATTCCCTTTATTCTCATTCTCTCAGATCCCTTTTGAAGGTGAAATGAATCATAGCCTATTCAGAGTCTATTCATAATAGATTTATTAAAACCTGTTTTGAGTCCCGTCATTCAGCTTCCTCACATTCAGTGGCGTCTCCTGCCAAAAAGTCAGTACTATTCATTTTTTCTCATGTGGCACAGGTGGAAATTGTGCATTGTTTGACCCGGACGCCAGCCCTTGAGTGTTTGCACAGCCGTCTGCTCACAAATGTGTATCTCACTGTCATTAATGCTGGCATCAGAACGATTCATTATGCAGTTTGATTGCAGCTGCCAGACCTTAGCCACTAATGCTACATAATCTGCAGTCTCCTCCCAGGAATCAGCCTGGGTAGCAGACCCCGCACCCCTGCTGAAGGTCAACTCTGGATGGGGTCTGGAAAGTGTGGATGTGAGCACCTGGCTGAGGCCCTTACCTGTGGTGATGCAAACAGCTCTGGTGGCTGCTTGCTTCTGTCACTCAACATTAATGCCACCCGAGGAGGGTATCTTTACAGAAATTGACATTTCCAAACCATACATTTTTACACGCATGTAATTCTTGTGCACAGGACCACTCTAAACCCTCTGTTGCACACTACTCTCAGGCAGAACCTCTAACAGCCACGGTTGATGCTCTTGTTTAGACCTGTAGACTTGAATTTCCTCCTCCAATCTTGACTCTCTTAGCCCTTTATTAGCCTGTAAGTAACATATTCTGTTTAGGAATTAACCAATACTTATTTATAGTACTTATTAATAATATATATATTTTAATTAAAGAGTTTTTCACCTTGACCCTTGAAGGCCCCTGGAGGGCTGTGCCAATATAGTAGATGTTTCAAGAGAGTAGATGATATAATAATAATAATAATAATAATAATAATAATAATAATAATAATAATAATAATATAGAGGAGTTTATTTGCAAAAACAGATAACTCATCACAGAAAAATCTAGTTCTTTATTATTTTATGCTTTTATTCTGCTAGTTAGCTGTATTTTAGTTATTTTTTTAACCTAATCAAAATAACCCAACTGCAGTTTGATTGAGATTAATTGGAATGCACAATGAAAAATTTGTGTGTGTATGTATGTGTATATATATATATATATATATAAGTGATCGCGCCGGAGAACACACACACACACATCAGTTCCAGCATTGCTAACTTGACAGCACAGTTGGCAGTTTATCAAAATAAAATACAGTGAACCAAACATCAGCGTGCGTGCGCCTCTGTGTCACTGTTGGAACGCGACTGAAGTACAAAGCCTATCATTTACATAATAAATAATAGTTTCACATTCAGATACGTTACATCGCAAATATGGAAATATTGCGGAATATTTGGATTTGTGCCGAATGAGAGAGGTGGGATACACGAGCACAAACCTCCACTTCACAAACAGTTGAGTGCGCAAGCCTTTTTGATGGTTTTTGCCAGGCCAGGGTATCTGCAGGTTATTTAAGCTTAAATTCAAGACTTTTAAAGACCTTTTTTTTTCTTTTTAAGACCTGCACAAAAAAATAAAAATGAATAATTAAATGACTGTAAAAAGCACGATTTAGTGTTCAGATGCAGGCTTTCACAAAAACAATCAAGTATTATATTAATTAAATAACATATAAATATATTTTACTGCCTTAATTGTTTACATTTTATAACACATTATCTTCTTGTTGATCCACCAGTTCACATTTACAACTCTGCGTGTTTGCTGCTTAAAAACATGGATTGATTTTCACATTGGCCAACAGTAGACGTATGGGCTGATTGAAAATGGAAAATCATTCTCTTCCAGCAGGTGGCGCTTTCGGAATGGCAGTACACAAAGCCATAAAGCAGCAAAGCAGGTGACTTTGAAATTTGCAGCGCTCATATTTATTCAATGAATAGTGCAATTCTTGTCTTTCAGTCCCCACATTTAAGACCTCCTGAAATCATAATTAAGACTTTCCTGTAACATTTAAGATTTTTAAGGACCCGTCAACTTTCCTAATTTTTGAAAATGCCATTGTTTTTCACCCACTGAAAGTTTGGTGAAAAACGCAGCGGGCGCTCTGTGCTCTCATCACTGCTCGCACGACTGCACCCAAACGGCTCTAGAGCTTACCTTGATCTGCTAGATATAAATTTGATTTACTAGAAATTAGCGTTTGGTATTTATTTAATTGTCAAAAGCCTTCACGGATTCGGACCGGAGTCCACTACCGTAAAGACTACAAAAGCTGCACCAGTTGAAATAGAAGCTAGATATGTAGGTTCGGGTCCAGATGGGACGGCTTCTGCGGTCCGCCTGTTAGTGACCTATGCTCTACACTATATGCATTTGTGAAACTGCGCCTTGCAGACATGCATTTCCTCCCTTTATCTTTACTCAGCTCACTGGAAGTGAATTAACGGTTAATCTCTCCAAATGTGAATTATTGCAGACATAATATTATTTGAATTGAAATTGAAATTCAGTCACAGTCTGGGTGTTTCTCTTTGTGTGTTTGGGGGTGTAAAAAATTGTTTCTTATCTTTAACCCCCCCCCCCCCCCCCACTTGCTTGTCGCAGAGCACAGGCACAAAGCTCTTGAAACCCACTAGAGCTCTCCCACCTTCACATAGAGTCTCTCTGGATTTGTAAGTGACACAAATATATGCAAAGTCAACTGAATACTGAGCGGGTGTTTTCTAGTAACGATGCTGCTCTTGACGTGTATTTTGGCATGTTTTAAGTTTTGTTTTTCTGGTTTTTTTTTTTTTAAGACTAACTCTACTCGTTGACAGTTCCGTCTGCAGTATTCTCATTATGTTTGTGTAAACCTATGTGTAGACGATTTGTTTTGTTTACCTTTTTTGCTGAATCTGTGGGTCATCACTCCAAAATTCTGTCTGTAAGCCACTAAAAAACAGTCCTCAGCATGTTTGCTGGAGTCCACGATGGTGTTTGTGGTTTAGCCAAATCAGTGGGACACATCTGAAAAACCCTCCACTCAGAGGCAGGCACGACCAGCTCTCAGCTAATAGACATCACAAATGATATGTTTACGGCCCTCCAATCATCGTACACATGATTTGCCCAATTGGCCTTAATCTGCTGTGAATGGAGCCTTTCCTCTTGGGAGCTGAAGCAGGCAGACCGTGGTGCCTGGTTGTAAATTGCAATGCTAATAGAGGGACTCTAAGCGGCCTGTGTCCCTGATAGAGGCCCGTTTAATGGAGATATTTGGGGGATGAGCATTTATCAGACTTTGACAGACAGACGGCTCTCATCCAGATGAAAGAGGGGTGAGGACCCACCCCCACCAGCTTAGAGGAAGTGAGGCGTGTCTACAGGATCTGTTCAGAGCAGGTCTAAACAATCACATGCAGTATGCTACAGAATTGGCCACAGAAGGATGAGTATGGCAACATTTCCTCAAGATAACTGAATTCATTTGCATGTGCTGCCAACCATGGCAACTCCACCTTTACATCTGTTAGTGTACATATCTCACTTCTTCTTTATGTCAGAGATTCACTGTAGGATGTCAGTTTGTATCTCAGAAAGCAAAGCTCATATAGAGGGAGGATTTGTTGACACGTCCTCTTTATGCTCAATACAAATGTCTATTTTGTCCTCCTTGCTCGTCCTTTGACCCAGCTCGACCCGTAAGAGCGTGTTTGCCTCCTCTCGTCCGTCTTTCATTTTACAGCCATCCCTCGAGGCTCCATATTCACATCTGTCTTTCCTCTCCCCCTTTTTCTCTCTTCCAGGAACTGCTGATTTAATGAAGGCCCCTGTGGTCAACATTACAGTCATTGGTAACAGGAGCCCCTGGCTCCATTCGGAGCCTGTTTGTGTGTTCATATAAAAACACATAACTATGATCCATGTTCTCTTTGCATCTCTGTTCATATTGTGTACAAGTGTGCTGATTTATTTCAGTCTGTTGCCTTTTTGACCACAATTTTATTGCAAAACTCCTCAACATGATTCCTTAAGTCTGAGCTTCCTCTCACCGGACAAATACTAAGAAACAGAAGCTGCGGGAGCATTTTTATAGGCCTGAGCCAAGCAGCCTGTGGAGCGCCTCATTAAAAAAGAAAACAGCTCTTTTTCTGTCGGATCAATCTATATCTGTACTGTTCTTTGTCTCTGTGGGATAAAAAGAAACAAAGCACATCATAATTCCTCATAACTGTTGATTTTGTTGCTTTTTATATCATTTCAGGAAATCCAACACTTGATTCATAATCGGTGACTTTCTTCAAAGACGCTAAGGTTTTTCTCTGTGGAGCAGATGTTATCACTACAGGTCTGGGTTGTCATGGCACCAGTGGCCAATTTTAGTCTCTGAACATTACCCACAGAAACATCTCTGCACTATTGTTTTATTTTAATAATGTCCTGCTTTGATTTTCTCTAGCTGGTTCAATCCTGCTGTTTGGATAATGCTGTAATTATTAGAGCAATGCGACAGGCTAATGAGGTTCTCAGTGTTCAGAGAGGCAGGGCAGAGCAGATGCATTTACCTTTGTGACCATTTGACTCAGTGTATTAATTACCACCACACTGGCACATCAGACGCTCCTTGTTATAGCTGCTGGTTGCAAGGGCCCTGCCCTGCAGAGGAGCCTGTAAAGGGGTTTTGCAACTGGATCTCATTAGCATTAGCTTTCTGATATAGACCTATCATTAAAGCTTCTGTTATGTAAACAGCAGTTGTTTTGACAAATTGCTTTTGTATCACAATGTGGCCAATAAATGTAACCGTTTTGTGTATGTGTTTTCAGTCTTGATCCAATAATTAAAACAGGCTGATAAATTGGGGCCGAATGATCATGGAATCTGTTTAAACAGAAAGAAAAGAACCTGTCATTTTTTTTTTTTTCAGTTCTCATCTTTTATCCATAGCACACAGGCATTCTGTTTCTTTGGGTGTTATTTGAAGCACACAGAGAGCTTGACTCTTTTGTATTTGTTTTGATTCTGCTTAAAAATATAAATAATTACTGTATTAACCTAAATTTCTTTCAATTTCTCACAAAAAATTTCACCATTTTTTTGAGCTAGACAGTCGGTTGTCACCACTTATGTACCATTACTAATTATTTGTTTGTCAACGTGTTACCCCTGTCCACCCATTAAATCTGAAATGTCATGTCCTACAGTCTATAAGTGCAAAGATATGCTGACACCTGTCCCAGCATGCACATCATTGGCTATATGTCCTTTGACCTGTCATTTTTGGCCCATTCTTGTGGAAAACAACATTTTCTGTGTGAAACCAGCAATCCTTGGTCCTCATCAGGAAGGCTTCAGATTTTCCCCAGCAGCCTCACACCACTTTTTTGCTTCCCTAAATGCCCCAGGGATGTCATCCTAACCCTCTGACAATCCCTGTTTTAAAACATCCCAGGTTTGCCTGCTCTTCTCATTGGCCAGTCTGATTGACAACACCCTTTAGAAGGTTTAAAGCCAGTGCCCATTATTTTGCCCCTTCCTTTTTACACAGCTGGTGCTATTGCCTTAGAGGCACCCACCAGTGTCTAGTGCCTCGACTCCTTTGCAGACAGACTGGGTGACGAGGCGGTCTTGTCAGCCAGAAATCATGGCTAATGCCCACAGGCAGAGAACTATGACTGCTACCATTGGCCCCTGTGCTCCAGTCGCAGATTTCAGACAGGAAGTGTCTTTCCAGCCAAAATCGCTGTAGGTCAGCACTCTAGCCAGATGTGTACAACTGTGAATGTTATCACCAATCTGGCGTACTATCCATCCCGCATACAATCTCCCATGTAAACAAAATCACGCTTCTAGGAGTGTAGATTTTATGACCATGTGAAAATTTAACCATAACAGCATGTCTCAAGAATGTGTTTTCATGATTCCTGCACATGCTAACAGCATGTCACATGGTCGAAGTCATGTTTTTCAAATGAAATGTGATTTCACTTTTTAAGAAGTGAGTCCGTGTTGTGGCATTAGCGCCATGTGATGTATGTGCGCCCATGTCGGGTCAGATCACATCAAGCATATTGAATCTTGTGTTTCTCTATTCCCAGCCTCTCACAGGCAGGATTCTAGCATAACCTTGTATGTGTAACTGCACACTGCGTATTAAATCCATAATTTAAATGCTGATTAGATTAGACACCCAGAATTGCACCGACTGAGGCACTGAGGTAGGCATTGATGGGGGAGAAAGGAAAAAAATTGGTAAAAAGAATGAGAATGAGATACTAATACCCCTCAGCGGGGTTTTCCCTCACTCTGAACAGAAGGCCGGATTGTTACACCTCAAAAAAGGAAGCAATTGTTTCCACAGTGACTATTGAGCGGAAATCAATATCAGCTTCTAATTTGTTGCGTTTAGCAAAGATACGCATGAAATTGATTCTCCTGTCGTCAAGAGCTGTGGTTAAACCAGTGGGCAATTGTGTGTGACCAGGCATAGCAGTCTGCCACTTTCACCGGCTCAGCTGAGACCAATAAAACATTATGCACATCCCATTTCAGCACTGCAGTGTCGTAGGTATTGTTAAAATTACTAGCTGGGTCTCAAACCCACGTCCCGGATGTTTCCATGTTCATTCAGATGATGCTTTAAGTGTGACTCTTATAGGTCTTTGGATTGTTGTGTGGCTCAGGTGGGTCTGTTGAGCAGCTGGTGTTTGGTGGACCAGAAGCCTCCTGGCATCTTTAGGACAGGTCTGTGGACAGGGAGCTCTCTAACTCAAACTGTTTTAAAGCTTTTACTGTCTTTCTCCTACTGAGAAAGGATCAGGCCATGGCTCTCATATGTCACACCAGAGTCCCAGTGCAGTAATACAAACGCATGCACAATGAGGCTGAGGCCTGAGGCTTTTTGAGTGTTTTCTCTTTTGATAGTCTGAACAAATGGTTTTATTGGCTTACATAAACCTTTAATTCAACATTGAGGTCTGAGCTGCATCAGCTAGTCTCATAGAGTCACCATAGAGTTTACTGCTGTCTTGGCATGCACACTTTGTGAGGTCTCGTGTTGCCACTAGTTGAAGACTGATGGATGCTTTTCCCCTCGGAGGTCAAAAAAGTATGTCTGTCTATCAATCTATCTGCTAATCACCTTTATGCATTAATCGAAAAATGATCAGTGGGAAGTGTGTTTAGACAGACTAAAGGGTGGTTCAGAGTAGGGATGCAACGATACCATTTTTTCCGATCCAATCCAGAAAAATTCTGAGTATCAGCCAATTTCGATCCGATCCGTTACCAGCGCATTTTTTTATTTTATTTTTTTTAAATCAACATAGAATTTCTATACCTCTGTGTTGACCTGATCATCACTCTTGTGTGTGTTAAACACAATCTACTAAATATAACTTCATTTTAATGAAAAATAACAAATTAAAATATATATAATCATAATCTATGACAAAAATACTATTATAAACTAGGTTAGTGGATAATTTAGTAGCAAAAATTATTCTAGGAAAATCATGAGTGCACAATTTTATAAAATCTAAACATTTAGTGAAATAACATTATTTAGAGGGGAACAAATAAAAGTGAATAAGTGTAGGACTAAATCTGGTAAAATGTTACACATTGCTCTTTGTACTGTTGTAAATTACATTAATGAAAACAAGTAAATGTATTTATATAATATTTATATATATCAAATTAAAATATATTTCTTTTAAATGGAGTCCTATCTATCATATGTTGCTGCCTCCATTACTGTGCTATACATTAGATTATTAATACCCTTTCTTTTTCTGTCCTATCATAGGACAGATCAAGAAACGCTATAAATAGTCTTTCATTTTGCAAAAGTATTATAATAAGAAAAGCTCCAATACGGAGTGGCACAAAGCGCTTATGTGCAACTCGTGTGCAGAATGATGTGCTTGGAGCAACACGGAGTCACAGTGCACAGCACTCATGCATAGAGAAGCTCAAAGCACAAAAGAAAGAGATATTGATGCATAGTTTATTAAATCTGTGCGATAGTTTGAGCATTTTCTTTTAACAGTGTTAAATCTCAGTTATTTAGCGCTCTTGAAGAGTTTCATCGTTTTGTCTGTCGTAACCGAACGTGACACGCAGTTTGAATGTTGACGGAGGATGACAAACAGCTGCAGGAGAGAGAAGAGTTTACGTGAACTTGAGTTTAATGACTTAAATATTCATCTGTACCTCACGTTAAACTATGAAACGGCTTCAGAACACTTGGACTTTGACTTTATGGTGCTTTATAATGTTTTTGTGCTTTCGAGGAGCTTAACAATAACACAGAACAGTATACGCACAATATCAGATTTGGATCGGTCTTGTCTGACCGATACCCAATCAGCAGAAAATGCCAGTATCGGAGCCGATACCGATACTGAGTATCAGATCGATGCATCCCTAGTTCAGAATGTGGCAGCATTGCAGCCATGTCAAGAACTGGAGTTTGATGTATAATTATGTATCTCAGCCGATCTTCAGTATTTAATTGTGCATGCTTATTTCTGTCTATTATACATTTAGATTATTCAAATTACAATTTCTATTTCAATTTGAAATATATGTCATTAATTTATCAGTTATTGTCCACAACATGAGAATAGTTCTCGCAATTGGCAATTTTAATATCGACACAGTTCTACTAGGTCAACCTCCAGTGATTAAATCACATATGGTAATATGGTAGAATGCAAGGAAGAAAGGAGAGTGTTAATTTCTCTTTCGCCGAAAATTCCGTGATGAGCTCACAGAAGTGATACCAATGTAAGTCAGTGACAGGCATCAGCCGTGCTCCATGCACAGATCCACTGGTTCAACACTTTAAATAGGAAACCCTTAGCATCAATATGCCGACGCGATATACTGGGAAATTTATCGTCATCATTATTGTTCAAAACTGGGTAGGTTTAGGGTAGGGGTGAGGTCAGGTACTCCAGTGAAAGTATAAATTTATATACAAAATATAACTGCATCGGAGTTACTCTTTTTACGTGGTCTGATGCAGCACTGGTGTTGAACCAGTGAATCCGTGCATGGACCACGGCTGATGCCTTCTGTGAGCCCATCACGGAATTTTTGGAGATTCCGTGATGCCACCACAGATTCGGGGTTAATTAAGTCTGTGTTCATTACACGGAATTCTGTGAGATCAGGTTACACACACACACACACACACACACACACACACACACACACACACACACATGTTCGTTTTTGTGAAAAGTGGGGACATCCCATAGGCGTAATGGTTTTTATACTGTCCTTACTATATGTGCTATTGCCCTACACCTACCCCATACCTAAACCTACCCCTTACAGGAGACTGTGCATTTCATCTTTCCCCCAAAAAAACTCATTCTGAGTGATTTATAAGCGTTTTGAAAAGTGGGGACATGGGTCAATGTCCTGAGATGTCACCTTCACCTTGTAATACCTATGTCATACCTTTGTCATTATACAGATCTATGTCCTGACTTTTCACAAAAACGCACACACACACACACACACACACACACACACACACACACACACACACACACACACACACACACACACACACACACACACACACACACACACACACACACGTACGTACGTTTGTGTTTCTATACTTGTGTGGACTTTCATAGGCATAATGGATTTTATACAGTACAAACTGTATGTGCTATCTCACACTCACACATACATAGGCTACATACATTTTTTGCATAAAAATAGGCTATATGTTCTGTGTATTATGCTTGTTGTTATGCTTGTTGACAGCTTTGTGCTGACTTAGTAAAAACATGTTTTATTTAGAGTCTGGTATAGAGGCTTAATGTGTTGCTTCACAAGCTTACATTTCAATGCCAAATTCACTAAGGGAGGATAAACCTCTATTAGCATGACTCTCAACCTGAAATCAGAGACATTGACATGTCCCGACACAAATATCCCTTTAATTTCTTCTCGGTATGACACAGTCAATGAGACTCTCCACACTGCTACATTAATGGATCTTCTGAATGTGACAACATGCTCACATCTAATGAGAGAGAGAGATGGGGGTGGGGGGGAGTCATCTATAGATGTGCAGATGGTTTGATAAGAGGGAAAATGCAAGGGGGTCTGGCACTTACTGAAGGCTATCATGAGATCCAGAACCTTAAAGCTATTAAGTCTAGGGCTGCAACCATTGGCTATTTTGATGATTAATTTGTCAATTATTCTTGGATTAAATTCTGTGATTTATTCAGACTAAAAAATATTTTTAAATAATCTATAGAACTTGTTTTCTTATTGTAAAATGTCTGATTGACAAAAAAATATTGTCAAATATCAAGTATTAAAGGGGTCATCGGATGCAAAATTCATTTTTACATGTTTTATGAACATAAATGTGTGTTGGCAGTGTTTGTACACATCCTTTAAAGATAAAAATCCACCCAGTGCTTTTTTAATCCCTTAAATAATATCCCCATTCTCAGATCAAGCCATTCTCAGCTTCTCATTCTCAAACGGCTCGTCACCCCATGTAAGAGAAGGATGAGCAGAGCTCATTAGCATTTAAAGGGACATGCAATAAAAAAGGTTGCTGTGTGCAGAGCTGTTTTTAGCAAGGTAAAAAAGGATGTTGTTTTACACTACCATTGAGAAATTTTAACCAAAGTATGTTATAGACTTTTCATTAAGACCCTAAAGAATCATATCAACTTGTGGAAAATGGGCATCCGATGATCCCTTTAAGCTAAATTTTACCTGCATGGTTGCACACATTAGCTTTCAGTTAATCTGTTTTTATACTGTACATATTCTGTAAGAGTAAACTTCGTAAAACCTCTTATCATTTTCACATTATTTTTTAGTTTTCTGCCTCTCTCTCTTCTCTCATCAAAGTGAGGTTTATTGTAAATCAAGTACTCTCAAGTATAACATCAAACTCTTTTCTGCCCTTCATGTGTAATTTGCTGTGAGGTTAATTGGACAAATTGTACTTTCTTTTGTTCTGGATCAACGACTCTACTGGAGACTAGTGCACTCGCTGGTGTCGGCTCTAGTGGATTGTGTGTGTGTGTGTGTGTGTGTGGGCGGACACCCTCCTGTGTTTGCCTTCAAGCGGAAAGCTGAAGTTCTTTGTGGCATGTTTTACTATGTTTTAGGGTTTATGTGCCAATGTTTGTGTGCAAAAATACAAATATTTCTATGTTTGTGACAACTAGCATCTGGCTTCTTTATAGTAATCTGCAGGATCATTCAAACTTCACGTTGGCCAGAAACAGCAAGTCTTCTGGACACCTATAGGTGACCCTCCCATTAAAGTAGATGAGTTTACTGTACCTTCTGGAACCACTGCATTTCTGCACATAAATTAGCTGATATCATCCAGAGTGTGTGTCATCTTTAGTCTGTTGTCGAATGCACTTGCTTCCTTTCCGTTTGCCGTGTGTGTGAACCAGTGTTCTGTAGGCAGCCAGGATGAGCACATTCATCTTTCCCTCTCTCTCAGGTGAGAGAAAAGATAACAGAATGAGGCGGAGGGGCGGTTGTAGAGATGATGGAAGACAGCTGGGATGTGTAGAGTGAGAATAAGGTTAGCAGAAGAAGAAATGAAGGAGAACTTTGAGGTGAGATTGAGAGGACTTCAGCCACATACCGCTGTTTGCACATGCTGGGGGTTTGTCCTCTGCTGCCTCCACTGCCTCCACCTGTGACGACCTTCAATTCTTCGTTCCAGCTAACAGCTAAAGAACCTGCATTTGAAAAATTTGCAGAATTTAAAGGGATAGTTCACCAAAAAATGAATAATTTGCTCAATTCTCTTATACAGAAAAATGTGGATATTCATCTTTTGAAGCTCATAAAAGTAGTTCATGCTTCATTTCTTTTTTTAAAATAACCTCTCTTTATTAATTAGGTTTAAGTAGTCATGCCATATTGTGAATACACTACAGTTCACAAGATTAGAAGACACTGATGTTACCAAAAATTACTACTTCAAATAAATGCTGATCTTTTGAATTTTCTATTTTCTATCAGTAAATCCTGGAAAACATGTATCAAAATACTAATCAGCACAACTGTTTTCATTGATAGTAATAAGAAATGTTTCTTGAACACCAAATTAGTGTATTAAAACTATTTCTGAAGGATCACGTGACACTGAAGTCTGAGGTAAGGATGTTCATTGATAATTTCATGTTATCTGTTGCATTAACAGATATTTATCTATAGAACCTTAATAAATAGTAGCTTTTTTTTTAGTTTCTATTAGAGTGTTTAAGTAGTTCTGATGAAAATTTAAAGCTCATCGCTCTGTATTCTTTTCCTCCCACGGTCCTCCTCCCACTCACTCCTTATTTTTTTGCCTCTTTATCTCTCTGTTTCTCACCTTGTTTTCTAACACCTACTGTAGATGCATCGATCCATGTGAATGTGTGAGGTGCAGTGAGTGCAGTCCTGTCAGCCTATGTTTGAGAGATGAATGTAAATCGATATCATCTGTGGTCAGTGGACACGTTGGAACCCGCTGTGTCATCCACCTTTATTAGCCATGCTGGAACGCACTCCTGCTCCGACAGTCCGTGAAACCCTCTGCTCTTCACACTGAGCAGTGACCAAAGATTTGTCACTGTGGCTCTGGTGGTTTGAACTAATAGGATCGGATTAGAGACGCTGGCTTTTCTTTCGATACAGTTCTATCAATTCGATCAAGGCAACAGCTCTTGATTTCCCATGACTAACTGGATTTCTGACAAGGCTAGGTCTGATTAAAAATAAAAAAGAAGCAACTTGGATAGTGCAGCCCCCAGGTGTCTCAGCAGTGTAGCCCACCTGGAGGACTACTATTGATGTCAGGGATGCCAAATTCAGTTTTACTCACTGCAAATTTCTGTCTGATTCACTCATGGTTTGCCAAAGCAATGTTCCACGCCAGAGAAAGTTTAATTATTTGGAAAGATCTGTGTGGACACAGAGCGAAAATGACAAAAAGGATTTCCCAGGAGATTCCTTTGAAAAATTCCAGCGCGTCGGCTTCCACTGTTTCAGTATTTAATCTTAAGAATAGGAGATTTAAATTTTGGAGTGATCTGATTTCAATGGAGAGATGAGACACGTGAAAGTCATTACCCAAATTGAACCAAGCTCCTCGCTTCACAGCCAGTGCCTCACTCATATTTTTCTTATTAAAGCAATTAATGGGAAATGAAGGGCATTTAATGAAATCATTTCAACGGATGATTTAACATCTGAAAAATTGGGGCTTGTGAAATCTAACATCATCCCTCACTCCTGTCTTTGTCACCAAGGCTTGAAATGTGTGCTCTTCACCTTCACTCCCATTTTAATATTGGCGAAGCTCTTTACAATGTCATTAGAAGATTAGTTTAGCATCTCATCCAACATTTGCAGCAGATATCTGTCCTTCAGTCCTGGTTTTATGTCTCATGTGTTTAATTCAATGGCTTTTGTTATTTTAACTCTCTATTTATCATTCTGTCTGTCGTTCTAACATTCCAGCATTCATCTGTTGTTCTGTCTGTCATTCAATCTATCGTTGTCTGTCTGTCTGACGTTCAAAAATTCTATCATTCTGTTTCTGTCATTTTAACAGTCTGTTTCTCGTTCTGTCATACTATCTGTCATTCTGTATGTCTTTCAAATCTTCTATCTTTCAATGATTCTAGCTTTAAATTCAAATTCAGATATTAATTTGCATTTAAAAGGCATTCTCAATTCTAAATGGCACATAACCCTGGTTTGCACTGGGCTTTTTTCTTTTTCATTTTCGTGAGCACTTTCTTTCATCTTTATTATAGCCTGTACTGCTTTTCAACATCTTTATTAACTTCACTTTGTTGTAGTCCTCATTTTCAAATCACTTTGTATAAAAGTGTAAAAAAAATCCCAAATACACGTTTTCTCTTTCATTTGATTTAATTGTTTTGCACTTTCTGATTTCCTACCTAGAAACCTTTTGAAGTTGGCCGTCGGTGACGTACACAATTCTTTTCACATGGAGGTCAAAACGGCATGTGATGCTTTTTTTTTTTTGGAAACTGCATTGATTGAGCTGTGCCACTGTCAATAACATCAGGGAGGTTATGTTATAGATTGTCAAACTGTACTATTCTTTCTCTCTTTCCCCCACCCCCCTTAATTTATCTGGTTATACAAAGGTCATGTCCCACTTTTTAGCTGGGATAGAGTGGAGGGACAGGCACGAGAGGCTTGTTGGTAAGTGGCAGCTCCACAGGGCTGCTGTGCCAAACAGAATCATCTGGGAGCTGATTCTGCGACTGGATAGGATTATTATTATTTTTTTTATTTCAGATCGCTGTAATATCATATCAGATGACTGGATTGGCATCCCAGTGGTGGCTTGAAGAATGGACAGTTACAGAAAAAGGGAGAAAGTTGCAGAAGGCTGACTGAGATAACATGTAATTTTGCATACCTATGCAGCTGTCTCTGTCAGGCACCCTGATTCTCCTTGGGCGTTTTCCAGGTTTGTCTTGAAAAGAGAGGTGTTTTGCAGGTCCATGCTGTAACATTTCTCTGACTCTTGACAGCAAAATGACAGTTATCCAGTGTGACTCTAAGACAAAAAGGTTATTTTGATCAATAATACATCATATATCAAACCAATTTCCCTTAGTATTTCCTTTCCCAAAACCCTTACAACATTGTTGCTTCAGCTCTAGTGTTGTGCACAATTACAGTACAGTTCAGTTAATTCATTTAATTTTAATTAAGGTAGCAAACAGGATGCAGAATTACAATTCAAACCAAAATTTGAATGTCTGGAGTCTGGACATAGAATTTAAAATGATCTGAAATTCAAAGAAAATCATATAATCTTAAATCTAGAACACCAATGTTTGACAAGACGTTCAATAAGAAATGAGAAGGCTTACACCGTTTCCTAACTACACGTGATGCGACGCCGCGACACGCGATAAAAGGTATCTTTTCCATGTTAATCAGAGTTTTTGTCCTAACTAGCCGCGACGGCGACACGCGAAATTTCTAATTTAGAAACGGTTTCTATTTCCACGACATCGCGGCTGGAACAACAACATACAAACTATATGACAGTAGATAATCTCAGGTGATTATATGCTTTATTCAAAGTTAAACGTGTCTAATATGAGTTTAAATATCATATTGCGTGACCCTATAGCCATACTGAAACAGATAGTTTACCTCAGATCTTGAAAAATAAATTAAATCAAAGATGACCGTTAAAACTGTGAACTCACTGCGTATTCCATAACAAAGATGTTATCAGTCACTCAGTATGTACATTTAATGATGTTAAAAAGCTTTAAAATTTATGAATTAGATTATAAACATATCCATTTCGTTGCAAGAGCACTGCGCTTCCAGAGAGAGCCCGCCCACACAAGCTTCTGATTGGCTGTGATATTTGTGATATTCTGACGCGTCGCGGTGTCGCATGTGGTGTGGACACCCAAATTGCTTGTTGCTGGAATCTTGTCGCGTCGCGTGTAGTTAGGACACGGTGTTATGCCCTTTATAGAGAGATAAATTTCCTGGAATGTATTTACTAAATTACAATTCAATAAATTCCTCTTCCTGTCATTCCAATTCAAATTCTAATTCAGCTTCCTGTAGGTAATGGCATCATCACTCAGTCTGTTTGGATTAGGAAGGGCTCCAAAGGCTCTCACAGTGAAGATGCACAGATGTTAACACACCAGCATCACAAATCTAGTGGACCGGCAAAGAGTGGTAGAGCTCATTTACCATCTTCACCACATCTGCACCATTTGAATCACATGGGTAATGTGGCATGGGGAATATGTGGCTCTTATGGGTATGAGTCATATGTTTGCTAGTAAAAAGGCTCGCTGCCTCTCTAGTGAAGAGGTTAATGTGATGGAGCCATGAGAGAAGCTGCTTCCGGCTTTTCCTCCTGGTTGGTCAGTTGGACTCTGAAGAACAACTTTTAACATGTGGCAACGTGTGATTTGATTCTGTTTGATTGGTTTATATTTCAGTTATAATGCTCACGTATGTAATAAATCCTCTGTTTGCTGATGCTGTAAATTATACAGGGTTTCAGACTGATTCAAACTGCTTTTTCTTTTCTTTTTTTGTCATTCAGTGATTGTTAATGCCTTTTAGTGGCCATTCAATATAAAATTCATTTGTTGATGAATCAAACTAAGAGCCATTTGGTGGTGAATTCAGTCATTTTTTTGTGACTAGATCTATACAATTGGGTGAGTTCAGCAGAGTGACATGTGCCACTGAAAACAGGAAGAGAGTAAAGGATCCATCTTGATTGTTCAAATAGAGATCAATCAAAAAAATCTTTAATTTTACCCAGCCCTAGAGGAAATGTCTGAAGTGAGATATTCTTCGAGGACTTAGATGCATACAGTTCTTCAGGGAAACAGGCTGTGCAGAGTACTACGCTAAGTACCTAATTGGTCTTTGAAGTAGCTTCAAATCTTCAGGAGGACTGACATAAGGACACAAATGAGTTCTTCATAATCAGAGATGATGTTTTTTTCTGAGGTAACGAATGTAGTCTATATGCTCTATGCCATCCTTTTGGCTTTTTATGTCCAGCAGGAAATTAAAAGGGTGCTATGTCAATGTTCTCACCCCATCAGTGGAATTATACAGCGCACACAAACCCTTCTGCCGCTGGTGTGATGACAGTTTGAGAGATGGGAGCGGCAAAACTTGTAGAGGGACTGCATTAGCATTCACCACAGGTTTGGAGAAAGCTCTCGCCCCAGGGCTACACTTTTTCTGCCATGTGGAGCAGAAGCAGAGAGAGGGAGATGAAGAGAGATATGCTCGGTAGGGTGGAGTCCTTGAACAGGGCCTCTAATCATTGCTCTGTACCCGCTTAGGGCCTGCCGGTTCTCTCCAAGCAGATCTGTGGGGAGAGTTCAAGGGTTGAATGCCTTTGGGCAAATGACAGTTCCAAATGGAAATCTCTTTAGATTCAGCCTGGGCTTAAAGGGCCTCTGGCTTCCTTAACTGTGCTCTGTCCCCTCCAGACTGCTTACTTGGTTACCATTATATTAATGAATAACTAACATTAGCTTTGACACAACGATTAACTTACAGACTAAGCAGGAAAATGCAGGTTTGATAAATTTAGGATCACAGTCTGTCTGCTGTTTCTTTCTCCATCTGTTTCACAACCTCTGTTTTATTAATGTTTGCTAAGGCTAGACTCGCTTATGGGATTTGAATCTTTTGCTGTTCATTCTCTGGCTATAATGATGCCTAATCCATTTCTAACCTAACAAACTTAGGTTTTTCACCTGGCAAGACATTTTATTTTATTTTATAACTCAAAAGAAACTTTTTTTTTTTTAAAGAGGTTTATTTCTTAAAGAGTGTTTCTTTATAATACAGGTCCCAGCTTTATTATAGGGACTTTCTCATCTCAAGTATTCAACTTTCTCATCAAAATGAATCGCTACCCATAGCTCATACTGAACAATATATTGTTTTTATGCCACTCAAGCATCACAGCATTAAATTGACATCGACAAAAACTATGGATTTTAGTTTTAAGCGTTTTTTTTGTTTGTTTGTTTTTGTGTAAGGAAGGAGTGGTGTTCTTTACATGTTCCTTAGAAGGACATGTTCTTTAGAAAATGTAAATATCGAGTTTTTATTATGAAAGGATTAATATTTATTTAATTTTTTGTTTATTTATTCTGATACATATTAGGGGTGGGAATCGCAGGGTACCTCACAGTACGATATAATACCGATACATGGCTCACGATAACGATAATATCACGATACAGCGATTCTGCAATAATCGATATATTTCTATAAAATCCTATAATGATACATCACGATATCTGTTTTCTTTCTTTATTCAAGTCCAAACTGTTAGAAAACAGCAAAAAAAAGTTCTGTAAATCAATTTTAACACGGCGGCGCTCTCTCTCACTCCAAATCCACCTGTGATCTGAGCGGAGAGGTTAGGCTACTCAGAATCAGAATTGTGCATGAGAACAGAAAAAACATTTAAATAGTAAGACATAACAATAGATAATAATAATAAGTATGAATCTGGAACAGTAGATTTATGTACAGATTTGTGCATTATTTACTCTATATACAGCTGTATAAATAAACAGATATGTATATGTATTTACATAATACTTCAGAAAGAGGCACTAATTAAAGATGGAGAATGAATTACAGAATGAATTACAGAACACATGTAATGATCCATGTGTTAGCTATTTAAGCTGGAGATGGCATGGGGGGAAAAACTGTTTTTATGCCTAGATGTTGTAGTGCACAGAGATCTGTAGCGTCTGGCTGAAGGCAGAAGTGCAAACAGGTTGTGTCCGGGGTCAGAGTTACTCATGAACTGAATATGTGCTCTGCAATGATAACGTGATCGGTGCCTATGGTCCACGCTGATAGCTGTTCCGGGGCAGTTTTTTTAGTTTTCATCTCCATACACATATATATAGCAGTAAAGCTAATACAGTGGCTGAAAATCTGTTTATCCTTCCATTCCTCGTGCTTCCCCATCTTCATAGAGAACGCGTTTCATGGAACTTGCTCAGTCAGAGCGCTTTTGGAAAGCTGGAAATGGTGAGGCCACGATTTCCACGCATTTTCAGATGCTGTGAACAGGGAAATCTATTCAGAGCACCTTATGGGATGTGTGCAAATCATACAAGACATTGAAGCTATTGGCATTTATTGGTGGATGGAGACAGTAGCGCATTACACTGATCAATCAGCAATCTGGTTGAAAGCCCAGCTGTTCCAAGACACATTGTTGGCTCAAACCGAGATCATAATACATTGCCATGGGATCATATTTAATCAAATTGACCCCATCAGATTAAACCGCAGTTTAGGCACAATTGCTTTTTCCTGGGCATGCCATAAGGTTTGGGTCAATGAGATTATGGATTGATTGATTGATGTCTTTATGCGTTAAATCTGTTATTTCTGTGAATACTGTGCCCTTGAGCAAAGGCAGTGCTGTGGTTCATGGCTACATGCCATGCTGCTGTACACACATCCGTAATGATAATGCTGACCTTCCCTCACAGAGGGTGAGTTAGAATTTCTCTCAATTGTCCAAGTACTGTTGCAATATTACATATTTAAATTGTTTGTATATTTACTTTTTTATTTATTGAGCTTTTTTTTGGCTTCCTGAGCATTTTCCAACCTTTTCATGACCCTTAGAATTGAATGGCTGTGCTTTTAAGACCTGTTGTAAAACCTATGTCATTTTATGTCACTTTTATATGTGAAATTATTTAGTGTAGGGATGTGGGTTTGTGTTTTGAGTTCATCCAATATGGAGCTTTTATTTTTTAAATAAATTATATTTGTATTCAGCCAGGACACAACAATGATCAAAAGTGACAGTAAAGTCATTTTTTACAAAAGATATATTATATATAAACATTTTCTTTTGAACTTTCTATTCTTCAAAAGTATTGTTCTGACCAAAATATTAAACAGCACATAATAATAATAAGACATGTTTCTTGAGCACCAAATCAGCATACTGATTTCTAAAAGATTTCTGAATGATCATGTTTAGATTGTAAAAATATTAAACATTAAATATCTTAACCCAACATAGTATAGTGTAGGTATAGTGTAAATCCAGCCCATCACAGAATTTATTATTATTATTTTTTTCAAAACCAAAACACATCAGGCCATTTGAAATTTACATTTAATGTTGTGCTCTTTTTCTGTATCTCCCAGAATATGTCACAATATCTTTCTTTTCCACTCTGTCCTCTCTGATTGTATCTTTATATATTTGACCTGTAAAGTCACCTAAACCTGAGACCAAAAAAAAAAGATACGGCCTTACATTGCTCTTCATGTTGTTCTGGAAACTGCCTGATTGATCCACTCACTTCCTTCCAGGTCCCAATCCAGTGCCTCCCCTTCATAATGAAATACCCAGCCTTTGTTATCAGAGACGGAGCAGATTCACGGAATCAATGAGCTCCAGTCCTCCACACTGGCTAATCACTGTTCCGCACAGCGGAAGGAGCCCGGCTCTGTGCTCAACCACCATCGATCAGGGCCTGATCTGAGCCCACCAGCACTCAGAACCCATCGCCACACATACCGCCCTCCCACGGGCTGTCCCTCTCCAGCTCCTCATCGCCTAATGAGGAAGCTCATTTAAATCAGAGAAGCTGTGAATACATAATAAGGCACAAGCTTGCTTTCAGCTGACTGTAGCACTGATACCAGAGTGGCATATTGATCTGTTTACTCTGTGCTCTGCGTCCCGTCCTTAAATATCAGTGTTCGGGAGGAGGGCTGAGCTCTGAAGTAAACACCTGCAACAGGGAGTTGAGTCTATTGGATCAGTGCAGTAATCGAGTGCTTCGTCCAATGTTGCTCCAGCACTGTGTTTACCGATTTCAGAATGCCGTCCAACCGGAGCTTTAGTCATCATCTAAAGGGATTTATACAAAACCATAAACTTTTTTTTTTTTTTTCCTTGAAGTTTTGTGGTTATTAGTTCATACCGCTTCTTTTTTAACACTCCCAAAAGATGCAATAATTATTCTTTTTTTTTTTTTTTTTTTAAATAAATGCTCTGGAATACATAGTCAATGCACATTAAGTATTGATGATTCTTGTGCACGTAAGCATTTTTTTATTCATTTGATATTTATTTGAGTGCATTTTTGTTTTATTTTCCAATAAATTACTTTCTAGAATGAGAACATCTTGTGTTTGTAAATTATAAATACCTCTTTTAGTTTCCTTTTCAAAACATTATTTTGTTGTGAAGGAAGTGCTGGATTTTTTAGGGTGTGTTGTGGACTAAAGGCTATTTAAAAACAGACAAGCACTTTGATATTAACTTCCTGTTCCAATAAAAATAATGTCAGAAAAGTGCTTGGCAAACCATTTCTCCATAAAAGTAAACTAGATTAGGAGACGGTATTTTATCAAATGGAAAAAAAGCAAGTTATTGTATTTGATTGTGCATTATTTGATAAGATTTAAAGATAAGTAATTTACAGATTACATATTAATCTCCCTGAATCCTTTTCATTCATCATATTAATGTTATTATGTAATGCCATTGATGTTCTGTATGTGTCAGCTTTAGTGGTCTCAAAAGGCTGAGCTGAATGTTTACAGTGTCACAGCTGCATGGGTTTGAGGGCTAGAGCGGCAGCCTTGCGAATGAAGTTTGTTGCGTTAATGTAATTAATTAGAGTAGTTACCTTGCCAGACAAAAGCTCGCCTAATGGATCGAAATTCAAATGCTACATCCTTGTCCCTTGTGGGGGCACACTAAATCAATCTTCACTTACATGCATGTAAATACACAGCTTTAAGCTTTGAACCTAGCCTGCATCCTTTAGCTACAGTTAGTCGCATGTATTAATTGTTTGTTTGCCTTTAATAAAAAATTGAACTGTCATCTGCCTCAGTGCAGCTAGTTTGTTTTATAATATTTGCTGTAAACATATGCTGCATGTGGTGACAGATGGTTTTTTAAAAATCTTATTGAAATGCTCTCTCTGACCAGCACTATGCAGTCCATCTAGACTGCAGATGAGCTTCTGTCACACCTAGCCATCCCATAATTCCTCTCTCTGCCCTAGAGTGTAGAAAGGGAAGCGTCTTTATCTTCCCCACAGCCTACGCGCACTGTATTTCTTCACTAAATTACTTTTTCTGTGTCTGTGATGGAAGAGGAAAAAAAAATGATCCCAAAGAGTGAAATGTAGAAATGATAGGTCCTCAGGAAGTCTTTTCTCAAAGGAGACTTCAGAGAAAAAGAGGCGGCCCTGTAGAAAGTCTGAGCGTTATGAGATTGATTGGACTGGATAAGGATTTTATTTCTCATAGCCTGTAATTCAGTCATTCATTTCTAAACCTGACCTTTTTCTCAAGCAACATTTGGATCGATCCTGGTTTCATTCACACTAGCATGAGCAAATGTCACAAATTCACAACGGCTAGAAACTGCACAGACTGATTTAATGTTACTTGGTTTTGTTTATTTTAGACAGACAAGTTTCCTTCAACTGCAGCTCTGCTGCGACTTGGGTAGAAAAATATCAGAATGGGCTCTTTTTGATTCATTACACAGTTTATTTTGGGTAAACATTCAGATCGGAAATGTGCGGAGGAGTTTATGCCAGATTAAATCCAATTATGGATGCTTGTTTGTGTTTTGTCCCGTTTATGATTTTGTTATCAGTAGAATATTGCTTTGGAGAGTGAATAGAGAGGCACATGGAGGTTTAAACTGAACAGAAATAGCAATATAAACATGATTGTTGTGTCTGCAGCTTGCCTTGCAATACTTGAGGTGGATGAATTGACCAAGCGGAAAACACTTGAGATGCCAAAGGGGCCCAACACTTTAACTTGGAGCACCCCTCATGTAAAAGTATTTTCTTAGTTGTTGTTGTTTTTTGTTTTGTTTTTTTTCTTCCTGGGAAACAACACTTCTTCTACACTCACACGCAAAAACCAACACGCTTTGGTCCCCTGAGGTGAAAGTGAAACATAACAGCTGTCTTCCTAAGTTCTTTTGAGCTCTGCTGTTGTCCGAGCCAGTTAGGGGGTGATTATGGCCTCCCATATTCAGGTGGGACGTGGGAGAAGGGAAGCTGGGTCTCAAATAAATGCCAGCAGATACATCTTGACAAGCTCACCTCTGCCATGTGGGCCAAAGCAGAATCACCACCAGGGTCACCATAGTCCATGCAAGACTTTATAAGAAATGTGGTTTTTTTTTTTTTTTTTTTTTTTTTTTACAAAATAACACATACTATATTAAGCTTAACAGATTGTTTATTGGAATTCAAATATTTGAAAATGTCATATGTTTTCATATATTGACATGTACATAATAAACACTGACAATAAACAAAATGAATGAAAAAAAGACCAAAGGTTTAACCAACATTTTATTAATTAATGTTTTAACCATATGACAGATTTATAAAATACATAGTGAAAGCCTGAGCTTATAGAGTCATATTTTTGATTATAGTTTTGTTAGTTATGGCCAGCATGTAATCTGTCCTTTAGTTATGGCCAGCTTGCAGTTTCCTCATGGGCTGGCAAGCTGAACGCTGTTTTCACAGAAGAGTTGATAAACAAACAAATGGCATATGTGTGATTTTGTTTAGTATGTATGCGGGGCAAGTATGCTCATCCAGTAGGGTTCACATCTTGCTTTTCCCTTTTGCCAGCAGGGCAGGCTGGACCATGAAGCCAGTGTGTTCAAGCGGAGCTCAGGGCTGTCTTAGATTAACAGCTCCAGCTCAGCCCTGGGCTATTTCAGCCGCAGTTAGCTGGCTTAATTGCTTTTTGACCTGCTTAGAGAGATGATGTGCTTTTCGCGTTACACCAAGACACTTAGTGTAGCATATTTCATCCACACTGAAATGCCCCCACCTTCAGATGCATGTGATTTGTGAGAACCGAACGTGGAGGGGAAAGCATATTCCTAATTTAAAGTGCAGCATCTTTTATTTTACATTTTTTCTGTGATGTTGAAAATGTCATCCAATGCTCACACTGATGCATTTTCTACACAAAAAACCAAGTACATTTTCTTTCTTGTTATATGACAACACTGTATCTAGAACTCACGAGCTTCTGAAATGTACAGTACTACTGTTCAAACCTTTGGGGGTCAGCAATATATCTTTTTCTTGTTTGTTTGTTTGCTTTCTTTCTTGCTTGCTGAAACTTATTCAATTAAACAATTATTTTAAATTGTAATAATATTTCACAATATTAATGTTTTTACTGTATTTTTTTTTTATAATACTTTAAAATAAATGCAACCTTGGTGAGCATAAGAGAGAAGTCTTACCAAATTTTGAACTGTGTATTTATTATTTTTATCTTGTAATTGACTTTGTAATTCATAATGCAACTTTATATTTCTTAATGTGGCTCATCATTTGGCATTGTGACTCACAATGTGACTTTCTTATTTTAAAACTTTAAACTATATACCGCACACTCTGTGGCTTCCTAATTAATCTTAAATTGAATTGATTAAAGAGTTGATTGAAGAGTTGTAAGCATTTGTGCTACTGAATCCAATACAGATGAGAGGTCGTTCCAAGGTACGTTTCAAATTTTTTAGCAACGTTGTGGGTGCTATTTTTAGCAGCGCATAAACCTAAGGGCTGCTCTGCTCTGGTGGAAGACCCAGTCAAGCTGGCTTATTGTCATAATGTTGACACCCAGCCCCACTGTCCCTGTGTATAGAGAGGAAGATGAGACATGTCAGTGGCCAAACCGAGGTCAGATCCATTACTGCTCATCAGCGCATACCCTGTTCCAATAGGGATGTTTGATCAATTTTATTCATTCAAACAGCATAACGATTTTTGTGTTTTCCGTGTCTCCCCTTCCGCCTCCTCTTAGAGTACTGTTCATTTATATTTAATGGAGCCCCACTGCGGTGGCCACAAACTTCCTGCTACAGTTATGCAGGCCGGAATATGAGGAAGAGGTTTAACATTGGTCTCTTTAGAGCTTGTTGGCCAGCTGAACCACGATAAGTGTGGTAACTGTCAAACCAAAGAGGCTCATGTCTGTGAACTAGACGGAAGGTCTGGGAAGAAACTGGACACACACTCCTCTGTCATCTGTTCCAGAGAACTGCTCTTGCCACTGCTGCCCACTCACTGTAGACAAAGCAGCTTCTGTGTTTGATTGAAAATGAAAGCGAGAAAGAGGGAGACCGTTACAGCTCTATTAAAGACTCAGAATGTCTGAGTCACTCAGTTCAGCACAACACAGCTCAGCTTTATTCGCTCCAACTTTTAGGATGTCCCCATTGACACACAAACTTATAGTGAAAACTCATCTTTTTTTCTATCCTCCCCTTCCTGCTTTTATAAGTTTCTTTACTGCGTGGCCACTCAGTCGCTGAAGACCAGAGGCTCTGTGGGTTTGGTGCTCTGAATTTGTCAGCAGAACTAAAAAGCAGCCTGATTCGGGTACAGAATGAGCCTTTTTCTCAAGCAAACCCCTGTTTATTGGTGCAACACTTGACTGTTACTTCCAATTATATGTAGCCACTTTTGTGTCATATTTTATTGCTACAGTGGCACACACAAAATAAATGAAGCATATGAAGTTGCATGGTTGCAAGTTTACTTATAGTGTTTCTTTCGGAGTGTTCATAGCAACTCATTTAAAAAAAATTATATATATGTGTTTGTGTGTGTTGGAAAAAAACTATCACTACTGGGCAAATAAATTGCACACTGCAGCTTTAATGATTCTACTTATTGATTTGAAAAGGTCCACTCCACAGGTTAATAAACAAACTTTATTTTATAACAGCTCTGAGTGAATGTCTGTAATAGTTGTATTTTATGACTTCTGATTATGTAGCCATATTTAGCATTTCTCTTCCCCACAGCTTCTGAATAGAGATAGTAATTATGTGTGAACCTTTGCTTGCAATGTGTTAGACAACCTCAGAGTAATTGCATTCGGCCAGTTTCAGAACTACGTAAACTCTAGTGACCTTTTAAGTAGGTAATCACAGTTTTAACATTTCATCAGAGTTATTGAGTGTTCAAGCGCTATTGTTCGAGTCCATCATTTCTGAGCTGTAATGCTTCCAGTTCTAATAAATTTCTTAGAGCAGTTGAAAGAGAGGAAGGGAGGGGGAAATGGCCTCATAAATGAATAAACCGTCTGCAACAGATTAATGTGGTAATAAAATATGGGGTGTCTCATCTTTGCAGAGAAATCTGAACATTAGATTCGGTGCCATTGGTGTGCTCTTTCGCGGAGATTAAACTTTTCCTTTTCTGTAATCCTCTGCAGATGGAGATGAGGTCCGTTTGACCTGGTCACTGTCAACAGTCTAGTCTGGAGTGATCTGAACCTATAGACAAAGGAGGAAAACCTATTACTTTCAGTCGTGTCCCAATCAAACCCTTTTTTTAGAGGGATAAAATATGAATTCATGCAACCGGTGTACCTGTGAATATTTGACTTGACTGTCAGGTTTGTAAAACAAACAAATTACTTTTATGAGCTGTTTTCTTGTGAACTTTTACTTGGAAACATTCTTTGGTTGCACATAAATGCATATTAGCAATAAGCAAATAAGTATGGCTCATCTCTCATGGTTGCACAGGCTGACTGTTTTATCTCAAATGAAAAAAGCTATGGAAATTACTGATGGAGGTTTGCATTTCTGACATTCCAGAGCAAAAGGTGAGTAACAAGGAAACTCACCCAACTCTGAACAGGCTGGCAGGCGCTAAAAGATCGACACTAGGAAAGAAATGTCAGTATGAATAAAATGAGGAGACATAAAAGTAAAAGGCCAGAGGGTAAAGCTGAGCACTGAAGGGAGGCAGACAGGAACAGCAAATAATGGAGTGTGTCAATTTTTTTTGGGACTCTAGGCTATTTTTTTTATAGACTGTGCCTAAACTCTGTCTCTCTGTAGTCATGGTTACAAAACAGTGGACAAATTCCGTTCCGGCAATTGGCACTGCAGTTTACATTTGTGTAATGTCATTTAAAGCGCCAATCTGATATTTTTGCCTCCAGCACCTATTCAGTAATGTAGTTGCTTAATGTAATGGTTATATGGTTGTTTTGGCAGTGGCCTTAATCTAGAGTGCTGAAAGTACTATGCATGACTATAACACTCAAATGCAGACTTGATGATCTCCACACGTTTCAGAGCAGTTTTCCACCACCAGTTCACAGACTGGCATTCCAAACATTTTGAATGGCAGCATATATATTTCAAAACAGGGTTATTATTATTATTATTATTTTTAAAGTGCATATTGCAGGTTATATATTTTTTTTAAATGAATATATAACCTTGTATGAAAATATCATATGAACCGTTATTGCAGAATTTGAAAATGTTTTACAAGGCATGAGGGCACTAATTTAGAAGAAAAAGTGATGCTTTCCTTTTTTTTTTTTTCAACATCGCATCATATTACGTCACGAGTGGGAGTCGTGTGTCATGCTCTGTTGGTTTTAAAATGGTTTTCAAATCTTTAATATACTATGTATTTATACATACAAGTATTTAGCTCGGAGTAATAAATGATCTCAGCCCTAAACACACTCATGTCTGCTGACCTGGAGAGGTCTATGCTCCTGTCTGAAGTGCATATAGGTTATCTGTAGCACATATGGGTTCAGACAGCAAGCCTCAAAGCCTGGGAGTAGAGTCAGACACTGCACATCAAGTGTGGGGGTCACATTCTCCACTAAGGCCCGGTATGCATCCAACTTCCTGCAGCACTGACTTTCCTCAGCTGTGACCATGGCCTCGCATTTACCACATAAACATATAATAAAACAAAAATGTGTTTATCTCTCTCCTGCGGTGATGAGACACCGCTATATCACGTAACGTTAGTGTCAGATATTAACGAGTCTGACATGCCTGATCAACGCTTATTAGTTTCTGTTACTGGTAAGTATTAATACTCATAGATGACCAATACTAGCTTTGCTATTGCCTGATTACATATTGTAGCTAACGTGTGTATATCTGTAAGCTAACATTGGTCTCTCACCAAGACACCTACCCTGTTCTCCTGGCACCACAACTCAGTCTGTCTCCTCTGACTGTTGTTCTGTCTAATCCTGACCTGTCCCTGCTCTCTTGGCCGCATAGCAGGCTCATAATTTTATCTGTGGTCCGTCAAATTTCCTCAGCGTCTGAACTGTCGTTGCGATCCGTTGTTTTCCTAATGGACCGCTCTCCCTCTCGTTACGTCACTTCCAATTTTGACGGTTTTAAGATGCGGAAGTAAAATTCTCTCACAAAAACGACTCCAGAAGCCTTGATAGCGTATTTTAAAGAAAATCTAGTTCCTACATTATTTTTCTATACATCGACTCACTGGAGTCTCTAACCTGGAATATGCCCTTTAAATTATCCTGTAAATTTTCATAGTTTACTAGGTTTGGTTTTTAGCTTATATTTCAGTTTTATGGTTAGCACAATTAATATACTAATTAGAATCATTTTAAAATGGTTAACAGCATTAGATTTCTCAGCACGATTATTGCATTCTAGTGGCATTTTCATATTTAACACTTTGTCTCAAAAACTACTGTTATTTTTTGGTCAGTTGTTTTATTTTTATATTTTCAAGACAAAATGTAGTTTAGTTTAGTTTAGTTTAGTTCAGTTATTATTTTTATTTCAGTTTTTGTTTTAGTTTCCATTTCAAAATAATAACACTGGTTCAGACCTCCAGTATGTTTGATAGAACCTCCAGTTATCTCTGTGAACCGATGGAGGAGGATGTTGTTATATCCAGGTAGTTAAATGCACAGCCTTGTGCCTAAACAGTGTGTGGCAGTCGTCTATCCACACACTCCTCAAATACCTCCTTCACTGCTGCATGTTTGTCAAATCCCATTTCCTTGAGTGGACTTTGGCTGATCTGGATGCAGGGACTCAATTTCCAGAGATGTATGAAAAACAAGCACCAACCAACTTTATTTTCTTTTCCGGCAAAAAAAGGAAATGGAGAAAGAGAGAGGTGGAGGGGAAAAAAAGTAATTTAACCAGCATGTAGGTCAGCGATCTAGAAACTGTAATATTGCTTTTATGTTCGGCCCCATCTGCCGTATCTCCTATGGCGGTGGCGTCTTCCTCCCATTCTTTCCCTCGCTGCCTCTCTTCTCATTCTCTCTCTGTTCCCATTCTCTCAATTGCATTTAGGCTAATGTACCGTTATATGGACCAAACACCAAGGCTGTTTCAGTGCAAGTCTGTAAATTTGTACTGCACGTTAGCCTCTGCTCTTCATTCAAAAGGCAGTTTGTAAGGGTTAAGTCACCTTTGTCACATGCGACTTGAGCTGGTATTCTGGAGGTGTCTGTCTGAGTGTGTGTGTGTCACCAGTCTGAGATGAGATCTTCAGAGCGGAGAGAAGCAACGCCAGAGGCACACAGAAGGTCAGTCTCCCCACGTAGCCAAACAGAGCACTGCAGGTCTGGTGGAACAAAAGAGTGAAGGGATGCATTATCTTAATGGCTTTTTCTGCTTCACAGTGAGGCATTAAACAAATTACTACACCATCTTGCTAATGTGAAGTTGCAAACAACAGGTGGATGCTTTTGAAAAGGGCAAGTTCAGACATTTCTACTCTAAAGGAAGCTCCAGATCTTTCGGGATCCACACAGCAATGTTACTGCTTAAACATTGCGCAAACTCAATTACATTTACTCAGTTCTCATTTAATGATGTAATGTCTCGTTCAAAAAAGTGATTGATCAACTATTTAAGTGTTGTGACAAGCGCAGTGGAATGAGAGATGAGGTTGAGCCGAGAGCTTTTACTCTGTCGGAAGAGATGAGACTCATATCCTCTTTATGAGTCAGATACGTTTGGATTAGTGAGCATCCAGAGATGCTGAGGTCAGTGAGGTGCTGACAGGGAGCAGGCACACAACTTCCATCCCAAACACCAGCTCTGTGGCGTGTCAGGATGCGCCTCTGCTTAGAGGCTCTGTGTTTTGTCCCCGTCACTGTGATGGTAGCAATAAAGGGGGATTTCTGGCAAGAATTAAGGGGTCTTGAACGTGATCATACATTAGAGAGGATAACATGGGGAAAAACACTGTACTGTTTTGTGCTATCTGCCTATCCGCTCTTATTTTAGCTGTGGTTTTGGAGACAGTCCGCCCATGTTCCTGTGTTCCCAGGCGGGTTACGTCAAGCGAATGGTGGTTGTGGTTGACTAGTGCCACAAATGCTCCTTCAATCAGCCTGATTCTGGCCCAGAGTGTTCTAGCACACAGGCGCAGCGTCACAGCTTGGCATGTGAAACTGCAGTGCGTAAACATAAACGAGCTGGAACCGAGCCCACGCGTGGATCGGGCTTCGCTGCTGCATGTGGCGTGCATCCATTTTCACACTCCACGGTCAGAAAGTTCACATCTCACTTTTTAGAGTCTTTTTGATTAGCTTATTCGGATTGTTGTGCTCCAGAAATAGTTTATTGAGAGTCCCGTGACATTTTGTATGATCAGGAAAGGAAGTTTTCTTCTAGTGGACAGATGGTAAATAGCAGCTGTAAACCAGTGACTCTCTCCTCAGATGCCCAGCTGATGAGCTGAACTTGACCCCAGCTTGAAATGCCAGCCACTGTGTGCCGTCCCAGCTTGGCATCGATTCAGGCTTCCCAGCTGAGATTGGCATGGCCTCTTTCTTTGTGGAGGTTGAGCTGCATTTCCTCCGGGCTCACAGAGGTTTGCGTGTCTGGCTGCTTTTCCGGCAAATGAACAGCAGGCCGAGCAGAACGTACTGAGAGTGCTGCATTCAGAGATGTGAATGTATCACATCAGGCATGCAGCATGCCCTATCTCAGTTATCTGAACAAAATTATCTCCCACAATGCCTCTCAGGTTTGCAATTAGAAATCAGGGCATTTATACACAATGCATCACCACCATAGTGCTTGCAGTCTGATAAGTGTTTTGTGTGGTTGATATTGGATACATATCATTTAAAATTTAAATGTGCATACTCATTTCCCTATTTTCACATATACAGTAAACTACTGTTAAAAAATTTTGGGATCTTTAAAAAAAAAAGAAGAAAAAAAAAAAGGTTTTTAATGCCAACCAAGTCTGCATTTATTTGATCACAAATACAATAAAACAGTAAGATTGTGAAATATTATTAGAATGTTAAATAACTGGTTTCTTTTTTAATATATTTTAAAATGTATTTAATTCATGTGATGGGAAAGCTGAATTTTACATGGTCTGAGTTCGTGCCTAACTTTTTAGGCACCGACCGAATGACCTCGATACCTTTGAGTATTGAAAACCGTCTTGTCGTTCGGCACCAAACTTCGATGCCTAAGGGGTTAATCTCATCAATGTCAGTGAGCTAATAAGCCTGCGGCACTAGGTGTGTTTGACTAGAAGGGGCGCCGTGCAAATCGATCAGTGTTTGACATCCGCGAGCGATTTGAAAGCATACGAAGAAGTCTGCTCTCTGTAGATCTCTCGGTCCTGTGCAGAGCTGCGTCAAGTCCAACACACCTATAGTTTACACCGGTTACACTCCGAGACGTGGCTCACATGTGAGGCTGTTGCGTGAAAGCATCCCAGATGTAAGAAAGCTTACACTGGTGCGCTTTTGTTTAAAAATGAAAACGATTCTCGTCCATACTGGCATTCCAGAAAAGATCTCTGTCCATACTACACGACCATTCATGCACACTGTAGCATCATGCTACATAAGACAATAAATAAGATTTATATTCCGCTTTTACTGAAAACTCACTTTAAACCACCATCCAGTATTTGTAATAACTTCTGTTTTCCATCTAATGTGTGTTTTGGCCATGTAATGTTGCTGAAATATGTTATGTCCTCTGAGTCAGAACAGCGATTGCGGAAGAGAGAACGTTATACATACCGGCAGACAGCGCTGGAAGGTGCTAATGCTTATCAGTAAATTAGTGGAAAATGAGTAGAAATGATGATTCTGTCTGAGCTATGTGTTTTAAAACGAACACGCACTAGTGTAAACGTAGCCTAACAGATGTGTAAACTGAAAACTATTTGAGCGTTATTAAAATTATTTGCACTGATTTATTGTGTTGGATATATTTTGTTCCTTTGTGCAGTGGCTCAGGAGTCTTTGAGTCTGTATAAAGGTCAGGAAGCTGAAAAAATAAAACCAAAGTTTTTTTGTTTTGTTTTTGGAGAATGTAATCTTGTTAAAATTGATTTCATAAAATGGTATCGAAAAAAGTATGGTTCCGGAACCGGTATTGAAGTCGAGGTATCGGTATCGGTATCGGTATCGGTATCCGTACGATATCGAACATTTTTGAACGATACCCAGCCCTAGCCTGAGTGTTACATGGTCCTTCAGAAATCATTCTAATGTACTAATTTAGTGCTCAAGAAACATTTTTTATTGCTATCAATGTTTAATATAGTTGTGCCGCTTAATAAATTTGATAAATTTTTTTAGGATTTATTGATAAATAGAAAGTTAAAAAGAGAAGCATTTATTTGAAGTATAACTATTTTGTAACATAATAAATATCTTTACTTCACTTTTACCATTTAAAAAGGCTGATTTTCAGTTTTTTACAAAATACTATATACTTTGTATTTATTTAGATAAAATAGTGTAGAATTATTCAGTTATCAGCTATAATATGAAATAATAAACAATAAAAATAAAACACATTTTAATAATTGTCTTACTGCTATTAGCTAGAATTTTATCATAGGCGCATACCTACTACAAACATCAGCTGACATCAGTACATGCCATGTTTATGGTATGTAGTGTACTTTTTAATTAGTTATTTGTATAGTTTTTTTTCCCCTCTTTGAAATTTATGCAGATTGTTAAGGGCACTTAAAGTTAAAAGTTGCTGAAAGAGGGGTGAAAGAAGTGGTAATTTTAAATTGATATGACTTGCCCTCTGCCTGTGGGCATCTTTTGTGTATATGTGTGTCTCTGTGGTGTGTCTCTTCTCTAGGTTACTGTTATTTCTGTTAGCATAGAGTGATCGAGGTCAATGTTGTCCTGGGAGGAAGAAGACATCACACTGATATTAAAAGCGCCCGTCAAATTGCATTGAATCAGAGGGAGCAGAGCCTTGCTCGTGAGAGGCCAAAGGCTTGCGTCCCCAATAGGATCACTGAGCTGGGTTTCAGGAGCTTCAAAGGAAATTGCCTTTTTGGGCATGGGTGTGATTGTTTTGGGAGTGTATGACAGTATTTAATATAACATGCTCAGCTTTTTCCTTTAAAAAGACACTGTGTTGGAGCTGTAGCCTAGCCTTCGAGAAATGCTGTCCATGTTGGCAACAAGTTTAAGTCCAGGTCATGTCATTTCCTGGTCCTGTTTCATTTCCTGTCTTACATATATGATATAAGTAGTAAAGTAGCAAAGTAAAATGATTGATTTACTAAAAAGAACCGTCTTACTGTGGGTAGTTGTTTCACTAAAAATGGCTCATTTAAGTCATTTATGAATGAGCTGTTTGTTTTTGATTCACTTAAAAAGAATCCCTTTGATTGCTTTAAGTCATTTGTTCAGGAGTTGCATGCATGTTTTTGATTCACTAGAAAGTACCACTCATAAGAATCATTTGTTCACTCTGTCATAGAAAAGAGGGCGACAGGATTTGTTTCAAGCAGGCTGGCTCATCCTTAAGCACACATACTGTAGAAAAGATGGCCATAGCGCAGCACAAGTCAGCCTTGTCCTAGGGGTCGACCGATTATCGGCCTGGCCGATTATCGGGGCCGATATCAAGCATTTTTCTGATTATCGGTATCGGTCATTTTCAAAACCGATGTGCCGATAAAATTAATTTCATTTTGAAACGCGCTATTTGGTTCTGATGCAGCCTGTCAGAACTCACCACAGGCCAGACTGGCCTCGAGCAGTCTCCGCCCACCGCGCATCTGATTTGTTGGGAGTCACGAGTCCGACCAATCAATGTGGAAGACCAAGGCTCTCTCACACTGAAGCTTGCTACAGTTTCAGTGATCACGCATCAGTTGTCTCTCAAAGGCAGCAGCAGCAGACGTTGCTCAAGTTGCAATAAATCACAATCCACTACACTGAAGTTACAAAACACCTCAATATTATCTATTTATGGTTTCCGCGATGGGGAAAACGCGGACGGAATCGCGGAATCCAGTCATATAAAGGGAATTTACTGTATAACGCGGAGTCACGGAGTTCGTCAAAGTTTGGATGAATTAATCAAAAGTAAGTCAGTACACTTAAATCGACTCGCGCTATGGACTAGTATCTGTAAATATTAAGCTGCAAAAAGACTTATATACAGAGACACGCAGAATTCATATTTAAATGTGAATGGCACAGACGCGCGGTTTTGATCACACACACACACACACACACACACACACACACACTGAAGTGCGCGACGCTCGCGGTGTTTTCAGCTTCTGCCATCTCACTAAATGAGGACATAAACACATGAACAACATCCCCAGAACTGCTCTGAGAGTTGCTTCATGAGCATTTGAGCGTTTCATTTGAGTAAAACGATCGTCATATCATATACATAGGCTATACAGAAACTTAAGAGGTCCTCCTGGCAACCCGTCAAAATAAAAGTTCGGTTTATCTACTAATACTACTACAACAACAACTTTTATTTAAAATAATAATCACACAATACGCTATTTGTTCCATGTTTTAATTTGAATGGTAAACCCATTTGTTTGCCAAAAAATTGAGTTTAACACTCATTTGATTAAAAGATAACAGAAATTAATGTTGTAACTTCATTTGGACTGCACTGTAAATTAAAACTAATCGAAATTACTGTCACATAGGCCAAGATTAGGACGACATAAATTGTGACATTTCAATAGGCTATTGAACCAAGTGTGCCTATAACAGGCTATTAGTGTTATATTTTAATTAAAATAGTTGCAGTCTTCTTCACAATTTCTACAATGGATCTATGAAGACAATTAAATTATTTACACTTATTATATTATAATTATGAGAGGTTATGCTATTACACATACATTTCTAACATGTAAATTATTGAAGCCAAATACGTACATTTCCCCAAGCTGTTTAGCTGTAGTACAGTATTCATAGGCTTAATCATGAAGCATACAGTGGCCCCACTTTTAACTCTCTCTTTATATTACCCTTATTATAGATGGATGCATGGAGGATGACAAGAGTAAGAAGTGCAATCAACACCAGGGAAGGCAGTTTTTGTCAGAGCCCTTGTTATTCTTAACTTTGACATTAATTTTCATTTTTACATCAGATATAATATATCGGTTAAAAATATCGGTTATCGGTCCACTTGGTCTGTAATAATCGGTATCGGCATCGGCCCTGAAAAACATATCGGTCGACCCCTACCTTGTCCCTTTTCTTTCTTCAGCAATTGACATCTTAATGGATTTCCCTGGTTGAGGGTTGACTAAAAACACCTAATGGTGCAGAGAGGGAAGCAGGGAAAGAGAATTGGTGTCAGAGACATCACATTTTTACCCAGTGAATGAGATCAAGACTAAACAGCAGTTCCTGATTTTTGCAGTGTCATGGTGTGTTATTCTCCTGTCTCTAATGGAAGAGCCGACGTTTCCATCGGCAGAGTGCTGCAACGCTGCCACATTGGGTCAATTCAGCCGCAAGGCAATATCCCTAAAATACCACCAGTTTCCCATTAAACACTGTGACGGTGAATCCACATGAATAGTTTGATAGCTGCTCTGACCATAAATCTGGTTGTCAGGAATGTACACAAGATTTTTACATTCATAGCCAAAAGTTCTTGCATTAGTTTAGGATATCACTCAAGACTGACTAATATTACAGCACTTTTATTAGTGGTAATACTTAAAATAAATATTGCATAATTTATTTATTTTTGTTGTTCTATTAAAACAGTAATATTATAATACCATTAGTAAATAGTAGTTTGTATTACTGTGGCAACTGCTGTATGTTGCCACTGACTTTTAATGTTTTCGTGTCAGTGTTAACTGATGATCACATTTCAGACAAGAGCAGTATTGAAGTTCTGATGTCTGACAGGCTCAAACATGTTCATTGCTCTGGCTGTATGCTGTGCAGTACACTTTCATGAGCAGGGATTGAGAGGTTTCCCTAAAGACTGCATAATCATTCCAGCCAGCTCATTAGGGCCCAGAGCAGTCCAGTGGCCCTGCTGGGTGTGCGCGTCGAACTGGCACTCAGCCCACACGTTCAAGGCCAATCAACCTACTCCAGAAGGAAAGACGGGGGAAAGAGATGCAGAAAGGGAGAGATAACAAGATTCAGAGAAGGAAGGATAGAGATCTACACAGAGGGGGGTCATAACGTTCGTTCCCACCCCCTCAAGGTGCAGAGGAATTGAATAATCAAGCTCGATCAAGCTGGATTTCTGAGGCTTTCTGATTACTCAGTAAGGCTGTGACGTCTTTCTTCAGTGTAAACACGATCTAGTCCTCATCCAAACGGGGATGTATAAGAATAACTGACTGGGACAAAGAACTAGTTCCAAAATCTTACTGTATGAGATCAAGTCACTATTTGTGTTTTACTATTTTTTTTTTTTCACTATTTAATATAGTCAGTTGCTTTTCACTACCACCAGACTAATTGTGGAGATCAATTCTAGCTCAGTGTGTGAGCATCAAGGCTTCTTTTTCTTTTCTATTCTTTCTTTCTCTTTCTTTCTTTTTAATATTGGCCATTTATCGGCTATTGCTCATAACGTAATAACAAAATAATTATTGGCTTATCATTATCAGAAAGAATATATTTTTGTGCATCCGTAAAGGATTCAGATATGTAGACAATAAGCCTGTTAAACTAATCTACGTATTTTTGTTCATACAGAGCAGGAGTGTCAGTGTGCTGAGCTTTTGTGGGATATAATGTGATTAATATGGTAGTATCTGCTTCCTGTCTCAGTCTTTCCCTCTTCCTGTTGATTCAACCACAGAGCTGTGCAAATGGAGCAAACTAAAAACACCATATATAGGTAGATTTAAAAAAAAAAAAAAAAAAAACATTCTAATCAATTTTTTCTTAGTTTTACCTTTTTTGGTCTGATTTTTGTAATATGTGACAGAAAAGCTGAAACTGAAAGTAATGCATGTTGATGGCCAGAACTGTGGATGTCTCTGATAGTTATTCCCTTGCTGAAGAATGTGCAAGCCTCTCACAGGGCATTTGAGCTGAGACAGGTGAATCGTGATAGCCCAACAATAGAGATTGTGTGCATAGTAGAGCCCTGAATCACTACTGAGAAATGAGAATGAATCATCTTCTGTGTCATGATCTCCATTACAAAAGAGCCGGATGGATACACTACTGTATCCACAGACACAATAGACTCCACATGCACTGGGTGCTTTCTTGGATGGGTCCGTCTGGACATGTTCCTAGCCAGTGGCTCATTCATCAGGGACTCCGAAGTGAATAAGCAACTGTGTGTGTGTGTGTGTGTGTGTGTGTGAGTGTGAGGCTCTAGCAGACTCTGGCGACAGGCTGAAGAGATGAGTACAGGAGATTTATGACCCTGATCTGAGATCCATGATGGACTGAATGTGGAGCTCAAACCCTTTTGATAAACTCTCTTTCTCCACCACTTCCTCATTCAGTGTTTGACTTCAAAGAACCTGAGATTGATTTACAGACATGTTCTGTTTCATAGTCTTTTTCTCTTTTCTCTGGACTACAAAGTTAAAAAAAGGTGGCTCAAAAATTTGTCTTTTTGCAAATGTGATTTTGTTCTTTGTAACTTTATATATCACGATGCGACAATGTCGGCAAGATTTTAATGTTTTTGAAAGAAGTCTAATGCTCAACCAAAGCTGCATTTGTTTGATCAAAAATACATTAAAAACAACTATATTGTGGAATATTATTACAGTATTACGTTATTTAAAATAACCGTTTTCTATATTTTAAAAAGTGATTTATTTCTGTGAAGGCGAAGCTGAATTTTCAGCAGCCATTACTTACAAATATCTTTATAGCCATGTTTGATCAATTTAATAATTCCTTGCTGAATAAAAGTACTATATATAATATATATATAATTTTTTTTTTTTTTTTTTTTTTTTTTATAAATCTTACTGACTCAAAATGTGAATTTCATTTTTAATTTAAACCTTTTACTTTTCAGAACCAACAGTTTTGTGTGTCATATTTTAGTCCAAGAAACAGGGTTTCTCCACACATTATTCATGCTTTGTAACTGTTCTAAACCAATGAAATTCATTGTACAAATTTCACATTTCTCCACCCAGAAACAAATGTGCAGACAAATCCATTAGATGGCTTGTACCTTCCACAGCAGTGATCGTGACAGAGAATGTTATTTGTATGGAATGGTTGATTGACACATCTAAGCAATGAGAAGCCTATTTGCACTTGTCATAAGAGAGAATTATTAACCATCTACGCCTCGGCCACCAAACTTTGATTCTCGCTCTCATTAGCATTATTCAGCAGTTGGTGTGTTGTTTTGAGGTGGTAATCCTGCCTGCGGGAGAAACCATCACGGCATGCAAGCCTGAATTTGTACTTTCAAACAAAAAAAAGTGGGGAAATGCCATCTCGCCCCACGTCAGGGTGTGTCTGTGTCCTGGGAAGTATACTAACACCCTGTGATGTGTCTGGCTATCTCCAAAGGTTAACTGCTGAAGAAGTCACCAGCCCAATTTGACATGACATCTCCCCCCAAGAGTTTTTGGAGGGTGTCGGGTAATATAGCACCCTCAGATTCCCTCAAACGGTATTGTAATGTTGTGACTCCTGCATTTACTTGTAGCATTTAAAATGATTTTTGTTGTTAGTGCTTTATTTATTTAGTTTTCCTTTTTGTTATATTCATAGTCAGCATTTTAGTCTAGGGTTTCCTTTCATTAATGAGTGGTTTGACATGTTTGCTGACTCCACAGACAGAAACCAGCGTATGTATTTGGTGAACTCTGCAGAAGAGGTCATGACCTGTTGAAAACTGTCACAGTGAAACATCTCTGTGAAGTCAGGCTCTTTTTAATGAAGACGTAAGCCTGTGCTTTTGATCTCGTTCCTGGAGAGGTTGGCAGCACCTCTTTCTTCAGTCACATCTGAGCGAGTTTCGGGATGATGTCTCATTGGGGTGATTCCAAATCTTTTTGGATATATATTTTTTGTTCTCCCCCAGGCTTCAAACCCACCTTGTTATTTTGAGTCCCCCCAGCTGCGAGAAAATAATGCAACCTGACAATCTTGTCACAATCCCTTCCACCACCTCCGTCACACACACCCCCACATGCTCGTTTTTATACACCCTCTTCCCTGCATACTGAAGATCAGAGAGGAGAGTGGATATATCCGTCAGTGAGTAACACGACTATCTCTCTGTCACGAATGAGTGTCAGCTTTGATGAGAAACTACTAGTGTCGATTCTTTGTTTAATCTCCATCATCATTAGAGTTCTCAGTGGCATTATGTTTTGAACGTTTACAACGCTCATGGCAAATTTCTAAATTAGTAGTTTAAACGACAGAGAGCTGTACTGGCATTCTCTAATTAGCTACTCTAAATTGGATTGGCACAGCACTACTCTGTGTATGTGTGTGAGAATTTTCAAATCTGTCAGTTGTGTAGAAATACCATATACATTTCTTTTATTAGTCCGTGAGGAACCAAATTCAGCACCCAGTGGTAAAAGATCTGGTTTGGCAGCTGAGACTGGCTCTTTTACACCACGCTCTCAAACATGTTTTTCAGTCCCACAGTTTTATCCGCCTCCTTTGTGATTTTTCTGTCATAGAAACCTCTTTATTCTTGTCCACCGGGGCATTTCTCCACTTTTGTAAAAGTGCATGCTTGGAAGTTGTTATCATAATACACTTCTGTCTTGAATCCTCAAAGGCACAAAGTTAATTTCATCCCTAAGCGAATTAACTTTATTTTAGACTGTTATACTGAAGAATCCCTTTTTTAGACTCTAATACTATTTTTATTGAATTGCGTCCTGTGAAATGGGTATTATATTTCATATGCAGTGTGATACACACTGTTGCATTATGAGATAAGTGTATAAAGGTGCAGTTGTTAGATATGAAGTCATAAATACATGAAACAAAGTTACAAGTACCTTTTTTTTATACTTTCCATAGATGCACCAGGTTAGATAGCTGATAATTATTTTTATGATTATATTTTAGGAAATACCCCAAATGTTATGGGCAATAATACAATAAAGTAAACAATCTATATGCTGATGCAGTAACTTAAATACTATTATTTCCAATATTGTGCATCCTTGGATATAAACAGATTTTGGATTTCAGTGGCTTGAAAAAGATATTTCATCGCAGTGGGAGAAAATCTTCCATTGTGGCCTCTGCATCCGATGACCTTATTGGCAAAATTTGCAGCAGCAGTGTCATGTGACTCTGCCCTCAGGTGTCCATCATAGATGTTGCGGTGTCACCAATTAGGCCAGTGCTCCAAATGGAAGACCTTTGTCCTGCTGTCACATCAACTGCCACTGGAGAGACCTCCTGCGGGCCTTCATTTGACTCCCACAGACACTCCTGTACTGTAACAGAGAGCAGCAAGATCCGAATAAGATCATTCATTATGTTTATCCTCTGTCCTTTTTCCTCTCTCACTGTTCTTCCCTTTAGCTAACAGAGAAGGTCACTACTCACAGCAAGAGCAGGTCAGCATGAACTTCTGAATTTTCTGTAAGTCAGTAGTTGCTCAGTGCTGCTCACCAAGGCTGCATTTATTTTGTCAAAATACAGTAAACACAATAATCTTGTGAAATAGTATTGCAATTTAAAATAACTGTTATTTTAATACGTTTTAAAAGTTTATTTATTCCTGTGATGGCACAAGTCACATGATCCTTCAGAAATAATTGTAATACGTTGTTTTGGTGCTCAAAAAACATTTACTCTTGTTTTTTTAGGATTCTTTGATGAACAGAGAGTTCAAAAGAACAACATTTATTTAGAATATTTATTATTCTTTCTATATATAAAAAGCTGAACCAAAACCTTTGAATGGTATGCCTTTGAATATTTTATATATATATTTTATTTATATATATATATATATATATATATATATATATATATATATATATATATATATATATATATATATATATATATATATATATATATATTTTTTTTTTTTTTTTTTTTTATATATATATATATTTTTATATATATATATATATATATATATATATATAATATATTTGGACTTTTAAATAAATGTCTTTGTTCATTGACACCGTAGACATCAAAATAAGGTAGTTTTGTTAGTATTCACAACCACACTCATCTTACTAACAGACATGATGATCTCTTGTGGTATCATTTTGATGAATACAAGATAAATACATAGAGCTGTGGTTTAATTTAATGGATTTTCAGTGCCTCGACCCGTGGGTGCTTAACTTAAGTAGCCACTCTGTACTTGACCGCTGTGGGCCTTGTTTGAACGTGATGGAGAAGCTCTGCATGGCTGACCTGCCACATTAGAGTGCTCTGACCCCGTGACTGTGAGATTGGATATGGAATAAATCCATCTACTTTACAGAGAGAGAGTATCAGTGCTCTCCATCTGACTGAGATGGATGAAGCAACGCTGCTTCTTTAATGCTCTGCGTTTGCTTTGGCTCGCTATAAAGAGAGGCCTGGGTTCGATTCAGGGAAGAGGATCTGCTCATCCTCGCCAGACACAACAGTCGATGTCCTGGGACGGTCTGGAGGACAGAGTCAGAGGGAACATCCGGCCATTTATTCTTCCCCAACTCGGCTTTATCTCCTCCAGCGCAGAGCTCCAGCCCTGGCCCTGCTCACCCACCCTTGGACACTCAGATTAAACCCAAACTAATCCCATCCACTCGTGCATACTCAGAGGCGTGAGAGCCTGCCCAACAGCTGCCTCAATCTACCCAGCATCCCCTGATGTGTGTCTCTGCAGGTCCCCCGCTGATAAAACCGAATGTGGAGGAATTAGTTTTAACTTCAAAAACACGGTGCTCTCTGAAGACACACCCTACACCCTGCAAACTAAACCTGCAGAGGAGGTAGAGAGAGAGAAGGAGGCATGGATACAGTTTCTAGGGAGTGAAAGGACACTAAGCTCATACCATTGTCTCATAAATCCCTTTGTGTTCTTGGATTCCTTGGATTCCAAGAGTAAAATCCCTCCTTCGCTCTGTCTTACACAATCCATTGTTGTCATAACAGACACACTCACAGTGATCTTTTATAAGCTGAACATTTCTCTGACCTTGTGCTTTTCACTAAACCCATCATGACCTTAACCTATATTTTGCATCAGTAGAAAATGATTACAGTGGTTCCAAGACAACATTGTGTTGAATTGTATCTTTTTTTTTGTTTTTTAAGACACCCATCACTACTCATATTGCTTGTGTGAAGGGTTAAGGATAAATCAATTAACATTTAAGCATTTGGCAGATGCTTTTATCTACATTGCATATAAGGTCAAACCCACGACCTTGGCATTGCGTATAAACACTGTATAAAGACCTTTACACTGCAAAGATGGTGTCACCTTATTTATGTCGACAGAACATGTTTCACGCTACAAATTTAATTTACCAGCATTGTGTTTGTTCTGTAAATGCATATGTGGTTTGAAGTTCTACCTCATGCTGTATTTTCAGAACAGGGCGAGCTGTCTGCAGCATTAAACTCTGTGGGTTTAAAGTCAGTCACATTTCACATTGGACCAATCAGCTTAAACAGCTCCAACAATTTACCCGCTTTATAAACAAGCATCACATGTGGTTTTGACTGTGGCGTCTGGCTCTGAGAGCGAGAGATGGTAGGGTATGCTTGGCAGAACACACCTCTCATTTCCTTTGTTAACTTACGAAACAAACTGTAGGCCTTTTGTCTGTTTCTCTGGACTTATTCAATATGAGTCAAAGAGCATAAAAAGTCTCAGTCTTCTCATTAAGATCTTAAAAAACTGTTTTAAAGCTGTGTGTGTGGCATAAACAGTTCATTGTGTTTTGTATATTGTGCTTTCTGTGTGCTTTCCTTTCCCTTTAAGCAGAATGCATTACAGCATGTTCCGTCTGTAATCACAGATATTATGGCTCTGTTAAACCTTTTCAGAGAGCAAAGCCTACGCAGAAACATCACTGTTCACTTTGTGGTAATTTGGCAGTGTTTTCCCAGTGGAAAGGCAGGTACGAGACAGGCGGGCTTTCACAAGTGTCTGCGGTTTAAGTAAATAGCCTTTTGCTTGGCTAGCACCATTGCTTGGTGGATTTGTAAACACAGGGAGCCAAGCCAAGACCACAAGAGCCCTCCATCTGATAAGAGCCGTGTAATGATTTTCAAATGGGAATTTATACTCCACATTATTTGAGGGGCCACTTTTGTCTGGTTTTGTCTGCACCCGTAATATACCACACACAACATGTAAAAAAGATTACCTGATTATATGACTGATTCAATTTGCTTAATTATTGATATCAATAAATAACTATAATAAAGGAATCTAAAGTTTTATGTACATACATAGTTCATAGACATATTAGTTCATATATGTTTTAATTTATATTATTTGTTAGTTATTATTGCAGTTCATTTAAAGAAGAATCAGGTTTTCTAAATAAGCTCTGATACTAGAATTTCTCAGTGCCTGATGTCGTAATGGACAGAAATGTCCATTTTCTGGCAGAAATACTCCACCCATTGATGTGGCAGTGTGGTTAGTTTATGATATTATTAGATACTGTAGTTGATCGGTTTGTTGGCAGAGAAGCTACTGTAGCCCTGTTCCTTGTGAAAATGACCACTGATATCCATTTTTCTTGAGTACAGATACAAGTCTTTCACATCTTCCTTTGTGTTCATTCTGAAGCATATGTCATCCTTTCATGCTCAGGAGCCGGAGTGGGTCTTTGGGGCAGCGCCATAGACATTTGGGTCACGGCCCAATTCCCCCTCCCTCGTGCAGTAGGGTTGTGGAAAATCCCTGCTAAACACGCAGCAGCTGGAGTCCTCTGAGAGGATTCGGCTCCGGCTCAGACTCTATTGCCAGCATGTTCGTCATGTCACCACGTCAGCTGATACCCCATACCGCGGCACATGCACATGGAGTGATGACATCACTCCTCAGCTGATGTGAAACAGAAGGCTGTGTTGGTGATTGTGCTTGTTTGTCTTTTGTTATGTTGGTTAAGCCTGTTTCTGACTTCTTAGCAAACTAGACTGACAAACAAATCATGCCCAAATCAAACCAACAAGAAACACCACCAAACAAAGATTCAATCTAAAGACATTTAGAAATATTGAATTGTGACATCTTAAAGTGTATCATACCGTAGCTTAACAGAGAGAACCAGGGGACTTTCGGTGGTGGATCTGGTGTTTGTGTATGTGTGGCCAAGTTTATTTTGAATAGTGTGAGTTTGTGCTGGGTCCATTATAGAGGAGTGCCAGGACTCAGTCTTACTCACTGCCATCTGTTCACACATCTACCATTCTCAGTTCCCCGCTGAACTCAGAGACTTGCTCAAACTCTCATTTAGAGTACTTTAGGCTAGAATATCACATTTAAACATTTGTTTATATGGCTGTTTTCCCTCATCAGGTTTATTTGGAATCACTTGTGCACAAGGTTGATTCAGAGCAGCATGATATAAAGCACTGACACGTTTCATTATGTCACTATAATGATCATCTGTTCTGTTTGTGATGTTTGCAGCCATGGTGGTGTGAACTTCATCTCATTTCCTTTCCCCTCCTTCTGCTGCTTCAAATGTCTTTTAGTAATTCATATTCTATTTGTCATATCATCTGCTTTTTGTAATGTCTTGAAGCCTACTACTTTTCTAATCTTTTAATGCTTCATGCTTCTTCTGCTATTTCACATATTGTTTTCCACTACTGATTGTGTCTTCTGTTTATCATTTCATCTACTACTTCTATGTTTTCTTCTAGTTTTCTACTTTTCATGTCTTTTACTAACTCTTGTATCTGGTTCAGGGGTGTCCATACTCGGTCCTGGAGGACCACTGTCCTGCAGAGTTTAACTCCAAATTGCCTCAATACACTTTCCTGGAAGTTTCTTTCTAGTATGCCTTGAATAACCATGATTAGCTGGTTCAGGTGTGTTTAACTAACCTGTGGCCTAGTGGCCCTCCAGAAACATCTACTTCTCATATCGTCTTTCATTTTGCGTAACCTCAACTAACTCTTCACCTTCATCTAATATTTCTTATATCACCTAATTTGTATCATCTACTTTCTTGTCTCTTGCCTTCACTGTTCTCTTTTCCTTCCCTTCTGTCTCTTCTCTTCTTGTCTCGTACTACTTCTATCCTCGATTTTTCCTCCTACTACTTTCCGTCTTGTCTCGTCTCATCTTGTCTTGGCGCATGTCTCACTTCGTCACATCTATTCTTTTGTCTTTGTCTCTTGTCTCCTACTTTACCTCTTATAGTATTGTCTCACCTCATCTCACCCTTCTTTTTTAGTTCTCTCTTTTCTTCTCTCCTGTCCTCTCCTCTAAGTCATGCTGTGATATGGAAAATCCACCTGTCCAACAGAACAGCATGTGTTTGTAAACCCTGCACACAGACACAATGCTGCCGTGTCTTCACTTCAGATAAGCGACTATAACATTAGTGAACAATCTTCGATTCTGTCTCTCTCTCTGTCGCTGCTATTGTGGGTGATGGACAGTATTGTGCTGGTTTGGTGCGCTGATGCATGTTGCGTCCTAACTCTGATCTGACGCTCCTCATACACACCGAAGCACTGAGATGAGGGAAAAATCAATATTATGAGACAACAGAGCGAGAGCTGTTGACCTGACCTGAGGGAGAGATGAAGAATGAGAGACAGAGCGATGAAAGTGACTGAGTACAAGAACGAAACGCCGCACTAGAAACACAATCCAGAGAAGAAAAAGCCACAGCTTTGATGGATGAGTCACATATCGTCCCTGCAGGTGATGTTGTGTTGAAGCTCCATGAATATTTAGACACATTAGCAGATGAACACGAGCAATATGCCTAACAGCCTAACACATAGACTAATTTAGCTGTATTGATCCCTTAGTCATCTGTTCTCCTGCCTGGACTTGTTCTGCTTGATGCAAGCCAGAAAATAGGTGGTAGAATATCTGATGCAATGCATTATGGTCTGTCATTATGTCATTAATCCAGTCCTGAGTGTGAGGATTAAGAGACGTCCCTTGTTTACATATTTGAGCAGATACACACAGACCCACTTGCAATTCCTGCTTTCATTTAGAGGGGACTTTCTGTGAATTGGATTTGAGAACAACATGTAAGTACTACAAATTTTGTTAGTAGCTGAAAACATGATCAAATTAGCCATGATTTTTTCATGAACAAACACTCAAGGGCTGGGCAAAATGTATAATTTTGTCAATGACAGGCATTGCAATTCTGCAGAAATGTGCCGAGTTGTTTGTTTGTTTGTGGAGTTTTGTAGCCACAGATTCTGTGTGGGTGAATTTGATGCATATAAAGGATTTTAGCATTATATGACAAAAGTGCTACTACAGACTGGCTGTTTGTTCTTAGAGAACTTGTGCATCCTTTACTAAAGCTCACTGTCATTTATGGCTGCAGGGGTATAAAATGTTTTGTTTTTAATTAATTGTTCAAACCTGTTACTGATTTATTGGTAGTTTCCATGCTATATTTTCTCATATATCACCTATTACTAGGGCTGTGACGATAACCGCATTACTGCGGTAATGAGATGCCGACCGCGGTGTTGAGGTCATCACTGTTATCACCGCACTTATTTTGCAAGGTATTTGCAGGAGGAAGCTAGAGGTCTGCATTCCGTGACACAGGACCAGATTTCTTGCGATGCGGGATTAAACTCCCAAATAAAACAGGGTAGTGGTCGGTAACACTGGTGTAATTTGAACGGGAGTGGGCGGTCTAACAATATTTTTTAATCTTTACTCACTCTTATCGCTCACGCGCTTCACGCACGGACCAGTGCTTTCTGTGCCATGTATTTTATTGCAGGGTTTGTATGCGCAGCATGTGCGTGACGGCTCTCAGGCTCAGACAGAACAGGCAGGTTTTCAATCACTGACAGAGCAGAATAAGGATGGCAAAGCAAAGTGTGGATGCGCTGTCCTTGAAGGACGTTCAACTTGGACTGCAAAATGGTCAGTTTGCTGCTAAGAAACCCACGTCAGGCAAGTCTGACTCAGGACATTCTTCTCAGGGATGTTAAATTGTTTGGTTAAAAAGTGATTTCATTTCGCAGTGTCTACAAGCCAACGGTTTTGTTCATATTTTGCTTATAAATTTAAATGACAGAGATCTTCTTTTTTTTTTTTTTTTTTTTTTTTTTCCTGCAACACTTTTCCTACTGTGTTGACAGCAAAATGTTAAACGAATTTTGAATTTTGACAAGACGAATAAAAATAACAAATAGGCTACAATTTTTGTACAACCTATAGGCCTACTTTTTTTTTTTTTCCTCTGCAACACTTTTTCCTATTGTGTTGACAGCATAATGTAAAACTAATTTGATTCTGCACAAGATGAATAAAATAAATAGCCTACAATAAAATGCATTTTGTGCAGACTACATTTTTATTTATCATCTCTCTCTCTTTCAGTAGTGGAAATTTAAATGTGAGATTATGGAAACGAGATATATATTTAGCGGGAACAGTCAGGTCAGGAAGAAAATTATTCTAAGCGGACAGCGGGTGAACAAAGAGTGAATTTATAGCGCGAGCGGGAGGTGCAGATGGAATATAACCTTGCGGGAGCGGGACTTAAAAAAAACAGTTTCACTTAAGCGGCCCAGTAGGCTAGTTGTACAGACAGGCTAGCTAGCGTCATATTCTCTTTTTATGTTGCACTTTGAAAAACCCAAATCAGAAAAAAAGCCACTTATGTTGCACTTTAAAAAGTTGTTATTATAAATGTAACATAATTAATAGTTAAATAATATTAATGCCATCCTAATTTGCCGTTACAAACGATGCGTTTCAACAAACAAAAACAAGTGCGTTTGGACAAGTGCGTTTCTATCCATGGACTGTTACCCGAAAAACAATGTCTAAAGAAATAGGAATCGAAGTTTAGCACAACTCACCAGAATTGAGCAATGGGGCATGTTGAGCATGGCTTGTTGTTTCTGCAGCTCGCTCAGGTTGGTATTCTTTTAATAATTTATTGTACAAAGAAGGGGTTACAAACGATGACAAAGACTGTTCCATAATTCCTATTAAACTCAAAAGATATCAAAAAAAAACTTCACCTTCACCGCGATAAGAAAAAATCCCATAACGTCACAGCCCTACCTATTACCTATACTAAGAACCTTGAAGCTCCACACACATCTGCACAAAGTGTTTTGCTCTGGCTGAGGAACAAATAGTATCACCATGGCAGCAGGCAAGGCAAGCTGAAAACACACCCATGAGCATGTAATGAGGTGACACGGCACCATCTTCACTTTTGCATATGCATATGTGCTTTCCTGTTTGTGTGTGTGTGTGTGGCTTCTGCATTACACATTTGAGACCCTCTAGCGCACCATCTGGAAGCCTCTAGATGGGCCACCAATAAGCCTACTCACATGTGACTCACGACTGGCATTAAATCAGTGTAAATACCGCACATGTTTAACCCTGTTACCCGGCACTAATGCAGCTGGGGAGAGGAGGGGCCTTCACAGATCTGTGAAAAGTGCTTCACGTCTGTGATTTCATTGGAGCGTTTCATGCCAAATGTCCGTTAATATCGCCATTAGTGGCATAGCATGATCCGTGAGTGCACACAACCTGCGCCACCAAAGCCCATCATAAAAACACAAGATACTCTGTATTTTTGCAAATGATTATTAGTGGCATCACTTTGTTTTTTTTTGTTTTTTTTTACAATTCTTAAGCCATTATACTTATACTGTGAAATTGTCTCACAGAATTTATTCTATAAACCAAAAAAATACCCTGTTGTACTGATTTTTGTGGATGTGTTGCTTTTTTAATGTCTTGCAATTCAATACAATTGACATTACTTTGTATTCATATTTCATTGCTGTTAATGCAAACAGTATTTTTTCTTTTTCTTTAGTTTTTGTTATTGTTCTCCCACACACTTACAGAATAAAAAAATAACCAAAAATTCTAAATAAAAATAAATTGAACATTGAAAGTGATATATAATTTTTTTTTTCATTATGTAAAATTTTCATTTTGTTTAAAAATGTGTTTTAATCAGGTTAGTTGATTTATCTTTTTCGGATAAAATAAATAATAATAAAAAATAAGTTGAAGAAAATAATAATAAAATGAAGGAGCTGGACTTTTTTAGATAATTCTAGTGAAAGTAGAACTATTAAAAACACCTGGCTGCTAGGTGTGTGCATTATATCATACGCGATAATATCATAATTGTTGTTTTAACGATGTGCGATTTGACATTTATCGAGAATTTTGCAAAAAAACACTCAAAACACACAGAGTGCACGCATACATTATGTGAAGTCTAGACTAGTGCGCGTACACATTTACAGTGCTTTCGCTGCATGATTCAGTCTATTAAATACATTTAGAATGATCACAAATTCAAGACATGAGGGCAGAAATGTGTAAAATATATATGTAAAATAAATGCCACTTCAGATGCAGCTTCTGTGCTTCCTCTGCATTGCAAAGATGAATTTAGTTGATACTGATTTAACAATTGACTGATTAAATGTAAGAATTTGACTCAAAAGATAATGGACACTTCATAAAGGTAAAAATGCCCATAAAATGTAAAAATCAATTTAAACTTATTGGAAAAGATGAATTTCCATCAGTGTGAACTGACCAACACAGAATATGAAGAATATCAAAAACTTTAGGAGTCAGCTGTCCACACGAGTCATTAAGATACCAGCACAATAACACACTCCGCAAAATATTGTCTAATTATCGTTATCGATAAAATCCCAGAAAATATCGAGGTATTATTTTTTGTCAATATCGCACACCCCTACAAGCAGCTACAAAACACTTTAAGATTGTGAAACCATGTTTTGCACCTTTCATAAAATGTTAAAATCCAATTGATATTGATTTATGTTATCTTGACATGTTAAAATCTAGTAGATTTTTCGGTAATTTGCTTTAAGTGACATTTCTTTGGCTAACCCAAACCTTCTCTTGTTCTCACAGGTGATCTCTGCGCTGTCCAGAATCTCCCACAACAGCATTGCACAGATCAAAGGCATCAGGTAACTGCCTTCCTCCACACATGCTGATTGTGTTTCCTTTCAGTCGTGGTGTGTCTCGAGTCTTGAGGGATCTTTCACAGCACTCTCTCGGGCTGCACCTTTTATGTGGCTCCATTCAGAAGGCCTGGAAGGGAGAAGCAGTTGGCACAGACTGCCGCAAATGTGTGAAAGCTGTGGGCCAAAACCCGTGAAGTGTATGGTTGTCACTCCCCTCAGGTGTTTTAGCGAGGAGGGAACCTGCCTCCTGCTTTACAGGCGACTGGGATCACTTCCTGTCTCATTATTTGCGCAGTCCATTCGCCCCGCTCCGCAAATAAAGCCTTTTATCCAACAGGGTAATGAGCTGATGGAGCAAGCCATTAGGCGTTTTGCCAGAGCGGGGCGGAGGCGAGACAGGTCTGTCATTAGTCGGTTCAGCGTAACCGACTGAGGGGTGCCTAAATCACTTCCTGTCCTCACCGGGCACACTGCCGCAGAGAGATGGCCAAAATACTGCCTGTTGATTTGTCAAAGTCAGGACTCAGTCATTCGAAGTGGAAGAATAAAATGATTCTCCATTGTAAATGTTGTCTGAAGTAATTAGAGGGGAGATCTGAAGATGGATCCTGGCGGCAGACGCATCTGCTGTGACTAATGCAAGTCAAATTTTCACCCTGAGCAAGTCTTCTGTTCAAGCCATTTTAAGTGCGCTGGTTTTTGAGAGTTCGCATAATTTCCTTGCTGTGTACAGGAAGCAATGAAAGGCGGCTTTGTTTTCATCGACGCCGTGGCGTGTGTCTCAGCTTTGAGGGGTGAAAAAGCATGCCTCTTTAGTGGTTATGTGGTCATAACCCATATTTCTTTAAAAAGTCTTTTATTACAGTCTATTGTTGGTGGTGTGTTTTACAGTTTTGTGGCGTAGAATGAAGGATGCGTAAAATATGCTGTCTGTTTTATTTCCTTACAAAGCTAGAAATGTCTCAGTCTTGTTTGGGAACATTCCTCGCACACCCTTTTGGATTTGGTTTAAAGCTGCATGTGGATGTTTTTATAGACAGGGTTTAAAATTCAGCCACATTCCGGCACGCAAAATGCTAATCAATATTCACAAGACTGGATTTCAGAGTTACTCTTACACAGTTTGGCTGCATTGTTTTATTAAAGAAAGACCCTAGGGAGAGATGCCTCTGTAGGATCTTTTTGCCTTTTGACCTCTCGGCTAGATTGGTTAATGGTTATTCTCAATGCCTGTTAATTAATTAGCCATCAAAAGACAGAGTGCTGTTTCAAAGAGCTGTGACATTACACACACAAAAAGCAAATCTTGTTACTATTGCTGTTTTTTTTTTTCAGTTCTTGACCACGTGCTTTTCATCTGAGCTCTGAGTTCTAGCCAGTGATCGGAACACAAATACATTACTCTGTATTTATTGTTCAAATGTAGTATTTACTATTGCACATCTGCACTGGTTTAAGTCACACACACCATTAGATGTAAACCGCTGCTTTTACATATGGATGTCCCGCTTCTATAATAAGGTCTTTTACTGAGTAGCAGGAACAAGGAAGGGCAAAGTGTAAGTCATTCATCATGTTTTCGCTCTGTAGCGCAGCACCTGTTGACGTGATCTCTGGTTTCTCCTTTCTCAGCATGGTGTTTATCGAAACCACTGCTCTTTCAGATTCTGCTCAGATTGTATGGTTTTTTACATGCTGAATGTAGTTGTTTTTCACATTCTATGAGCTCAAATACCCTTTACTGTATTTTGGGGCAGAACGTGGTTTCTACTTAAAACATCAATGTTCAGATTGTCACCTTTCATTCATACTGTAGTGCTTTGTTTAGCAACAAGAACACAGTAGCTCTTATCCAAAACCTACAGTCTTTTGACTACCTAACTTGCTCTAACTGAAATGAAACTTCATAAGTGACTTATTTGGAACAGTCTGCATAGACCGGAACTCTGTGCATAATGCAAATAGCACACAAGAGACTTGACTCAGTTGACAAGAGAACGATGCTTCAGTAAGCATATATAAATCTATATAGCAGAATCAGCTTACTAAATTTTGGACCAGATTGTGAGATGTATGTATGTATTGTTTTGAGTTCATGAGAGCTTGGCCTACAGTATGTATGAAATGTGAAACAGATGCCTATAGTCAACTCAACAGGGCAAATGTCTCAATGTATTTTTTCCTGCTGTTTTTGTTTGTCATTTCAGTTATTTTTTATTTTATTTGCATCAAAAAAGTTAAAAAAGTTTAATTTCCAAAGAATTCATAGGTTCATAAAAGAAAAACCATACAAAACTAAAGGAGTTAACAATAGAACAATAGTAAATAAATCAAACTTATTTAAATTTAAAAATACGTTTTATATATATATATATATATATATATATATATATATATATATACTTGCATCTAATTTTACATGCAAGTATAGCCAAAATCACAGTACAGCTATTGTCATTATCTTATGTGTATTTGATATCATCAGATGACAGCTCGATTATCAGGATTTTTGTGCAGATTAACATCTTGGAAAGGAGAGCAGGTTAGCCTAGTCTTAAGGGGTCACGTTTCAGTCACTATTTTATATTCATTCCATTGTCTGGCAACAGAAACAGTAAAATATACCAATGAAAACAGTTTTATTGAGAATTTAGCTGCATCAAAATACAGTAGGCTATGTGGGCACAGAGAGGCAAACAAATCTAATAATAAATGTACATTTTTCATTTTCAGAAGTAGTGAGCTGCCCTGTTGTGCAAAAATGTATACAGGTTTGTGTAAGTAAATTGCTCAGTGCAAAGAAAGAGAAGTAATGGGAACCTGGAATTTCTTTTTTCATGTGTCCAATAGACATGAACAAGTTCTTTGAAAAACATCTATGACCTTTGAAACATGTCTACTCTTCATGCTCTATGTTGACTTGGTTTCAGTAATAATAAACATACGTTTGCATAAAGCATCCATGTTTGTCTGTGCCCATGTTGATTAGAGTATTAAAAACTTGAAAAGTATTAATTTAAGGCACTTTTAGAACAAATAAAAATGTGCGATTTAAGTTGCACAGTTAACTCATGACAATCATGCAATTTAATCGCAATTTTAAAAAAATTAAAATAAAAAAATAAAATAAAATAATCGATTGACAGCCCTATTAAGTCGCTGGTGTATATTTGTAGCAATAGCCAAAAATACATGGTATGGGTCAAAATTTACGATTTTTCTTTTATGCCAAAAATCATTAGGATATTAAGTAAAGATCATGTTCCACGAAGATATTTTGTAAATTTCTTACTGTAATTGTATCAAAACTTAATTTTTGATTGGTAATATGCATTGCTAAGAACTTCATTTAGACAACTTTAAAGGCGATTTTCTCAATATTTAGATTTTTTTTGCACCCTCAGATTCCAGATTTTCAAATAGTTGTATCTCAGCCAAATATTGTCCTATCCTAACAAACATACATCAATGGAAAGCTTACTTATTCAGTATAAATGATGTATAAAGATGTATAAATCTCAATTTAAAAAAACTGACACTTAAGACTGGTTTTGTCGCCCAGGGTCACATACATACATACATACATATATATATATATATATATATATATATATATATATATATATATATATATATATGTATATATATATATGTATATGTGTATATATATATATATATGTATATGTGTGTGTGTGTGTGTATATATATATATATATATATATATATATATATATTAGAGAGATAGAGAGATAGATATAGAGATATAGAGATGGAGATAGAGATAGAGATATAGATATACGTATAGATACATACGTACTTGTGTGTGTGTGTGTGTGTGTGTGTGTGTGTGTATAGCCCCTTTTCCACCGCAGGAACTTTACCCAGGAACTTGGGACTTTGGGCCAGTACTCGTTGTGTTTCCACAGCAGGAACCAGGATCTAAATTAAGTTCCGGGTACAAATTTGTCCCTGAAAAATGTCCCTGCTCGCGAGGTAGTACTTTTTCAAAGGTCCGGAACTTTCGGGGGGCGGGACTTGGGCGCTGCCTATGCTGATTGGTTGAGTTCACACAGCACTGTATTTCAACCACCATATTCTCATAATGTTTTAAAAATATTACTGTTATTGTGTCATGAAATGTAGTTTTAGAAGTATTTCAGGCAAGAATGTAGTTTAAAATTCAAATCTGCGGTTTATTTATAAAGACAGCGCCTATTTGAAAATATGCTTCGCCGATTTCAGAGATGTGAGCTCCACGCAATCACCGGGCGCTCAGTGCTCATGTATCCTGACGAGAGGAGCATAACCTTGGCTAGTCCTTCTGACATTTACCGCTGGCTCTGATGTCTCTGTAGTGGTATAATTCACTTTGGGTAAATATAACAAGTAATCTTTGGTCTTTATTCTATTATTCTATTAATATGTTAAAGTTAAAATGAAAATGAAAAGAGGCAATGCTGTTTGAAATAATTTTATAATATAATTATGATTTCGTTTCATTGTAATGTACATTCCCTGAACTACGTTTCCGCGGCTATATGAATATGTTTAAATGAAAACGAAAAGAGGCAGTGGCGTTTGATATCATATTTCATCCTATTTTAAATACAGTGAGGAAAATTGCAGTAGCTGAGGTGAGCTGACTGATGTTATCAAGTACGCTGCTCTTTGCAGAATTACCAGACTTGCGGTGTCTCATCCGCGGGAGTTCACACTCCCGAGTCGAACTCGCGAAGTCCGAGCTACTGAGGTCGCAAGTCTGAAATTTGCGTACTTGGTATTGAGAAACGCGTGCAGACCTACGTCACCAGACTATTTGCCTATTCTTCTCTGTACTTTAGACCACGATGGGAACGCAGACATCAACAGGTCTGGGGTAAAAAAAAAGTTCCTGGGACAAATTGTTCCAGGTAATTTCGGTGGAAAAGCTGCTTATGTATGTATGTATGTATGTGTATATGTATGTGTGTGTGTGTGTACAGGATGTTGCCCACTCACATGCATAATGCCATACTGTGCACTTTAAATATGCACTAGCTACATCGACTAATGTACATAACAGCCAGTCATGCCCGATTCACCTTGACCTATTTACACATGCAACATGATTGCTGTGCATTATGAATGCATACACACACACATTGCATGAAAGATGGTGTTGTCATGTCTCATACAGAGACAAGCATAACAGAGAAATGACCGAAAGCATAATGCACAGGACATAAATGGTTTTGCTCCTGATGTTTGATATAAGATAAAAATTTCAAAGCAGATTGAAGCTGCTTGTAAGGTAAGCATCAGATAATCCTCCGCATCCACTCAGGTCTCTGCTTTATTGATACATCTGGTGATGGACACTGCTCTTCCATGCAATGTGAAAGTGCTGCTTCTCACTCAGTCTATATCAAATCCTGAGAGAAAACCAGAGTCTGCTGGTGGAGTGATCAGATGCATGCTCTCTTCTAGGGATGGGCGATATGGCCTAAAAAATTTATCACGATAATTTCAGGTATTTATTGCGATAACGATACCATTGACGATTATTTATATATATATATATACATATACATATATACATATACATACACTAACTGGGGGAAAATCCGGTCCCGTTCCACTCCTGGAAGAATTACTCCCATTCCCTCCCACTCCCGTTTTTTTTTTTTTTATTATTATTTATTTTTTTTATTAATTTATTTTTGGCCAAAATCTGTCAGTTACAGTAAAAATATAGTACAGATCACAGCGTGCCCACCTAAAATAAATAAAAACCCAAAATGTAGTTTTTTGTTATTATATTGAACTGAAAGCCAGTTTATGCACAGTGTAGGCTACGTTGCACACATTACATTTTATGTAAATCATCCATGCTAACACACACGTTTTCTATTTGAATTTTGTTTTTTCATTTGAAAGTAGACATTTCACTCTCTATAGATATATTTTTCAAAGACGGAAGTTTCTCGCTCAGAGACCTAAAGCGCACCCTGTTTGCTTTAAAGCGCAACGTTTCGTTATTATTCTGAGTGTATACAAATAAACGTAGAGTCTTTACAGATTCGAAAGATGTATTAAGCTACTTTTATCTGTATGACCAAAAATTACGGAGATTTTAAGAGCAAGTGAGCGCACCGGCGCCTGTCCTACAGCGAGCGCGCTATTCAGCTTCCACTCTCCACACAAACACTTCAACAGCACACATTTCTCTAGGTTAACATTATAGTGAGCGGCCATGTAAAGTTGCTACTACATGCATCTTTCCGATGAAAAGCCATATTTGAGGTCGATGAACGATAGTGTGTATTACCACATAGACCAGCCGTTAACGATCTGTCCGTCACGGACTGCGTCATTCACTTAACCAGCCACACCAAAGCAAACAGGAGGAGAGCGAGACAGGGCAACTAGTTCCGAATTAAAATATACAGTTTATAGTTTAGTTATATAAAAGGTACATTTGTGTATAAAGTTGGGTATCATTACTATTCCCGGTCCCGCCCACTCCCGATGACATTTTTTCCTGTACCATCCCAATCACGTGATTCGTAGCGATTTTGTTTCCCATCCCACAGGATTCCTGTGACCCATGGGATTCCCGAAAAAATGTCAGCCTCTACTCCGCATCTGATTTTCTATAACCAAACCAGTTCCAAATTGTGGAGGTAGCTCCTTGCTTAACAACAAGCTCCTCCTCAGCCTCACGTCCGCCTTCCGCCATGCTTGTTTTCACTCCGCACGTTAACAGTGAATCAGTCGCGCACAAATAACTACGTCATCAACTAGACTTATCGTTATTATCGCGAGGAGACAAATTTTTATCGTGAGGAGAATTTTCAACGGTATATCGCAAACGATAATATATCGCCCATCCCTACTCTCTTCTGATGATCCCTCCAGTGATATTCCAGTATAAGCCAGACAGGACCAGGTGCTCTGGGCTGCTTTGGATACAGAGGGTTTACCGAGCTCCTGCGTTTTATAGAATGTCAATACAATCATACCTTCGCTTGCAGTTTTTTCAGATGATGAGAAATCAGATTTATTACTGAGAGAAAAAATTGGAGATATTAAGGAGGATTTTAATCTTTAAATTAGAATTAAATTTTTTCAGAATTTAAAATCTAGTGTTTTATTCTTTTATGAAATTAAAATTAGGCATATTTTCTAAATACATATTTCTAGTTCTAATACATATTTCTAACAGTGCAAAGTTTGTCTCATAATCTCTTATTTGATCCACCTCTATACATCATAATACAAGATATAACAAAGTAACAAAATTTAAAAAAAGTGTTTTTGAACAAATTAGTTCAGTTGAATAGATGAAAGAACAAATAGGTTATGATTAAGTGACTCGTTCATAAAGAAGTAATTTGTTGCCACCTAATGGAGTAACAACAATATAAACTGCAGGAAAAAAATCAAATTGACTATTTATTTATGTATTTATTTGTATGACAAAATTGAAAATCACTGAAAATCAAATTTAATTGAATACCAAGGCTAATTGTTATATAATTTAAAAAATAAAAAACACTCAGGTCCAAATTATCTTAACGCATTGTCTCATGGACAGTTATGTTTCAATCTGTAAATGTGATGTATAGTTGTATAGCATCTTTCAGCATGAATGAGGAGCTTTGGCTGGTTTTGTAATCATATTGCAGTATGTTTTCTAATCTTGTGAAATCTAATAGAAAATGAGTCTCACATTTCTCCCCCTGTATATCTTTCGTACACTTCATGGAACAAACTGCTGAACGCTTCAGATGTTTCAATATTCTTCAAGCTCTTCTGAGCCGTCGCTCTTGGAATAGAGAGCAAATATCTGTTTCTGTGAGATAAAAACCCAGGGATACTGTTTGCTTGGACATAAATGAAATTGGAAAGAGACTGATGTGTCTGCCAAATCCAATTAAAGCTAGTATTGGCCTGATGTGTTTCAGGCTGTAATCACTGAGGGATGGGAGCAGCTTTCATATTATTCTGATTTCTAATGATCAGGTTTGTCACAGCTCCTGAGTTTGTGTGTGGATGAGTTTTCCTGTGTATGTATCTGTGCATTAGTATGTGGGTTTGTTTGATTGTCAGTGCACAGCGTTATAAAAATATGTTTATGCTGTTAATGGTTTTGGCTAAAACAAAGACTCTTAATTGATCCTATGTGAATGTTTGATGTCAAATAATTAAGCACACCACGGTAGGGTATTGTAACATGGTCTCTATTTAGCACAGCACCTGCACCAAAAGTTGGACAAAAAATCCTGCACGATAGATGGATGGATGGATAGATTTCTTTTTGAAATTGAATATATTATATACTCACTGATCAGTATATGGCATTTAGGGTCCTATGATTTCCGCGATGCGGAAAACAAGGACGGAATTTTGAGATCCAGTCATAAAAACGGAATTTACTTTATAACATGGAATGTCACGGAATTTACCAAGTTTACCCTAACAGCAACCCGTCAAAATAAAAGTTTGATTTAACTTGAAGGAATCGTGACAGAAATATTACTTAATGTAATGACAGTACTACTACTATTAATAATACAATTGTTATTAAAACATTATTTTAAAGGAATATTTACCAGATTTTTAGCAAAAAAAATTAAATACACAACATAGTATTTCTGTAAAAAAAAAAAAGAAAGAAAATAATAATAAATTTGTATTTTTTACCCTAAAATCAGATAATTAGAGATGTTAATGAAACTATTAAAATGGAATGTAGTAAATTAATGGAAAACAGAATTTGTTAAAAAAAAAAAAAAAAAGAAAGAAGTGAATTTGAGGAAAAAAAAAAAATATATATATATATTTCTTAGGGCCTTAAAGGGATACTCCACCCCAAAATTAAAATTTTGTCATTAATCACTTGCCCCCATGTCGTTCTAAACCTGTAAAAGCTTAAGCGTTCATCTTCGGAACACAATTTAAGACACACCACAAGGATACCCTGTTTTCGTTCAAATCAAAGCGTAGAAAACATATCCGTGTGGTGCGGCTGTCACAGACCAACATACGTTATTTGTGTCCAGCGGATATTCTCCAAAATGGCGCTACGCTGACGCAGAGGAGACGAATTGTTGAATGAAGTCGTTATTTTTAATTTCTTTGCATACAAAAAGTATTCTCGTCGCTTCATAACAGTAAGATTGAACCAATGATGGCAGATGGACTATTTTGTCTATGCTTTTCACACTTTTCTGGGCCTTGATAGTGTCATTTACTTGGCAGTCAGTGGGACAGTCACAAGCCTCCCGGTTTTCATCCAAAATATCTTAAATTGTGTTCCGAAGGTGAACAAAGCTTTTATGGTTTTGGAACAACATGGGGTAAATGATTAATTACAAAATTTTCATTTTGGGGTGGAGTAACCCTTTAAAATGTAATTTTTGTTAAACCTTTAATAGATTGCTGTTTAATATAGTAAATTTCAAGATTTTTATTCATTAGACATGCTTTTTGATTAATAAAATGTAATTTATCCATTAAAACAGAGCCTAGAAAAAATTAAACGGGGAAAAAACAGAATCTAGAAAAATTTTAACGGAAAAACTTAAAATGCAAAAAAATAAAATGGATTTTATAGGGCCCTAGACATTTAACAGTTTAGATGAGAAAACAGTGGTATTTATTCAAACTGTAGTTAATTATATCTCGTAATGCTCATAAATGCTGGAAAATCCCACAGAAATACAGTTACTAGCAAACTGTTGGTTTACCATTGCTTTGACAGAAGATGTGGGAAACAGTGTTTAATTCACATGATTAATTAGCGTGACATTTGTGAGCAGGTTTAACCTTCTTTTATTATAAACGCATCTGTAGCAGATGAGGAGGAAGTCCTTTTGAACCAAGATGTTTAATTAGCGATTCATTTGATGAAGCATTGTAAGCAGGCTAATTATTTTGCTATCAGCAATTATTCCATCATGCGATACAACATCTTTGTGTTATGAGTTCAGCATGGTGATTGTTGCTCATCAAAATACATCTGAGTAGGACATTTATGCTTTCACCTCAAAGACATAATGCACCCATTTGGCGGTTGTTTTCCTGGTGACAATGACTGTGATGCATTGTAATAAGGAAATAAAAGATGTGGCCACCATCTACAATTGACCTCGTCATGGCGACGTTTTGAAATCTTTTTACGTTTGATTGCATGTCCTTAGGTGGTCCTCTAAGTGCATGGTTGAATGCAACCCACACAGTAAAGAATACCACTTCATTCATGTCTATTTTTATATTTCACATGTATGTGCATTTATTTGACATATACGTCCATATGGTGTGTATTTGTCTATAGGGCTGACTGGCAGCAGCTTTAACGTTAAATGTAATAGTGATGGGCTCTGTTAGCTGTCAGAGAGCATCTCTCTCTCTCTGTTCTCTGTCCATCAGAAAGCATAGCATCCTTGAGTGTCATGTTGTTGGGAGGTGTGAGGTGAGGAGTTGGTCACATTGTCAGGGTGCATGTGTGTTTATTAGTATGCTATTGTGTGGGTGGGGATGTCCATTGTCAGCATTGGTTAAGTAAGGGGCTCTTTGTGCGCCTGACCTCAAAAAAACCACAAGTGACAGTTTGCTTAGATCATGTGTTAAATCCAGCTAGTAATATGACTCAAGGTCAGAGCCTTTCCTACCCTATAGCTCTATATTTCTCTGTCTCTCTCCTTTTCTCCCTCCATCACTGCTGTTTGACAGCTCCGTAGGGACAGGAATACAACGTAGTTATGATTGAAGAGATGGCCCTCTGTAAACATGAGGTTGAACTTGATTTTTACATTTTCTGAAGAAAATGTCCATGCCTGTGCATAACTCATTGGGAGCACCAGTGATCCTCCAGGGGGGTGCAAGATAACTTAAAATTAAAATATAATAAATTAACTAACTGTACGATTAATGTTAAATAATTTAAATATATATAAATAAACAGCACCACTCTCTTGAACTTTTTTTGGCTGCTCAAAAACGCTGTATGAGCATACGCAAACTACAGCTTGCGGCTAGATAAAAGAAGCCAGTGTTGCAATGGATGACAATTGTTAAGGCAAAGACGATTACAGTGACATACAGGAGTAACATTAAGCAGGCGTGTCTGTTATTATTGATGCTCAAACGAATGTGGACTCTCGCCACACTGATCACTATAACATCATATTTCTGCTTGAACAAAGTTCAGTATATTCACGTAGTTGTCAAAATTAATGTACAGCTGGTGTTTTATGATCGATGCTCGCGTGTTTTGGAGAATTTGTGAGGATGGTGTTTATGTACATATGGGCATCAGACACTCCATGCTCCCAACATGATCGCTTGTTCTGACAGAGGAGCTGTTCACTGATGATATCAACCCGCCTTCAGAGTTTCCACACATTGAGAATGTTTTGATTTTTCATTTGAATTTTGGCATGTTTAGTGATTCTGAATGGATCCATATAGTAGTTTATGTGCAGTTCTTTGGCATCTCTCTGTGGTCTTGTTTGGTATGGCAGGTTGACTTGTGCTTATTTGTTAAGTTACTGTATAATTGAGCTTTAGGTTGTAAAAAATATCTGCAGTGACATTTTTGCAAAGTATGTTTGAACACAGAATGTTTAAATCTTAAAAGAGGGAAAGTGTCGGGAATGACATCTGCATGTTTATGAGTGATTCACTCTTGAATTATCAGGTATTGATATAATGATAACCATAGTACTGAACTGAACAAAATTTGTGTGAAAATGTGCATTAAGGCTAGAGCATCCTTACTAATTTCAGAACCACCCTCCGTGATTTAATTCTACAACCTTTCTGTAACTACTATGAACAGTGGCGGTTTTAGGCATGGGCGAACGGGGCAGCCGCCCGGGGCGGCATTTTTTCATGACACGTGGGGGGCAAAAAAATAAAAATCATCTGCGCCGCTAAGCGGTTTTCTATTATCTATCATATTATCTATCATATAACTGTGTGGGGAATTGGCAAATCGGCGCCCCTGCTTGTTGAGAAGGTGCCGTGCACAGAAGCTGTGTGAGAAGTGGAAAGGGGAGGGGTGCGCGGCTGCGGGGGACAGTTCACCTCTCCCAAATGGAGCGGACAAGGAGGGCTTGTCCGCTCCATTAGTGGGACAAGTGGGCTAAAGTCAGTCACACCCAGGGGCGCGGGAAGTGGGGGTGCTGAGGGTGCTGCAGCACCCCTGTTTTTTTCTGTGGGCAACTGTTTAATTGTTGGGAATATAAAAAAAAAAAAAATCGGAGTGTCTATTTAAGTGCAAATAGCTATGTTGTTGGCAGAGGCTATTTACATGAACTCCACCCACAAACGTATGATTGGGATAGTCAAATTTACAAAAGACGATCCCTAATTGTCAGATTCAGTGGCGCAGATGGTAAAGTTTGTGTCAAACTACTTTTGACACGATCGACACGGGTTCGAATCTGCCTTTTGGCTAACTTTTTTTTCTCCCTTTTTAAATTTCAAATCACATCAGAAAAGCATTTATTTTTTAATAAAAATGAAGGAAATAATCAAAAAGTTTAACAAAGTAGGCCTATCGGCTAGGGTTAGGGTAGGTGTAGGGAGGGCTTTTGTCCCAATAAGGTGGCATCCATTTAATAATTAGAAATAAAATTAAAAATTTACACTCAATAAGTTATTGCATACTATTTTATAATGTATTACAATGCAGAAGTGCAGATAATTACCACTATTTTTGCAATAAGTAATGTTTTTGTCTAATAATGTTTTTCGCCATGTTTTTATTTTAATTTAACATAGAATAAATAGAATCTAAAGCTATTTGCACTGTGTAAATAACATATCACTAAAGAATACTGCTATAAGAATACTGGGGCGGGGCGGGGCGGGGCTCAGAGGGGGTCTCGCCCGGAGAGTAATTCAATGTAGAACCGCCACTGACTATGAAGATTATGCAAAACTGCATGATTCCATTCAGTGCAAGTCATCAGAATAATATAAACACCCTGGCTTTTGTAATCTATTGTTCTGTGGTCTTTTTTTAAAATTGAACTTTTTTTTTTTAATTAAAAAAATTAATAATTAATTTAATGCAATAAAAAATATGCATGTATTAGTCCCAACAAGCTTATTTATTTAATGTATTTTATTATTTATTTATTTTTCAGTTGGTAGATCTTGAGTTTCTCGTTTGAAAAGTAGATCCCCACACAAAAAAGTTTGGGCACCCCTGGTTTAGATCTATTTACCTTAATGGAGCAAAAACAGACAAAGTGTCTAAAACTGTGACTACGCAAACATATTTGCATAAAGTAGGGTTGTGACGGTGTGGAAATTTACCCACTGGTTAATCGACGTGTAAGATATCACCTTGGGTCGAGGGGCTTTCCCTTTTTTAGTTCGTTTGAGTTTTCCTTTGTTTTTAATTAGCTTAAAAGTGCTGTGTGTATTTTACTTTCACTTTCAAACTAACAGCAATTCAGCGTCAATTGCTTGAATTCAATTCAAGCAACAACAAAATACAACTTCAAACTCAAGTCAGCCTACATAAATCATAGAACTTTTATTCACAAAATAATTCAAAGTAAACCATTCTATAGGCTATGCCTAATATCAAATAACTTACACAAAGTTTAAATAGGTATACAAAACTGAAAATCAGCAAACACTGTGAAACCAAATAAATAAGAAATGTAGAAAGTTTATTAGCAAAACGGATAAGAAATCTTGGAGGCACGGCATACACCGTGATGTCAAATAAAATAAATAGATCACACAAAGTTCAAGTAGAAATCAGCAAACATTGTGGAACCAATTAAATAAGAAATGAATGTTTACAAAAACTTCCAAAATCACATTAGATAAACAGCAAAAGTCAACAGGCTTTTCAAAATACTGCCAAAGAGGCACTTTTGCATTTCAAAACTAAATCATCCGCCATCATCTTGTCATTCTCACCTCACTCTTCTTGTCAGTCAGCTCCACTCACTCTCCTCACGTAATAAATTAAATACGACCTGTGATGTGACTGTCGTTTGGCACGCTGCATTGAGCAGCCGCTTTCAGTTTTTAATTGTAGTGTCTGTTCTCTAACTGAACAAAATTATTTTTATTATTATAAAAAAATTAAAACGATGGTGGGGGACAGTGCCGCAGTAGGCAAGTGACATAACCAGAGTTGCAGCTTAACAAAGGTATCACCGCCAACACCGTCTATCGCAGCAAGCCTTTCATAAAGGCCAACTAGTGAATACAGCATTGGTCAACATATACACTGGTCAACATTTGAAGTGGATCAAAACCTTTTATCAAAGTTGTCCTAAAACCTAAAAGCATTCTTGTCTTAGGACAACTTTTTAACTTTTTTCATCCACTTCAAATGTTGACTACTGTACAGTGTTGTCAAAAGACCCGGTACTTCGGTACCAAGTCGGTACTAAAAAAAATGAAAACGTCACGATACCAGGTTTTGTTAAGTAACGGTGGTACCTAGTACCCGGTCAACCCGGTTCACGGCCCTATGATTTCCGCGATGCAGAAAACGCAGACGGAATATCGGAATCCAGTTATAAAAACGGAATTTACAGTTCTGCGAGTCTCTGTGTGAATGAAAGAATGGCAGAGATGCGCGTTTTTTTTTTTTTTTTTTTTAACTACACACACACTGAAGCGTGCGTGACGCTCGCGGTGATTTCAGCATTTGCCGTCTCAATGAGAACATAAATACATAAACGACATCTCCAGAACTGCTCTGAGAGTCACTTCACAAGCATTTTACCGTTTCATTTGATTAAAACCAGCGTCATATCATTAAGCTACACACAGAAATTTAAAAGTATTCGCGGCAACCCGTCAAAATAACAGTTTATCTTAAAGACATTGTGCCAGAAATATATTACTATTATTTAGTAGAATGTATGTGATACTATTACTACTGTTGAAAAAAATGTATATTTATTTTTAAAGAAATAATCACACAATATTTCTTCCATATTTTAATTTTAATAGTAAATCCCCTTTATTTACCAAAAAAATAAAATGTGTTTAAATTTCATTAATTAAAAGACAAATTAAATTTGGGTGAAACTTTACTGTTTTTCATACTTTTTATTACTTGTGGAAAAACTTGAAACACAATTTAAATAAGTATAAAGAATGGCATTGATTTTTGTACATTTTATTTTTGTTTGACTTTATTATTAAAAATAGTGTGTTTTTTAATTAGCATTTGGTACCGAGAACCGTGGATTTTCACTGGTATTGGTACCGAATACTGAAATTTTGGTACCGTGACAACACTACTACTGTATAAAATAATATCTATGCTTTTTGGTTTCTGGGGTATTTGGTAGGGTGGTTGCTAGACTATTCTGGATAGTTGCTTGGAGGATGCTTGGGTTTTCTGGTTTATTTGAATCTCTAATAATCAGCCATAGCAGAAAAAAGCATTTTTATGGAAGTGAAGCCACATAAAAGCCTATGTTGTGCCATTTACAGCCTGATGAATGTGGCATATTAAATGCATATGTAGCTCATTTCATTTCACACAAGTTAAGAATTGGCTCTTTCTAGTCATGGTGTGAAGAGCTCCATAAAGCCATGATGTTTTGTGTTGGGTAGAAAGTCTGCATTATTCAAAGGTGTGAATCACGTCTATTAAATTCTAGTGACTTTGAGGCGTACCCTATACACGCTAAAGCAAAAGTGACCAGGCTTGCCTCAAAATCACTTTATTTTCCATGCCTCATGTTTTTTGCATGCTACACAGCACCTTTTGCCCCACATAATGTGTGAGATTAAGTGATTTGATGAGATCTCTGGAGGAAGAGCCATGCCATTAATCGAATAATTGATCAGTCCTCCATTTGCAGATTTCTAATTGGCCGGTGAATGTTCGTGAGCCCTGGATTTAAAACCCCAGCGGGTCGGCTCTCTGAGGAGTCTAGAGTCTGACCCGCAGTTATTAAGAAAAAGGCTGAAGTGTTTGCGTTTTGGTGTCTCTGTCAAACTGCAATAGCCTGTGTCATTCAGTCCTGCCACGGCCTTTTCACTGTGCCTGCTGTATTCTGTCAGAAATCAGATAAGTGCCTTTGAAACATCTGTCATATTGTTACAAATGTCAATCACGGAGGAGGTGGAAGGCTCATGAATAAACCCACCTGTTGAATTATGGATGTTATAGCAGTCAATCGTGCTAGATTCTTTCCTTCTCTGTGTGCGGTGGCTAATGCTCTCTTTCTCATCTCTTCTCTCTCTCTCTCTCTCCCCAGGCCCTTTCCATCAGAGGACACAGCGCTGAATGAAGATGATGTGTACCGGAGCTTGGAGGAGCTGGCAGAGTAAGTGTTTTAAATCATAGAAACAGAGTATAATGGCAAGGAATAAATATTCTCTCATTTTAAGTGTTCATGGTGTATTTTCAGTTCACTGGCTATTTGGGGTTCCTTAAGGTATGGTCACATTTCTGAGAAATTTTGTGGGCAAAAAAGATTCATTGTTTAATAGTGTAGAGAGGTAAGAAGTCACTTTGAAACCAAGAAGTTTTCTGTTGGTCAGCACAGCAGCTTTGTGACCAATGTGAATGAACATTATGTACGTGGGGAAATTTTTTGCAGAATTGTACATTTAGATTTCTATTGAAATTACACCAAGAAACTGTAACTGTGACCACACCTTTTTTTTTATTTATGTATTTATTTTTTTAATTTAGTGGGATTATTCCAAAAAAAAAGTACTCTCCTAAGGTCACACATATGTGCCATTGTTACATATTACTTGATATTATTCTTGTGATTTCTGGGATGTACATTATTTCTGTTTGTATGTCAATACTAATCCTTGGAAGTAATTTGATTTAAAAATGATACTTTATAGTGTGATAATGCCATGAGTAATCAAAATGTCCTGGGATTTATATGCATTATATACAATCAATGCTTTAGTTTTCCAAGCTCTTATGTGCCCACTTGAGGAAAACTGCTTTTGTGTTTTATAGGAAATAGGTTATTATGCCACATTCAAGACAAAGTCGGAAGTAGCAATACTTAAGTTGAAATTTCCTGCTTCCAACCTCTAAGCATTAGAGTCATGTTACTTGAAATTCTCTGACCTCCTCCTGAAATACAATGGACCATTGATTTATTTGTTGGAATCTTGGAAATGGTCAAATGATGAAGTCATTTAATTTGCTCAGGCTGACCTGAAGTTGGATGTCCTAATTTGCTGTTCCAGTGGTTATTTTAGGTGACTAGGAGGTGGTAGAATTCCAAGTTCAGTGTTTATGGAGTGCTGCTTTTATTAGTTAACTCACTGAATGCAGCTGGAATGGAAGGAAATTATTTATTAGTAACCTCTGCACCTCACCCTCCTAGTCTCTGTAACTGGTCCAGTAACCCTGGTACAAATAGCTCTTCCGGTTACCATGGCAATGCCATGCCATGCTCGGAGCGTGGCAAGATGGCAGTGTGGGCGTTAAGAGGAGTGAGGGAGAATGAGGGAGGGGGTTGTGACAGTGGTGACAGGCCCGATTCCTCGCTGATTAATTGTGAATAATTAGGCAGCTGGGTGGATAGGTGTCATTCATCAGAGGAGGACGGCGTGACACAGGCGTGTTAGTGCAGACTGCATACATTAAACCTCTCACAATGCCTGTTACAAACTTCTGTGGAGCTGTAAATGGAGATGAGCTTATATCAGACCTTAACCGTCTCCATTTAATAGCAGCCCAAAGAAACATAGCCTGTGTGCGTGTTGTTTTGAGCCAATATAAAGTGAGGGAAGACAATCAGTGCAAATAAAAACAAGGCTGTGAGGGATTGATCTGTCCTGGTGGTCCATAACTTATTGTCACAACCTTGTTTTGTTGGAGGATTTTTATTGGACATTACAAAGAGACATGACAATTGAGGGGGGACAGGATCAGGCTGGATTTGAATCTAGGATCTTGACTAGAGATTTTGCTACAACGTATCCTTCTGTAAACATAGGGGATGAACAGAACTACTTTATGCTACATATTTACACATGAGAGCAACAAAGAAACATGAAGTAATGCAAAAAGATGAGAAAGAACTTAAAGGATATTGGTAATGTCTGCACCATGTTGACCCTAGTTCAGGGCTCAACACCGCAAGAGATATTTGGGCCAGTTGGGCTGCATTGCCACAGAAAATAATACATTTATTGATTTGTTTTTATGACTGTCAAACTAAGGTATAAAGTTTTTCTTAGATTTATTCTACATTGTTTTTGCAAATTTTGTTGATTCGTCACTGAGAAAGTTGTGAAGCTGGGCGATATAGAGGTTTTATTTATAACTTAAATGTAATTTGTCGAAAGCATCAAATCAGTAATATTTGTTTTCAAAGAGTGTTTATGGATTTATTCCACTTGTAGGATTTAATGATATTAATTTTCCAGTACTATCTTTTAAAAGTATTTTATTTAGGTGATTTAACAAATACTCAAAGTTTAAAATATAAACAATTTTTTCATTCATTTACCAGTAAAAACACTGGAAATCTGTAAGCAAAAGTCTATAATATTATTATTGTTATTTTATTTTTACTGGTTGGGCATAATCCCAGTTACACAACATTTTGACATAATGTATTGAACAGACTTTTCCTCCAACTCATACTGCTTCATTTGTGTCAAATTAAATATGCAGTTGACTAGGAATTTATGTCAACTGACCCAAAACTTTCTTACACTAGCCCCCGGCCTTTGAACCACCTTTACTGTTGAGTCCTGGTATATGTAAGGCCATATGTGGACCTTTGACATTTCCGCTGTCGACGGCTTCTTTCGCTGATCCGTATCGACTTTAGACGCTGCCTGATATAGCCTGAAGTGATTGCTGACCTCTTTCAATGTTCTTGATATCTGTCTGCCATCTGACCCCCTCTTTACATGCAGATTCATGTCGAAACACATTTCAGTGCCAAAGCTAATAGAGGTTAAACCCACGCCCAGCGTGCACCGCCGGTGATGGAACAGTGAATTTGAGCAAATTAATGAAACTACCCATCCAAGCGGACCCATGACCTTTTACAGCCGTAAATATGGTTCAATTCCACCACAACTCTGCCGTCTGATTAATGGAAAGGTCCCCGATATGATGCGCCGGGACACAGTTTAACAAGCACTTTCATCAGGCTGCTCGGAGCACTCTTAATTGGACTGTGATATCATTGTCTGCTTTAATGGAAATGTGCATGAAAGGGTGTTCTGCAGTGCTACTGAACCTCAGGAAGTCATGTGGCTTCAATAGGTTTATTCACATAAGCCCTGTGTCTGTTTCTATTAGATTGGAGATGTTTTTCAACATTGTGCCGTAAATGGGGCCAAATGCAGTGCGAATGAGAAGACTGCTGATTGTGCTCAATAATAGTGTTGTATCTTTCGGTTATTGAAGTAAAGAGCGTGGTTCTCTTCAGGAGATAAAATGTAGAAAGTGCTAATCAAGGCGCTTTTATGAAAGGTTAATGGTGTTGAAGAAGCTCTTTGGTCGGACTTACTCTTGAATGTGAGAAATGACTGAGACACTCCTCTTCAAAAGAACATTAAAAGACAGACAGCGTTCACTCATACTGCTTACGGCCAGCAGATTTAAACTTTATGAGATTTATGAGACTGTGAGGGATGAAAGTACAGTCAGTTTAGTATGTCAGACTTTCTCAATTTTTTCCAAACTGAAAATTTCAAAAAGCTGTATTTTTAGTTTTTTTGTATACTTTATTTCTTTCCATTTTATGTGAGCATGGGGATTGACAGACCTCGGTATGATCATCTGAAAGACTACATAGAACAGTTTCTGAACTAAAGATATTTAGGCCCAATCAGTGTTAATTTCGTTGACGAGTAATTTTCGTCATAATTTTCATCAACGACATTTTTTTTCACTGACGATAACAAGACGATAACGGATGAAAACTCTTTTTGAATGACAAAAATTATGATGTAAATCTATTGACATTTACATCAGTGAATAAAAACGAGACAAATCTTAGGGAGGGACGATTTGGGAAGAGTTTCATTCAGAACGAATCTGCTGCATAGGAGGTTAGATGCGAACATATGAACCGGCGAGACGTAAGCTAAAATACACTTGCTGCATGGCGCATTCAAAAATGTCAATATGTGGGAGTAAGAGAAGAGCAGGCATATGGATAAATCTGATGACGCAAGAGAGAACTCAATTCGGTCCGGTTTTCTGAGCGCAGACACTGAAGCATACACACACACAAAGCGTCTCACAGCGCGTGAGTACTCTTTCACGTCGCATGAACGGAGAAATGCACACAAAATGATGTCAAAATGTCCGTTTTGACGAGTATTCATGTAAACACAGTTGATTACTTCTTAACGTAAACAGTAGGGAGAACGTGCATCAGTACATTGCATCCGTGCATTCGGTTTTAAAGGGACAGCAGCCTAATTTAGTCACTTTTGTCCGAGTCATTGATATTAATCAAGCAACAAAAGAAAGACAGAAAATCACTCACTGCTCTTGACTGAATCACTTTTGTAGCCCTAAAGATTAATCTAAATTTATTTATAGAAATAAATATGTCTGCTTGAAAGAATGAAGAATATGGTAAACAAGTTGTTATAAAGAATGCATAATTAGCCTATATAACCATTGGTATTTCATTAAAAAGAAGACCATGTTCTTGTTCTTTATGAGAGGTGGTTATATTTAATTTTAACAAAGGCATGTTGTGTGTCACCGCAGTTAAATCGCAGTCTATCATGATCAAACCTTAATATCAAATCTATATAATGAGTTTGGAAATTTTAGATTAATGCTTAATAAATGCACTGTAACTAAACCCATTAGATTTTAGCTGACTAAATTTACTGTAGATTAAATCTTATGATATTTAGTTGACTAAAACTAGACTAAAACTAAAAACAATTCAGATGACTAAAATATGACTAAAACTAAATCAAAAATTGCTGTCAGAATTAACACTGGGCCCAATCCCAATTCTAATTTATACCCCTACCCCTCCGCCTACCCCATCCCCTTGTCCCTTGAAACAGAGTGTCAAAGGGTAGGGATGAAAATATTCCCCTAAGAACTGGGACACCACTACTATACCGTCACACGTCATCATACATTGAACCTCCTACAATAAACACATCTATACAGGTGTGCTGGTGTGCATTAGAGCCTTACCGTTCTATATTAATGCACTGCTTACTGACACACACACACACACACACACACACACACACACATCGGAGATCGTGCAGCTCACACACCAAGGAGCAAAGAAACTTGTCAACGTTGCCCCACGACTTTTATTAATAAGAGTTTAAATTCTCTCTCTCTCTCTCTCTCTCTCTCTCTCTCCCTCTCTCCCTCTCTCCCTCTCTCTCTCTCTCTCTCTCTCGAATTAGCAATAGGTATTTGAGAAAAAAGTTTAGTAAATTCTGATTATTGGGGGTACTAGCCCTCCTCAATGTCTATGGTGGTCATCACCCTGATCAGACATGAAAATATGTTATGGCACTATTGTGCAGTCTGTAACATAAATGATTACTTTTCATTAAAATCTTTATTAATGGCAATAATGCTTACATTTATGTGTCTTTTTGTTCGCTTGGGCAGCCATGTTGCCGTTGTAGCCGGTTTATGCTGATAATTCTCATACCCCTTTGTTTGATGTGAGGTCTTTGTTTGAAGGGCTATCTGGCCCTTCCCCTTACTCCTACCCCTCCAACCAAAAGCGAATCGAGACACCCCTACCCCTTCACGTGAACGCGCAAAACAGAGGGGTAGGGGAAGGGCTAAGGGTTAGAAATGGGATTGGGCCTTAACTTTTTTTTTTATATATATATATATATATATATATATAAATGGAATTTTTTTTCTTTGTTGTTTTCTGTAGCCTGTAAATTTCACATCACTGGCCAGTATGTTTGTAGCAGTGGTTCAGAAGGGGAGCTCCATCACAAACTATTGTGCTTATTTTCCACACACCTCTGTATTTTGACATGTTAACAGGTGCTAAACCAGGGACTGTGGTCTCGAGTGCTGTGTATTCTGGTATGACCTGATCCAAACTGACTGCTGTTGGTAATTCAGTGGTATAAATGTGGCAGCGTTGTTAATTCTGATTTATTATCTGTGAGTAATCTGCGAGTTCACATCCAATCCAGCCCTATTAAATTTCCCAGCATCATCATCTCTTTCCACTATATTTAATGTGTTCATCCAAAAACTGACAAAGCATGAAATTGTTCAATTTTAGCAAGCAGACTGTGCCCCTTTCTCCATCAAATAGCAATCATATGTCTGGATGTACATCATGTCAGCAATGATTTACTTCATCCTAACTGGTTGCTGATATGTTACATTCTCACCTGAGGCATTGTGGGTAGTGGAGCCTCAGGCTAAAGCACTCTTAGCTTCCAGAAGGGACAAACGATTGCCATTGGCACCTGTCTCTCCTGGCACCCCAGACTGAACTCAACAACCTATTCAGTCAAGATGATGGACGTGTTTGGAAATTTGACAAACATTCAGTGGACTTAATGTACAGAACATCTCAACTAAGTAGCCCTCACTAGCCATTAATAGATAACCTAAAACAAAGATTTCATTAAAATGAGAAGTTTCGTTTGGCCACATGACTTTATTTTCACATATATTTATAAGAAAGTGTTAAGTATACAGTATATATATTTAAGAAATAATATGCTTATTTTCCCCCCCAAAATGTAAATGCATTTAGTTTCTTTTTATTTTGTTTCTCATCTTTGTATTTGATTCAGTCACAATGGAGACTAAGGGGATATTTTTTGCCCAGAACTGCAATTTGTTGTCTTCAGAGAGAGGTTTTGAGACTCGAGGTCACATCTTCTGACAGATATGCAAAATGCTGCCTGTCTGATAACATATGTACAGATCTTTACACCATGTTGGCCTCTTCTAGTACACAGGGTCAGTGTGCCAGGCATGCAGAAACAGCATGTGGTCCTATTTCTTGCCATGCCCTGAGTCCATATAACGTGTTCTGCCAGTGTTGTGAACAGTTCCCCTTATCTTCCCTCTCATTACTTCATTCCGGGTTACTGGGATCAGTTCTAGTATGACAGTGTGCGGTGGAGTTAACTTTTATTGACGTACTGCGATGAGTTTGGGATGGATCCTTTGCTCTGCTCTAAACATGGTTTTCCCTTTCTGGGTTTGTGGTTGGCTAAGCGAAGGAAACAGTCAAGAATGCTGTTACACAAGTGAAATCAGCACTTGTGAGTGGTCTCGGAGCAACCTCTGTGGTCCTGATGGTTTAGACAGCATGAAACCACAAAATATTTCGTAATTTCAATGAATTCTTGGTTGTGTCCCAAATGGAGTCATACTCCGGTATGAGAAAGAATCTTTCCACACTTTCAATATACAGATTATGACGATTTACACCATATTGATTCATAAACCAGTCAGGATTTTTCCATTTGCACTCACAGATGTATATGTACTTTATTATACCCACCCACCAGAACCACAAGTTGGATCAGCCTTAATAACATTCATTTTACAGCGGAGCTGGTCTTTGGTTTGTTGTATTCTTATATAAAGAAGTATTTTGTGATCTTTCCATATGCTCATACTGATTATGGCCAAACGTTTATAATTTGATCTAATGATACCTAATGGGGTCATGTCATTGCATGCAAAAGTGGTCAACCTATTTTTGCCAAACATATTTAAACCATAATGAGGAAAAATAACCACCTTTTTTGACAGTCTGTCTTCTTTCATTCAACACAATACACACAGAACCTCACAATCCACTGTACAGATCACTGCATCTCACATAATGCAGCTAATGCTTGTCCTCAGGGATCTGAGGTCACACGATAGAGCCTTCAGAATTCTTTTTGCCTCAGTTCCTTTGCAGTTTGGGACTAGTGTGATTCAGAGGGACAATGTGTTTTTTTTTTCTTTAGTCCACTGTGCTGTGACAGACAACAGCTCTGCGAGTGGGGAAAGTCAACTCAGCTAATGAGGGAGGACAGCAAGCCATCCGTCCTTCAGGGTGAACTGTACAACCTCAATTAATACTTCAAACAATCCCTTCTCCTTGTGGACACAGTGCTGAATGTTAGATTGAGGCCAGCACCTTTCTTTTTATTAGCTTGTCCGTTTCTACCTACTGTTCAAACATGCATGTCATGTATTGTCATTTTGAAAAAGGAACGCCATTTAAATCATGTTCAAAAAGGTAATTATTTTGAATTCCACAGTTCTCTCAAAGGATTTTCAAAGTGAAGGTAGTCCTAACCATATACTGGTCCCTCTGTAAAACGCAGTTTTAATGAAAGACTGTTCAATAAACTTTGAGCTTTTCACCCTTTTTTGTACTGATTGACAAAACAGTTTTCCCCAGAAGCTTACTGGAGTTACAGTAGTTATATTAATAAATTAGTTTGCTTTTGTTACAAATATTTTATATGCGTGTATGTGTGGCAAAAATTTAAATGTATTTAATTTATATATAATAGCACATCAATTAATTTTACTCTTATTCTTAAAAGCAATTTAAGATGTAAAGAAACATAAACACAGACAGTAGTCTTTTTACAGTATAAACAAACTCTCTAATAAGACCTTCTAGCAATATATCAAAATACCCACAATGCCCCAGGAGATCTAATATCAAAGAATTCCTGAATCCACACATTGTTCACAGAAGGTAACAGTGGATTTGCTCTTATTCAGCAGCCACAGGCACGAACCAAAGAATTTCAGTCACTCAAATAAATAAAACACTCAAAAATTATACTCTTGAGTATTATTTGTTCTGAAAGCCATGTGAGAGACTGAAGGTGATGAAGTTCCATATAAAATTGTGCAGCTGTTTTCTCTAATTTATATTTCAGGCAGCTGTTATAGATGTGCAGGTATAGAAAGTCACACAGATGGATTAACACCCAGCAGCTCTTGCCAGAACGACAATCCTCCAACTATTCACGAGTCACGACTCACTCTGGCTGGCTTCCATCCATCTATGCTAGTCTCGTTTCAGATTCCAATGATTCATTAAACCATTTTTGGAACTAACTGGATATAACATGGTGATGGTCTACCAACTACACAATGCTGAAAAAACATTTTTGACCAGCCTGGTGTGCTAGTTGTGGCTGATTTAAGCTGGTGGTTTTTATGCTAGTTTTAGCTGATTTAAAAGAGTCCCCCAGCACGACCAGCTGAAAAGTTCCCTAAAACCTTCTAAAACCAGCCAAAAGATCAGCAAACCAGGTTTGGCTTGGGGTTTTTTTTCCAGCAGGGAAATGTTGTGCTCTGTGAAACAAATTTACCACATTAACTTTCAGTTTGTCGCAAATAAATCGTTTAGGCAAGGGATTGCTGCAGCAAATCAAATCACACAAACTCCCTGAAGCCAGCAGGATGTGGACCAATAATTTCTTATCTTTGTTGTTCCCCTAGCAAAATATTTCCTCAGTATTAATCTACATTTGCATTGAAACAAACATGTATTCTGCTGAAGAACGTGTTACATAACAGCCAAGTCATGGTATAATATAGCATGGAAGTAATGATCTTACTAGCTAATTAAAAAGCTTTAAAGAACAAACGTGGCTTTCCAGAGCATCCTAGCACACTTACACAAGTTGTTAAATGCTAATTAGTATCTCTATGGTACACTTTTTTGTTATCTGCTAGATATATATGCAAATATAAAGGAAATGTTTAGTTTATCATCACTTGTTTTGGAAGGGAGGGCTGAAAAAAGGATGTAGGGAAGCGTTTGTATGTCTGTTCTTCATTAGCCAATGTGTGCTAATCTCCTGGGCAGGCGTTGGATTCAAGCCGAATTAGCTTTTCACACTTGTTTTAGCCTGCAATTGGACACATCAGCAGAAGTGTGGAAGGAACTTGTTGCTGTCTGGTTGCAAAGCCTTCTGGTGTGTGTGTGTTTGAGAGAGTGAGGTCTTCTCTTAGGGAGGGATGGATGACTGATTTGATTGTTTCTGTGAGACACAGCTGGGACCTTCTGTGTAAAGCAACCCGCTTTATTTCGGCCGTTCCTTTTCTCCCCTGAGAGAACAACGACAGAGTGCGTAGTGATGAATGGCATCTCTGCGGTCTCAGGGCTCTTTCGATGTCTGATAAACTCATACACAAGCTAATCAGGGCCACAAACTGTATGTGATGATGCTGATTTTGTCCCAAGTATTTCATAATTTTGTCTGTTGACACTTTGCAACCAGTCCTAACCGGAAGCAATGTGATAAATTGATATATCTCTTTTACGTTAATCTGATTTTGTCTTTGGACATTTTGTCGGTTGCTTCCCATTTTTGACACAATGCTGGATATTTTATTGCATTATTTTGTGAAATATTATTATAATTTAAATAATGGGGTTTTATTCCCATAATGGCAAAGCTGTAACGCTATTAAAGGGGTGGTTGATTGCGATTTCAATCGCTAGTGTGTAACTTAGAGAAGAGGAAGAGAAAAGTAGTAGCATTTACAAATAACAACGTATCTAAAAGTATGAGACAACAACAAACAAAAACATACCATTGAGAGGCGTGTTTGCACAGGTTCTGCGCGATCCTCTTCACCAATATCCTCTGCGTCTCAATCGGGCTCAAATTGATTAATTGTTTACAATACAACCGGAGCACATGTCGCTGAGCTGAGGGGTGTGACGTTTAGACACGCACTGGCAGTTTAGCGAATCACAACACACTGAGCCAGCTAAACAATCTGAGCCCATTGGGTATCTCTGAGGGAAGGGCATAAAAGCAGGAAATCATCAGAGCGGTGTAGAATAAAGGTTAATTATGTGAAAAATAATGTGTTTTGTTAAAAACGAAGCATTAACACATGTTAGACTGCACCCCATAAACACAATCAAGCCTGTACATTATAAATGTCTTTATGGTCAGTTTTCAATTGTGTTTGTCCTTGCTGTGTGTCCTTGATTTAATAATTTCTTGAAAAATAGTAATAATAATAAAAATAAAAATAACTTACTGAGCCCAAACTTTTGAATGGTAGTGTACTTCCAGTCACAGAAAATTGTTTTCTTTTTCTTGCACAGTGAGCACGATGTGGGAGAGGATGACATATATGACTGCGTCCCCTGCGAGGATGATGGGGACGACATCTACGAGGACATCATCAAGGTGGAGGTTAGACAGCCCATGGTGAGTGAGACACCATACGGACGACGCTCATTGGTGCGTGTGTGAGAGAGGTTATAGATGGATTGTTTTCCTGTCATTTTCCCTCGGCTGTGCGCGAGTTCACTTGCTCTGCTTACATTTGCTGCTTTGCCTCCTTAATGCTGCAGATCAGATACATGCAGGTAAGTGTCACGCTGAACCGCACATGATTCTCTTATGCTCCTTCAGTGGTCCTCTTTCCTTTCCTTTAAATGTGTGTCGACACAAGCCCTTGAACCCTTTATGCATATATGAAGAACTTGCTGAGCAGGTCTAGAGTCTCACACTCATTGACAGTTCATTGAATTTCCACAATTTTATTTCTTAAAGGAATAGATGACCCAAAAATAGATAAATATATAAAATCTTTTGTCAATGAATATTTTACCCTCAGATGTTTTAATAATAGTTTACGCTGCTATTTTCCATGCAGTGAAAGCACATGATGACAGGGACCTAAAAGACCTGGATTACACCTAAAATCTTATTTGTGCATGTTAATTTTTAAACTTGCCACTTGAAGCATGTATACAAATGTTTCGACTCCCATATACCAATAATTCAGTTAATTCAACATTATGAAAATAAACTTGCAATATGTATTAATATAAACATGTGCAAATGAACTTCATTTTAACAGTTTTTAATAATTACATAACTGAAATTAATTTGTATTAATGATTTACTGAAAATAATAATAATTTATGCCAACCACACACAATGTACAGAAACTGTAAACTATAGTTGACTTTAGAAGACTTGAAATACAGAACCCCATTTGTTTGGAATACTTCTATAGTACTTTTATAGTTTTTTGGTCCTTTTTGGAGCTTTACAGCATGTGGTCTCTGCTTTCTAAAACAAGTCTGCAAACCCACTAGCATTACACCAAAAAAAAAATGATTATGCTTAATGTTTTATTAGGGTCTATTAGATCTCTTTATACGTTAATTTTATGGAAAGGAGCAGCGTGAACATTCTACAAAACATCTGCTTTTGTTTTCCACGGATGAAAGAAAAGCATTGGTTTGGAACAACATGAGGGTGAGAAAACAATGTCAGACTTTATTTTTGATGAACATTTCTTTTTAGTATTTGGGGTATTTTTATACTTTTTAATATTTAATATCGACGATTGATTGATTGTCGATAAGAGATGCAATCGATTAAAGCTATCAATGGTCGATTAAGCAGTTTAATTTTGGGCTGCGTGCTGCTCATGCGCAAAACACGTGCGAGTGGCTGTGAGTGACGTGACGGGGCTGGATCTTTGGCGAAAATAATACACTAATGTACAAATTACGCTTTTAATGTGATCCAAACTTTAAAAATACATTTAAACAGAAACAATATAAATTTATTTTGTATTGAAATGTAGTAACTAAGTCATGTTTAATTATAATTTCCCCAGATATAATTGTTTCATACCAGTCTATATGAAGGCTTAGGCTATAATTCAACTTAATTTGTTGGCACTGTCTTAGGGATGTGCGGGTCTAGTCGACTAAACGGTACAGCTCCTGCTAGTCGACACTGAAATCAATAATCGATTACACGAGAGAAAAAAATTACCATAATTTTAACGTTACACTTAAAACATATTTTAACAACAAGCTAAAATAAAACTTTTGAAAAATAATAAATATCAAAATATTTAAATATATAAATATTTTTAAAAGCGTATCTGGGCGGAAACTACATTTTTATCTCAGACCTCGCATGTCTTTTCTTCATGTCAGTTGCGGCGAGCTCGAATTGACCACGCGAAGAACCAGCAAGGTGTGGGATTATTTTGAATTAGAAGGAAACGGAACTGTTGTGTGTAAACTGTGTAATGTCAAATTGGCTTACAATAACTCTACTGGAGCGATGCGTAATCATATTCAATACAGGCACGTATGCGTTAGCTTGGAAGCTAGCCAAACCAGCAAATGTCAATCATGTCATACACTACAACCCATCCGCGCCGTCTATTCCTCGAAGACCCACTTCGGTGGTGGTGCGGGATTTCCAGGCTCTTTTCAAAACTGTCTGCTTGCTTGTAGTTTGGCTATCTCTCTGCGTGCCTGTAATTTCAGTTCCTGCCGAGCACGTTTTTTTCAAGAGCAGAATCGCCTCTAGCCCCGCCTTACGCCAGACCACGTTAACATGTTAAATTCACTGAACAAATGCGCATGGTCTGAGTAAGTAAAACGAGCATTGTTTTGTTTTTAGACAATATAGCCAACATGAAGTTCATTTTTAAAAGCCGTTTTAATGCTATTCCTTGACAAACTTTCCTATTGTTTTTGACTTGTTTTAATATGTTAATATAACGTTATATGAAAATGAAGAATTCTTTCAGTCTATTTTCCATTTCTGCATTGCTCCAGCTTATCTGAATAAGCTATGCACTGGTTTATGTTGAGTGTATGCTCTTCCTTATTTTCTGTTTAACGACTGCCTAAAATTAAATGATGATAATGTGAGGCAAGCATACGGCATAATCGTGACCTGTTTTTAGCAGATTTCATTGAGGGATTTGACAGTGTGATGCAAAGATTAAGTATTTCAAGTGTAGGCTGTTATACACGCAGTTTTTTTTCTTTTGCCATTTTTTGGGGGTTTCTAGCTTTTAGACTAGTTGACTAGTCGGATACAAAACTTCCGTTTAAACGACAGTCAAATTAGTCGTAGCGCACATCCCTACACGGTCTATGTTTCATTAATTTGTTCCCAAGAAAACCCATGATTTAACTAAAATAAGGGAACAAATTAAGTCATAGGAACAAATTCTTAATTCATGGCCACGAAATCTTTTATTTCCCGCACATGCTTACCACAATAAGAGATACAAAAGCAGTGATTTAAAAGTGAACGACAATAAAATAAACCTGCGAAATTAGAGGGTGAGACAGCAAGGATTTGGGAAAAGAAACAGTAAATATTAAATTCCTGGAAACTCGTGACCAATCGGCAGAATAGAACATAAAGCTGCGTATGGCTTTAAATGTACAGGTATCGAACAGCATGAATGCAAATGCAGTCATGATGTAACATTTGCCTGCCATTACCTCACTTATGTCACAATACTCACATTAAAATGTTTCAAATGGGTAACAGTGTCTTTTGCCGTAGCACCGCCGATGGTTTTGGAAGCGGTTCTCTGACCGTGCAGCGCAGGCCCACAAGCCACTGTTACGTGTGGGATCATTTTATTTTAAATGCCAGTAACGTCAATTGCAAACATTGCGATTGTGTTTTAAATTACAACAACGAGTACAATGAAACTATTTAAAGAGGAGCGTTCAGCGGTCTCCATGACGGGATCTGAAACAGCCAACAAAGTAAAATGATCCGTACTATCATTTGATGATCCGTGCGCTCTCTTCATTTTATCAAATGATCATAATCACATCTATTCATTTTACAGTCCTGCTACTAGCCTTTTATATAGACTAAAAGCCCTTTAATTCGGAGAAAGCCTGCGTTTTGAGTTGCATTTACACATCTTGTCATGCCAGTGAATATGTCACTGCTATAGACACATTTCACAGAATTAAGGTTAACGATTAATCGATTAATTGATTGTTAATTTAAACGATGATCGAACATGAAAATGATCGAAAATTGACATTCCCTAGTTAAGTTATTTTAAACCCACAAGGGATCCCTCCCTAAATCCCTCCTGCAGACAGAGAAAACTGTTGGATCCCGCTTTCATAGAGATACACACATGCACAATCTGTATCATCAGACAGATGCTACAACAAGGGCATTAGATTCTCAGTGGGACAAATCCAGCCACTCAAATGAGGGAGAGAAAGAAACATGTCAGAGACCAAGACAGAGGTGTTTCTAAACTGTTGTTGTTTTGCATGTTATATCTTCTTGATCTTCCATGTCAGACAATTTCCAGATTTACCACAATAGCCACTGGAGTTTCACATATGCCCCATTATTCAGTGAAAGTCACAGATGTATTTGCCGTTCCCAAACCTGGCTGCATTCAGTGTTGCTAGGCGGACCTTTGGAAGGATTTTTCCCCCCTTTTTTGTCCATCTTTCTCTCTAATGAAACAATTGTTTGTGATCTTGAATTTCTCTGGATGTGGGCAGGTTTGCTTTGGCCTTGTGCACCGCCAGGCCCAGATGTTTAAATGTGTGTTGTGATATTCATTCCAGCTCTGGCCTTCAGCTGGCGTGCACCTTCCCCCGGCTCCAGTGTTATCGCCACTTTCTTAAACAAGCTTGCAAACCTGCTCGCATTACACCAAGAGCCAGTGATTACTCTTAATCAAATGCATCATGTTCTATTAGATCATTTTCTGTTGTTATTGTTTTGTGAATTGACCTCATTTAGTTGCTCAACCCTCATCAAAACCACATTTATGGCTTTCCTACAGTTGTTCTTTGTGCTTCAGACTTAGACATGTATGTTGTTTTGAATGAATGAAAGACTGAATTCTTGCTTGAACCTCAGCGTTTTAACCTACAGTCCTTGTCAACGTTGCTCTTGAGGTTTTGTTTTGAAATACTCTTTGTCCACCTCTGTCTTTTACTGTAGTGTGCTTTGGCCATCCTGATTGTGACCTGAATTCCCTTAAATTACAGTTCGGTACCTTGTGCAGATGCTTAAAGGTGCTGAGCTGGCATGCTGCAGGATGATACCAACATGGTTTGTGTGTCTTTTTCTTCTTCCCATAACAGAAAATGGGCATGACGGAAGATGATAAGAGGAACTGCTGTTTGGTGGAGATTCAGGAGACAGAGGCAAAGTACTACAAGACACTGGAGGACATTGAGAAGGTGAGTGGAGAGCATAGAAAGATTTAGAGTTGGAGAGAGTGGAAATGAAGGCCTGGAATTGGGTCAAGGTCTTGATAGGGTTCTCTGCGGATAGTGCGGTAGCTCAAAATAGATGGAAGGAGAGGACAAAAGATGAGAACTGAGCCCTAGGTGACAAGTGTTCTTAAGTGGCCTGTTGAATTATTCTAATACCTTAAAGTCAACTTGAAATTTAAACTGAACTTTCCATTTGCTTTCATAATACAGTGCGTGCATAATTATTAGGCAAGTTGATATTCTGATATTTTTTTCCAAGCACATTTTACCAATTCCAAACCACATCAATCTTAATAACTAATGTTAATTTTGTATTTAATCATTTATAATTGATATATAATTGTAAATGAAGACTGGAAGTAAAAAACTCAGGTGTGCATAATTCAAGGTAAAAAAACACATTCATTGTCTTATAATATGCACTTATTTTTACCTTACTTGCTCAATGACTCCCAATTTTTACAAACCCTCCTTAGCGTGATGCTAATCTGTGGTAATTAGTCCGATTGGTCTCATTTCCATTTCATCACGCCTGTAATGCCTGATAAAGCAGCATTTGTGAGTACAGCGTTACTGGGGGAAACAGCTATTCTTACCGCTATAAAAGCGGCACCTATTGTCAAAGAATGAATTAGCATTTTCATTCAGACCAACGCAAAAAAGTGGGCCAAGTGGGTGGGCTATATGCTAATGTTTCATGTTGACGTCAACATGGAACGGAGTGGGATACGTTTTAAAAACGACTCGTTTCAATGATTCTTTATACACGGTGCACTTTCAGATTTAAAACTTTGCAGGATGTTTTCATTCACTTAGAGTTGTGTTACACACTGCATGAAAGGTCATTTTCAAAAATCCATAATAGGGCACTTTAACTCAGACTGAAAGTCAAAAATTATTAAGAGAGAGATGTAATACTATTGCAATACTAGAATTTGCAAAGTTAAGGCATGACCATTGGACTGCGAAATGTTTATTGGGTCAGAAAAAAAATGGTGGAGAAGAAAAGACGCATGTTAACAGCAAAAGAATGAAGAATTAAGGTGAAGAATTAGATTTTAAACCATTGGGAACCATTTAGTCTCCAGCACCATGATTTTCCAAAACTGCAATCTACCTGGAGTCTCCAGAAGTGCAGTGTGTCAGGTTCTCAGACACTTTTTTTGGGGTAAAAAATCCTTTTAAAAAAATGGTCCTCTCTTAATAAGAATACCATGCTAAAGTGTTGTGAAATACATGAAGACTGATTTTTAAAAAAATTTTTATAGGCTTTATGACAGGTAAGTTGAGAGTGACTCTTGAAGGACCAGCATCACGTCCTCTTGTACCACTCTTTCAAGAATTGCCAGAATCTGGCAGTAAGTTTTGGGAGTTCATTTTTAGTCCATCTACTATCCTGAAAAGTGTGTCTCGCAGAGATGAACTAAAAATGAACTCCTTTGCCTACAGACAGGGCAGAAATGCCATGCACTGTCCACAAAGTGAGAAATCGTGTCCGTTTTGTAAATCAGTACTGTTGGCACGAGATTGAATCTCGCCCCGGAGCTATTGCATGCATTCATGCTTGTATGTACAAATCCTACAAACTTGAATGTGTGATGTTTTCTTATGCCCTGTTTCCAATTGTGCTGTCACACACTACACAGAATTTGAAGCGTGAAAAAATAAGCCAATGTACTGTTATTAGAGGTGATGAATCCCTGTCAAAACAGTGAGAGGTCATGCAGATCTCATATTCCAGACAGAGGCTTTGTTTACTGATTATCACTTGATTCATTTCTTCCTAATTAAGCCAAATGTGTCAGTGTTGCTCTGAAATCCCTTTCTGCTTTGCAACTGAAACAAATAGATGCATTTGCCAGGATTTCTCGGGGTTTATTATCTTTGAACAGCCTGCCCGCAGCCATGCTAGACAAATAGTATTTGACTTTTGTTTGTCAAAGACAATTACCAAAGGTGTAAGAAGTCTTATTACCTGTGTTTGATGGTATGCTTTGACTTTGAATACATTTAATAAATGAATTTAATGGAATTCAGTTCTGGTTTTTCTGCTAAATATTATTGGACATTTATGTGATTTTCTTGTCTTTTACCTTTTTAGAATTATATGATCCCCCTAAAGCAAGTGTTAACGCAGCAGGATATGGAGGCCATATTTGTGAATTTAGAGGTGAGTGATCATTTATTGTATACATTTTCCATATTTTTGTAGTATTTTGTAGTAACTTAAATGTTGACTTTACTGATTATTATGTACTTGTTCCCTTTAAAAAATAAAATGAGTTTAATTTAAAGATATACGTTACAATATACTTAAAAGAATTTAAATGTTTACATTTTGGCAACGAAGACAGATGGGCAAAAGCTTGTGTCTGACAGCAAGCTAATATTCTAATGGGGCAAAAGTATGGTACAACAAATGGATAAATAATGCTGGGCTGAAAATTCTTGGCAATTCTTATACAGGACATCATCAAGGTCCATTTTGCTCTGTTGAGGGCCATTGACCTGACTATGGTGAGCGGGGGCAATGGCTTGGGAAAGATCTTTCTGGACTTCAAGGAGAGGTCAGTACCTTGATGGAGTATTTTGGTTTATCACTGTCAGTACTGTTATAACATCTCTCCCTTTTGTCAACACCTTAAGCCTTTGTTGAGCTGAAATGACCTCAAGTGAAGGAGGCAAAGTCTTGCTGTTGTCGCCCACCCTAAGAAAATCCATCACACCAGCAGGGCCTGACTGCAGCAGCCCAGCTATTTTAAAATAAATCCTCGTCAGAGCCTGCAACCCAGAGGGCTTAAAAAGAAAATAGACCTGTCTGCGAGAGTCTGCTGCTTTAGAGCTGAACGCTTCCTGTTTTGAGTGCTCTTTTTGTCTCCTGTAGCTGCTGTATCAAAAATCAATAACCAGATAATAGAGAATGTTTTAGCTACTTTATCCACAATGGATGACAGATACCCGGGCTCTAGTAAAATCATAACACCGTTTCATCTACCGAAGGATTTAGCCAACTGCTATACATTCTCTTTCTTTTTACAGGTCATTTTATACATTTGTCTTTTTAAAAACTATCGTAAAAGAGATAGACCTTAAAGTAATAGTTTACCCAAAAATGAAAATATGTCATTTACACAGCATTGGACCCCACTTACTTTTACTGAAGAAAAAAAAAACATTGAGACACTTTCCAAAATATCTTCTTTTGTGTATACCTTTAATACTGCACTCTCATTTACAAAGTGGACAATATCAAGATGCAGATGAGTCAGTCATATTCTCTCTGAAGTTTGAATGAGAGCGGCTGTACCCAGTGTACTCCAGGTCACTGGTCTGGGACCGCTGCTGATTCAGCTCGGTAATGTGCAATTTCCTTGCAGTTCCCTTTGGATTGAGAAACACTGAGGCCTGACTAAGTGACAGGCCCTGTAACAGTCAGCTTATTCTAGTAATGCTACACTGCATTAAACTCTGTGTTATCAGGCATTACTGAGACCCTCTGAATCCATATTTCTGTATAAGAGTTCTGCTCTTGCTGTGCTCAGCACAATTGCTGTTTTTTATCCCAACTGGGACCTACTTAATAAAACCAAGTAGGTGTAACACAAAATTATGACCTCACTGCAATTAGAGTGCATGCGTCCTCAGAGATGAGAACTTTGGTCTAGTGTTCTGGTTTATTAAGCAGCCAGATGACCTTGCAGTAATATCTTAGGAATTAACGTTGCTGCAAGTCTTGGATCATGATCTCCTGGGGTGCAGTGTTATCAGACACTAGGGTTATAAAACTCATCTTTGTTATACTTGCAGATTTTGAGGAAGTCAGTGTTCTAAACTTGGAGTAACTTTACTTCAGTGATCATTTTTGAGCTTTTTAAAGTAACAAAAAATATTTTAGACTTGCATCGGATGTAATTCAAGTGTGATATTAGTGTATATTTTAGTGTTGTTCCGATTCTAGTATCGGAAATCCCACCGATACCACAAAAAATTCTGGCATTGGTATCGGCGAGTACTTGAGCCCATGTACCGATCCGATACCATTTTTAAACAAGACCTATAGTTATGCGCGCTAGCTTTGCTTAACGCTGCAAATCGGAAATCAATTCTTCTTCGCTGCTCAGAATGCAAACACAGGAAGTTGTGCTGTGTTGCCACACAAGCAACCATTATTTAGAGCAGCGAAGAAGAAATACAAACATGCTGTCACATTGCCAGTAAGTTAAATCACTCGCTTATGCGACTAAATCTTCACCCTGGGCGACTAAATGATGTCTAATATAAGCTACTGTCTAATAAATGATCAGATTTTACTGGGAGACTATGTATAAGTTTAGCACAGATATATTGTCACTCGCTGAACACTCCGAGTGCTTCAGAGTTGCTCTCTCCGCCAAGCGATCTATTTTTCAGATCATCTGAATGAATGCGCAGCGCACCTGTATTTGACGTACCATAAGCTCTAGTGTGAAGCGCACGACTCGCCGTCGCTTTGCTTTTTTCCTCACACGCAGAGAGGGAGAGGGAGAGGGAGCGAGAGAGACTTACGTGTATCGCGTCAATTCTGCATGGTATGTAAACGTTATTCTTTGTTGTATTTTCCTGTCAAAATAATGGAGATCCTTTGGAATTCTTCAGCTTTTAAGAACTGCCGGGTTCTCTGGTAGTAGGCGGAACTAATGCGCAAACGACAATCTCATTGGCCGGCGCTCACCTATTATCGTCCCTGTTTTGATTTCAGCAAATAAGTTCGAGCCAATGCAGACAACCTGATTAATATTCATGAATCCAGCAGCTCGTTAATCCTTCGTGCATTTTATATTGTTCTTAGCAGAATTCATAGTATGATTATTATCTTATCAGTATTATTGATAGTTTTTCCCCATTTTTACAGAAACACTGAATGACCAAAAAAGCACCACCACCGGTCCTAAATTCAGTTAAAATTACTTGCCACTCTGTCTATCTGTCCATCTATCCATCTATCCATCTATCCATCTATCCATCTATCCATCTATCTATCTATCTATGGTGAAGCACACCATAAAATAATTGTATCAAATCATACAGGTCTAGTAGTACATACAGCTGTATAACCAGATACACACCCAGGTATCGGATCAGTACTCGGTATCGGCCGATACCCTGAGCCTAGGTATCGGAATCGGTATCGGGAAGGGAAAAAGGGTATCGGAACATCTCTAGTATATTTGTGATTTGAAGTGGACATTGGTTGAAAGTAAAGATAGTAAACTCCAAATGGGATTGGCACAAAATCAATAAATCGACTTTAATAACCATCGCTGGCAGCTGGCTGGCTTAGTTCAGCATCATGTGGCAGACAGGAAGCTTCCAAAATATCTTTGAATTTGAATTACTGTTCACTTAAAAATGAAGATTCTGTCATCTTTTACTCACCATCATGTTGTCCTAAACCTGTATGACAAGAAGTTATTGCAAAGCAATACAACTTTGGAACCCATTGACTTCCTTGTATGAGACATAATTCAAAATATATTTGTGTTCCCCAGAAAAAAATGAAGTAATACAAGCATGTTTGGAATGATAGAAGGTTGAGTTGAGTACTGTAAATGATGAGAACATTTTAATATTTGGGTCAACTAATGCTTTAAGGGTACTAAGTGTGGTTTGTTTCTAATTTTCGTTTTTTCTAATAGTCACATCTGTCATTATTTGCTTTTATTGCAATAACTTGCGTTGCTTTAATGTGCAAGATGCTTAGTGTTGATTTCGTGTTGACTTTAATGTCCTCAGTATGCCCTTTATAGCAGCCACTTGTTCTAATGCACTTTAAAGACTTTGTTTCTCTTTTATCTTCCTCTCTGCTGTAGACATCTAATTTAACCTCCGCTTGAGTGCTTCCATAGATATCTTATCTCTCGTGTGGGTAAATGACTTCTCCCAATGAGAATTACAGTATAGGCTCTTGCGAGAGGAACTGAAACTTGCTCTGCATCAGATTCATTGAATACTGCAGCTGCGGAGGGCATTTGCATTTTCACAGGGAGAAGCTGATCTCTACATTACTGTGATGTAGGTAATGATAATAACAGGTTCGCTTTCAGTAATAGCAGCACGCTCCGACGAAAATCTCTCTCAAAATGTTCTGGAAGATCTGAATGTTTTCTTTAAACTCCTTTTAACTGAAGCAAACCCACTCAGAATGTTTAAATGCTATTTACAGTTGTTTAAGTTGGTGACAGGGATCGATTGCTTCCAAAAATAGGCACGGAAAAGAATAGAGATTGAGGAGACAGCCCTATTGTTTCCATTTGTCAGTTTGCATAGGTAATTGGCCCATTACAAGGCTCTTCCCCGACCCCAGCAGGCAGCATCACGCAGAGTCAGCGTGACAGCACCGCCTCTCTCGCCCGCACTCTTTTGTTTATGTAATTCTGAGCCTGTCATCTCATTGAGCCAGTCTTCCGTGGGTGCTCGCACTAACATGCACTTTGGCACGACATTGCAGTGGTGTGGCCCTGTTCTGACACGCATGGCCATTTCTCTCTGTCTAATCACTGGACATTCTTTCTTTCTGCCTGATTTTATTTCTTACTTTCCTCACCTGTTTGCCTGTCTATATTGCGCATCACCATCAATAATTTTATCTCATGCTCACTTACTGTCAGTTCTCTTTGAATTAGCTAATTCTCAGTCTCAAAATATGGTTGACACTTTGCAGGAAATAGCAGTCTAATAAGAAAAAGAAAAAAAATATTTGTGCAAGAGAGAGAGAGTGCGGCTTTTTAAAAAACATTTCCTCATAATGAAATCTGACAGGATATATTTACATTTGGTGACATTAAGCATTAAATAACGCTGAGTATTTTTGGCAAATTATTCATTTCATTAAAGCAGGGCTGTGTCATTCGCCTTTGCAATTTTTCATCTGATTGGCATGTTTCTGTTTTTCATTATGGGATGCACAGTCCCTCTCCATTTCCTTTCAACAAAGAGAGAAATGGCCAAGGGATTTGGCCGTTGTGCGGCTGCTATCTTCCACACCTCCGTCCATTGCTCCGAAAGCCCAGCTGCCTTTAATTAATTTTGTTATCTCCACTTGTAAGTCCCTGTGACCTTTTGCGGCGCTGCGTTCCATAGAATGAAATAATTGAGAAGCTTTTCAGAAGCTGTTGACACTGTGAAGGGTATATTGAAGAGTGAAAATACCATCTTGTTTTTAAAAAGAATCATCAAGCTGCTTTCTAAGATGCCACCTCAAGAGTGCAAAGCAAATCACAGCTTTTAAAACTGTTATAGAGGTTGTTAAAGTCTCAAATGGGTATGTTTTGGAGTGTTATTTCCAAACTAATTTGTGTAATACTGCCGGATTGACCTCAGAGTTGCTGAGAAACATTATTAGTTGGTTTGCGTTGAGATTGAGCCGCTATTCACTCCGTGCGGGCTGTGTTAGAGTGAAGGTGAGGGGTCTTCAATGCCTCGTGTCAGAGACTATTACTTCTCTCACCAGCCTGTCACTTCCACTTTGCTTTGCGTTTTCCTCGCTGGCCTGGGTCTTTTCCAATGGACAGATAGAAGCTGGAAGGAGAGCGTCTATACCAAATTGTATTTTCTGTGAAATAACATGCATGACAGCTTTGCCATAATGAGAAAGTTGGTGCGGCGGGTGATAGCACCGGAAGAGTGTTGAATTCAAAGAGCATGTGTTTACACGGCAATGGCACAGGCTTTCACCCTGGGGAATATTCACACTTAAGAAACCCAGGGCTTTCTCTCTCTCTCTTTCCTTCTCGATCACATCCCACCCTCATAGTCTGAAGTGCCAAAAGAGGAGGAAACCAGGATGAACTTTTAGAGAAGAGCCTGAATAGCCTTGACTGTTTTGGCATTGCAGTTGTCAGGATGTTGCATGTCTAAGGTTGGCTGGCGTTATAAAGCCAACGAGACAGTGGCAACACAAATTGCAACATTTCTTTTCATTTCAACACCTTTCTCTTACAACTGTGATGCCTTTGGGTAGGTGGAGGCCAAGTGATTAGCACTCCAAGCTGGATCAGTCAACAGAATTGTCTTCATAAAGAGCACATTCCTTGAGGCTGCACTGCTGAATATGCGTTGCTTCTGGTTGTTAACATGTTTCACTTCTACTCCGATTGCATTTAAACACACATAATTAATGGGTCATTAAAGAGTGATCTCCATTGCACACTAATGTATGTCCTGAGTACTACTCCGAATGAAAGAGCATTTGCAGCCTTCCTAATCAAATCTGTTCAATAGATGTGTACGCCACACTTCACAACATTATTTCTAGTGCTTGTAAGTTTTTTCATTGTTAATGTGATGTTAGCCAATTTAGTACCATTGGAAGCTTAGCACAGGTGGACAAAGCATGGTCTGAGTGCATGCATGAAACCATGAATGGATAATGGAGATGGAAGGAAAAACTGGCTATCCGTAAACCATTCAAGTACAAGTAGACGCAAATGAAAACTCAATTTGGTATTTGTGCACTGTTTTCTTCTCACACTCTCAAAGCACACAAGAGGGCCTCATCTCATACAGCATACAAACACCCAGTTGAGTTCTCTTTCATATCTTCTTGTGCTTGAATGGACAGTTATACACAAAATTATATCAAAATACCGGTACTCTCCAAGTATCCTTGTAAGTATAATCGGTTGTCTTAAGTGAACATGCACAGCTGAGGAAAAAATTAGATATGTCACGATATTGAATCAGTGCATTCAATCTTAAAGTGACAGCAGCTTAATAACCTGCTGATATCTGTGTCATTAATGTTAATTTAACAACAAAAGACAGAGAGAAAATCATTCACTGCTCCTAATTGAATAACTGTTGTAGATTTAACAAAGATTAATATTTAATTTATACAGTTAGAGCTATGCAGTTTTATTGTACTATACAATTTCTGCATCTGAATACTGCTGTTAGAAATACCTGGAAGAACTTTTTTGGTCATCCAAAACATTTTTGTGTTCCATCCCTAGTAAAAACAGTAATATTGTAAAATATTATTACAATTGACTACTTTCTGTTTTAAAATATTTTTGTGATGGCAAAGCTTTTTTAAAGATTTTTTTTTAAATTAGTAAAAAGTTAAACAAAAAGAACAATATGACATTTTTTAACAATGTAATGTAAAATGTAAAAGTTTGATGCATATAACACCTTTTAAAGCCATATAAAGACACTTATGTGAAGATTCTCATTCCATTATTCTTGCATTGTTTCAAGTGTCCTACATAAAGCACCCTCTCTTCCTTGCAGTCCATTTTACGAGGCACCTGAAACATTTAATCTGGAAATTGCCTTGTAAAGAAGACCTTCATGTTCAATTATGCCTGTGACATCTGTTATTACAGCTAATTCCCGACACCTGCTCCCGCATTTTCAATATGCTGTTGAATGTGCGTTTTGGCTCATAATTGAGCGGGGCCGCTATTAATCTCCATCAGTCTATTTCCATGAGGAACCAAGCTGCCTCTCTTGTTCCAGATTAGCCTTTAATCAGGCCTGCTTAGTCCAAGGGCACGGAGGCCCAGACATTGAGCAGAGCAGCAGGGGAACACCCTTTTCAGCCCAAGACTACAGTTTCAGTTTGTTTCGCACTCCTTACAGTAGAAGATCTTAACGGGTGGCTTGCATGTCAACATATAGAGAGGTGAGACTTGGAGGCTGAATTGCAGAGCATCGTGAAGATTGTAACACTTCAGAGACCACACTTAATGAGCTGGATTTGAGTTGATCCTTATCCTTTGATTCATTCGACCTCATCCAGATGTATTTTGCCTTAGAGGATAATCCAGTTCGGATTTAGATAAGATGTATCTTGCTTTGATCTGACCACTTTTCTTTCAGATTTCATCTTTCTTCTTTGGGATATATATATATATATATATCTATAGGATTACAGGCGATTTCATTCTTCTGATCAAGGATAACTAAGTAATGAGTATATAATATAAAGTGAAATTGGCATAACCAAGAACACAGTTAAGAGGCAGGCAAGCTGAGAGCATCCAAGGGTTTGAGCTTGCCAACTGTGCCAGTGTCCTACTTAAATCAGAGGCAGAAATCTGTGCCACACGTGGGGCCATCATCTAGACAAGATGACTTTGAGCTGCTTCCAGAATGTGCTGATCACTATCAGGAGTCCATTGTGAAATCTAATAAATGTGTCTTGATGTTTCAGGGCCCCAAATGAACTTGAACACAATCCAGAATGCACAAAATGCTTCACTCAGATTAATTAGATAAAGAGAGCACAGCAGATGTAGCTCTATAATGAAATTATGTAACATTATCTGTTCATCACATGTAGCACTTTTTTTTCTTTCTTTTAATGGCTTCAAAGATTCAGGTAAAAGTGAAAATAAACCCAAAGATAAAAATTCTGTATTTTTTTTTTTTGTCTTATTTACTGACCAAACCCAAATTACAGTACATCTGTTGTTTTCTATATAATGAAACTATTCCTTTTATATGTTGAGCCTGAGGACGTCATATTGAACATCATTGCAAAGTCTTTGATCTTTCTATTGTAGACTGCTGATCTATGGCCAGTATTGCAGCCATATGGAGAATGCTCAGAAGACACTGGATGAGCTGATTGCTACACGGGAAGATGTCAAGTGTAAAGTGGAGGTATGCTCTTAACATTTTTCTTGTACATTTTTAAAGTGTCGGTGGCATATTGATGTTTCAGGTATGCAGTGTTGTACATATACACTATTAGTCAACAGCAGTGGTCTTAAGATCATTTTTTGATGATCTTGGTCTTGGACCACATTTGTACTCGGTCTTGTCTTGGTCTCAGACTCAGGATTTTGTTTCAAGACCGGTCAAGACCACAAGTGTGGGGATATCACTAAATTGTCTGATTTATTTACAACCACCATTAATGTGATTGGATGTAAAACTTCTTGCTTCAAATGCAATCAATAACTAATTAAATAACTAAATAACAAAAATAAATCATTTGATTTATACCAGTGTATCTCAAAATGTTTGACTTCACTGCCCCCCTATTGTCCACAACATTATATGAAGGCCCCCCTCCACTCAGCCAAAATATTTTAGAGCTTAGCACGACTAGAAAGATGTATATTCAGTATAAAATTAACCAAATACTAAGAAATATCTTTTTTACCTGTTTTAGTTCATTTTAATACTTTTGTTTTATTGTAAACGATTTTAAGTCACCTTGAGGCCCCCTTGGAAGTTTGTTGAGGCCCCATAGTGGGCCCGGACCCCTGGCAGAGAACAATTTTATTTATACTGTTATGCCGGGTCAGAAATTATTGAGGGACTGTGTCAAAAATGTCACCAAAATTAATACATACACCCTCAAAATTCAAGATATTGTTGCAAAAAAAGTGCTTGAGAGTATAAGTGCTTGAGTGTATGAGATGTGGATTTTTATAATAATATGTTAATATATTTATATATTTATATATTACATATATTATAATATGACATAATTAAGCAATATCACAAGAGCAAGGGAACAGTTTTGAAAAAAAAAAATGATATTGCTTTTATAAAAACTTTCAGTAAACAATTTTTAACATGATTCTCAACATTATTTACGCATTTGTAATTGTACCAATTCAGATGCAGCTTCTGTTCCACCACTGCAGTGCAAAGACGCATTTTGTTGTTAGAGATTTCATTTGATTGGTAACAGCTCAGTAAGTGTCTTATTATTGTATTTAATGATTAAAAATAAGGCATTTCTCAGGCAGTAAATGTCGATCCTTTAGATGCATTTGAGCAATGCTGGTTTAGTCTTGGTCTTGACTCGGTCTCAACACACAATTGTCTTGGTCTCGATTAGGTGGTCTTGACTACAACACTAGTCAACAGTTTGAAACAAATTTTCTTGAAAAAAGTCTCTTATGCTTACCAAAGCTGCATTTATTTGATGAAAACACATTAAAACAGTTATATTGTGAAATATTATGACAATTTAATATAATAGTTTTCCATTATAATATATTTATGATGTAATTTCTGTCCATTCTATTTCTGTGTTGGCAAAGATTCATTTTAAGCAGCCATTACTCTTCACAATTGTCAGTTTGTCAACTTTTTTAATCAAAGAGAGAGAGGAAAAAAAAAAAAAAAAAATATATATATATATATATATATATATATATATATATATATATATATATATATATATATATATATATATATATATATATATATATATATATATAATATTCAAGCATGTTTTTGTGAACTGGATCAATTCCTTGAAATATTCGGACTCAAAGAACAATATGTTCGTTAAAGGAACATCATTATTGCTCTTGTGGTTTCAGGCTGTTCCTCAAACAAAGATATCTTGTGGCATGGAGAAAACTTGTAATGAGTTGATTAGTTGACGAGTCAAATTGGCAACTTTTATGATTCTTTGTTTTCTGTTTTTAAAATTTGAAAACTCCAGGACACATTTATTGTTTTTGCATGAAAAAAAAACAGCAATCAGGGCATTATTTGGTTTTACTTTAGTGTTCCAAGGCAGTCATGTACATTTGAAACATGAGGATGATGTAATTTTTTCTCTTTAAGTGAATTAATAATGCTCAAATCTACTAAACAACATGCAGGTCTCACTCTCTAACTAAAACTGTACTTCTCATCAGGGACACCGTCTCACAGTGTCTCTTTTAACAGCTCTTTCTCCCAGAGACCGCTGCAGTGGTCAGCCCAGCACAGTGTTCCCTCTCAGCAGACTGCTGTTGACAGTTTTGGGACATGAACTAATTTTGCTCTACTAATGCTGCTCAGGATGCAAAGACTACAGGGCTGTTTTTGTGCCTGCCAGTCTGAGGCAGTGTAGCTTACTTTAATGACTCCAAAAATAAAGACTGGCGAGAGACGCCATTATTTCCACACGGGATTAGAGGAGATTACAGATGAAATCACAGCAACTGAAATTCTAGACATGCTTGTTGACAAATTCACATAATTATCATCCTGTTATCTCACACAGAAGAAGGGCTCTGTAATCAGGTACAGTCCATTCAGTGCGTGGTTATAAGACCTCTTGGAAAGAGACGAGTGGCTCTTGTAGTGGATTAGTCAGAGATCCTTCATAAGGAGGGACGTGGAGTCACTGATAGTCATAGAGATGATGAACCTCTTCCTCAGTCTATTCTGAATGTCAAGCGTGACATTTGAGTAGCCTGTCCTCTTTGCTTACTTGTCATTTGAGAACAGGGAAGGAAAAACTAAAAGGGAAGTGATTAACACATTAAGTGACGACCACGAATCGTACAGAGGAAAAGATAACATCTGTTCAGTATACAGTTTATACACTTTAGACAAAATGAAATCAATTTTTGATTTGATTAATATTTGATTAATGTTTCTGGTCTTATTGTGTGTGATTAGGAACTATCAAAGCCTGTTTCCATCTCAGATAATTGTGTTTCAAATCTAAAATAAAGTCACATTGTGAGATACAGAGTCGCAGTTATGGAAATAAAGTTGAAGTCGTCAGAGAGAAATTCAAAATTTTTTGTTTATGTATTTATTTAGGGTGGAAAGGGATTACACACTATTCCAAAGAAAAGCATGTTTTCATAATCACTAATAACAATTTTGAGAAAAATATCACTAACCAATAATATCCAGTCAAATCTTAATGGATAAAATGGATAAAGTCTTGCCTTTTATTATTTAAATATTTTTCACCTTACAAAATATGTTACATTCTATTATGTCTATAATTCTATTATGTTCTATTATGTCTTTTTAAATTCCACTTTGTTTTTATTTGTTCTGAAATTTTCCTTTTAAAAGCTGTTGAAATAATCTTCCTCCACAGGAGTGTACCATGAAGGTCCAGGAGGGGAAGTTTAAACTGCAGGATCTCCTGGTGGTCCCTATGCAGCGGGTCCTCAAATACCACCTTCTGCTTAAGGTGAGAGCCACCATCAGCATGAGCTCATTAAGCAACCTGTTCAACTTCCATTTATTCCAATTTAAAGTTTGAAAGCAGCAGAACAGCAGTACCTTGCGAACCCCAACACCCTATAAAACATTCAGATCGTTTTACCTCATCCAACAAGACCCATGTGGCTCTCCACTCTGCTCAGCCACTGCTAATAGAGATCATGTATAAAACAGGACGCCCTGCATGATACAAACCATCATTAATTCACAACACACATTAATAATGGATACGGAGAGAAAGACTGTGACGTGTGACAGACGGCCAGGATACTGCAGAGAGGGAAGTGAGCATTGGGAGGTGGATACAGTGACACCGTTTAAATCAGCCATGCTTAAATCATATTATCCGCAGCCCATTTCATACACTCAAACCCAGGGAGTATTGCTTTGTATTCTGTGTGAGTTGTGCTTGTTCTTAAAAAGTTTGCTAAATCTAACAAGACCTCCTTCTTTTAGGGACATCCACATTTGATGTCCTCAGGTAAAAAAGTACAGAAAAAAAAATAGTAGTTTTTTAGAATTGTAATTACATATATTCAATCAAGCATTTCACATGGTATAAATATATAATTTCTTTTATATGTGTGTGTTTGTGTGTACATGTATGCACACCATTAAAATAATTTTGAAAATATTTAAAATAAGAGTGAAATACCGCTATAAACAGACACAAGTCTTGTGTCAGGCTAAGTATGCGTGACTTATCATTATGTTGTCTGTCCACAGGAGTTAGTAAGTCACTCTATGGACCGCCCGGAGAGACAGCAGCTTAAAGAGGCACTAGAAGCCATGCAGGTTTGAACACTTTTATGACCACCATATACACATATACGCCTAATACAGTGTCAATAGTTGGGTTGTAATATATTTATGCCTATCATAATGTTTAATGTGCAATGATCAATGATCTCTGGAGACTTTTTATTTTGGGGGATGAGTGGCTTGGATTTTTTATCCGAGTGTTTTGCCTCTATCTGTCTGTCTTTGAAGGACCTGGCAATGTACATCAACGAGGTGAAGAGAGACAATGAAACCCTGAAGAAAATAAGTGAATTTCAGAGCTCAATAGAAAATCTAGTAAGTGTTCATGAAGTTGTGTGATACACTGACATGATCTGATAAATGCAGAAAGAAGTCTAACTTTAAAGGCCAATAATAATTATTTTTATGTCCCTGTTTGTTGGAAAGATATCATTCACATTCACCTGTTTTTGAAGTACCCATGTAATTTTCGATGTGGAGAACATGGTATCAGTATTTAAGCATTTTAGTATCGACTCAACCCTAATTCATGGTGGCTTCACAAAAAGCTTTTATGAGGATTGCAAAAATATAGGTTGTCCCCTCTTCTGTGTCAATTGAAAGACTTACGATGTCTGATAATGTGCACATTTCAGCATTCTGGCCAATTCCTTTATCCACAAACATTTAGTTTTTTACAAGCCTCCACCTGCCCCCCGGTCTGTCACTTCTGTTCAGTAAAATAAATCCTGAAAGCCTCCAGGCCATGAGCACCGGCAGGATGTATTTAGGATTGTGTTTAAAAGGGAATGAAATCAGTGTATCCTCTCCCGGTATCTAATGTAGGAGTTAGTGTATCAGCTTTGGTTTATTTATGTGAGGGTCTGTGGTGCAGATGACGCCCGCGGCTAAACATCAATGAGCCACTTACGGACAAAAGACATTCACTGTGGACTTTGCCTTTAATAGCTCCTAATGTAGCAGCAACTGTAGCATAATAGCCTATATATACAGTTGCATGCATGTACAGTTTTATTTGACAGTAGCATCAAAGAAAATTGCATAAAGTCATCTTCTGTTTATACAGTACAGTATAGTTAAAGTTATTTATGTTAAATAAATATTACAGAAATGTTCTTACAATAACAAATTACAACAACAGTATGGAGCTGTTTGGAGATATTTTTCCATAAAGAACTCTTTTTATTTTTTTATTTTTTTTCACACACAAAAAAGATCGGAAAACAGCACTGACATGCAAGACAAAAAAATTCTAAACCAAAACCTTTGTGCTTGGAAAAAAAGCTTTTACACCAAAACATTTTTTTGGTGAAAAACCAAGCTTTGAGGAAAATAATCATTGATTTTGCTTGCAGAATTTTTCTTGGGATGCACAATAAAGACAAAAAATGAACTCCCTATAACTATCCATATTTTTGCAATTCCATTTGATGCATTTAAATTTAACTTATATTTACCCGTAATATTCCATATTGCATGCAGGAACAAGTGATTCTTGAATGTATGTCACAAAGTTATGTATAAAATTCCTCAAGCCTTTATGCCAGTATAAATGTATTAACTGTATTTGTGTTTGTGTGTGTGTGTGTGTGTGTGTGTGTGTGTGTGTGTGTGTGTGATTGTGTCATTCACAGCAGGTGAAGTTAGAGGAATACGGCAGGCCGAAGATAGATGGAGAGCTTAAAGTCTGCTCTATAGTTAACCGAACCAAACAAGACAGGTACAACTGCACATTTATTATGTTTTCATATGCAACAAAAAATGGCCTTTGATATCTTCTGCTACAAACAGATTGTGTTCTTTTTTTTCTGTTTTTTTGTACCTAGATACATCTTCCTGTTTGATAAAGTTGTTATCGTTTGCAAGAGGAAAGGCTATAACTACGAGTTAAAAGAGATCATCGAACTTCACTTCTACAAGATGTCCGATGACCCTATGAATAACCGTGACATGAAAAAGGTGAGAGGCCTTTGATCCGCCAGCCATCAGGCTTGTTTCAGAATAAATATACCTGATTATATTGCTGCTTTCAAATTGATTCAGTCAGTGATCTTTATGTATTGCGTTAACTGTGCAAAGGCAAATGGGACAATCTGATCGTTTGCTTGGCGAATAGCACAGATGGATTGCGTTCATTATACGCTTGTCCTTGAGTGTTAAAGCATGATGCTCATAATTTCAACCAATCAGAGATGATGTACTGCTCTCTTCGGTGCTCTAGCATGTGTATGTAAATGCAGAGAAACCAATGCATTCTCCATGAATCTAACAATCAGGAATTTTTGCATGTATATGAGAATGCATGTGTAACAGGGTGTCTCTCTCTCCCTTTCTCTCCTTTTCTCTCTCCGCCTTCAATCTCTTTGCATGCCCACCAGTCGAGTGGAAAAATGGTAAGCTGAATGCTCATGTTCTCTAAGCATTGAGGTGCTGTGATTGTGCCTTTCTCTGATCTGTTTTCTGTCATCTCAAGAGTTCCACAGCAGCTTTACACTACCAGAATGGAATCATGATGTTTACAAATTGACAATTTAAGATTTTCCAAAGATGTTCTGTAGAATCCACTGAGATGCATTTTTCACATTTCAAGATGTTTTTCACTTGACACGGCACATCAAAGCCTTAGTTCACCCAAAAATGATAATTGTTATCATTTACTCACCCTCATGCTAATCCAAACCTGAATGAATTTCTTTCTTCTATTGAACACAAAAGAAGATATTTTGAAGAATGTTGGTAACCAAACAGTTTCCAGTAGCCATTGACTTCCATAGGATTTTTTCCCTACTATGGAAGGCAATGGCTGCATTCTTCAAAATGTCTTCTTTTGTGTTCAGCAGAAGGTAGAAACTCATACAGGTTTGGAACAACTTGAGGGTGAATAAATGAAAAGAGAATTTTTATTTGTGCGTGACCTATCCCTCTAAAGACCCCATGAAGTCAAATTAGAGTTTTGTGACTTTTAGTCCACATCCGTTAGCTTTGAGGGTCTACGTTAGTGTAGCATTGACAAAATTAAATTCACATTTAGCAAATATACAATACCACTGAAAAGTTTGGGATCAAAAGTTTTTTGATCCAAACAAATGCTTTCTAGAAATGAGAATGATACTCTGACTAATGCTGTAGACTAGCAGTTAGTAAATTGTTTTTGGCAGCATGACGTAGCTAAAACCTTTTGGCTATTTTCAAAAATTGGGGACAAGGAAAATGTCCCATCCAAACATCCTGTTTCAATAGAAAACTCGTTGATACAGAAAGGAATGTCAAGTGAACTCATGTGGCCTTTTGAAAAGCAGTATTTGTAGCATGAAATGCAACGGAAAGGCCAAAGACCTGTATACATAGACTAAATGAATATGTAAAAAACAGTGTAGATGGTTATGTGAACGACCCCTTACACATTTTCAATCCTGCTGCATTCTGTCTATCTCTGTCCACCTCCCCTTCCTCCATCAACCATCTTCTCTCCACCCATAGTGGTCCTATGGCTTCTACCTGATCCATCTGCAGGGGAAACAGGGCTTCCAGTTTTTCTGCAAGACAGAAGACACCAAGCGCAAGTGGATGGAGCAGTTTGAGATGGCCATGTATGCTAGAACCACATCAGTGTCAGAATTACACAGTACTTTGATTTTTGATTGCCATATAACATGTTGATTATTAATCCACACAGGTCAAACATCAAACCCGAAAGAGCCACTGCCAACCAGCACAACTTCCAAATGCACACGTTTGAAAAGAACACCAACTGCAGAGCCTGTAAAATGCTGCTGAGGTGAGGGCTCCCACACACAAACGCCACTTCTCTCTGAAATTACAGAGGCAGCACAGTGGACTGAGACGGGCTTCAACCCATGTTACTAGGCTACTGCTTTGACCTCTATTACATGAACTGCTTCACTGATTGGCTGTATTGACTCATGTGAAATCATGGTGTACTGACCTAAATTTGCCACTCTGCAGCGCAGGTCAGTGTGCACAATGGCTGCTAATTATAACGGCTCTGCATTTCAATCTGTGTGCAAACTGGCCTGGGATTAGTTTGGATGTTGAATGTTTCCGCTTAGTTGTGCTGACATATGGAGTCACATGTGGTGATTGTGGTTGAATTGATGCATGATAGGTTGGCTTCCAAAGCCAAGCATCACTGTTACAGTAGCTCATGCCTAGAATCTGAACAAGCCTCTAAATAATGGGCACACCCTTGGTGCTGTGGACATTATTGATGCCTGAAATTGTGTGACTTGTTGAAGTGTAAGCAATTAAATGCATGATTTTGGAACCACCTATGGCAAAAACGCATAGACTTGGCAGAAAAAGCAAGACACGACCAGAACATAATAGTCTTTAGATGCTGTGCACATTAAAATTGGTTTTCAAATACCATCTTTAGGACTGTCTGTCCGCACTATGAAGTGATAAAATCTGTTTCAGGCAGTGTTATCAATATCTAATGTATCTGTTATAATAATGATGTTAAGTGTAAGCGCGAAGCCAACAGTCTTCTTTAGAAAACAGCTTGGAGTCAGCTTTGACCAAGAGGATGTAAAACATCCATTACTCATTCGCTGTACACTACATAGGGAATGTCATAGTTCACTATATGAAAGACTAAGCGAAAATGAGTAAATGAGTCAAAACGGGCATGTAAACATCAGCTACTTGTATTTTGTTGCTGTTCAAACTACCACAAAAAAAAAAAAAAAAAAATGTTTTTGCTGCATGTCTGAACATAGAGACTTGATGGAGGTCTCCTTTGATATGGAGCAGTTAGCGACTGCTTGGCAATGCTTTGCCAACTGCTTACTGTACAACACCCTAGCAACATAGCGAGCATCACTCAGTCTAAACCATAACGAAATGTAGTTTGGATGAATTTGAACTTCAGTAGGAACTCTGACATATTGTCATATTATATTGACATTTTTCATTGGTCATTGCCCTACAGTAGCTGTCTTAAAGGGATAGTTCACCCGAAAATGAAAATTCTGTCATAATTTACTCACCCTCAAGTAGTTCCAAACCTATATGAATTTCTTTGTTCTGCCGAACACAAAGGAAGATATTTTACCTCAAAATACTATGGAAGTCAATGGTGCCCCAGATTGCTCTGTTTCCCACATTCTTCAGAATATTTTCCTTTGTGTTCAACAGGACAAAGACATTCATACAGGTTTGGAACTACTTGAGGGTGAGTAAATGATGACAGAATTTTCATTTTTGGGTGAACTATCCCTTTAAGACTAGGGATGGGTATCGTTTACATTTTATCAATACCGTACCATCGATACTCTTATCGATACTATTTGGTGCAAAAAGATATGATGTGAAAAGTTGTTGAAAATTTCAAGTTATTTTATTACTGCTGAACTTTAGCAACTGTATTAAAGTTCTTCAGTCAGCAGTGAGTTATTTTTCTCTTTGTGTTTTATTTGATTAACATTAAAGGAATAGTTCACCCATAAAAGAAAATCGTGTCGTCATTTACTCACTCTCAAGTTGTTTAAAACCTGAATGAGTTTCTTTCTTCTGTTGAACATAAAAGTTATTTTGAAGAATGTGGGAAACCAAACAGTTGCTAGTCCCCAGAGACTTCCATGTTTTTTTTTTTTCTTCTATCAAAGTCAGTGGGGACCAGCAACTGTTTGGTTACCCACATTCTTCAAAATATCTTTGGTGTTCAGCACAAGAATAAAAATTAATACAGGTTTGGTACAACATGACAGTGAGTAAATAATGACAGAATATTAATTTTTGGGTGAACTGTCCCTTTAATGACAATCGGCAGCATGTTTAGTTCTGTCCCTTTAAGAGCAAGCATCCGTTTCTCCCTCAGCTGTTTACTTCCACTTTAGACATAACTGTATTTATATGTAGACCTTGTGTGTTTTTGACAGTATTGGCGCTACAAGATAACTAAGTAATCAGGTGCTGTTTGACCGGCCTTTTAGTGTCCGCACGCTTCAGGTGTACCCGCTCTGAATAAGCGCATATCAGAACAGCACGTGAATGAAATGTTTAACCGGCAAGGCATTAGCACACGCTAATAATGTACTTTTGTGATTGCGAATAAGTGCAGTGTCTCGTGAGTGTAACTCTGCTGCTGAATCAACATTTGATGTGAATGTGTCTTGTGAATTGCGTTTGGACCTGGAGCCAGGAGACATAGTAAATACAGCGCATTGCTTGAGGTAGATGTTGTGTTTTGTTAGTAAATGTTTCATTATATTACTGGTGTTGCCTCCTTTGTACACTACTGCATACATTGCATCTGACACTGCTGTCGCTTAGTTTTGTAACGTGAGCCCACACTTCCTAACGTTTCACTCTTGCCGCCACTGATTGCATGCAAACACACACCGCACATGCGCATGGATATCATACGCACATCGAGCAAACGACGGCCACATCATTCAGTGAAGGAAAATGACAAGCAGCAGCTTCTAATTCGTCCTTAACGTTGAAGTATATGAAGATAAAACAACCCAAGTGTCGATAACAGTATCGTTTGTCCTGAAGCTTATCGGTAGTCCGGTATTGACCCAATTACGTACCGGTTCTCCGTATCCATCCCTACTTAAGACCCAGACAATTTATCATCAGCATGTGTCTCTCATTCTCCTTCTATCATTCTTTCTTTAGGGGTATTTTCTACCAGGGATACTACTGTTCACGCTGTGGGACTGGCGTCCATAAGGAGTGTCTGGAGGTCATTACCATCTGCAAAATAAGTGAGTCTTAACAGAAAGCTGCTTCTCAAAGAACCACATGTACATTACATCTGCCCTAATTAAAGAGATCAGACCACTGACCATGCTCTCTCTCTTTCATTATTATTTCAGGTCCTCATGATTCGGTGAGTTTTTAGTGCCCTGTACTAATAAACTTCCATCTCTCAGATAAATTAATAATCCTCTCTCATCGACTTGAACCAAACTTTACTTCTTGATTTAATCGTAAAATTTGTCGCCAGCTTTGAAAAACACTTTAGGGATGTCTTAAATGATGCCTGATCTGCTTATATAAAAACTATGTTACACTTTGAAGTGCATTAAATCATAAATTCCCATCTGTCTTTGACAGGAGCCAGGGCTTCCACAATCAGGTAAAAATATAAGTAAAATGTGATTTTTGTCTCCATATTCTGTGATCCTACTGTGGTTATGTCAATATGAAAAATTTAGATACTGCGCACAGCTTCAGGCTGTTAAACTGAAATGGACCACATTCAGAGCACATGCGTTAAAGAAATTATACATCAGCTATCTGCTGCCATCTAGTGTATAGTTAACGCATACAGAAAACGCAGAGTGTGGGTGTGTTCTACGAATATGAATTATAAGTGTCCGTGTACTTTGTTCTTTGCGCAGTTATAAGCTTTTTTTTCCCCCTAATGTGTTCTTAAGGTCCGAAGATGGTGGCCATAAGAAATTACCATGGTACCCCTGCCCCGCCAGGCAAGATGCCTCTCTGCTTTCAGACAGGAGAAGTCATTGAGCTCTTGAAGGGAGATCCGGACACATCATGGTGGGAGGTATGATATTATAAAATGAACATTTACCATGTTTACATAGATAACCTGTTCTGTGGTGAAAATTTTACACTTTGGAGTAATTGGTCAGTTGGCCCATTTTAGAAATGATAGCATGGTTTAAATGGTTGAAATTGCAATACATAAACAGCAGTCACTTTCTGATGTATCACAATCACAAGTTATATTAGAGATACAGCGAATCAGAAATAAAGTTCCATAACAGGTAAGAGATATTTATGATCAGTAAATTTCCTCAGTATTTTTTTATTTTTATTTTCTTTTTTTCCACACACCATTAGCGGGTTACCTTTGAACTCTGGTCATACTTAATGCAGTTTGTGTAGCATAACCTGATGTCTTGTTTTGGGGGGCTTGCTTTTCTTACTTCATTCATCTTTACCTTTCAATCATTGCATTTTTGTCTCAGGGCAAACTCATCCAAACCCAAAAGACTGGCTTCTTCCCCAGTTCCAGTGTGAAACCATGTCTAGACCCAAAGGTACATGTTCATAAAAGTAAATTCAAATCATTTTAATGTGTACATTTTCTTAAATTATTCCTAATATTTATTTTCTTGCTCTCAAATATATGCATATTCTTAATAATAGGCAGTATTCTTCACTATTAGAAATTAAACCAGCCCTTGTTGTCTCAAATCATTTTTTTGATGGTTTTCTTCTCTACAGCCTTTCCAATCATTTCCCAGTCGTCAGTCCTCCAGAGAGACAGATTACAACGTTTATCCCTGGTATTTCATCCTGTTGTAGAAGACATTGATTTTTCCATTCTTAACTCTTTACATTACCAAAATACTATAAGATTTTGGTTGTTTATAATACGCTGTTCACAGTCTCATGTTAATCATTAATAATACAATTAACTATACTACTGTTTTTTTGACCTAGTGAAATTTGCATGGAATTACATGTGTCATAAGTAGAATCAGTGATGATGATTGATTAGCTTTAGTCTAATTGTGATGCATGTTGAGTCTTTATTGTCTTTTAATGAAGTAACGACCTCTGTGAGAGTTGCTATAATGATGTACAGGGTATTGAACGGTCTCATGAATGAGGTGTGTTTTCCCCGTGGGCTTCAGGTTTGCAGGAAACATGGAGCGACAGCAGGCTGACAACCTGCTTAAGTCTCACAGCAGTGGCACCTATCTGATCCGAGAGAGGACGGCGGAGGCCGAGAGATTCGCGATCAGCATCAAGTGAGTGTTACGTGGAAGGCATGTATTCATATAAAGAATAGAACATTCCGTCTGTCTTCTTTTAGTATTTTGTCAGTCACCATTGCTATGCAACTTTTAACAGGTTTAACGATGAAGTGAAGCATATTAAAGTTATTGAGAAAGACAACTGGATTCACATCACAGAGGCAAAGAAGTTTGATAGTCTCCTGGTAAGAGAAAAATTTTGCAGTTAAAAGCATAATGAGATTTTAGTATGCTTGCAGGGTGAAGACTGCACAATTCATTAACTTTACACAATTCACTTGAAGCATCTAACATACTGATTTCTTTGCAAGGGTTACGTTGTACATATTTTCTTTTAGTGTCTATACATATACACAAAAATGAGTTTGTAATGTTAGAAAAGAAAATGCTGTTCTTTTGAATTTTCAATTCATCAAAGAATCCTGGAAAAAGAAAAACTTTATCATTGTTTCTATAAGAATATTTAGCAGCACAACAGTTTTTAATGTTAATAATGGTAAGAAATGTTTCTTGAGCACTAAATCTGCATATTAGAAGGATTTCTGAAGGATCATGTGATACTGAAGATGGAGTAATGGCTGCTGGAAATTTAGCTTTACCATCACAGGAATAAATTACAGTTATTTTAAATATTAATGCTATTTCACAATATTTTTTTTACCTTTATTTTAATAAATGCAGCCTTGGTGAGCATAAGTGACTGTAAAAATATTTTAAAGTATTTATATAGTATGGGTCAGTATAACCATACTTACCAAACTTTTGAACAGTAATGAATTTGTGAATGAATAAAAATCTAAAAAGAGTGATAATGTCATTGGAATATGTGAATACTAAATTGTGATTGAACTTCTTACATTTGTTTTTTAGTCTGTCTATAGCCATATGCTGCACAGCTGTGTAATGCTAATTTAGCTCTGATGTTGCGTTTCACTTACACAGAACCACAGCCTAATCTAAACCTACCTAAAACTATAATGTTTTTCCCTTGCAAACACTGGTATTTCTTCTAGAAATGCAATTATATTGATAAAGATGAAAACATCTGGAACATAAAAGTGCTGTAAGTAACTTTAGATATGTTTCTTTGTTACAGGAGCTTGTGGAGTATTATCAGAGTCATTCACTGAAAGAGAGCTTTAAGCTGTTGGACACGACATTACGGTACCCTTACAAATCCAGGGAACGCTCAAGTTCTCGCACCAATACTCGTTCACCAGGTAAACATTTGCTGCCATAATCCTCTGCAGCTTTTTATCTCTCTCTTTCTTCCGCTTCTTTTCCCTCTCCCTTTTTTATTTTCACTCTTCTGCTTTCTTGCTTTTTCTGGCACACTTTTTTTTATTGAGCCCCCACCAGTCTGGCCAGCAGCCTTCCACAATCTTTGGACACGCTCTGGAAGTCTGAACAAACAAACCCTGCCAGCTGGTCCCACCCTCACATTCTGTATGCTCCGCCTCCTGGTATTTCAAATGTCAGTCATCTTAGGCTGGGCTGTCAAGGAGCCGCCCACTCTGGCTGAGGCTGAGGCCTGACTGAGACTTCTGGCTCCCGCGGCCAAGGTTTGCTCGGCCAGCTGAATAGGTTCCAATAAACAGATGCTTCATTAGATGTATTATAAATGATGTGCCTTTGTTCGTTTTCCAGTCAAGCTTAACTGGTGTTCACTGATATTTTTATGCAAGTGCGTAAAGACAATGTCTGTTTGTGAGGGGCTGAGAATATGCCTTGAAGATCTCCATATGCAACACGAGAGCTGCTTAAAGGAGCCATTCACCCAGATTTTGTCATTCACTCGAACTGATGTTGTTTCAAACCCACGTGACTGACTTTTTCCATTGACCGAAAAAGGACACTGAATGTCCAGTGTTCTTTTTCAAACAACGAAAGTAAATGAAGGCTGATACACATACACTACCATTCAAAAGTTTGGGGAAGGCAAGATTTTTAAAAATGTTTTTGAAGTCTCTTTTTGCTCAAGGCTGCATTTATTTAATCAAATATACTGTAATACTGTTAAATATTTTTTAAAATTTAAAATTACTATATTCTTTTTTATTTATTTTAAAATGTTATTTATTTCTGTGATGCAAAGCTGAATTTTCAGCAGCGATTACTCCAATCTTCAGTGTCACATGATCCTTCAGAAATCATTCTAATATGCTGATTTGGTACTCAAAAAATGTCTTGAAAACAGTTGTGTTGCTTAATATTTTTGTGGAACCAGTGATTGGACAATTTTCCAGGATATTTTTTTTATTTTTTTATTTTTTTTTACAAAAGAACAAAATTTATTTGAAATATACAAGTCTTTACTGATACTTGATTTAATCTCTTTAGAAAAAAAAAAAAACCTTACTGACCCCAACCTTCTGAATGGTGTAGTATGCAGTTTACCTAAAGTCCGTTTTTTTCCTGTTGAAAATATTAGTGTTGATTGTGAATGTCAGAATTCTAGTTACTTTTTCACAGAACACAGCTACTCTCTCTCTCTCACACACACACACACACACACACACACACACACATACAAACACCTTGCTGAAACCATGTCCTTGAACTTTTTTTTTTTACCCTGTAATCAGTGTTCCCTCTAAGGATTTTTCTTGCTGAGCAAAACTTTTCTTTATTGGGCGGACATTTCGGGCCACCTGAGCAAAAACATTCTTTATGCCAGACCTGTACAGCGCACACTTTTAACTTTAATGTGCTATTTATATTTGATTTGACCCTTGATGTAACTAAATGATGTACATTTTAGGTTATCTGAGAAAACATTTTTACAGTACAATACACTGCCGTTCAAAAGTTTTGGATCAGTCAATTTTTTTAAAGACGTTTCTTAGGCTCATGAAGAATGTATCTATTTGATAAAAAAAAATACTGAATATTATTTCACAAAGTAATATTGTGAAATATTACTGCAATTTAAAATAAAAGTTTTATATTTGAAAATAGGCCTACTTTAAAATATAATTTATTCTTGTGAAGCAAAGCTGAATTTTCAGTGTCACATGATCCTTCAGAAATCATTCTAATATGCTAATTTATAATCAATGTTGGAAAAAGTTGTGCTGCTTAATATTTTTGGGACCTGTGATATTTTTCAGGATTCTTTGAGAAATAAAAAGTTAAAAAGAACAGTGTTTATTCAAAATATAAATTTTGTGTTACAATATACACTACTATTCAAAAGTTTGGGGTCAGTAATTATTATTATTTTTTTAATTAATACTTTTATTCAGCAAGGATGTGTTCAATTGATAAAAAGTGATATTAAAGACTTACATTGTTAGAAAATATTAATATTTTTAATTAATGCTGTTCTTTTTAACTTTTTATTAGCCTAATCAAAGAAAAAAGATTCCAAAAAGATATTAAGCAGTACAACAGTTTCAACACTGATAATAAATCAGTATATTAGAATGATTTCTGAAGGATCATGTGACACTGAAGACTGGAGTAAAGATGCTGAAAATTCAGCTTTACTTTAGAGGAATACACTATATTTTAAAATATATTAAAATAGAAAACCAATATTAGAAATTCCAATAGCCTAAGAGTTCACAATATTACTGTTTTTTTGTTGTTGTTGTTTTCTCTGTATTTGATCAAATAAGTACAGCCTTGATGAGCATAAGTGACTCCATTAAAAAACAAGGTCAATTTATTATTAGGTTTATAATATAGGCCTAACATAATATAATATAATATAATATCAAAACAACTGAAGCATTTAAACTGATAGAAGAGAATAAAAAACAAACTGAAGCATTTAAACTGAGCTGTGTAAGTTATTTATTTTTTTAAACGTGAACGTGAATTCTTATATTCCTATCTAAACATCCTTATGAAGTACAGCTTGCACAATACACCTGTGTGTGACTGTAAATGTCTCAGAGTTTTGTTAACGTTACCATTCTGTACCCATCATCCGCTATTTCCAGCACTTAATCAAGCCACTCTTCTTTAATACATGAGGACATGTTATTTCACATGTCATTGCGTTGGCTCTCGATTTGAGTTATTTCGTCCGCAACCATTGAAATATTCGGTTTCTACAGCGACTCATTTGGCGCACATCGTTCTCTTTCTATGAAACCTGTAAACCGCATTCACCGGTTCTAACTCTATAGCGGCAGCAGCTCTATAGCGGTTTACCCGAGCATTGCAATTCTTTAGTTTTACTAGAATACTATCAAATGGCTTTCCCAACTCGTTTTTGCGTGTGCGCGGCACATTATTTCTCTGCGCTGCCGCGGTGGAAGAAGTGCACGGCCGCGCGCGCAGCTTAGAGGGAACATTGCCTGTAATTCTGTTGTGCCCTTCCTCTTTTGTTTGCGCTCGCTCTCACTTTCTGTATGTCTGTCTGTCTCTCTCTCTCTCTCTCCCCCATACTGTCTCAGCAGCCACCTGTGCTTCCTACAACTTCTCCTTCCTCAGTCCTCAGGGCCTCAACTTCTCCTCTCAAAGCTCTGCTCCCTTCTGGTCAGGTACTGCGCTTCTTGCTAGTTTGTGCGCTTGCATCATCCATGCCGCCTTCTCCAATCCCTCTTCACATTCATCCCTTCATCTTTCCGTCAACATGTCTTCCTGGTTGTGTTTTCATCATCATCATCTCATTAGTGCTCCAGACATTCATAAAGACCAGCATTAGTCACAAGCTTTTTTTCATTCACATCTTGCTCACAATATCATAAAATGTCTTTTTACATGCGCTAATCTTGGATTGTTCCTGGCTTTGTACAGTATTCACACCCAGGGTAGTCAGCACAGCTGTAGCGCGATACAACTTTGCTGCTCGAGACATGAGAGAGCTGTCTCTGCGAGAGGGGGACATTGTCAAGATCTACAGCAAGATTGGTGGAGACCAAGGCTGGTGGAAAGGAGAGGCTAACGGCAGGGTAATAAAGCAAGCAAATGATCTGAAATTAAGCTTCGAATATTACAATATAAGCAATATAAATTGACATTATTTCCATGTTTTTCATTCAGATTGGATGGTTCCCCTCTACGTACGTCGATGAGGAGGGGGTGCAGTGAAACTCTGTGGTCGAAGATCATCCAATAAAATCCGCAGCCCTCTGAGAGGACTCTTTGATTTCCATGGCAACATCTCATGGAAGGCTTTTTCGCTGGAAACATATTTTACAATGAATATTTGTACTTTTGTCTCCTGTCGTCATGTACGAATATGCTTTTTTTCCCCTTTCTCGGAATGTCTGTGTGATTTCTGTGAAGAAAACTGCTCCGAGTCTGTTCGTTCTCAGCGGTGGGTGGAGGAAACTGTGAACAGAGCAGAACTTTGCCTTGAAGTGGCCAAAGGACAAGCATGGCTTTAAGTTTGTACAGAAATACCTGTAAGGTGCGCTGGGGTATAATGGGGGGTGGGGATGTATAAAATTATATATAAATATAATTTATTAAAGAGATATATCTATGATTAAAATGCAATGTTGAACATTTGTTCAACAGCAGAAGCGCAAAGAATATATGAGAGCAGAAAAGATGCACTTTGCATTTCTTTACAGAGAGAATTTGCCTTAGTAAATGGTAATGCCTTTAGAGGTGGAGGTAAAGAGATGGATTCAGACTCATCTTGCACATACACGCTCATACATCTGCCCTGTCCAGAAATACGGTGCCTTTTCGTACATGTTCTTCACTCCCAACAGTCTCGTTTGTATTGCTGCGGCGTTATTGCCCTGTTCTGTAGCGGTGCATTCTCACGGCCCTATCCGCCCGTTCAGCTGGACGCTGCTCAACCTGAAGACCATAAAAGAGACTGAACATTTCTTGAACTGGAATGAGCAGATGACCAGATCTGCTCATCATCTCACTGGAACAAAGGGGCAGCTAACCGAAAGCATTCAGTCATGGCTGGAATTGCTTGGACAATGAAGGATACAAGCACTATCATGTCTTCCTCTTCCTTCAAGAGGATGCAAAAGTGCAATGGAGTGTCAGGACGAGGTTCAGTGAACGCTGTTTCTGTGATTTCTACGTTCTCAGTGGTCCAAATCTGGACTAAAAAGGGAATACCGAATGCTGTTCTGTGCACTGATTTTCATGAATACCCAGAGGTTTTTTTTTTGTCGTTTTCTACAAGCACATACATTTTTCCATTCCACGTTTCACGTCTGCAGCCTGCCACATTACAGTATCTTGCCTTACTGGTGGACACAACTTGGTGCTACAGTGCTACTTATTGAAATCACTAAGTTAGGGCAGAATTTTCTTTATGCTGTTGTGGATGAGGAAGACCCACTGCTGAAGAACCTCAGCCATCAAGTGCACTTTATATGTCCAGAGACCTTTTAACACAGGACACCACACTGCAGACCTGGACATTAAATTTTCATATTATTTAAAAAAAAAAATTCAAAATGTCCTTATTTTTACCTCTGGAACAAGAAAAAAGTAAAATCCTTGACACTATGAGCAGCGGTCCCTCAAAGTTGAACACTACCTGTAAACTCCGTAAGTGCATGGATGTGTCCCTCATACAGTCCTTGGAGAAAAACCTTTTGCTGTTGCCGGCCATCAGAAATTGAAGCCGTAAATTGAGATTGGAGAGTGCTAGACTGTAATAAAGCATCGTGTTTTAGCTACGCTCCAGGCTTGAGTACAGCTGTCTGCAGTGATGGAACAGTGCAGCTCAGGTCAAGGTAGCGCTGGCTTTGGGGCTTAGTACCTGTTTCTGTAGTGGACAAAAAACCCATTGCATGTGGTCATAGATATTACAACTGCTGTCCGTGAATCCTGAAAAAAGATGTTAAAAAAATAACAAGAAATTGTGTACATTTTTTTTGAATGGTCAGTTATTTGGAAACTGATGTCTATCATGAAATAAATATTTCTTTTTTTGCCTATTTGAGGTCTCCTGTTATCATGATACTCCGACAGTATGTGTTTAGAATAGCCACTAGGGGGAGCCAAGTTACTTGCTTTTTTATGACAGAAAGCGCCTGACTTGATTTCGAGATGAATATTTTTCACTTAGGCTGTGAAACAGTCGGACTGGTCCTACAGACGGTTACATATTATGACTTGGATTTAAGGACGTGTGACTATCTGTGCGTGATCTCACATCTGTTCTGCCCATCACTATCAATTCCACCGTAATAAATCTGTTCACCGACTAATTCAGCACCTCTTGACAGAGGGAGGAAGAAGCATGACATTTCTTTGTCTTAGTTTCATAAGAATAGAAAGATCTACAGCAAATGCAGCAGAAACAAGGAGCCAATCTTACTGTGATTAGTCTTATATGAGGATGATCATTAGCATTGGCACATCCAATTAAAAGAGATCTTGAGAACAGCTTGCGTCACACCCAACTAGCTTGTTTGTTTTTTTTTTAATACCTCAGCTAGGTTGAGATTTATCAGATGATTTATCAGCTGGTTTCCAGACATGAGATTTCCTTGACACTGATGTGTCTTTATTAAAATGTCCATGGAGAATTTTAATGTTGAACTGACTATAGATTTATCCGTCTTTCTAGGCCGAGGTTTAAAAATTATGAAAGGGAAAAAAAAGCCAAAATCTAATTTTATATATGAAATATGAGCCCACTTAAATATATATTCCTATACTTAGCAGGCTAATGTCAATGAAGATACAGGGTTCTGTGAATTAAATATGTACACTAACAAAACAGTACCTTTGTACTAACTTGTTTGTGGAAATATTATGTTTGGGACATGTTCTGTTGTGTAACATGGCATACCCTGTAGTGTTGAGTACCAGGGTATAATCTGTTAACAACACTGTACCATGTTGCCACAGTACTTTGTTTTGTTTTGTCTTTCTTTTCATGCACAGATAAAATGCATTCAAAATGTTTGCACTTTTGCCTTATATACAGTCATGTCCAAAAATATCGGCACCCTTGGTAAATATGGTCAAAGAAGGCTGTGAAAATGAATCTGCATTGTTAATCCTTTTGATCTTTTATTTAAAAAATTCAGAAAAATCTAACCTTTCATTGGATAATAAGACTTTAAAATGGGGGGAAATCTCATTATGAAATAAATGTTTTTCTCTAATACACATTGGCCACAATTAATGACACCCTTTTATTCAATACTTCTTGAAACCTCCATTTGCCAGTTTAACAGCTCTAATTGCTGCCTGATGAGGTTAGAGAACACCTGACAAGAGATCAGAGACCATTCCTTCATCCAGAATCACTCCAGACCCAGCTCCATGTTGGTGCTTCTTCTCTTCACTTCACTCATTTTCTATAGGGTTCAGGTCAGAGGACTGGGATGACCAGCAGAAGCTTGGTTTTGTGCTCAGTGACCCATTTTTGTGTCGTTTTTGAGGTTTGTGTTTGGATTATTGTACGGTTGGAAGATCCAAACATGGCCCCTTATGAGATTCAGAACAGAGTCAGTCACTTATTGATTTTTTATCTGTTTTATCTGGAATTTGATAGAATCTATGATGCCATGCGTCTAAACAAGATGTCCAGGACCTCCAGCAGAAATATAGGCCCACAACATCAAAAATACAGCAGCATATTTCATTGTACACATGGGGTACTTTTTATCCGTGTTCACCAAACCCATCTTGAGTGTTTGCTGCTAAAAAGCCAATTTTTTACTTTCATCTGACCATATAAGCCAGTGCAATTTGAAGTTCCAGTCGTGTCTGATAACTGAATATGCTGGAGTTTGTTTTTGGATGAGCTGGAAAAAAATTTCTTGAAACCCCAAATTTTTCTTGAAAATTTGGGCTTTGTTTTCCCTCCTATTTATATTTCTGCCATGGCTGGATAATTTCATGTTCATAACCACCCTGGAGTGCTAAAAATTGTGAATATGAATGGGAATATACTTCAGTGATATTTTACTAATAAGAATTTCTAGGGGTGTGAATAATTGTGTCTAACGTGTATTTGGGAAAAACATTTATTTCGTAATGATATTTTCCCCCCATTTTAAATTCTTATTCTCCAATGAAAGGTTAGATTTTTGTGAATTTTTTCCAAGGGTGCCGATATTTTTGGCCATGACTGTACATTGTTTTATGTGAGATCTGGCATAATCTACTTTGTAATATCACGGGATCAAGGGTCTTGTATTTAATCCTTTCTTCAATTTAAATTTACAATTTAACTACAACCTCAAGGGGTAGTTGTGATAAACTGGTCCACAGTTTATACAGAAACCTTTACAAAATGATTCAAACAGCAAACAGTTTCTCCTCCATGCTATACTCACACTTGTAAGACATGCATAACTGCAAGAGAGGAGTTGCTACAATATATCTGGGACGACTTTTCAGTTGAGTGTATATTTTGTGATCTGATCCATAATTTGTCCTGCAGTCAACATTATATATATATATATATATATATATATATATATATATATATATATGTGTGTGTGTGTGAGACAGACTGTATTGGCAAATATTTTTCTCTAATTTATGGGAAATGTACATTTATTGCATCTAGACTTAATATAGGTGTGTGTGTAAGAACTTTTTTTCAGTCCATATTTTGTACTTTAATTGTGGAATATTTGACCCCTCATTAAAGAGCACTACGTTTAGGCGAGGGCGCTGCTATTTTGCGCTCGGTTCGATGACATAAATGTCTCTTTACACTTTAATGTAGAGTTTTGTTAATTCTTTAAATAACTAATATCGATCTATTTTTATCGCTGTGCTCAGTCTCCCAATCGTTTACGCCGCATATCCTGGCGCGTCCCATGTTTTAGGGATTGACGCGCGTCGCTGAAGCAGTGGAGCTCGTGTCATGCTGCTGCTGCTGCTGTCGTCTCACACTCATGGATCATCATATCCAGACAGGTACTGTGGAATGCTGTACCCCTCTGAAACCGTGTCAGCATCGCGCTTGTGTTTGTCGGGTAAGTCTTTAAAGTGCTTATTTGCGCCATGATGAACGGTGTTAACATGAACCGAGGGAAGTCTCGGATGTTTCGGCATTCTATTTTGACCTGCTTTTTGGTTTAATGTGTTTTTGCGTATTATTTTCTGATCATGTGTCTCCAAAGATACCGTTTTTAAAAGGTTTGCTATTGATGTAAATGTAAGCGGTGTTTTTACGCGCGATATTTTACAGGTAACTGCGTTATTCAAACGATTTTTACAGTGCAAACAAAAAGTAGAAACCGACATAGTTTACGAATAAGCTCAAACAAAATCAATCAATCAGTGGCTGTGTTTTAAAACCTAGCGACCTGTGTACTTAAAGGACATCCACAGACTGGACACGTTCTGTCTGCGTTATTTTTTTTTAAAATTATTTTCTATATGCTCACGCGTCTCACCGTTATCGCCTCTCGCGCCATAAGCGTAGCGTTTAAAGTAGTTCAACTTTCAAAAACGAGTCTCGAGACTCACGCTGTGTACACTATGTAGGTTTGTCTAGATAGATGATTTTAAAAGCAAGAACACGTCTTGAATGAATTCGTCTCAGACAGCATGTTTGGTTATCATAGGCAAGCCTCAAAATGCTGTCTACTAAGGCTATTCATCCTCATGTCGAAACACAAAAAGATATTTTAAATACTTTTTAATTGTTTTGTCCATACAATGAAAGTCACCTAAAAAGCAAATATCTTCTATTGTGTTCCACGGATAAAAGTCACAGGTATTTTTACTCTTAGTTGTATTATATAAATCAGCTTTAGTCATAGTGTGCAAAGGTTTGGAAAAACTTGAGGGTGAGTAAATGATGACAGGTTTGATATTCCTGAGTGAGTGAACTATCCACCTCCACTAAACCGGTTCTCAAAGTGCTGCTAGGGGACCTGACTTATACCACCGCCAAAACAGAACCTGTTTGGGGATAATGTCTATTACCGCAGAACAATAGTGATATGATGTGGCATTTTGATGCAGTCCATAACGCTACATTTAATGTCACGCTTTGCCCTTTCCTCACTTTGTTTGCCATTTGCTTTACGTCTATCTTTCTGTTATTCCCTCTTTCTAAATGTCAGGGCTCCATTACTGATTGCAGTAGTTTCCCTGATGATGGTGACAGCAGGGCTGTACATTAACTTTTCTGCACGTAGCTCTGGTGTTACAGAGGTTGAAAGGTTTGTAGCACAGGCCACACAATTGTAACACAAGTATTAAAAGTCTATCACCATCTCTGACAACAACCACTAGTGCAGTTCATTCATAAAGTAAAAAAAACGTGACATTCATGTTAAATACAGTTTGGAAAGTGAGAAAAGAATCATTTCTATATATATATATATATATATATATATATATATATATATATATATATATATATATATATACAGTACATACATACAGGTGCATCTCAATAAATTAGAATGTCGTGGAAAAGTTAATTAATTTCAGTAATTCAAATCAAATTGTGAAACTCATGTATTCAGTGCACACAGACTGAAGTAGTTTAAGTCTTTGGTTCTTTTAATTGTGATGATTTTGGCTCACATTTAACAAAAAAAGTTAAATGTATGTTCATTTACTGTATATGTACTCAATACTTGGTAGGGGCTCCTTTTGCTTTAATTACTGCCTCAATTCGGCGTGGCATGGAGCTGATCAGTTTGTGGCACTGCTGAGGTGGTATGGAAGCCCAGGTTTCTTTGACAGTGGCCTTCAGCTCATCTGCATTTTTTTGGTCTCTTGTTTCTCATTTTCCTCTTGACAATACCCCATAGATTCTCTCTGGGGTTCAGGTCTAGTGAGTTAGCTGACCAGTCAAGCACACCATGGTCATTTAACCAACTTTTGGTGCTTTTGGCAGTGTAGGCAGGTGCCAAATCCTGCTGGAAAATGAAATCAGCATCTTTAAAAAGCTGGCCAGCAGAAGGAAGCATGAAGTACTCCAAAATCTCTTGGTAAACGGGTGCAGTGACTTTGGTTTTCAAAAAACACAATGGACCAACACCAGCAGATGACATTGCACTCCAAATCATCACAGACTGTGAAAACTTAACACTGGACTTCAAGCAACTTGGGCTATGAGCTTCTCCACCCTTCCTCCAGACTCTAGGACCTTGGTTTCCAAATGAATTACAAAACTTCTCATCTGAAAAGAGGTCTTTGGACCACTGGGCAACAGTCCAGTTCTTCTTCTCCTTAGCCCAGGTAAGATGCCTCTGACGTTGTCTGTGGTTCATGAGTGGCTTAACAAGAGGAATACGACAACTGTAGCCAAATTCCTTGACACGTCTGTGTGTGGTGGCTCTTGATGCCTTGACCCCAGCCTCAGTCCATTCCTTGTGAAGTTCACCCAAATTCTTGAATTGATTTTGCTTGACAATCCTCATAAGGCTGCGGTTCTCTCGCTTGGTTGTGCATCTTTTTCTTCCACACTTTTTCCTTTCACTCAACTTTCTGTTAACGTGCTTTGATACAGCACTCTGAACAGCCAGCTTCTTTGGCAATTAATGTTTGTGGCTTACCCTCCTTGTGAAGGGTGTCAATGATTGTCTTCTGGACAACTGTCAGTGAACCAAACTGAGAGACCATTTTGACGGCTCAGGAAACCTTTGCAGGTGTTTTGAGTTGATTAGCTGATTGGCATGTCACCATATTCTAATTTGTTGAGATAGTGAATTGGTGGGTTTTTGTTAAATGTGAGCCAAAATCATCACAATTAAAAGAACCAAAGACTTAAACTACTTCAGTCTGTGTGCACTGAATTTATTTAATACACGGGTTTCACAATTTGAGTTGAAGTACTGAAATAAATGAACTTTTTCCACAACATTCTAATTTATTGAGATGCACCTATGTGTGTGTGTGTGTGTGTGTGTGTGTGTGTGTGTGTATGTATGCATGTGTATATATATATATATATATATATATATATATATATATATATATAGACAGCTTAGTAGTCTGTGTAAATACATCTACACAGAAATAATGGCTGTAAATTGCCAGTAAATTTCACAAATAATTAACATTGAATTGACCCTTCGCAGGAAGTTTGATTGACAGCCGATCTTACTAATCATAACGCCGAATTTGCCATTTTTGTCCAACAAATCAGACAGCAGAGTACATGGTGGACTTGAACTCGAAAAAAGGTGTGTATTGACAATTTTCTGCAGTTGAAACAAGATATCTTCTGATGTTCATTTGTTTATTTCATGCTATAACTAGTAAAGTGTAAGAGATGATCAGTTCATGTGCCGCTTGAACTGAGGCGGTGCAGCAATCTGTCAAGACACATTAAAGAGCCACAAAACGACATTTATTGTTTTAATTTCTTTAAAAAAATGACAAAATTTGAAAGCTAAGAGTTTGTTTCACACCAAAAGTAACCGATTCTGTCTTGTATGTCAGCGTGTTGTCAGTTTCCTCTTTGTTCCTCGAACATGATGTGTGGTGTGAGAGTGGCATGGCTTGTCGGACATACAGTAGCAACAGTAACGAAGGGGGCAGGTCTTTGCAAAGGGTCAATTACAACGTAACACACTGAATTAAACAAGAAATAGAAGTAGAATTTTTTTTTTCTTGTAAAATATACTCCAAAAATTGGTTTTATATATGCATTTTGTTGATACTTTCATGATTGGTAACAGCCCTATAATGTAAATTAGTGTAAGTAATTAAAAGATGTGCTACTTTATGCAGATAATTTTTATGAATTGTCATGAGAGGAGTGCTCTTTGTTTGCTTGCATTCACATATCGCAATATGCACAAAACAGCTCTCATGATAGCTTCAGTGTATATTATATATATATATATATAATATGCTACGAAAAAAAATCGTATGTATGTATGTGTCACACTGTATAGCCCTGGACAGAGCTTTCCTGCTCAGATGGTTGAGGATGCTAACGTCTGTGAACTTCTCATAAGCCCAGAGTCCTTGAATATAGCCACTGCCTGCCAATTCCACATCTGTTCAGATGTTGTGTGCTATGAGAGAAGAAATCAGGGAGCAAGCCCCCTATGATTGACTCATTGAATATCATCTCAGATGGATGGCTACCCAGTCATGCATTGAGATCTGAATGAGCTCTGTGCCACTCTGGCTCTGCCTCATGGCTGGATTCGATGGCAGAGCTAAATCCCAGTAGTCAGGACGCTATGATGGAATAGACATAGCAACGGTGCTGGTGCAGGTTGGTGAGGTGGTTTGTTGGTATATTTAATGAGTTGGGTTCATGAGTTCATGTATTTCATCAGTTCATCATGTTTACTTCTTTGCATGCCTGTATAGCACCAGCTGTTAAAGTGCGTCGTGCGACTTATGCATCTCCCTGACGAATTATTGAATGCGCGGATGAGAAGTCTGTTGCTAACTGCATTAAGCAGCACTCCATTCATTTTCACTGATGCAAAGGAGTTCAGTAAGTCATGTTGCGCTCTAATGCTGAATTCATTACCCATAAATTAGCAAAATTGATAATATCTGAAGCTCTTTTACACCCAAAGCGGTTAAATCGAGGATTTTTGTTAATGACGAGCCAAACACAAGCTCATTTAAACGAAACACTTATTAGAAGCATGCGGTGTTAAAATGTCAGGATGACTGAAATAAGTTCTCTTCACCATGACCTCTAATTTAAACCGTGCAGGGAAAATTATTAGAACAGCTCTCAGATTTACAATAGAAAACCCCCACCTCGCCAAAGGCTTTACTACAAGCTATAATAACAATCAAGGGGGAACACGCCTCATGAGGTGCAAAAATACTGACGTTTTATATTATACACCATGGCTGTGCTGTATGTCACAGTAAAAACAGGGTCCAAATGAATAGCTACATAGGAAGACGTTGCATTCAATGTAAGGCATTATTATGAAGCTCTGTTTGATATCTCATGCACATCACTATGCCCATGGCGGTTTCCATCTGGCTTTGGAGAGCTGCCGTTCTGGGTAGCAATCTGTGTGCTTCATTTCATTTGTGCTTCATTTGTGCTCCCCCACAATGAAGGGGACATCTATTTCCTGTTCTGCAGCTTGACGCTGAATTGAGATGGGATGTCATTCAGGGCTCTAGACTGCACCTACACTAGAATGCACCTTATTGTCATAAATGTGACAATAATTCAATCTAGTCGCTAGTAGCGAAAGACTGGAAAACTTTGCATGCATCCATGAGCAGTTTTGTCAGATATCATCTCATGCGTGATGATATCTACAATCAGCAATGTACACAGTGTGAGCCGTGATGTCCAATTCATGAAATCTATCTATCTATCTATCTATCTATCTATCTATCTATCTATCTATCTATCTATCTATCTATCTATCTATCTATCTATCTATCTATCTATCTATCTATCTATCTATCTATCTATCTTCTTTAAAACAAAGTTATATTTATATGGCACAGCATTGTTTTTGTCTGGAGCCCTGGATGTGTCTTGAGGGAGAATTTATATGACCTAACGTCAGCTGTGTGAATCATAGGACTAATGAAAAAATACATGTGTAAGGACAGCGTGTTTTATCCATTTCATTTCCCAGCACCCCACACAGTGCTGGCCTTTTTGCATAAGTCCGTTTTGCATTGTAAAGTCATAACCCACTTAATTTGCTTGATTTCAGCAAACAAACTCCTATGATAAAGAAGGTTAGGAATAAAGTGCCCTTTCATATTTAGTGGCTCACGGCAGTTTTAGGTATATTAATAAATGAGAGTCACCTCAGACCCTCAGGTGGTTTGCACAGTTATTGTGGAAGCCACCCACCGCTTGCAACGAAATGAGTTCAGGATAACACACTGGCAGCACACACACGTACACACTTCCGCTCAAATGACACCCAGAATAGTACTGCTATTCTCTCGAAGCATCTTGGTTTTAATATGCTGGCTGGCAGTGTATGTGAGGCATGTCGAGGGTGGGTTTATGGGTAAAAGTCATTGTGTATGGTTGACAAGCACTTTTGTAACAGACTCTTTATGGGGCCCGTGTAATTACACACTGTATGTTACACTTGCCCCTGACAGCTTTTTAGTGTGACCCCCCCCCCCCTTCCCTTCCTTTCCTTTCCCTCTTTCTCCTTGCCTGGAAATGAGACCTCCTGCATCCCACCATTATTTCCCTACAGAGAGGCAGTGAAGTCTCCTTGTAGCTTTGTAAACACACACAGCCCTCCCTTTACAGCTCGGAGGACAGGCAGGCAATTCATGGACATCTCAAAATTAAACTGATGATTAGAGGGAAAGTAAAGCTCTGTTGTTGTGGATGGGGGTAAATAAAAGCTACACGTTGTTGGAAGCTTCTGAGATTTTTTTTGCGTCAGAAACAGCAGATATTGGTGAGTCTTCACCGCTGCTGTCGGCACCTCGCTGTTATTCTCCTTCCTTGTGTGACTGGACGGAAGGTTGACTTGGTTTAGTTGGAAATGGGCCTTGTGGAAGAGTGCTCTGATCTTCTCAGTGTCCCCTTTTAGACACACTTTCATTTGAGATATTCGCTGGGGAACAAAAAGGGAAGAATGAGCTTTGTGAGTTTTAACTTAACACCCCGCCCCCCAAAAAAACTCTCCCTTGTGTCGTTCCAAATCTGACTTCTGTCAAACAAAGAGAGATTATAAAGAATGCTCTTTTTCCCGATTCAGTGAAAGCATATAATGCCCCCCCCCCCCCCCCCAAAAAAAAAGATGAAAGGATTTATATTGATCAATATTGGATATTTGTGCATGAATACTTACTTCCCCAATTTTTTACATTGTTTACATTTAGATTACCTTTGTAATCATCAATAATTTAACAACACTGTTAAATTATTGACACAACCTTCTCAATTCAATTTTAAAATCAATTCATTTAGATGTATATCAGATGACATAAATTATGAACTAATGTATGAAAAATGTCCAGAGTTTTCATGTTGTTAGTTTTTTACAAAAATTAAATTTAGTAGGGGGCGTTTTGCCCCACATGTGGGATAGAATGCCCCAGTCTGAAAAAGCCTGAAATCTAAAATTTGCTCTGTACATTTATAGCAAAATCAGAGTGCAGGCAGTTTTAGCTTAAAATGAAAAGGAATATAATCAATAACTATGAATTACAAAATTATAAGCTTATTTGAAAAATATTGATCGCTGCTAACTTGAGAATTTAAAAAAAAAATAAAGTCCAAATATTTATATTCAACCACCTAGGTGTCAGTCCTCTGTCGTGTGTGTCTTGTGTTCCCGCCTCTTGTGTCCTTATTTGGTCATGTTCCTGTCCTTGTTCAGTGTGATTATTAGTTAAGTCTTGTCCAGCCATGTTTGATTTATGTCTGAGATTATCCTGCGTATATAAGTTCCTGCCTGTTCAGTTAGATTGGTGTGGTCTACTCGTAACTCCCCGGTGTTCCTGTGTGTCCCAGCCTTGCCTGGTCTCGCCCTGTCTGTGTTGGATTTTCATTAAAGACTATTATTTTGAGTTATCCTCATCTCCTCGTTCCTCCCTGCTGTGTGCACCGTGACACTAGGCAGAATATATTTGATGTTCAGAACAGAGTAACTACAGTAATTAAGCCTTGCCCCTGGGGGGTGTTTTACCCCACAGACTAGATTTGAAAAAAAAACAAAAAAAATTCTGTCATTCTGAAAATATAATTATATTTTTCTTTTAATAACATGTACTATCTACAGACCTTACTCTCATATCATATATAACTGATGTTCTACAAAACAAGCTTTAAAACATTTTTTTTTTCTTACAGCTGAAAATTAGATCACTTACTGTGAAATCTGTAGTCCATAGATACAACAAAAAGTATCTATGGACTACCACACTCTACCCTAAATGTTTTGTGAGATATTGTCACTGTTTTACTAACGTTCAGCCGTTGAAACTATGATTGAGCTATTACATGAGACATGATACACTTTGAGAAGTTATGTAATGTATGGAGGCCATGCAATAAATAGCACTTGGGCCCCTAGCAAAACATCTGCTCCTCCATTTTATTAAAATAAAAGTGTTAAAAATGACATTAGGGTGAGTAAACAATGACAGAATTGTCATGTAATGCTTAGTTTAAAGTGAAGGGAATGAATTATTCATGTAACTCTGTGTGTAAGCATGCTTGTGGAGGAGGAGCCCCTCTTCAGAGACACTCATTGCACAGTGCACAGTTCTGTGCCCCTCTCTACACAGCTGAACTGTGGAGGAGTGGGCCTGCTAGGACTTCCCACTACAATCTATGAGCTACACAGAAGAGAAATCATTTACTGGCTCAACACATCCTCTCTTATCTTGTTATTTTACCAGGACTGACTTTTTTTTTCAATTGGATCATAAGCATTTAGTCTTCTTTATGTATGTGTATGTGTCTCTAAAAGCGATGCCAGATCCATTGTGCATTCAGACGGGAGTTTCAGAGACAGACAGTAACCAGGCAGAGGCTTGTGAAAGCTTCATTGAGCACACCAGGAAAAGAATGAGATTTTAAGGCAGTTCCTTTCTCACACCACTGACTCCTCTGTGAATAATGCCAATGAGCTTCTTGCACCTATAATAGAAAACTGGAACAAAATCAAAAAGCTGACGACATCATTGTGTGGCACACAATGCAATTTCATCCTGCAGATTTTATGAAATACAGTATTGTGATACCTGTTTAAATATCCTTGTTCTCTCTTTCACATAGGAAAGAAAGCCTAGATGAATGGTGGTGACGGCATTCAAGACCTCATCCAAAAGACACCTACCCCGCTGTCCATTTCCATCTACCTCAGAGAACAACGCTGAGCCAACGAAAGAAGTAGTAGTCCACCAGTAAACGACAGCAATGCTGTACAGTCATTTAAAGTAAGAGCTCTTAAAAATCCTCAGGCTTTGCTCTTGATCTATCATCAGACCCGTTTCAAAGTCTTCCTCCAACACCAGAACACAGTGTGTCCTTGATCTGTGAACATAAGAGATGTGAAAAGTAGGACACACTTGTTCACACCGGATCAGACGATCAGAAGGACCCCTGGGTGACAAATAATGACAGCAGAGTGATGGTGATGTCAACAAGCAGGGCTTTGAAGCGCTGAGCTTCACAGGTCACAGATCAGAGCGGTGTCTTCTGGGGCTGACAGCTGGTCTGAGGGAGGGAGGCCGTCTCTGTGTCAGCGATGCAGCTATGTGACCGTGAAGACTCCATCTCCACTACGGGACTGTCCACCGCCGCAGTGGTGGCCATAGCATGCAACATCCTGGTAGCTCTGCTCATACTGGTTCTGATATTGATCCTTTGCAAAGCATGCAAGGTTCCCTCCAGCCAGGAGAGCGTCCCGGTGCTGACTCTAGAGAACTCGCATCAAAGGAACGAGCAGAGGTACTTGCTGACGGCGTGAGGGAAAAAAAATTGGAGATGCTGTTTATATTTTGTACTGCCTGCAGCAATCAATTGTGGATTGGATGACATGGTTTGTCATGAATTAAAACATGATTTCATAGATGTTTTTTGCTATTCATAGAGGCCTGCGTAAGTGAGGCATCATGTAAAAACAAACAAGGACGAGGAGTGAGTTGGCTGAGCGTGGGCTGCTGGGACTGTACCTGAGCTCTCTTTGGGGGCCGTTCACATGTTGCGCCTAAAAGCATGTGGAAAACGCTTTCTCCTTTTCCCCAAAGCGTTCAGGTGCTTGCGCTCCGGAGGCGTCTGCCATTGCTAAGCAACCATGACCTGCGCTCTCCATGAAGACGCGGAAGTTTCAGCAAAGGATAAATGGATTTCCAGCACTAAAAATTGCTTGCAGTAGCTCTGCTACTAAATTTATTTAAAAATGGCTATCCCTGTACAGCTATGATCAGCTGTTCCTTCTTCTTGGCTGAGCTTTCAATGTTGTTACGGGAAAGGATGAAGCTAATTGGTTGGTTCTTGTCACATGACCCGCGGTGCGCTTGCTGCATTCTGAAAAGTCGAAATGTTTTCATGCCGATGCGGCAGGGATGCGCCTGGAAAAAATGAGCGCGTCGCTTCCATTATGAATGGTACACCCCCCTAAGCTCACATAAATGGTTTGACCCAAGTCTTCAGCAGCCAATGACACTGACCCGTTCAAATTGATTTTTAACACGTATTTCACGCATATTTAACACGTATTTCACGTGTATTTAACATGTTGAATACGCGTATTTAATGTGTGAAATAAGTGTTGTTAACGTGTTTTTGGCCCTTTTGACCTTCCATAGCCTGCCGCGTGTCTACATTTGAAACTTGAGCACAAAAGACGTGATATGTGAACGTCCCTTTATACTGTTCCACTCTGCCTGAGTGTTTTATGTAAAGGTAAAGAGACTCTCAGTCGCCTCTTTAGAGTCATTCAGTAGTGCCTGACAATGTCAGTGAAACCCCAGACCTGCAGCTAACCAGCTAGCAATCAGTGTTATGCTAATTAGCACACAAACAAATAAAAGCTCAAGTGCCAGAATTCAATTTTAATAAGAGCTGAAAGAGAAATTTGAAAATGAATGAATGGTGCATTTATATAGCGCTTTGTGTATTGCTGTACACTCAAAGCGCTTAACAATCATGGGGGGGTGTCTCTCCTCAACCACCACCAGTGTGCAGCATCCACTTGGATGATGCGACGGCAGCCACAGGACAACGGCGCCAGTGTGCTCACCACACACCAGCTACAGGTGGAGAGGAGAGAGAATCAGAGCCAATCAAGTGGATGGGGATTATTAGGAAAGAAATTACTAAAACATAATTATTAAGAATTAAATATAAATGCATGTTTTATTGTGGTTGTTTGTGCAATGGGCCAGAGGGACCGGTACCCTAATAACATGCTAGCATCTTTTCTTGAGAATATCAGAGAAAATTAAATGGTAGATAAAGATTATGAACATTTAATAAATACGTTGAAATATCCATAAAAATCTTGGTCTTTTTTTAACATCTTGTAAAGTTATGAGCTACCTTGTTCTAGACTGTTTTCCCATTTCTAGACAACAGTTTAAATACTGGACAAGAAATGCAGCTTTTTAAGATGTAAATAAACAATTATCCAAGTAAAATAATGGTAAATCCTTTGCCACCTTTATTGTAATATTGAACTGAACAAAATTCATGTAAGAAAAAGCAAATAGAAACTTTTAAAGAAAAAAGAACATACACAACCCTACACAAAAGTACACAACCTTTTCTAATAGTGCATGTACTGTGTTTGAAAATAACCAAATCACATTCAAACTTTTACTGAAATGTTATTATAATCCTACAGTAATTATTATATAAGTGATGCCAATTAACCCTGAATAAAAAACTGCTGTTTCTGTAGGATGTTCATGTTCTTTGTATCCTTTTTGTTGCATCTTATTGCCGAAATCACAGCCAGCTTACAAAGAATGTGCAGGATCTCTTTGTGAAGAGGGGTACAAAAGTAATTCCAAGAATTAGATGTGCCCTGGAATACCGTGAACGCAAACATCAACAAGTGGCGACAATAGGGCACCACAATGACACTGCAAAAAACAGGTCACCTGTCAAAAATAGAAAAAACAAAATGAAATGTTAACAAGGAGGCTGCCAAGATACCTAAAGTAGCATTAAAGGAGCTGCAAGAATATCTGGCAAGTACTGATCACTTGTTGCATGTGACAACAATGTTCTGTATTCTTCATATGTCAAGCATCTGAGCCACAAACATGAGGCAAAATGTTTAATGGTCCAACAAAACCAAACTGAACTTTTTGGCCATGATTTTACAAAGTACGTTTGGCACAAAAACAATACTGCTCATCATCCAAACAACACCATACTCACAATAGAGCTGCACCATTAATTGTTAAAAGGTTGCAATCTCGATTCAAACACTCACGCGATCTTATTTCTAAATGACAACGATTAGTTTCAGTGAATGAGTGAGTCATTAATTAGAAATAATTAATTCAAATTGATTAAACATTTTCAAACAAAGAATCGTGATTTCTATTTGAAACAAACAAAACAAAAACGTGATTCTCAATCTATCCAGAATCATGCAGCTCTAACTCACAATGAAGCATGGTTGTGTAAGTATCATTCTATAGGGCTGCTTCTTTTCAGCCGAGACTGGGGCAATAGTCAAGATAAAGACAATCATGGATCGTGCCAAATACCAGAACATTTTCGGCACAAAACCTGCTGGCCGCCACTAAAATCTTAAAGGGATAGTTCACCCTAAAATGAAAATTTGATGTTTATCTGCTTACCCCCAGGGCATCCAAGATGTAGGTGACTTTGTTTCTTCAGTAGAACACAAACGAAGATTTTTAACTTAAACCGTTGCAGTCTGTCAGTCATATAATGCCCATCAATGGGCACACAATCTTTGAGAGAGAAAAAAAACATGCATAGACAAATTCAAATTAAACATTTTTCAGCTGGTGACGATACATTGATGTCCTAAGACACGAAATGATCGGTATGTGCAAGAAACTGAACAGTATTTATATCATTTTTTACCTCTGATAAACCTCAATGTTCGACTGTCACAACATCCTGTGCGTGACGCGTCAACCTGCTCTGGCACATAGGTATATATACACAGTGTGCGAATTGTGTCAAAGCTCTTGGGGGGTCCCCCTAAGCAACCGGAGTGTTGTGGCTGTGTTTGGAACCAGTTTTGTTGGCAAAATAGCAAAAACAGGCAATATGGTGTCTAAAACTTAAGTCTATTAATATTAACTTCGTTTATTGAACTGTTGTATAGGCTAAAATCAGTCTCACATTTGTGATTTTTGTGAAAAATGTCACTCTTCGTGTGATTATTGATTAACTATATGAAATGATATAGCCTAAATATATACATTTTCTGCCCCCATGTCTTGAATTTTGGCAGCAGACTGAATCATGCAGTGAAAGAAAGAACACGCTCAAATTGAGCACAGTTAGTCTAGTTAAGCACTCATAACTCCTCTTATAATCTTTGATAAATTAATCTCTTGTACATCTGCACATTTGTTGCTTTATGATGAAGGAATTCGTGAGTTTCAGTCCAAACAAAATTCAGGGATGACTAATCTGAACGCCTCTGATTGGCCACTGCATTCCTAAGCTCAACAGAATCGTGTGTGATTGGATAAAATGAGCAACGCTGTAAAAATAAAATATGATGTAACATGAGCTATTTTTAGTCTAGACCCCCTCAGCCCCCCCTCAATTCGAACACTGTATATACATAGATGCCTCATTCGCGACTGTTTCTGTTTCTATACGTAAGGATCGACGTATATATCTATGTGTGTGTATATATATATATATATATATATATATATATATATATATATATATATATATATATATATATATGTTCCAGAGCCGTTGACGCGCCACGCACCGGATGTTGTGACAGTCGGACATCGCTGTGTATCAGAGGTAAAAAAAAAAAAAAGATAAATAAATACTGTTCAGTTTTTCGCACAAACCGATCGTTTCGTGTCTTAGGACATCAATGTATCGTTACGAGCTGCAAGGTTTAATTTGGATTTGTGTGCGCATGTTTTTTTCTCTCTCAAAGATCGTGTGCCCATTGATGGGCATTATAGGACTAACAGACTGCAACTGTTTGAGTTAAAAATCTTCGTTTGTGTTCTACTGAAGAAACAAAGGTCACCTGTATCTTGGATGCCCTGGGGGTAAGCAGACAAACAACAAATTTTCATTTTAGGGTGAACTATCCCTTTAAGATAAAGTGGAAATTCATGTTTCATCACAATAATAATCTCAAAAAACAAATCAAAGTCAACAAACATATTGGCTTCAGAAGAAGAACCATGTTTTGTAAAGGCCCAGTCAGAGCCCATACCTAAACCCAATCTATAAAAAAACAAAAACTGTGAAATGACATGGGGCTCTGGGCTCTTTTGCAAGAAAGAAAAAAAATGGACAAAGCAAGATATACATAGGTGATAGACACTTATTCAAAAACACTGGCTGCTGTACTAACAGGAAAAAGGCGTTTCAACCAAATATTAGCTGAGGGGTATGAATACTTGTGCATCCAGGAGACAGTATTTCAAGTCTTATTTTTCATTCTTCTTTTCATAATTTCTGTTTGCTGTTACATGAATTTTGTTGGTTTCAATATTACATTAAAGATGGAAAATGATTTTTAACAGGGGTGTGTTGACTTTTAATATCCACTGTACATTTTAAGGTTTATAGTGGATTTGTTGTATTTGCAGTCGTCCTGGTCTTACTGTGCCTCAGATCTTTTGATTGTTCCCAGGCTATCTCAGTGAGCTCAACAGTTGCTCCATCTTTGCTATTTCCACCTCTGGCCCCTTCGGCAAATCCTGACCCTTCTTCTCCTGTGGAGCCAAAGAGAGAAATGAAGAGGACGAGATGAGTCAGCTGCTGGTAGTGAGAGGACTGAACCCGAGGTGCCACTAACAATCACAAACACTTCTCAGTGTGAAGCTTCCATTTAAACGTCTCCATCTCGACCGGCGGAGGTAATGAGAGAGGTGTTAGCGCAATGTTATTTCCTCTGTGTGTGCAGCAGCGGAACAAAACCGTCAGAGATTCACTCTAATCTCACATGACATTTGTCTGATATGATTACAGTGACACATTGCTATCTCGGGGGAGAATAATCAAAGATCGCTATGGTTACTGACCATGCCAGGGTCTTAATGAACTAAACCAGACCAGATGAACTTCTCAGCAGAAATATTCACTTCCACTAATTAAACACTCTCTGGTTCCTGTCAATCATTAGGCAAAATTTTAAGCAATTATGAGTCTGGTAATCACTATGAGAACATCTGCTAAATGTGCTCAGCAGAATGCTAATGTTCAGATATTCACAGAACTGCGGTGGAGCGATGAATCTTCAATGAGCTTCAATAAGTAGCTCAAGGTTACAGCTATTCATAGAATCCATCAAATCCTAACCAGGTAGGGCCGTTAGGGAAATACATTTGTGAGAGTGAAAAATGTCAATCAAACAGACTTAAACATTTCTGATCAACTGGACATTGTTCCCTCTGTAAAATCTCTCTCTCTCTTTTTTTTTTTTTTTTTTTTGCTCCAGAGTCTGCTAGTCTTAGTTTCTGTTACTTCAACAGAAGAAAATATCTGCAGCAATAAAGACCTTCAGACATCTTTATTAACCTCATTCACTTGAAAAATGTCCACCTTATTTTGCAACATGGAATTAAGCTATTTTTCTGAGAATGTGCAAGACTGCCTGTTCATTAGTCGTGACAGGTAAATAACTATAAGAATAACAAAGTATGGTAAACAATGAAACTATTTGCGCTACAAACTAGTGTGTTTATACAATAATTTATTAAAATAATATGAAAACAAATACCAGTTTACATTATTAAGCAGCGTAACTGAATGACACCGGAAGTTAAACACGTTCTAGTATCATATGGCCACGCCCATTCCTACATTTAAAAATATAATGGACAAATATGAATTTTTCTCTTTAGGAAGAGTAGGCTTTCTTTCATCTCTCATCTCATCTTGTAGGTACATACAGTGTGTGTGTATGTGTGTATATATTAGTGCTGTCAAACAATGAATCACATCCAAAATAAAAGTGTTTGTTTACATAATATATGTATGTGCTGTGTTTATTAATTATGTATATATTAAATACACACACATACAGTAAATATTTTGAAAATATTTACATTTATATTCTTATATTTTATATAAATATATTTAATATTTAAACATAACATTTTTCTTAAATATATACATGCATGTGTTTGGATTTATATATACATAATAAATATACACAGTACACACTCATATATTATGTAAACAAAAACTTTTATTTTGGATGCGATTAATCGTTTGACAGCACTATAAGTGAACTATATATATATATGTGTATATATAGATACAAACACACACACACACAATAGAAATTATGTTAGAATTCTGTTAGAATACACACAAAAGAAGTTCTGAAGTTATTGAAGTTCTACAGAGTCTCATTTTCTAATGACTGCGGCATCTGAAGCAGATTGTGAACTAGCAGAGACTTCTTATGTAAGTGAAGAGGAAGATTTTACTGCTATTAAGTGGCTCTCTTGCCAAGAGGATTTCTAATGTTTCTTGTAATTGCGGTCAGTGTTGTGCAAATAAAGTTTATTCATTGACCCTGTTACTTCAAACCAGCAGAGTTTTCGGAGAAGTTGCTGACTGTTGTGACTGCTGTGGAACGAAGTAGATTAGAAAATAAATCAGCAGCCAAGACGACAAACTGAGGCCTCAGGAATGAACACTGACCCAACTCTTCATGCAGTGAATATAAAACAGTCTGTAAATCGAGATCTAGCTACAGGTCTAATATGGATACTGTGATTGATGAGTCACAGTCACAGAGAGACATGGTGGAAGGCTCATGGGAGGTGAGACGTGTGTGTGTTGGTGTAGTGTCCTAACCTGGAAAACAGCTGACCGTTTCTATTAAGTCTGAAACATGCTGTTTTTAGTCACCATCTCAGACGCCACCCCATGGGTCCCACAGCCATTGCTTTAACATATAGCTTGTAGACAGGTATACATGTCTGGCTTCAGCAAGCATTGACCTATACTCACATTAGCACAACTGGAATCCTGCAAAGGTCAAGCGCTTTATCCAAATAATCAATGTCATCACAGTCCTTCATAAAGGTCTGTATTATAAAAGTTGTTTTTGTTTCCTTTATTTTGTGACACTGTTTTTAAGTATTGGATTTATATAAAGGTTATATAAATCCCCCCATTTTGTTGATTGAAAAAATATGTTATATACAAGTTAATTTAAATAATTTTATATTAAAAATGAAAATAAGTATTTTAAAACCATTTCTCCCACCTTATTTTAATATCCAGAGACAACTATAAATAATCCATTAAACGGTTGACTTCCCAAAGAATGTAAACGCTTCTGTTTTTTATTGGCATCAATGGTCTCTACAATTTACTCAGGCTTACAATTTTTATTGGAAATGTAATATAGGTTAATTTGGCAGTTCTGACAATTTCTGTATTGGCCCATTTCTGTGCTTGAATAACCCCTTCAGTACTGTTTGTTTTTCCACTGAGCAAAAAAGTCATCAGTTTTGTGTACTTTTTTTTTCAAATGTAATATTGTCTGTTCTAGGACTTTCTTATTTTGATGATCATTTGGTTTTTTATTGTTTCCGAGTTCGTAGTTCCTATGTTTAGTTCCTGTTTACTGAATTGTTCTTAAATAGTTTCTCGTGTGTTCTTGTTTGTTTCCCTAGATAGTTACTGATTTAGTTCACTTATGTCTTGTTTAGTTCCTCATTTATTCCTGTATATTTATAGACCATTACAATTATATAAATATTGACTATTAGGCATGTCTACATATCAGTACATGGGTTATTAAAAAAACTTACATCGATCGTTCACAAATTTGGGGCAGGATCATCTGCAATATGGTGGGGAATTTACTAGTTTACCCAAACAATAATTATTTTTGCAGTTACGTTTTGTGCAGAAATGTACACTTTACCTTTAAATAAACTAATGTAAGATGCAAATCATCCTCTTGATGAGGCAAAACAGAAAGTTTTAAATTCATTTATCTAAGATCAGCAGCTGCATCAGGGGGGTAAGTGTGCGCTTTCAGAGGCAATAATGACATTAGGTTGTGGAAAGCTGGTGATTAATGACTCGAGGAGACATTGCATTGTTGCATTGCTGACTCTCATCAGTCATATTAAAAGACATTGCACTCAGCAGTTCTCTCTTTCTGTTTAAGGTAAGTACAGCCATGGCAGCAATAATACAGCTTCTTGCTAATCAAAAGCATTAGTGCAGCAACTCAACCTGTGACACTGTGTGTCATTAGAATGAGCCGTTTCAGCCAATCAAATATAATGACTGTCACCAACAAAACACATCAACACTGAGCGCTGACACTGACTGAGATCTCCAAACAACAAATTAAACATTTCACAAGTCGAGGTTTGACAGACAGCAGCTAGTCTGTGAGGCAGAGAGATTTTAATTATGTGCTGCCATTGTTATATAGTATCTGACCGTAAACTGAGGGCTCAACACATAATCAGTCAGTGGGTTGGTTTCTCTAGATGCAGAACGGAAACAATGGCACATTAGCCCCCAAACTTTTCAAGAGTAGTGTACATTAAACATTAAAGGTGAAATATGTAATTACGTGGTTGCTCAAATTCTTTCTCTTATCCCAGATTGATGTGCAGAGACAATTGGAAGTGTACATTCAAAACCTCTGATTCAACCTGATCAACTAAAAATTGTAAAGAGGGACGACTGTCAGCAATAACACACTTAACATTTAATTTATGAGGAGATTTATCTATAATTACTCTGTAATCACTGCAAAACTTCAAAAACCTTTAGTTAGATCATTTTTATTTCTGCATCGTTTTGTTCAGAAAGCATTTGTTCCACAGTCTGATTGATGTCTTAAATTACCGTTTTAATGCCTAGCAAATTAAAATACGAGAATTTATGTTCAACATGCTGCATTAATGTGTTTCCAAAATATTCTCATCCAATGTCAGTAAATTGAGATGTTTGGTAACTCTGGTAACAAATGATTTTTCTTTGAACTGCTGTGGGTTCTGTGTATGCTGTAAATTCATGTCTGAACCGTCAAAAAGATGCAGATACAGCAGTTCAGCACATGAAGTATGTAGCACAGTAGTAATTGAAACAGCATTGATCGATTAAGCATGTGGTTTCACTGGAGGCCTATACATACAGTAATATGAGTGCATCTCCTACCTTAGGCTTCTTGCGGAGGTTGGGAGAGAACTTGAGGCTGGTGACATGGCCGCGGTCATCGCCCACAATGATGATGGGATGGACAGGGTTGAATTCGATGTGCAAGAGCTTGGTCTTCTTGGACACCACTTTTTGCTGGCAGAGAGCCTCATATTTGTTGATGTTGAGGTCGAACACATGGACCTGAGAGAGAAATGGAGGAGGAGGAGGAGCAGGCAGTTTTAGTCTTTGCATTAATCTGTGTTGCATGAGTTTCTGTTTTGTTGTTTTCAGAGTGAAGCAGACATTAACACCTCTATAATGTATTCTCTTGCTGTCTGTGTCAGTAAGCCTAAGATGCATTTGAGTTTTTGTGCGTTTGTATTTTTATATATTCATATGTATGAGCACAAGAGTACATGTGACTGTGGAGGTGTAAGAATGCAGACCATCTGCTATAGAGGACCGTATTATTAGTGTGATAGTATGTATAGAGGGGTTGTATAATTATTTTAATAATTAAATAATATTTAACATGATTTAATATGTAAAATTGTAATTATGAATAGAAATTGTAAAATGTTATTTCTGTCAGGACTACTATTGTCAAAGATGACTGATAATTAGTACACAGTTTGGATTGGCGGTATGGTTCTGCTCTGGGCAAGAACTCCTGCGCATCCATGCAGCCTAACATGGATAAGAGCAGGGAGAGCAGCAATAACCCCCCAGAGTAAACAGAACAGAACCAACATAAAATGCATTGCAGATATCATTACAGTTCAATAATTTAATGTAACATTTTAGAGATTAGTCTGATTCAAAGGAGAATCAGAAGGCTGGATCCTGACTGACAGAGGAGGAGCTGGGGATGAAGGAGGGTAATTAGCTATTGAGCAACACGAAGCTGGTGATACTACTGATGGGCCTTATATATGAGTGCTGTGATAGGTGTTGCATCCCTAGTATAGGTAGATGTGGATCAGCTGATGCAAGCTTGACTAACGTAACCTGCCAGAACTAACGCTGACGCTAGATTTATATAATTTAAATATCTGTTTATTTATATTTATATATTTTCATAAATAGTTTTAATACATATGAAGTATATTGGCTGTTTGTGAAAAGTTTGAAATGTGTCTATGTATGCGTCTCTCAGAAATACACATTAAGAACGAGTCTCTCTGAGGATGACAGGGTCCTGTGCGACAGATGCAATCTGTGGATGACAGTATCTCATCTTCTGCTACACTGAGTAAAAAAAAAAAATCCAAAAGATACAGAGAGAGGAGTGAGTGAGTGAGGGATGGGTGATTAGAATTCCCATCATCCTCATTGTCATTCATTTATCATGCTGCCCACCTAAGCATAGGCAGATGAAAAACAGAGATGGGGGACACAGGATACAGGCTTGGATACTCATTAGTAAATATTTGTCAAGCAGCATGGCTCATAATTAGTCAGCGAGTGTGAATCTATCTTAACAGACCGATGATATTCTGGGCAGCTGACGCAGTGATGCAGAGGACACGCACTACGTCAGTTCTAATGATGCCATCTGCAAATGCAGGAGTAACACCAAATCTAACACAACATCTTTGGCGCTTAGAGCTTGAAGGAAGAAAGCCTCTTTAAAGATTAGAAATCATGCAGTTCGGTCTGTGTTTTGATGTTTCGAGATATGTCAGCAATATTTATTTTTGTAGGCTTGCCTGCAATGAATTTCTTCATGGCATTTCGAAATAGCTGAGGCAGCCGACTGGCAGCAGAGATCTGGACTCATTCCAATACTAGTGTGATACTGGCAAACATCAAATCACACAGTGTGTCCCATCTACTGAGATAAAGAAGGAAGCCCAAAGCAAGGACTTCCTCTTCCATTGTCTCTTTGTTCTTTTACAAATGATTATGTATGTATGTGTTTATTATTATTTTGTTTATTTATAAAAATTTTTATAAGAGACGCTCATAAAAATAGATATCTATTATTCTGAATGGTGTACATTTCTGCATTTTTCACAGCACTACTAACTGCAGTAGCAGTGACAGTTTGTCAGGACCTGACTGATCTATATATGTATATAGTTGCAATCAAATTTTTTCAACCCCCTTAACCTCCGAGACTTATTGCTTCTCGAGAACATCTTAAATTGGCTCTAAACATTCATGTACATTATTCAACATTATTCAACACCCAAAAGTCAAATTTTGTGCACAATCTTTTTTTTAAACCAATAAACACTGCCTGTTTCTACTGCAATCTTGGCTCGTTTGAAAAAGCTTCCAGATCACTGATAATCTTTGGTTTTCACGTTGTTACTGCTTTCTTCAAATTCCACCAAATATTTTCAATGAGATTTAAATCTGAAGATGGAACATGTCACTCAAGAACATTCTAAGACCAATCCCTGATCAAAACTTAAGTAGATTTGGATGTATACTTTGGGATGGCTGTCCTGCAGGAAAGTTCATTGATCATCAAGCTTCAGTCTCTGCACTGAAGACATCCTAATCTTTGCCAAAATAGCCTGATACTTCAAAGAATCCACAATGTCCTTCATACCGTCAAGATTTCCATTTCCTGCAACAGCAAAACAGCCCTATAACAAAACTGGTCCACCTCCATGTTTGACCATGGAGATGGTGTTCTTCTGCTCATAAGCTTTGCCTGTTTTGCACCAGACATACTCCTGATCCATGGGTCAGAAAGTTCCAGTTTGGTCACATCACTCCATAAAACATTCTTCTAGAACTCCACAGGTCTCCACAAGTTTGGCTTTTATGTTTTTCTTGGTCAAAAGTGGCATTCGGCAAGATGTCCCAATATGAAAGCCATGTTTGTCTAGTGTTCTTCTTATACTTCTTTTCTTCCTTTTATCAGGTAATCTTGCAAGTCTTTGCCAGTAAATTGAGGGGTTTTCTTGGCTGCTCTGATCAAACATTTTATTCTTCTTGATAATACTGTGCTTTTTCTTCAACGCCTTCAGGTTTTCTGGTACACCACATTTTAAACTTACAAATAAGGCTGCCAGCTTTGTCTCTAGGAACTTTTAATGTTTTGAAAATTTTCTCAGCTTTGTAATTGAGTTTCCAAATTTTCTCAGTTTTGTAATAGAGTTTCCAAAGGCTTAATTGTGTTTTAACTCAGTTTTGTAGCATATCCCACAAATAAGTGACTTGATAGTCACTTTTTTCAGCAGTGTTGAATAGGGGTTGAATAATTATGACAAAAAATCCTATATCTCAAAAACATTACATTATATATGACTATTGCTACAGTCTCTGATGGATATATATATACTGTATATGCAGAAAATAAACTGAAATTAGATTTTAAAATGATCAGAAAAAAACCACTTCGAAAAAGGAAACTACATTCTCAGCAGTGATGACACTGTACCCCTGGCATTGCAGTAAAGCAGCATTTGGGTTTATTTGGTTTTGTTGGGGAAAAGAGTGTGGTCTTTATTGGATCAAGCTGTAATGGGTTTCCTGTAGAGGGCAGGTGTAATTTAGCCCACCGGAGTTACAGTGTTAGCAAATAACAGCGACAGCCGCCACGGCACGGCAGTTTAAACCAATCAGGACTGCGAGACTGACAGGTGAAGCCTGAGGCTGCCTCAGACAAGAGCTTGAGACCAGCTGTGTGATTTGAGACTAATTGCTAACGAAGGGACACAGGATAGAGAGAGTGTGTGTGTGTGTGTGTGTGTGTGCATGTTTTTGTGTGTGTGCTGCAGCTTACAGGTGCAGTTGAGCACTGTTGGAAAGACATCCCACTGTCTGGCTGCTACTGTGTTTCATTAGCAATTATTACATTCCTCATAAGGGGGCGTGTGTGTGAATATCCCTTGCGTAAATCACACATGCGCAGTTGTCAGACAATAAGTGCGCTGTGTCATGACAGTTACTAAGTTTAGTGCAGAAACTCTTCACTGTTTACTTACTGAAACTGAGACCTATTTTTGAAATAGGTTGCTGCCGGGGAGGTGTTAGTAAGGCAAGTTAAGGGGCCTTCTAATAATTCCCATATATGAACTGACCATTCTGTTTCCTGTGTGTGGGGAGCATTCTGTTGCTGCCATTCAGTGTCGGAGAGGCTACTTTAAAAAAAGACTGTTTTTAAAAAAAGAAGACCTAAAATGCTATACTGGGCCTTTCACACAAGGTCTTTGTTTTTCTGAATCATTCAGTTACATAAACCTTGCAAACAAAACTACTCATTAGAATGAAGCAGGCTGTTCAATATTACATATGAGAGAGAGAGAGAGAGAGAGAGAGGACTGTTTAGGAATGCATGTTATTTTGATTATTGAAAAATGCAATGTTTTTTGAGTGGAAGTATCTGGAAACTGCTGTTTTAAGATAAGGAATTATTATTATTTATTATTAATATTATTATTAGGATAATTAATTTGGAAAGTGGATGGATGAATGGGTGGATTATGATGATTTTTTTGTTGTTATTATTATTAAAATAGAATGTGAAGCCACTTAAGAAGCCGCCTTAATCTGGTAACATGAAAAAAAACTGTAGAACGGAGAAATTGTGGACTTTACTGTTGTGTTTGTATTAGAGTTGGGTAGGTTCTTTACCTTTCCATCAGTGGTGACAGCAGCAAAGACAGTAGAGGAGTATGGAGCCCAGGCCACATCTGTCACTGAAGTTTTCAGCTCAAAGGTGAACACGGGAGACCTGTGAGAGACATGTATTGTTACTTGTATTTGCTACTATTCAGTCAAAACGAAGCACTAACAGAAACTACAGTGCTCCCATTCTGAATTAATCTAATGTGGGCATGCAGAGAAAGTGAGAGCCAGAGGCTTTGTTCAAATGTGGGCATTCGGATTAACCGATGTCTAATTTTTAAAGGTGTAAAATATAACAGAAAGGCTGCATTTATTTGATCAGATCCTTTGATTACTTCAGGAGGTAAGGCTCCAACAAAACCAGACATACAACAGGCAAAGAGATCCATTGCTGATTTACTGCAAAACACAGGAGCTCTCTGTTGGTGGTTTAGGGGTACTGCATCTAAAAAATCCACTTAATCCACTAACACATACACAAAATGTGCACTCAAGATGACAGACTAATTCATTATTATCAGCCCAAGGATGTCTTTCTGACAACCTAATTGGTTTGTCAAATAAATGCACTGACAAGCTAATTATGTTTATTGTAATTGGAAGAGCAATGCGTGCAGAATTAAATTAGGAAAACCAAGGCCTGAAATTCACAAAATGGCAGGTATTGTGTATAATTTTACTAATCCCACAAAGTTCTGCAATTACAATGCAGGAAATTCCCACAAACATTTATTCATAGTTTTATGTCTAATGTTATGAGAGGGTGAAGACTGACACTGAAAATGTAGTCAAAGATCAAAAGGGCAGGTGCCTGAGCATAACTTGAGGTCTACAGATGCACGTGCCAGTTGTTTATACACACTACAAGGGATGATCAGTTTATTAAAATTCTATGGGAGCATGAAACAGTCCACCTGTAATAGTTATGTTGGGATGTATCTAAATTAAAATATTCTGCAAATTATTGCACCAGTTATCAAAAATTAAAAATTGATTTTTTTTTTTAAATGTCAAAAATATTTTAGTCCTTAGTCCTTTTTCTGAAATGAAATTCAGGCCATGCCAACTGAAGGATAAGTAACATGGTGCTATTTTTAGAGGCTGGAAAAGGCTGCTGTAGACATAGTGCTGTAGGGAATGGTGCTCATACTTCATAGTTTGATCCCAAATTTTGACCATCCAGTCCCAGCCACAGGAAATGAAGACATCAGGATGGAAGGGATTCCACCTCACACGAGTGACATTCATGAAGTGGGCATCATATTTTTCCAAGAACTTGCTAGAATAGTATTTGGAGCCCTGTAAAACACAAACTCATTAATGGTTAGATTAACATTACAAAACTGCTGTTTTGTACACAGCACTCTTGCTCCTGTTATACTGCTTAACTATCCACTGGTGCTTATGAATAACATTTGCAGAAGTAGTAGTGACATTTAAAACATTCTTTGCAAAGAGAACAGCACCATTTTTCTTGTTTAGTTTGCATTGTGTAGCTCAGGAGAAGTGCTTGATGGATCGAATTCATTGTTCCCCGGGCAGTGCATCACACAACAGAAGGGCTTTGAGTTTAATCTGAGAGATGAATCTAAAGAACACAGAGCTCTGCATCAGCTGTCAGTCTTTAGGGAGACAGGGGCCAGTTTTTGCCCAGCGGTATGTCTCTAGCATTCTAGCATTAAATGAGCCTCCAACACAGCTGCCCAACATCTTTGCCAATCTGCAGAGGATGCTAGGCAAGTCTCCAAAAACAAAGAATACTGTTTTGCTCCAAAGTCTGATCATTTTAGTGCATTTTGTGCAGAATAAGCCTATTATAGCATAGAGAAAATGGGTTCTCCCATCAAAAATTTAGTTTCTATGAGTATTATAGCATTACTTGGAGTTGTAGGAGTATTACAGAGAAAAAGCAAATAACACTTAAGATGAAAGTTTAAAGATTAAAACTAGCTCACCTTTACACCATCCGGAAATTGAGTTTCCAGTTTACTTAACTTGCTTATGATAGTCCATCATATCCAATGATGAAACTTTTATCTGTGTTCTTTCAAGGCTATAAAGTCTGATTTAAGATGCACAAGATTTATTGCATTGTGGTGCACATATACTGTAATCTAACGCTGTGATAGCAAAAGATCTGAACATGTTTTAACATCTTTTTTGTCTTCTATCCCTTTCAATGACAATTATACCATCACGGCAGAGCTGGTGTGATCCGTAGCCGTACTCTCCTTGTGTTTTGGATTTACCTTGCATTTCTTCAGCAATGTTTTCTGTTTTTTCTGACCATCCACTAAGCACCAACCATCATATAATTGGCCATACAGTATATATTTTGGTAAATCCTGAGACTTTCTAACAATATGCCCAAACCAGAGCAGTTGTCGCACTCACCATGGCTTCTACACTAGCAAAGCTGCTCTCAGTATCAGAATTACAGCAGAATCATCACATAACGTTCTGAAAGATAGTGAGTCGCTTTAATTGAGCCGCTCACAATTTTTGATAGAAAATTACTTTGTAATGAAATGTCATTTTTATCTGAAGGTCAAGAATTTGAAAGTGGGTGCTGGTGCTGTGACCTCTAATCTCTCATTAAAGGTGGGAAATGTGAGAATGCGTGATAGGGCCATGTGCTTCCAGACAGAGCAAGTCTGGTAATGTCAGCGATAAGATACAGCATAAATCCTGCAGCATCTGTTTAGCTTAAGGGCTGTTGCATTAGCATGACACATACATTATTTCTATAATTCATGCACATGGCAAATACCTGTTTTAACAAGGTTATAGTATTACTAATAACTAGTGTAACTAACTATATATATATATATATATATATATATATATAAAACAAACAATAAAAGTCTATGGAATGTCCCCATTTAGACAGTTATGTAAATGTGAGGGTGTGTTGTGTAAAAGTGGGATGTTGGGGGATTTTAGAGTCAAATTTAAGAGGAAATTTTAAAGAAGAACATGTGTTTGCATGTAATGTTTGTAATTTAGAGCATAACAAGTCATACGGAGTACAGGGTGGCATACAGATACAAAACTGTCTGGCCTGTCAAAATGAATGGTTTGAATGCTAGTCTACCCCTGGCTGGCAGAGTGAAAAATATAAATAAAGAAGGAGAGACAGAGACGGAATTTTATTAGCCACTGCCGCCCCGTGCTGCCGTGATAGCAGTGCAGAGACAGGCAACTAATAAGAACACTTCCTCTCTGTTTGATGACAGGGATAGTATATAAACAGCGACTGCTCAGCAGGAGACAACCACCACAAACACAACAAGCTCCTTCTCCCAGATTCAAACCCAGAAGAATAATGATATGTCTAAAGACTGCAGATCTTCAGAGGGCAGGGTGTTCACAGGGCATTTGTTAATTTCAAAATATATGGTTTAAAAAAGTTTGGTCGATTCATTGTATGATTGGCCTTGGTATAAATTATCATCTTGGCTGTGGTATATGACTGACCTTGTGAATCTTTCCATGCTCAGTGCCAACAAGAAAACTGTAGTCCTTTTGTTTGTGAAAGTCCAAAGATGTTCCAACTAGACCGATAGAGAAAATGTCTTCAGTGAGTATGATAATATATTATGCATGCAATGTTTTTTGTTTTTTTTACACCATTAGCACATTTATTCAATTTGACATTATAACTGTTCTTTCTCTTCTGCGTAAAAAAAAAAAAAATCTGAACATAATTGGAACTGAAAAGAACTTGAGATGCAATATAAACCCAGACTGACAAAAGTAAATTGTATTTTTTATATGGTGAAACTGAATTATCATTGAATCTCAACAGGTGAAATATCACACATGAATGAAACACTGTCATAGAAAGCTAAACACAAACGCCAGCTAAGGACGAATCTGCATGCCAAAAACATTTACTTCTATATTATGTTCATAAAGTATTGGAAAAGTTGTTTTATTATTGAACTATTGCAGATTTCTGTGTCCATTCTCTACTATATTGTGAATATAATCACAGCTGTAAATGGCCCCTGTCCTTATACTGAAAGAAAACCCCACTCACATCATCATTGCATGTTTTTATAAACATCGTGTTCATATAATAATGTAGAATTAATGTATGAAATCTTTAAAAGCTGTAAAATCTGACTAGTGTGGTAAGGTGATACATACCTGTAGGAATGACATCCTTCAAGTCATCTGGAATTGTGTCAATGACTGGGAGCTTGATAATGTCTGTGAAGACTAGCTCATGCTAAAATCCAAATGATTGGCATCAGTTAACCTTATACTATAATGACTTGCTTTAGAATCAAACTTTAGATATTTCCTTCTGTACCTTTACCAGAGTCCAAGACACCACTCGTCCATCAGCAGACACAGAGATGAAGTTGTGATTACTGTCCAAATCATCTTTCTGCCACTTCACCTGTAAGGAAGACAATGAAACACAAAACACAGAACAGCAAGACTTTCTTATCAACCAGCAGTCACAAAAACTATATCAAAAACACTCTGTATTTAATTTTAAGGACACTACCATTCAAACGTTTGGCGTTGGTAAAATATTTTAATCTGTTTGAAAGAAGTCTCGTATGCTTACCAAGGCTGCATTTATTTGATAAAGCAGTAATTTTGTGAAATATTATTATATTTAAATAGCCGTTAATCAAAATTGCATATTATAGAACTAGCAAGAGTAGTATGGTAGCATTCCATTCCAAACGTTGTATTAAATGTACAGCTCCATTGTTATATATTATTTTAGGTAATGAAAGTGTAGAGTTACTATTTTGATTGACTTCTTGGTCACTTCCTCCTCATTTATACCTGCATCACAGCACTTGTGTGTTTGCCGGAGCTGGCTCTGCTGTTATAAATGGGCTGATCAGTCTTTTTCTTCAGGTTGTACACTGCGACACAGCCGTCATACAATCCCACAGCCACCAGATAGGACAAATGTTCATGGATGTCTAAACACATTACTCCTGAAGCCGTGTTAAAGATGAATTCTGGGTAACTTGGGTTCTTTAGGGTGTAGAAGAGAAGCATGCCACCCCCCTGCTGAGTAAATTCATCTGAAGGGAAAAGATGAAACACATTTCAGAGCCATTTAACTTACAAATGATTCCTTGTATAAGATAAATAGTAAACTTACGAGAACCAAGACCAACAGCAAACAAATCATTGTATTTGTGATTCCTAGAAATAAACAAATGTCACTCAGAGTAGTGATATTTATTTCGACTGAAAAAAAATGACTGCATTTGTTTTGAAACAGTGTGAAACTCACCAGCAGAGGGCAGTCACAGACAGACTTTTGGCTTTATCATACTGAAACGTCCATAGTGGGAGAAGAGTGCCCTTCTCTCCTCTAAATTCATCGGATGCATCCTCAAAGTACATGAAATCTGAGGTTTGGATATAAAGGCATTTACATCAGACAGTTGCATGTTCTTTTTTTTTGAACGCTTTGTAATATCTGTCTAAAATAAAGGGTGTAGCATTGAAAATAAATTATTTTTCATAATTACCTTGTGCAACGTCATCAAATATATTTTGATTCACCATACGCTCAATGATCTTGACCGCCTTAGCTAGTTGGGATATGTCATCGTTCTATAAAGCATAAAGTTATAAAGTTCCTTCAACTTGCCTTTTAAAACAAATCAATTGCATTCTTCAAATAAATAAAATATGTCATTCTCTTGATTACGCTGTTAAAATCTGTCAGATCATATTTCTTGTCTAGCCACCTGAGTTTCAGCTTGAATAATTTTCTTCTTGCTCTTATCTTCCTCCTTATTTAGAAACTGGCCTTCATGCTTCTCTTTACTTTTCTCCCGCCTTTGAAGTTCCTCTACGTAAAAGTCATAAATCTCCCACTGCAGAAAGAGCAGGGCATTGTAACATTGTACGTGTCCATATTCACCATAGTGCTGTTGCTAAAAATTATTTACGGGCACAGGCAAAGATTTTTCCAACCTGATTGGCTGTAGCTGAGAAGTTTGCACGAGGAGGAGGCTCAGTTTGACAAATTATGTCCTGCAAAACATAATTAAACAATACAGTGGATTACGCATAAAAATGAAAATGCAGAAAATCCACAAAGTCTATCTATAGTTACACAAGCTATGAGCTATCACCATTGAGTTCTTGTAAAAGGAAATCTGCAAATCACTTTTGCTAAAACCACTTTTTCTTACACGACTATTTAGCAATAAACAGAAGGCAGATAAAACCAGAAATGTAACTCATAGGTCCTCTCACTCTTGGAGCATTGTTTAGTGTCTGAGAGGCTCTCTCGTTGAAGTTAAACTGATTGGTGAGTTTCTGCTCTCTCTTTCCAGCTTTGATGGACACATTGTCTGGCCTCTCGTCTCCTCCACCATCATCCACTTCAGCTTGTTTAGCCATCAATCTCCGGCCTTCATCAGATTCCTTGTGCACAAGATTCCCTTCTAGTTCAAAGTGAATGGCCATCTGATCCACAAAGACAATTGGTTTATAGCAGCCCTCCTGAAAAGACAACAGCTTTTAGTGGTTTGCTAGGCTGATGACTTTAAATCATCAAAGTTAAGGACCAACTTTTCAATATGTTGTAGAGATGCAGCAGTGTTTTTTTTTTCTTACTTTGAAACTGTATCTGACAACGTTTTGTGGAGCATTTGGATTGCTTGCTTTTAGTACTCTGGTAATCTCTTCATTCAGCTCCTTTTGAAGAAATAGAAAGAAATAGAAATGTGTAAATAATCATCCCAACATCACTATAATGTGAGATAATGTAGGCAGAGTCAGACCACAGGTCCTCTCCAGGTTTACGCACTGCCTCAGTTAAGTCCAGCTGATCTGGAGGTTTCACGAGAGTCTTCCCCTGCATCCATTCCTCTCCTTCGGCTGTGTCTAGCCCTTCCTCTTCATCCTGCATGACAAAAGAGGCTTGAAATCCTGATATGTAATATGTGACAAAGCATTCATTCCTATCTCAGTGAAAAGTGATTTGAAAGCTAACGTTACCTTCTTCTTTCCAATGCCTTTGACACCCTTTGCCACAGCTGCCTTTTGGTGGGTGTTAACATTAGGTGCCTGCATTTTAAGAGAGAAAACATAAACCTTTGGGTCTTCCCATCAGTGCAATGCAATACTTAAGTGAAATAGCAAGAGAAAGCCTGGACCGAAAATTTTAAATTTTGAAAGATTTAGTTTGATGGATTCAGCTTAAAAGCGTGAGATTTTTTTTTGTTCCAGAATAATAACATTAATATATTATCATTATTTTAAGTTTAAATAGTAGTTTAGAAAACAATTATTTATTCATTTGCATTCGTGATATTATCGTTAACATACCTGTTTAGATTTCACTATCCCAATTTTGTGAGGAACGGACATTTTTTGCTTTCAAATAAGTGGTAAATAATTCCAATTTACCCGTATATAAACGTAAAAATAACTTTGTATTCAAGAAGATAAAACAACTCTCTTCTCTCACAGTAGTGCGAGACTGCGAGTGTGTTTGTGTGTATAGACGTTGTCATGGTAGCGGCATCTGGTTGACGTGATGCGCGTGTGCACAGTGAGATGTTCCTTACCTGTGACAGCGCCACCTAGCCAACTCTACTGCGAAGACTAGACCCACCGAAATTAATTAAATTATTATTATTATTATTATTATTATCTTTCTGCATTTCTGCATTATGTCTGGCGCTTGCAGTTATTTAAGCTGTGCAAATACATTTTATTATGCTGGTTGCAAACTGGTATTTGTTATGCAAAAAAAAATTTGAGTTTTAAAAAAAATTTAAAACTCGAATATAGGGGGCTCACGGTTGTAATGTTCAAGATTGTTACTAAATCTGTTTAGGGTTATGATAAAATTGAAATAATTAAAACAATAAATCATTTATAATAATACAAACACATAATTGCATAGTAAGTGCAATAAAATAATATAAACTACAAGTACAAAAATAAATAAATAAAATAACCATAATAATAATAGAGTCCTAGAACTCCGGTTCTGAAACATCTGCACAAGATCTGTAAAGCAGCGCTTTTGTTTTCTGAAAATTAACCTTTATTCACACTGTTTTACTTTTGTTTACCTTAATAACAGAAGTGCAGTGATACCTAACCTGCAAGCGTATATAATACAAAATGAGAACGACGATGTTTATTCATCACACCTAGATGTACGGAAGTAAAATAAGGCGGGGCTGTTATCTGTCTTTAGGGTTTGTAAAGTCTGACTCACTTTTCTGCGAATCGGTTCTTTTGAATACTTCATATCAATTCTCGGTACACTTCAAATGAATTGTTCAGACCGATTTTGTGAATCATTTCAAATGAATCATTGAAGAGATTCAACTCAAAAGAACAAAGCGTTCACGTTAGTTTACCAACGAATCATTCTGTCATACTGTGCGTGCTGTTAGCGGGTGAGAAATTAATTTGAAACCGAAATGAAGGACCGTCTGGGCGATTTAACAGCCGTGAGTCTTCAGATTATTTCCTAAATTTATGTTATTTAGATGTAAAATACTATAATAATTTATGTTTTAATAGGTATGCTTAGTTTCACTATCGTAAATACAGCTTGATATATACAGTATTGATCCCTTATGATTAGCTGTTGTTGCCTCATATCATGTTTTCTGTTAAAACAAAGTTTGATACGCTGAAAACATTTAAAGTGGTTTATACGACAGAAAAGTTCCAGCTGTCTTCTTGACTTTTTTTTATTATTTGTTTTGACTGTAACCCTTCCCCGACCAGCTCTGCCATGACACCACCACCGCTCCTGTGGAGTCCAATGCTTTCCTAGAGGAATTCCTCCCTAAGGTCTGTATGTGCACCTGTGTTTGAACATCTACATGCCTTTTTATGTGTGGAACTGTCACTTTGTCTTTGCATTATAACTGAAAACTCGAAGAACTTACTCGCGCATGTTTACGTGTACAGGTTAATGAGGTTCAGCACCTTATGGGGAGAATTTCCCTCTGTGTGGAAGAAGTGAAGCTGAGACACAGTACCATTTCGACTGAAATCAACCCACCGAATTGTGAGTACATTGAGTTTGTGTCTTTACAGTTCTATATGCATTAGGCACCTATGAAATATTAGGAAATTTAAAACGTTTTCCAGGTTATTGTTCAAAAGGCATGAGATCAGTTCACTGTTCCTCTGTACAACATTTTTATGTCTATTCTTATTAACAGATGTGAGAGAGGAACTTGAGCAGTTTAGCAATGACATCAAGCACACAGCCGATGTAATCAAGGTTAAACTAAAAGGTAATTGAATTAAAACATATATATATATATATATATATATATATATATATATATATATATATATATATATATATGTATTTATATATATATGTATTTTTTTTGGAAGGGGGTGGGGAGGTTGAGAAGATGTGATCGTGTTTTATTGGACATTTTGGATAAATTTATTTCCTCTTTTTGAATTTTGAAATGTGTAAGTTATATGTTATCTTATACAATAAATATTCTGCTAAACCCAGCTTTATATCTCCTTGAAAGAAAGCAATCAACTCTATTGTCTTTGGATTTAACTTCAACTGTAGTACATTGTCTTGACCAGTACACTGAAGATTGTAACATTTTTGTCATTCTTTTTGTCACTGAATCTCTTGATTCACATTTGAAAACATGATTCTGTGATTGCTCACGCAGATTTAGAAGGAAAATTCTCAGAATATGAGAATGCTAACAGCAGCTCTGTGTACCTTCGCATCCAGACTACTCAGGTGAGATGTCACTCTGTATTATAAATTCAATATTGTTCTTCAGATATTTGTTTTATTCTTTTTTCTGTATGTATCTTTATTTTGTTCATCTATAGCACACGGTACTTTCACTGAGGTTTGCAGAAATAATGAATATGTACAATCAAGAACTGCTATCTTTCCGGACAAAGAGTAAAGATCAGATACAAAGACAGCTGGAAATCAGTGAGTGAATTAACACACTTACTAACACACCAGAACAAAATGTCTTTGGTCACCACTGCCCATTGTTATATTATGTTTAAATTTTTAGCTACACTAACACTCATTGTTTTGGGGTCCTTTTTTAAAGGAATTAATAATTTTATTCAGCAAGCATGCATTAAATTGATAAAAAAAAAAACAAAAAAAAAAAACAAAGACATTTATAATATTAAAATAAATTTCTATTTTCTAATAAATGCTGTTAATTTGAACTTTCTAGTCATCCAAAAATCCTGGACACACAAAACACACACAACAATATTGGCACCCTTGAAAATGCAACCCATCTCTCAGAACAATTGTTGCAGTTGCAAATGTTTTGGTACTCACATGTTTTTTTTTTTTTTTGTGCATTGGAACACAAAAAAAACAAACAAACAAAAAAAAAAACAGAAGAAAAGTCAAATCTGATACAATTCCACACAGAACCCAAAAAAAAATGCACTGGACAAAATTATTGGCTCCCTTAACTTAATATTTGGTAGCACTCCCTTTGGAAAAAATAACTGAAATCAATCGCTTCCTGTAACCATGAATGAGATTCTTACACCTCTCTACTGGAATTTTTTGGCCACTCTTCTTTTGCAAACTGCTCCAGGTCATTCAGATTTGAAGGATGCCTTCTCCCAACTGCTGTTTTGAGATCTCTCCAAAGGTGTTCTATGGGATTCAGATCTGGACTCATTGCTGGCCATTTCAGAACTCTCCAGCGTTTTGCTTGTAACCATTTCTGAGTGCTTTTTGAAGTGCGTTTCGGGTCATTGTCCTGCTGGAAGACCCATGACCTCTGGTGGAGGCGCAGCTTTCTGACACTGGCCACTACGTTGTGCCCCAAAATTCTTTGGTAATCATCAGATTTCATGATACCATTCACACAATCAAGGCATCCAGTGCCAGAAGCAGCAAAGCAACCCCAAAACATCTTTGAACCTCCACAATGTTTGACTGTAGAGACTGTGTTCTTTTCTTTGAAGGCCTCATTTCTTTTTCTGTAAACAGTATAGTGCGAGCTGACACTGTTGTACCCTGTGTCTGCAGATCAGCTTGAATTTGTTTGGAATATTAATCGGGGTTTATCCACCATTCGAACAATCCTTCGTTGTAATTTTTCATTGATTTTGATCTTCCGTCCACGTCCAGGGAGGTTAGCTACAGTGCCATGGGCTGTAAACCTCTTGATGATATTGCACACAGTGGACACAGGAACATTAAGATCTCTGGAGATGGATTTGTAGCCTTGAGATTGTCCATGTTTTTCCACAATTTTTTCTCTCCACAAACAACTCTTTACTCTTCTTTCTTTTCTCCATGCTCAGTGTGACACACAACACAAAGGTTGAGTCAACTTTTCTCCATTTTAACTGGTTGCAGGTGTGATTACTATATTGCCCACACCTGTTACTTGCCACAGGTGTCTAAATACAAATTACAGGAGCATCACATGCTTGAAAAGCGATTCTCACAATTTTGACAAGGTGCCAATAATTTTGTCCAGTCCATTTTTGAGTTCTGTGTGAAATTTATCAAGTTTGACTTTTCTTGTCTGTTTTTTTGTGTTGTTGCAGTGCAAACAAAAACAATAACCACGTGAATACCAAAACATTTGCAATTGGAACAATTGTCTGAGAGAAGTGTTGCATTTTCTGACAGAATTGCAAGGGAGCCGATATTTTTGGCCATGACTGTATATATATATATATATATATATGATAGATAGATAATTTTATTTTTGATTTTTTGAAGGTGGCCAGGTTGTCACTGAAGAGAAGACTGAGGTTTTGCTGCAAAGTAACAATCCTGCTGTCTTTATCTCAAATGTAAGTTTCAAGGTTAACAGACAGCTGAATGCACTTATCCATATAAGCTTCCCTTCAAATGTTAATATAATTCTTTGTGCACAGATCAACTCTGGCTCCTGCATCACGGGGCAAGCACTGAATGAGATTGAGTTACGGCATAAGGATATTCTTTATCTGGAGGCCAGCATTCGAGAGCTGCATAGCATGTTTATGGATATAGCCATGTTAGTCAATAGTCAGGTACTGTACGCTTGCTGGAGAATTCAGTGAATGAACTAAAATAAAATGGTGCACCATGCCTTAGAACACAGTTAATAACAAACATTTCAGGGCATTATCTAGCAAGAATAGTTGATTTACACAAGTGCCTTTTTGAAATGAATTTAATGATCAAAATATTGTGCATAAGTGCCATGGGACTATTACCTTGCCATATCATAATTTGAAGTTTTTTCCCTCTTTTTTATAGGGTGAAATGGCAAACAACATAGCAAAGACTGTGATTCAAGCTGGAGCCTATGTAGATCAAGGGAAAGAGAACATAGAAAAAGCTGTTGATTACAAGAAGTCCTGGAGGATACGACTGCCTATATTCAAGAGCAAAGCAAAACCAGCAACCAGCAAGGGCTCTTGAATGAATATTGAACTTTGGAATGTATGCTGCTTGCTATTGAGTTCTATGAAAATGAGGGATTCATACTCCTTGCCTTTTCTTTAAAAATCCCATTGTGTCACAGTACTTATTCTATGCCCTGTATGTTTTGCTGATCAGATAATTTTGAGCTGTCTGTGGGGTTTCCTCAGCCCATTTACAAACAAAGGGCTTTTATTTGTTTCTGCTTAAATGGTTAATGATTAAGCTTGCTCTCAGATAGACAGCACAAGCAGGATTTTTCTGACGCAATATGACAACAATCGAGTGAGTGCCAAGAGGTATGTTTACATGGACTAATGTTCCTCATTAGGAATATTCATGCTATATACATGCAATACATGCTTAATTTATACCTGTTCTTTGGATTATTTCAGGGCTTCACCACCCCTTTCAATCTGTTTCTTGTAATTACTTTTATTAGTTATGTGTATTACTTGGCGACTTGCTTTTACTCATAGTTCATCCAAAAAGGAAAATGCTGTTATCATTTATTCACCCTTATGTTGTTCCATACCAGTATGACTTAGTTTTTTTATTTATTTTTTTCTTCTGTGGAACGCACATCAAAAATGCCCCTGTAGCCTATGTTTTGTCCATACCGTGAAAAAATGTGGGGTCCAAAACAGCATTTATAGTTAATATATGGCAAAAAAACATTCTTCAAAATATCTTCGTATGCGGAAGAAAGAAAGTTAAAAAGGCTATTGATGAGGAAAGGTAAACAGTGACTGAACTTTCATATTGGGTGAACCAACCAAACTAAAGCATCTGGATTCAGAATATCTGATTATTGTTTAAAAATACAAGTAAATAAATAAGTACAGCCACATGTGTGACATGTACAGTCACAGAAAGTTACTTTGCTACTTTTTCGTCAAAATGTTTGTTTATCATGTTGTACAGTTTTATTGTAATCTAGATAATTAAAAAAACAAACAAACAAAAAAACAGTAATATTGTGAAAGGTTTTTACATTCAATAAAGCTTTTAAAATTGATGTATTTATTTTTATTACAATTATTTAATTCCTGTGGTGACAAAGCTGTATTTACAGCAGCCAATACACCATTCTTGAGTGTGTCAAGATTCTTTAGAAATCATTCTAATAGGCTTGGTGCTCAAGTAATATTTCTTAATTAGCACTGCTGATATAGATAGATAGATAGATTGATTGCCAAGGTTGCCTTCCTTGTGCAGTTCATTCAAGAGCAAAGGAAAACCACTCACCTATCTTAGAACATATTTGCAGTCCTGTATGAGATGTTTCAATTACTAATTACTATTCTTTTAATTGTTTATTGTGTAAAATATTACAATCCATTTAGAGGGAGCTAAAAGTCTGTGTGTGTTATCTCAGGAGGAACTGATGCGTTCAAACATACACAAATTTAGTCTCATCCCACATGAAAACATGAAGATATTAATAGTTCTTCATTCCTGACAAAGGAAGAATAGCTCAGCAGGAACAGGTCTATTGTTTCTAAATATAGATCTACACTTGACTCATAGCCTCATTACACTATATGTGTTTATTATAGTACTCCATATTTAAGCATATCAAACCACAATATGTCTAATGTAAAAATACCTGCAGCATATGCTTTGTCTAAGGTCTTCTGGTTCATTTCTTCATTGCCCATTTTGACTCATCTCTGTCCATCTTTACTCTGCCATATGGTCACTCAGCAAGTAGCGACTGTTGTGGGAGCTGTAGGAGGGGAAGAAGATTTAGACGCACATACTCAGTGTCTTTGCTGTTTGTGTTACAAAAAGCAGGTTTATTCTGCATCTTTCAGCAAAGATACACACCATGGAGAACAGGCAGTTTCTCTCTCCCTCTTTCTCTTTAATTCTGCACACTTTTTCACATTCACACCTTGTTACACCTTGGAGAAAATGTCAAGGTCTCACTCGCACTCGATCCTCCTGTACCGGTTAACTCGCCAAAATGTAACAGATGTAACAGAACACACAGTTTTCCCTAACATTAAGTTGGGCTTCTGTCAACAGGGCCTCAGTACGAGAAGAAAGAAGACGAGCAGACATCACAACAAAAAGGTAAGGAAACACATACACAACATATTTAAAATCAAGAGAAACATCATTATGTGTAATTTTAAGCTTCTAAATTATGTAGAGGTTATTCAGGAATTTATGCCAGTTCACAGATGTATTTCAACCTCTTGCTGTGCTATATGGCCTTATCACTGTCCCGGGTCACCTGTCACCTCTAATAGCTGTTCACTGCGGTCTGGTCTGAATAGGTGACATGTCAGTCTCACTGCTGCCCATGGCGAGGTGGTGAACTGTATGCAGGTGTAATGTGTCTCAGTAGGGGTCTTAGGAGCAGGGCAAAGGGCAAGAGCAGCCATTTTCTTGTCACTAAACAGCTGGGCTCTCCCTTTTTTCTCACACCTAGCCGCCTCAGTTCAAAAGTGTGTATGTAGTGAGGAAATATTCTGAGAATGTTTTATATCTGTGTCTTGAATATTTTTAAAAGCAGACTAGATGAAACTGAGGATATTATTTTTGTGTTTGTGTCTGCAAAATCACAGGTTTACAGTATGAATGTAAGACTTGCTAAAATATCTTTGCACTTTATACAATGGTTTGTTTCAGTCATCCAAGCTGATTGACAGTCCATAGTTCAGATTAGCACACTAGCAGCATCACTGATCTAAATAATGATCTACTATAGATCAGTGACTAGCATACTACTCCACTTCTGCCATGTCAGCATATTGCAGAAAAAATGGTAGTATGCTATGCAGTCTAAAAGGACCGAGACTCTTTACAAGACCTATTATAGCCTATATATTATATGAAATTATTTTTAAGAATATTTAAAATAACCTGGGTATATAGAATGGTGCATCAAACAAATTTTAAGGGAAGTAAATAATAAATCAACTCTATAGCAGATTTCATGTGATCAATGGCTTAGGATGCACTATTATGCCATGATTGACAGAAAATATACACAAACATACCGTTTGAATAAAATTTTGTTAGTTCTGCCAGTAGGGGCCACTCATGCTATGACGTCAAGGAGGAGACATAGGGAAGGTAGGGAGGGAAAGGCAGAAAAATCGAACTAGAACACAGCCCCTATAAAAGAGCAAGCCTGTGTCCCAATGTGCACACTATCCATCCTAAATTCTGTGATATTAGTCATTTTCAATACTATTTAGGGCAGATAGGGTGGATAGTATGCACATTGGGACGCAGGGCAAGAGTGAATAATTCACTTAACTGATCCCCTCAACAAAGGTTGATTCAGGATGAATGAAACACCACTAATGCGCCTGCGCTGTTCTGAAACGCAACAACTTGTGAAGCTAACCATTACTAGGCTATAACTAACAAATTAAAGCTTGTATCAATGTACTACTGGTATATGTAAGTAAATGTATTTTGTAACTAACTTTTAGTATAATATAATCACCCTGGATAGGACGCGTGGTCCAGTGTTTATTGGAAATAATTTTACTGGGGGGCAGAAATAGACGATATGACTGGAAAAAGTGCCTAAAATATAAATTACTTGGTATAAACGTCTTATCTGTAAAGTCAAGGCTAAATGCGATATCACATTGTTCTTAAATAACAAATTGGGATATCACAAACACACTATTAAAGCAAACTATTTTTTTAAGAGCAGCCAACTTACATACATGAACTAAAAATCATAATTCTGAGGCAAACTGGTAAAAGCTATTGCAAAAATTGCTAAGAAAACGGGTTAGTTCTGAGAAAATACCTAACATCATTTATGTTTACAGTTTATATTTTGTTTTGCCGCTAGCTAATGCAATGAGTTTCATGTACATTTTGGCAAGTGTGTGACCTACACGTACTTTTAAGGACCACCATATTGTCTGTTTGTGCAAGATAAATAAAGTAGAATTCATTGTGTTAGTGCTGTAGGAGATGCGAGGACAAAGGATTGACGTAGAGCAGCTTCTCAGGCAGTCACAGACTGAACTGCTGTGGATCCAGCGACAGCTGTTAATCATAGCAGCAGGAGATGCCAAACATGCCCGAGCCCAAAAGAAGGTGAGTAATCCTGTTAGATTTATACTTTCACAATCTGATCCCTAATGGTGTCTCATGCACAATACTTCTAGTAGCAATGACGGTTCTTTTACACAAGGTGGCACCATCCTGCTACCTATAGCCTACATTCACGCAGCCTAACATCCTCAACTACCAATCAGAGTACAACGAGCCAGCATAATCGCCCCACTAGCAAATGGAGGGTGTGTTTGTGTCATGTGAGGAAATAGGTGTGTTCGACTTCATGCAGCGCCGCACAGACCTATCAGCGAGAGTAGCCGTTTGCAGTCGGGGGCGGAATTGAAAGCGGAGACGTGAAGTAGGACACTTTCTGCTCCCGGTACTGATGCTCTCGCGGCGTTTGCATACTGTGAAGTGAATAACATGCGATATTTGTCAAATGCACAAACGTTTCAGAAATGTTTTCATGAGCAACAGTGACACTTTTTATATACTGCTTAATACAGGGCCATCTGTTCAAGAATAAATTTCAACATACACATATACTATTTAAATACCAATGAAGTGGTGATATATTTGCTTTTTTCAGTGTTTTTTTATTAAACGTGACTCAATATAACATTGCGACTATACAGTAAAAAAGCTTTTACTGTTCTAAAAACAGATTTCTGAGCAGTATTTTTATTTTAATTTTTTTATGCAAAAATTACACAAAGGTTTGTACAAGCATACAAATCACAACAAGTACAAAAACAAATAAACATTCATAAGAATATGTAAAGTAAATTAAAGGTGCTGTATGTAGGATTTTGACTATACTAAAGCATAAAAATACCATAATATGTTTGTAGATATTTAAGAAACATGCTAATTTAACATACTTGTTTATCTGAAAAAACAATGCTACAGTCAGTTATTCTCCTTTGAAAATGTGCATTCCGGCCCGGAATGACTGTGTTTGTTATGGTTTGTGAAACCCGCCCACTGCCAGTTTACCCAATTGTATTTCGGCACCGAGGGTTGCCAGTTGGCGGAAAACACAGCATTTAATTTCATTCGTCGGCATGTGCGCTCGTTTCTGTTGGTGTCGTTAATCTGGCAACCTGCGTGTGCGTCAAGTCTGAGGAGGAGGGGCCGGGTGAAAAAAACCGTCTCCAATATTTTGAATTTGGACTGCAATACCTAGTTCAACCGCTGGGTGTCAATCCTACATATAGCACCTTTAAGATGTTAGACACACATGTGGTGAATTTGGCCAATCATGAAACCTGCAGTCGCTCTGGAGAAACTGCGCCAGATCAGCCGGCTGCTCTCTAAATGCTATGACGGTACTTTGATGCCACACGTGACAGTGACGTGCGTCGGCGCCAGTTCAAGTCGGACAAAAGGTGTGTTCAACTTGAAGCGGCGCTGCGCAGAATGATCAGTGTATGACATCAAAGTACCGTGAGAGCGATTCGAAACCATAGGCTTGTTTGAGATGAGCAAAATCTGCTCAGAACCGATTATTATATGTATTTAAATTGTGCATGAATATTCCCAAACACCAGTGATGGGAATAACGGCGCTATAAATAAACGGCGTTACTATTATTTTTTTCAGTAACGAGTAATCAAACGAATTACTGCTTCCCCCGTTACAACGCCGTTACCGTTACTGACAATAAAATGTGGCGTTACTATATTATATTATTAGAATTAAATTTTTCAGTTCATCTGAATGGATGCGTGTAGCTGTATTTGACGTGCCGTAAACTCTAGTGTGAAGCGCACGACTCGCCATCACTTTCTCTCACATACACGCACGCAAAGAAAGATACAGAGCGAGAGAGTCTTTCATAACATGCAGAATTGACGCGCTACATGTAAACGATATTCTTTGTTGTATTTTCCTGTCAAAATAACGGAGTTCCTTTGGAATTCTTCAGCTTTTAAGAACTGCCGGGTTCTCTGGTTATGGGCGGAACTAATGTGCAAACCACAATCTCATTGGCTGGCGCTCACCTATTATCCTCCCTGTTTTGATTTCAGCAAATCAATTCGAGCAAACTCAGACAACGTGATTAATATTCATAAACCCAGCAGCTCATTAATCTTTAGTGCGTTTTATATTGATGACAAATATGCATTCATACTTGGTTATTCTAATTACTAAAGTTCTAACATAATATAATATAAAATTATCATAATATTATATTATAATGCTTGACTGACGGATACTAAGTGTCAGTGGATAAATAGTGTAGATTAATGTACAATGTTTTATAATAATAATTTATTCTTTTTAGTGTCCATTTCATTAATTTAACATATTTAATATTGGGGGCATCCAAAGTTATCTGACATTTGAACATTTTTTTAAAAGTAACGCAATAATTACTTTCCCTGGTAATTAGTTACTTTTATAATGATGTAACTCAGTTACTAACTCAGTTACTATTTGTCAGAAGTAACTAGTAACTATAACTAATTACTTTTTTAAAGTAACGTGCCCAACACTGCCAAACACTATTAAGTGCGATCTCAGTGTGAAATATCTCTTTTTTCGATCTCATTTTTGAATTAAAATAAAAATGGATGATAAATACGCCTTTCGTATGGAATTAAATAGCTAGCACTTTGAGTGTCTTGTTCATCATATTTATATTCATATAAAAGCAACAGAACTGAAATTCTATCATGTTTATCAGCAGCACAGCACATGAGTGAGAATAACACGATATCACCGGTGATCACCGCAAGATGCATGCTGGTTAGAAAAGTGTCCGAGTTACGTCCGCCTTGCTCTGATGTCATGCTGACGTGTGCCAAAAAACTCTTGTGACGGCCAGGCGGCTGTGTCGGATTGAGCAGTTGCGCAGTTGCTCTCCACTGACTGCGCTGATCAAAAGCATGATGGGAAACAACTGACTGACGACACAGCTTAATGCACATTGGTTCAGACAACCGTGACGCTGCGTTCTCTTCTAAAATGTTTTATTTTTTTTAATCTGATTTCACGCGATTATGTATCTAAATTATGCATGAATATTTCCAAACATTATGACAGTGCGATCTCTGTGTGAGATATGTGATTGTTGTCATATTTCTATAAAAATCTAAAATACATGTTTGTATTAAAGTAAAAATAAATTATAAATATGCCTTTCGTATGGAATTAAATAGCAAGCACTATGAGTGTCTTGTTCATCATATTTATTTTTATATAAAGGCAACAGAACTGAAAAGATATCATGTTTATCAGCAGCACAGCACATGAGAGAGAATAACGTGATATCTGCCTTTGATCTCGTAGGTATCTGTTCTACTTCGAGAGCTCATAACTGTCCGTCTTGACTGCGCTTATTTCACTCCTCCCCTCACTGCAGCCGCCTACTCTCACCTACATTTCAGGCGAGGCGCATCTCAAACAAGCCTAATTATCCATCTGCATACACTGATCATTCTGCGCAGCGCCGCTTCAAGTTGAACACGACTAATGGTTTTGTCCAAATACCCACACTTGCGGTCTTGGCCACTTGAGAGCACGTGCGCGCGACAGGAAGTGTGCAAGTCTGTCCCATCTTCAAAATGCCAAAGTGCAGTGCCCTTAATGAATACTAAATCCTAAGCGTATCCCATTATTCCCACCTTAGCTCAACCGTCATGGAATGTGTAATATCTTGAGATACTAGCAAAAGAAATCTCAGATGAGCCAAAAGTTCACGATGGTCACTTTATTGAGGACCCATCGCAGCGTTCAGACCATAGACTGTAAAAAAAGATGGACTACGCACCTTCATTCACTTCCATTGAAGAAAAGTGAAGCCGCCATTGTCCCAGTAGAGCGCGGCCATATTGCGCTTATTTGGGACCAGAGTCTGCACAGTAGAGAGCGAAGTGGAGTCCCGCCCACACTCCTGCAGAGTCGATCGCAAACACACGCCCCTGACCCTTTTTTAAAAATTTGCCTGACTGGTACAATATTTGCCTGCTTTTGTCTGATTGCCATATAAGAGGCTTGTGTTAAAATAAGGTAAATACAACTCCAATCTCTTTTTGAAGATCCTGAAAAAGTCAGTTGGCGCCTCAGTTCATTCAGAAAGCTGTCAGTCTCAGCTGTCAATCATGACGTCACACTCCCATTTTTATAGCATCACATAACTAAAATCAAACTTATTTAAAAAACGAACACCTTAACTTACATCAGCGTGATAAAATCTACATCAAATGACAAAAACCAAATTGAAAACAAAATATTTGAAGTGAAATTTAATTTAGTTTGTTTCACGTCCCATTAGATTAAATGGAGAGGGCGGAGTTTATGACCTATACTGGGACCAGCCACTTGGGGGCGATCGAGACGCGATGGCTTCAATTTTGAGGACTAGTGCGGCACACTTGGTTCAGACATACACACCAGCATGGCAATAGAGAGCACACAATGCACTTCTTCACAGCCTTTTAACAGTGCCCCAACCCATACACAATGCGTTACGCCCACTGCTGGACAAATCTCAATATACACATACAACACTCCTCCCCACTTACATCCAAAAACATTTTTTTTTTCCAATCAACAAAACTTGAGGGGAAAAACATTGTTCACATACTAGACAATTTTCAATAAATGCATTTTCAAAATCTTGTAACTGTGTGCGTTTTTTTTTTCTTCACAAAGTCTTTTAAGTGTGTTATTAGTTTTTTACGTTACAAAGTCCTTTAAGTGTGCGGGTAGTTTCCTTTATCTTACTGAACGTCGTAGACCCCCAGTAGGTACAATTTCAGGGTTTTTTTACTTCTGCAATTGATGCCACTTCAGGAATGGTAGGAATACTAGATAACTTGGGCAACAGCCTACTGGAACATTCAGTTTGCAAATTTTCAAGCTCCTTTTTCGCAGGAGTAACACCCAAAGTTGGTATTATGGGAGTACTGGGTGATTTGGGCATTTGGACATCAGTATCCTGAGACACAACATCAGCATGACATAACTGAACATCCATGCTCGGTTGGTAATCAGTTATCCTTTCCTTTTGTTGGCAACTAAATAATTGATCTACATGACGTCGCACTATTTGAGGATTCTCCAAAGTTACTGTATAAGATACAGGTCCTGTAAAGTCCTGAATTACTCTATGCATCCATTTTAGTCCATATCCAAAGTTTCGGGTATACACAGGGTCTCCAATCTGGAAATAACGAGATTTTACATGTTGATCATGATACTCTAATTTTGTTGTTTCATTTACATTTTACCAGTGAAGTCAGGTTGTATCTTGTCTAAAGTGCAACACAATTTTCTTCCCAACAGCAATTCAGCAGGAGACAGTCCAATTGTAGACTGGGGTGTGATACGATAATTAAACAGAGCTCTATGTAACTTGGTCTCCAACATGTTTCCCAAACTTTTTTTCATTAAGGTTATTCCATTCTTAGTCAAAGTCTTTACTTGCTTCACTTACAAAACATTGGGCATTATCAGACACTATCATTTCAGGAATCTCATGTACACTGAAACTTTTCCGCAAACACTCCAAAGTAGCTGCATTTGTTGCTGAATTTACAGGATAGGCATCAATCCCCTTAGAATGAGCATCAATGATACTTAAGAACAATTTACCTAAGAAAGGTTCTGCATAATCCATGTGAATTCTCCTCCACGGTTGTCTGGGCCACTACCAGGGGTGAAGTGGAGCCCTCAAAGGGGATTTTTCGCTGTTCTTGACAAATAGTACAATCTCTTACTCAAGTTTCAATATCAGCATCCAGATTAGGCCACCATAGGTAGCTCCTTGCCAGTCCTTTCAACTTGGACATGCCTGGGTGGGATTGATATAACTGTTCCAACAAACTTGCACGTCCCTGTTCGGGAACAACAACACGGGCTCCCCACAGCACACATCCGTCCTGAACACTGAGCTCTTGCTATTTCTGTTTATAAGGTACAAATTCCTGGGTATCACTGTGATTAGGCCAGCCTTTAAGCACATACTCTTGACAAAACAGGATCTTTAGAAGTCCAGTGCTTAATTTGCTCTGTGGTCGTCAAGGGACTCGCTACTCTCTCCAACATCAAGACATGCTCTTCCTCTGGTTCTTCCTCAGAAGGTTGTGCAACAGGAAGACGACTGAGGGCATCGGCATTACCATGATCCTTACCAGCTCTGTAAGAAATGATGTATTCATAGGCTCCCAACATTACTGCCCACCTCATAATTTGTTGAGATGCCATTTGAGGTACAGCTTTTAGTTCATTCAATACACTGAGTAGAGGTTTGTGGTCAGTACAGATTACGAATTTACGACCATACAAGTATTTGTGGAATTTCTTGACTCCAAAGACAAACACTAATCCTTCTTTCTCTAATTGGGAGTAGTTCTTCCCTGCAGCTGTTAAGTGTTTTGGATACAAATCCAACAGATCTTTCTGTTCCATCCCTCATATGATGTGCTAATATGGCCCCCACACCATACACTGAGGCATCACAGGAAAGGATGAGTTCTTTGTTTTCATCATAGTGGATCAAGATGCGATTAGATTGCAACAACTCTTTGGATTTCTTGAAGGCTTTTTCTTGGTCTTCTTCCCAACACCAACAAATATCCTTCCTCAAGAGCTTATGCAAAGGAGCAAGCAGGGTAGAAAGATTAGGAAGAAATCAATTATAAAAGTTCAACAAATCTAAATAGGCTTTCAGCTCCGTTACTGATTTTGGCGTTGGTGCTTCTTGTACAGCTTGATCTTTCTCTGGAACAGGATGAATACCTGTGGCATCAACTTTATGTCCCAAGAAAACAACTTCCTTTTCCATGAACTTACATTTCCCTCTTTTCAGTCTTAATCCAAACTCCTCCAGCCTCTGCAACACTTGATCAAATGTCCCCAGATGTTCTTTATCATTTTTTCCTGTCAACAGAATATCATCTAAATACACTGTGACTTTTGGAATATCCTTCAGGATTCCTTCCATAGTTCTCTGTAAGATTGTTGGACTCAAACTCACTCCAAAGGGTAATCGTGTATAGGTAAAAAGACCTTTGTTAGCAGTGACATATTGCTTGGATGTCTCGTCCAACAAAATCTGTTGATATGCATGACTCATATCTATCTATTTGGTGTATTTCTCACCTCCAGATAACACTGCAAACATGTCCTCCATTCTGGGAATGGGTTACTGCTCCAATGACAATTTCCGGTTAACAGTCACTCTATAATCTCCACAGAGTCTCACTGATCCATTTGGTTTCAACACAGGCACTACAGGAGCTGCCCACTCTGAAAACTTCACATGTTCGATGATACATTCTTTAATCAACTGATCAAGTTCAGCTTCCACCACCTCTCTCATGGCAAAAGGTAATGAATGTGGTTTTAAAAAAATGAGGCTTCGCACAACTGACTACATGAATCTTGGCTGTGGCTCCTTTTAATGTTCCAAGTTCTTCTTTAAAAATTACTTCATGTTTCTTTAAAATGTCTTGCAACATCTCTGAGCTTGTTTGAATTTTATTCAGCTTTTCCCGGCCAAGTTCCAACTCAGCAAGCTATGATCTTCCCAACAAGTTAGGACCAGATCCTGCCACCACGGCAACTGAGAGGTCTTTAACTAATCCGTTATGCTTGACTTGAACTTTACTGGTTCCTAGAACATTTACTGATTGGCCTGTATACATCTTCAAATTGAGAGAACTTTGTTTCAATTTAGGCAGTTTCTCTTTAACTTCAAGTTTACCATATTCCCCCTGTGATAACACAGTTACACTACATCCAGTGTCAACTTCAAACTTCACAGGACACTCATTCACAAGTAAAACTTGTCAAAGGAGGCACAGGAGACTGGGCTGTTTGTATGCTATACATGTGAAAACTTCTTCACACAGCTCGTCCTCTTGCAAATAATTAGCCCTCTTTGAATGTTTTCCTCTCTCCCATGTCACAGTTTTCTTGCCTTTGTTACTAGCAATTTCTTGTGGTTTCATTCTGCACATTCTTTTCACATGTCCAATTTTACCACACTTGTAACATTTTTCTTTGGCAAACATACATTATTTTGACATATGGTTACTTCCACCACATCGATAACACATTCCTGTACCCTTTAAATTACTTCTTTCTTCAGTGTCCACCTTGAAAACAGTAGTACTCACTTGATTTCCTTTTTCTCTGTGCAAATCTGCCATATCTTTATTTGCAGTTTCAATAGCCTGAGCTTTCTTCAGTGCAATTTCAAACATTAATCCATCCTCAGCCAGCAATCTCCGTTCTATGCTGTCATTATTAACACCACATACTAATCTCTCTTTCAGCATAACTGTGAGTGTGTCTCCGAAATTACAATCTTGTGCAAGTTTTCTTAATTCAGCCACATACTCTACTATGCTTTCATCATGGCGTCTGTTTCTTGAATTAAACTTCCACCTCTGAACTATTTCACTTGGCTTTGGATTAAAGTGGTTGTTCAATAAACTCACCAATTCTTCAAAACTCTTTGCACCTGGTTTGTCTGGACTCAGCAAATTCACAACTTAACAATATGGCTTGTTTCTTCTCTGTGCTTTCAACATCATTTGCCACAAAGAAGTGATTCAATACTTCACAATACTCTTCCCATGACTGTGACTTACTATCAAATGGTGTTACGGATCCAACCATTCCAGCCATTGTTTCTTCAATCAATCATTCCACGTGGTAGCCACTTGTTTCAATCAGCTCAGCCACTTCAGCATCCCGTTTCTCACTTGCTTCTTTGAAATCGCTGCTTCATCCTTATTTGTCTTTGCTTATCTTCATCTCCTTGTTTATCCTCATTGCCATATGTAGTATCTTGAGATACTAGCAAAAGAAATCTCAGCTGAGCCAAAAGTTCTCAATGGTCACTTTATTGAGGACCCATCGCAGCGTTCAGACATACACACCAGCATGGCAATGGAGTGCACACAATGCACTTCTTCACAGCCTTTTAATAGTGCCCCAACCCATACACAATGCGTTTTACCGCCCCTGCTGGACAAATCTCAATATACACATTCAACAGAATGGAACGCGCAGGATTGTGGGATATCAAAGGCAGCAAAGGATACGTGGGCCGTTTCTCAAACGGAAGGCTGCATCCACCGGAGGTCGTATTTGTAGGCTGCATACGTCATCAAGCCTGGTTTATTTCAGTTAACTGAGCATTACATTTTTATATTACAACAATTTACACTTAACTAAGAATAATGGTCAAATTTATAACTGTTAATATTCTAAAATAAGATATTCTTTATGATGTATGCAGCCTACAAATGCGACGTCCGGAGGATGCAGCCTTCCGATTGAGAAACGGCCATCTATGCTGCCTTCAAAAATCGATCAGATTAAGGTATCTCATGAGATAGGAAGTGAAGCTAACTTTGGATTCGGACGTGCGTTGATGCCTTCCTACCTTGGAATGTGTCCTCCGAAGGCAGCATTTTTCAGTTTTCGGATACAGCCATAGAGAGACAGAGTTGCGACAACAGTAGTTCGGAACGCTCGATCATCACGTGATTCACGTAGACCTCAAATAGTTCCAGGAAGTTCATAGCGGGCAATTGGAATACATTGAGTTAGTGAGACAGAATTGTGATTTTAGTAATTAATAGACTATAAAGTAATTTATGTACATTATTTATATAAACAATATATACATGCATACGTAGTATACACATGTAGTTGTATCACTGTTTGTTTTTAAAAGATAAAATCCACTAATATTTCAGGATTAATGTGGTCAGCTATCGTTTCCTGCCATGTTAACATATTTTAGGCTGAGGTTACCATGGTAAAACTCCATGTTTGCTATATAAACGACATCGTGGTCTTTTACCAAGGTAACTTCAGCCTCTCTGTAGTGTGTGTGTGTGTGTGTGTTCTAACAACTTGTATGTTACTAACATAATGTTAGTCAAGTGCAATCATATCTTAATATTCATTGTCGTTTTACTAATCTCATGATAAATGTTGTTTGTTGTCTTAGAAAATTCATTCCAAAAAAGTGAAGATATTTTAAGATTAAGTGAAAATTAATAGTTTAATGTTTTTGATTCTTGTGCACCCCACAATTATTAATATATAAAAATGTATTTGCAGAATATTCAAATTTAAAACGACTTAAAGCATTTTTACACATTTAATCATATATATATTTTATGTATGTTGACTTTCGTTATGCACTTATTTACATGCCATAAAGCATGTTGTCCTTGAACAGTCTCCACTATAGATTGCTGTGCTGCATTATGAATGCTCCAGTCGCTCACAGAAAGGAGTGTGAATGTATGGTTTCCCTACTGACATGGAGAGGAGAAAAAATGACGCATCAAGATTTGTTCAATTCACATGTATTTGTATAGCACTTTTTATTATACACATTGTTTCAAAGCAGCTTTACAGAAAATGAATGTTTCTACATTACAAAAAAGAGTTCTGTTAACAGGTGTAACAGTGTCAAAGTAATGTTCATATGGCAGAAATGTTCTAAAATTAGGCTATACAAATCATGCAGTTAAGTAATGTCATGTGTTCAGAAACAATGAATAAATTAAAGCAATGGTTACATGATTTGATCATGTTGATTAAAGGAAAATTTAGCAGTTTTGTATGTTTATTCAGAGTCAGAGTCAGCTTCATCTGAAGTCCTCTCAAGGGTTGGTGTCATCTCTTCACAGGTGCTGGGTCATCTGAAGTCTTCATAAGAGGCTGAATATAGTCAGCAGGAGTAATTTATAGATTACACCAATAAAATGTGATGTAATCATACTTGGGAACTGGCACTTTTTCACAAAGAACAGGGAAAGACTTGCCAAACCCAGTGAAGGGACTCATTGTGAGAGTGATATCTCATTACAGGGAGTCTTCAGGTAGTTCTGAGCCAGATAGAGAAGGAGAAAAAGGAGAAATGTTTAAGTGATGCTCCATCACATTTCAGTCCTGTGGCATCACTGCTCCTTCAGCACAGTACTTCTACACTAGAGAAGACATTTAAGTATAACATACAGTAATACAGTACAGGTTTACTGTGATTACGTCTATAATATAGTAGTGGTATATAATACATTTTTGGAAATTTAGCCTAGCATGATTCTGAAATGAAAACTGCTCGCCTATTTTAAACCTTTTTTTTATTCTCACTTAGGCCCATCAGCATCCTTTGCAATAAATCTATTAAATAACTTCCCAGCAGCAGAAATCATGTTTAATTACAAAACAACGAATGAAACTACATGAAGAGAATGAATAACATCCCGTAAATCTACTAATTAAGTGAGGAATAATCTGTTTTAATGCACAAGGTAATCTGATAATATACAATTTTGTTCTATAAATGTCTTACCTTTTAAAAGTTCATCACAGCGGTTTCTTCTGCTGCATCCCTACGGCGCTGATAGTATGAGCACTAACTTCCGGGAACTATTGAGCGGCTCCATGATCCGCCATTGCTGTAAAAAAATGGTCCATTGGAGTCAACTGAGTTGTCGCAACTCTCTCTCTCTATGGCTCTAGGCTGCACTACAGGAGCAGCTGGGGTTGCTTGGCAACAGAGCAGAGGAGACTGTAACACATTCCGTAATGGGAATCTTTTTCCTTTTTTTTTTTTTTTTTTTGCTTTCAACAAGACCTGTTTCCTCAGCGTAAAGAGTGGCTAATGGTCGGGATGTGCCTACCATGCTGTCTAAGTAATCCCTCTTAATGCCCCTGTGTGCATTAAAATCTGATGTAACTGTGTGATATTCCGAGACAGTGAACTTAATTTCCCCTTGTTTGGTGTCGCTGTGGGATGAATGGAGCGGAACGCCCCTGTTTTTCCCCCTCTGTTCTTTGAGATAACGCAAACAAATCACAGTAGGGCAAGATAGGAATACCAACATTTCTAGGTGGCATATGGAGAACAAGATGAATCGTATAAAGACGGAGATAATGAAATGCCAGGAAATTTGCAGTATAACCCATATATGTGAAGAATTAAACATGGTCTCCATCTTAAGGTTCGTGAAGAAAACCAGGAGGAATGTCTTGCTACAATTAGTTTGATTTTATTTTTCTTATATGCTTAAAGCCTTTATAAATTACTAATCTAATCTGTATATCTTTAGTTCAAATGGGAAGAAGGGCTTATGGAAATGGCACACATGGGAAAAATTTATCAACATTTAGTAACTATATAAATAAAAGGGTTTTCAAACTGGCGTGTTAGTGGAAAGGTTCTGAGAAAATAGTGTAAAATATAAATAAATACTGTAATAAAAAGATGGAAAGTAAATATAAATAATAATTAATTAAAAAAGGTACTAATAAAAAGTAGTCATTTACAAAAAAATGCAAAATAGATAATATAATAAAACAATAAAAATACAAATGTATTATTTTATTCTAAATATATTCATAAAAATACTCTTAATAGTTTGTAGAAAACAGATAGTGTGAGGTTTTCATATAAATAAATATTTTTTCTTGATAATATTTTACACATATCTTATATTAAATGCCTTTATATTTAAGGAAGGGGTCCTTCAGAAGGGGATCATCATATTTGGGCCATTAGTATGTCACTAAAATAATACTAATAGCATTACTGCAAATGATTAGATGCATTGAATTGGCTTTTGCGGCATTAGAAAGGCCATGCATGAAAAGGCAAATGATTTACACATCAGTGATGGGAGTGGCTCTACACTTCACTGCTCTCCGTGTGTGCAAGTGTAGGGATACAGAGAAGAAAGCCTGTGTGTGCGTACTGTAGGAGAGCAGGAGAGAGTATATCGAGGAGCATGCGCAATTCTCTATGACCGTGTGTGTGTGTGAGAGAGATGGAGAGAGAAAGAGAGCAAGAAAGGGAACGCACCATTCTGTTGCACCACTCCTAGAGAGCCTGGAGATGCTCTCACACTGTCTGACTCCTGTTCCAGCTCAGGGCTTCTGCAGGGACACACATGCACGCATGAGCACAGAGACGCACACAAACACACACCACAGACGTGTCGTCACTGCCACTCCTGGCAGCCGGTGATATAAGGGAGTGGGAGCGCTAAGGAGAAGAAGGAGAGGTGGAAGCGGCTAGCGTTAAGGTACAGTACACACACAGATCATGTTTGATATGAATGAGATCAGTAGCAAAGAGAATGTGTGTGTAATGCCGTGCCGTTATGCCTACATGTCGCCCTTCCTTGGCTCAGAACAGAGCGTGCGCCGGTTCATTCCAGCTCTGGAATACTGCAAAGAAAGGCAAGAGGGCATCCTACAGGATATGGCATGATCCAGATGTGCAGGGAGATATTTGACCTGGCGGCATCTGGAGTCAGGTGGTGGATTGCGATGATGTCTTGTTGCTTAGTCTTCTACAGGAAGTTCAGAGGATGCAAACATGCAGATAACCTGAGGATATGAGTTGATCCTTGTTAATGTTTATTTTTGGGGGTCTCAGGCAACAACTGGTCAAGGTCATGGTTAGGTGTAAATATGCACATTAGGTCATACATTAGTTGTTTTTTTTCACTCCCACCGCAGTCGTCACAATCCCTGGGGCAGTCGGCACACAGCTGGAGTGAAAAAGTGTCTCTTCTGTTCATTTTCCAAATGAACCTGCTACTATAGAGCTCCATTTGTGAATGGACATTACTCTTTTTTTGGTAGGGTTGACTATCGACTTGATTTGTTGGTCTAATGGCTCATTAGTTCCCTGGTTAATGCTTCCATCCCACTTGCAGGGCTTTTCACTTGTTATACACGAGAAGCTGGATATATTGAGCTGTGTGTTTGACCAGCCTGTGTTTCCGTAGCTCTGCTGGCTCTGGTTGGGTTGGTACTGATGGGCCAGTAGGTTGACTGGCTGTGACTGAGTCTGCTAATGTAGTGTAGCATGCAAACCAGCTGGAGACCTGGCACACACACCACAGTGTGATTGGTAGTATTACTATTCTGATACAGCAGACTGTTTTCTGAGATTATGTAAGATCTCTCAGTTAAATCCACACAGACACACAAAACAGACGCGAGAGCTTTGAAACACACATAATGTGATTGGCAACTGTTGTGTTTCTGGCATTGATATTACAGGCCAAAAGGCTGGCAGTTGATTTGAGTGTTTAAAATGTGTTTAAGGCTTAATTGTATGTGTGTCTCATTATTAATGATGCTACATTTGATCCACCAACTGTTATCAATGTTGGCGCACACACAAAAAGTCTAGTAATCCTTTTTTGTTGTTGTTGCATTTTCTTTAAGCTGAACTTCTTAAAGGGGTGGTTTACTGCTTTTTTTCTTTGCCTTTATTGTAAGTCACTTTCTCCTCTGTCATTTGAACGACCGGTTGACTTCCTGATTCTATGAAACCACTCCCTCAGAAACAGGCAATGTGCTCAGATTGGTTAGTTGGGCCGGTGTGTTGTGATTGGCTAAAGTACTGCACGTTGTCCGGAATCTTCACGCCCATTACCTTCACGAGCGACCGCTGCATGAGCTCCGGTCAAATGTAAATAATGGTGTCAATATTGCCGTATCAGTTTGAGCCAGAATCAGACCCAGAAAGCGGCAATGAAGAGAGTCAAGCAGAACTTCCGCAAGCACGGCTCTTACAAACGTTTCTGAATGGAAGTTTGCTGTTGTGATTACATACAATTTTTTGAAGTTTGTACACGTTTGTCTTATACACACAAAATAGCATTTAACTAACTGGCTACTATAACCAAACAGCGTTGGCTTGTGTTTACGTTCTTGATCAAATCGAAAAATTACGTCATAAAGTATACATGGAAAATACATTTACAAAATTTGTACATAATTACAAATTCGGGTCCAAAATGTTTGTATGCTTTTGTCATAGACACACAAAATAGCATTTAACTAACTGGCTACTAAAGCCAGCGTTGGCATTTGTTTACGACCTTGATGAAACTAAAACATTACGTCTGAAATTATACATGCAAATACATTTAAAATGATGAAATCTTACTTACAGGTTGTGGCCCAACAACTGCTGCCTCTGGTTTTAAAGTTGGAACTGCTCCATGTTTTAGTAATAGTTTCTGTGTGAATCCGGCATTGAACTCGTGTAGATTCTGGAAGCTGTCTTCCGTAAAATGCGCAGCACAGAGAGCTGAATTAGGATTGTAATTGTCAGTAACATAATCAAACATAAATTTTAACCACTGTTGACGAACTACAGCGTCCGTAGGAAGCCCGAACACAGAAGACCTGACAGCTGGGTGAAAATAACACCGTTTCGACGGCATGGCTACAACTCTCCACTATAACTCTTCCTCTTCGACAAAGCCGCAGAACATGGCCTTCCCCCCTTTTTTGCGTGTTCCGGAGGGAGGGGTTGATAGGTTTATTTCGTATGCAACCCGGGAAGTATCTCGTTGTAGTCCCATATGAGTCGTTTTTGTAGGCATTAAACTTCCTGATTTTTAAAAGCCGATATCTCCGCTTACGTTGTACTTTCAGCGCTGCAACTTTGCAGATACTGTTCATGCACCAACAGCAACATTACACACTATTTAAAATGAAAAAAGTGAAATCGCAGTAAACCACCACTTTAATGTTTCTAGCTAGATGGAAGAAGCTAAATTTGGGGATTTTTTCTGTTAATTTTAATGAGAAGGAAAAAAAATCTTGTCTTTGAAATATTATGTGCTACATTTTGTAGGTTGCAGAATACACGATTATTAAGAGAAATGGGGAGAGAAATATGATGTCAAATGGACAAGAGCAGCTTTTCAGGTTGCATTTATGTGGGCCAAGACTGTAGCTTAGCAATATTTTGCTTTTAAAGCATATAACTTTTCAGGATTCAGTAAGCGCCACATTGAATGTTTGCCACTATGGGCTTAGTAGTCAGTACTTTTCCTAAACTGTTAGAGGTTCTAATGACGGGGACAGAAAACTGCTCATTTTTAATCAGCATTCTTCAATACTTGATTGGACATTAAAAATCTTGTTTGATCGCACCAATCTGTTCAATAAATGTTAGATATTTTCTGCTCTGCTCTGCTCTGATTTCTGTTAAGGAAGCGTGGTTTTATGGTTATATGTCTCTAGTAAATGTTTGTAACATTTGAATGTTTTCATAATGGTTATATTTGAAGGTAGCTGTATATTCTCTATATGATAACATGGGTTCTGACATATCACATTAGTGCATTTTATTTAGCAGTAACGGATTAACTAATGATGTGCGGTTTAGTTTAAGTTGTCTTATAGAGACTTTGTCACTGTGCAGCTCAGTTATGTTATGCTATATAAATATACTTAACAATGTATCTGATAAAATATGAATTATGTACTTCAAAAGGTAATTCGGCGATCTCAGAAGGTGTAAGAGTTTTTTTGGGGCAATTTTTCTGGTATTTCTTGAGTGACCATGAGTAGGTTACTAATATGCATGGTCTGGTTTGGGATCAGATCCCTTCTAATGCAGTGCTTCAGCTTCGTTACTGTGCCAGTGTTCCTGTCAGCACTGCACAGTTGGCAAGTATCAGAAAAAAACAAGCAAACGCTCAATAATCTGGGCGTGATTCTTTGCAGTCTAAATTGTAGCAGTGTAATGCGTAAGTAACATCACAAAGATTGATTTTTTTTTAACTAGAAGTCTTGTGGTTACACCCACAGCATAAACAGTTTCATTCATCTCTTTTTAAGGAGTTTACCCACACTGATTATTTAAATATGAACAATGTTTGTTATTTACGTCTTAAACCTTGAAAGATATACTGTGGAATTTTTGCACCACTAAAAAAAATTAATGACTGTTTTCGAACAGGTTTCCTGAACCATCTGATAGTCCTTCGCCATACTCCCACGTCACACCACTGGTTGTGCCAAAGTTGCTTCAGACTGCTCAAATTAGCCCAACAAAATCCAAAAGTGCCACAGAGCCAGGGCCGGACTGGGACGCAATTTCAGGCCGGGGAAATCTCACACTCATCCAGGCCACACAGAATAAAGAGGCCAAAATGGTACCTTTTGGGGTACAACAGCTTGTCACTGGAGCAGTACCCTTTAAGAACACCTTTGTACCTTTTTTACCCCTAATAGGTACATATTAGTACCTTATAGTAATTCGTACACATATGGTACTAATATTTAAAAAAAAAAGGCAAAAAGACGTCCTTTTTAAGGGTAGCCTACTGCTCCAGCGACAAGCTGTTGAAGCCCAAAAGGTACAATTTTGGCCCCTTTTTTCTGTATATAACCTATACACCCACTACAAGTTCTGAAACCACAGATAACCCTATTATTTAAATGGCCATCACATAAAAATGTCTAAATCCTTGGTCTGGGGCCATGGAAAATAATTAAAGATTGTCTCTTGAACTGCACCTTCACTTCCCTTTTCTTCATTTTCCCCAATATCTCCCCAATGTCTCTCCCTTTTTTATCTTGTACCTGTCTATTCTTCACCAGCAGGTCTACTGTTAGGATTAGAACTGTGTCCGCCTTGTTGCAAAACGACCACCTCATTGCAGTTTGTCATCACAGAATGTTATTTATCTTAAAATGACTTGTATGAAATTACTATATTTCATACAAATATATCAAAACACATTTTCTAAAGTGTCTAAAAGTCAAAATAAGTACAATATCTTTTTTGAAAAATCCTAATACTGAACACACTATTGCATTATTAGGCTGTGATATTTTTGTGTCTGCTCAAGCTCCCTCCCTTCCTATACAGTAAATCCATGTGAATATCTGTCTGCTTTTTTATTAAATTATTAATGCAACTTTCCAATCGATAATGATGTCCTTTAGAACAGTATCCTGAATGATGATAATAATAGGGTTCCCCTGATAGCCTAACAGGAGCTAGCAGTTTAATACTCAACTAGGTTAATAAAGACAAAACTCTTTAGTGTATTTACAGATATAACTGACCTGCACCTGAAGCCCTAAACAGGCATTTTTGCTACATTTCTCTGCTTCTTCTGGACGCTTCCTCTCCTTCCTTGAGTCCCGCGCATCGATTCTGTTCGAAACTATTTGACGCATGACGGAACAGACATGAGCCGATCCGTAGGCCTATAGCGCATCGCTGCAAGTCAAGACTAACCGATTTCTGATTTATTATCGTATGACATAATCGGAAATTATCACTTTGGTACACTGAGAAAGCAAAAATATAAAATATTAATAATAATAACAATAACAACAATCAAACAAACAAAAAAAACAGGGGAGCGGGCCAAATCAGCTGTCAGGCCACCGGGAATTCGCCCGGTGCTCCCGATGGCCAGTCTGGGCCTGCACAGGGCCAAATTATTTTATAGGGAAATACAGGTGTACAAGTGGTTTACTTATAGTTGAAATTTCTGAGATAAGAGGAATCATTTTAAAATAAAACAAAAAAACTTAAAGACCACCTAGTATGCAAAATTAACTTTTACATGTTGTTTGAACATAAATGTGTTTTGGCAGTTTGTGTACACAACCACCATTCCAGCTATATACCTTCACAGATATAACCGACTGTGTTTTTGTAACTTATGTGTGTTTTTATTTTAACATAAACCTATATGTATTTGACAGTTTTAGCGCAATAAGACATGAAAGAGCTTAGTTTAGTACTCACATGCCATGTGACAGCTGCTTTCCGTGCACGTGCTTCAGGTGTGTGTTATGACCGTATATCAGAAGTTTAAACTGAGTTGTAAAGGCACAGCCCTATTCTGGAAAAGGGGGCGGGGAGCAGCAGCTCATTTGCATTTAAAGGTACATGTACGAAAACAGCGTGTTTCTGCTTAGGCATTTTCAAAATGATATACTAAATGATCTGTGGGGTATTTTGAGCTGAAACTTAACAGACACATTCTGAAGACACCTGAGACGTATATTACATATTGTAACATGTAGGATTGTGTCCACTCTGTTCATCCTGAAAGTTTGCTTGGTAAGTCACTGCCCTGTCTGCCCTCTTCCCCTGCAGCTGAAGCAGGAAACCCAGCCGTTACACCTGGCCTCTCACGCAGCCCACCATGTGAATCGCTGCCACCTCCTAGAGGAAAAGAACAGAGCTCTTAAACTAGAGCTAGCCACTCTCAGACAGCAGAAACGGCAGCACCGATCTCTGGTAAGTCAGTTTGTGGTGTGTTTTTGTTGCTTATTTGTTCAGTTTTTGGCAATAGTCACACTTCTGGATTTCAGCATATTGTCTGAAACTCCTCTTCCCTGGTGAGAAGCTTAATGAGTGACAGCAACAGTTGTTTTCTGTAAGGTAAAATGCACAGGAAGTCCCTGAATTGTCTACTGTGTTCAAAGTGGTGTGATGCTGGAGCTGTTACCCTGGCAACAAGCCCACTGGTGAGGGAGGACAGGTTGGTAATGGAAAACTGACAGACCATAATAATGGCTTTTGTTATAAGCCTCAGTTGCAACAGATCAATTTCATCCCGCTGAATGGAGATGGGAAGTGACATGCACAAATTTAACTGAGGTTGAGCACCACTGAGAAAGTTTGCTGTACTTTAGAGCATACTTTAGAATTTTACCGGAAATTAAGCAAGGTTTTTTAAAGGGATGGGGAAAGGGATGAAAATCAAGTCATCACTTACTCACCCTTGTATTGTTCCAAACCTGTATGACTATCTTCCTTGCAACTCTGAAGGAGACTGATAATAATTCAAGGATTAATTAAATTAGATGATCAAGTGGCAGTAAAGACACCTAAAATGTTACAAAAGGTTTCTGTTTTGAATAGTGCTGTCAAACGATTAATCGTGATTAATCGCATCCAAAATTTAAAATTTTGATTACATAATATATGTGTCACACCTGTGGACTGTCTGTGTTTGTTTTTCTCCATGTGCTCCCCATGACCCAGTTTCTCCCTCTCATTTGAATAATCATTTGGTTCACGTGTGTTGTACAGTGTTTTTTTTTGTTCGTTTTCCCCATGGATCCCCTCGCCGCGATGTTCACCTCCCTAGCCCGTAAGGACCTTCCCTCCTTGGAGTATGCGGTTGAGTTCAGCCAGCTCGCCGTTTTAATGGTGTTCGACGACGCTGCGCTGAACTCACTGTTCTGGATCAGGGCAAATTACCACTGCCCCGTTGACTTCTGAAGAGAGTCTATCCCCGATCCAGAGCACAGCCAGACCTGGAGCCCAGCCCACCATCACCCTGCAGCGTGGAGCCCAATCCCACCGATGACGGAGAACCCGAGCCCACTGTGACCGACAAGCCATTGCCGAATGGAGCGACAGAGATGAGGATCGCCGCGGAGCCAGAGCTGCAAGTAACGTCAGACCAGGTGCGAGAGCTGGCGACAACGCCCGCCATGAGGGAAAAAGCTGTGGACAACGAGAGTGCGGAAAGAAGCTCAGCATACTGCATCAAGGCTGAGGGTGAGCTTATTGTGGATCTGGGAATGTGGAACGCTGAAGTGGATCCCGAATTGGAATTGTAGGCCGACCAGCCGTTGCCAAGATCAGCCCAGAGAGGGCTTTTTTTCCTGAGTTTAGCCCAGAGAGTTCTCCCGTTCCCGAGCCCAGCCCCGAGAGGGCTCGTGTCCCCTAGTCCAACACAGAGAGGGCTTCCATTCCCAAGTTCGGCCCTGGGAGGGCTTTTGTTCCTGATTGCAGCCCTCAGAGCCCGGAGGCTCACAAATGACCACCTACCCTTCCGCTCCTGCCTCCTCCACCGCTGTCGTCTGGTAGCCCACCATCTGTGCGACGGGATCTCTGCGGGTCTGCCAGTCTCCATTGGCCTCGTGGCTGGAGGATCCCCTGTCTCCGCCTCCAGCATCTGAGTCCCGGACTCCGCCTCGGCCTGCTGACCCAGCGGCTCCACCATGGCTCCTAGCTCCCTACTCTCCACTGGCTCCGCCGGGCTTCCTCATCCCTCCGGCTCCGCCTTGATCTGTCGTCGACCATCCATCGCCTCGGGACTCCACTCCTCCGGCTGAAGCTCGTCCCTCCGGCTCTGTCAGGCTCCTCCTTCCCTTCAGCTCTACCTTGGTCCTCTGTCGCTCCAGCTCCACTGTGGCCTTACGGATCCCCGCCTCCGCCTTGGCCCTCCAGATCCTCCCCGTCGCCCTAGCTCATCGGCTCTCCATCTCCGTCTCGGCCTCCTCCACCACCTGCTCCGCCGCTGTCCGTGGGCCCCCTGGAGTTGTCGGCCCTTCCTCCACCATGGCTCCTCCCTCCGTCGGCTCCACCGTGGGTCGCTTTTATGGCTGTGGCCTGGGTCCCACCTGGCTCCGCCTGCTCCAAGTCCCTCCTGTCTCTTCCCTGGCTCCTCCCTCTTTCATCACCACCCTGTACTCTGTCTGCCGGCTCCCTTCCGGGTGTCTGTCCTCCTCCCAAGCCTCCTCCCAAGTTCCCACTGGTCCCTCCCTCTGTTGTTCCTTCCTTCCAGGAGGGAGACGATATGTCACACCTCTGGACACCTATGTGTGTTTTTCTCCCCATGTGCTCCCCGTGACTTAGTTTCTCCCTCTCGTTTGATTAATCATTTGGTTCAGGTGTGTCCCGTTAATTACCCTTGTTTAGTTCAGTATTTAAAGTGTTGTCTGTTCCTTGATTCCTTTGTCCGCTGTCATCCATGCTATGTGCTACGTGTGTGTTCCTGCCTGCCCTGTGTTACCCCTGATTTCGTATTTCTCCTTCGTCTCCACGCTCCTTTACTCTTCACAGTAGCATTGCTGACAATGTGTGTGTACTGTGTATATTTATTATGTATATATAAATACACACACATGCTTGTATATATTTAAGAAAAATGTTATGTTTATATATTAAATATATTTACATATGACATAAATTATATGAATATAAATATATTAGGGGTGTCCCCGACTAAGGATTTTCATAGTCCAATTGGAATTTTCGAATCTTGCCGTTAAGCGACTGATAGTCGAATCATATGTTTGGGGGTTGGGGCAAAATGCATTACCAAGAGTTAAGTCAGACATTCGACAGTCATAATTACTGACATTAACACACAGGGAAAATGAGTAACGGTCGCCTCGCAGATACAAAAATAATGTTTTATGTTTTGATTAAAAGATAGTTAACATTAAACGTCAGCTAAGCCCTAAGAATTCACAACATTTTTTTTTACAATGGTGCTCTCATTATAACATTATGTATATGACAGTAGTTAATCTGAATTTCTGTTTTGAGCTGCGCGCGCTGAAGATGAACGGTTGAATGAAGCATTTGATAGCAATGGGATTTAACTCATCATTTATCTCATATAGAATACGCTTCGTTATATATACAGCATAACGTAAATATTACAACTTACAGGCTGTCTGCACGAAATGCCCCGAAAATGAACGTGTCTGCACGGCTCTGAATGAACTCCTTTTGTGGACGAGTTCTTCATGCAGCAACTTGCAGAAACACGGTAACTAAACTCTACATTCACAGCGTTTTTATTATAATAGTGTTTTCATTATAATGTTATGTATATGACAGTCCCAGTCATAGTTATTAATATTCTGCATTGTTGTTTGTGCTGCGCACTGAAAAGATCACCGTAGTACTACAATGAAGCGCTTTACTGCAGCTCAGCTCAACCAAATGCATCTTATACAAGATAAATAATATATACATGATATAAACTGGCTGAAATGTTTTGAAATCTTGGGGGTGGTTGGATTTATTCACGCAAGTTAAAATGTTTCTTTAAAGCTTCTTTCTTTTCAGATTCTTATTTACAGCATTATCCTAATAGGCTGTATATTAACTTGTTGGGAGAAAACCGGTAGTTTTATGTGAAATCAGACATTGAGCACCCCCCATATAGCCAAAATGGCATGATCATAACACCCTGCGAATATTCGACTGTGAGTTTGGGAGTCGAATCAGGCTCCTCCTACCGAAGCATCGAATCTTCGACTATTCTGGGTCACCCCTAAAATATACATGTAAATACATGTAAATATTTTTCAAAATACATGCTGTATGTGTGTGTGTATTTATATATACATAATAAATATACACAATACACACACATATTATGTAAATGAAACAAACTGAAATTTTGGATGCGATTAATCGTTTGACAGCAATAGTTTTGAATAAATAATAAATGCTTTTCTTTTACATTTCTATTTATCAAAGATTCCTGAAAAGAAGTATCATGGTTTTGACAAAAATATTAAGCAGCACAACTTTTTTCAGCATTGATAATAATAAAAAAATGTTTCTTGAGCATCAAAACAGCATGATTCCTGAAGGATGCGACACTGGAGACCTGAATAATGGCTGCTAAAATATTCAGCTGTGCCAAAAAAAATAAAAAATTACATTTTTAAATATTTTCAAATTGAAAACAGCTATTTTAAATTGCAATAATTTATTATAACTTAAATTTCATAATACTGAGTCATAATATAAAGAGACTTCTTTGAGACACATTACAAAATTGTACCCCTTCTTTCGAATGGTAGTGTAAAAGTGCTTTTCACATAGAATTATATCTTATGGCTCTAGCAGACTAAAAATATGGTGTATATATACAAATTGAATGATATTATGCTTTCATGTTCCTTAACAGATAGTATTGCTCTAAATGTAACAGCACCATAGTAGGTAATTCATACTATCAATAGTTTATTTAATAAATTGCATTATAAGTAGGCAGGGGCAAAAATGTCTGTGTGAGTATTAAGAACACACTCGTGCATATTTTCAAATATTTTGAAACATAAACAAACTTTAGTAATAAACAAACACAATGTTAAATGCAAACCTGTCTGAAGTCCTTTAATTGAAAGAGAGAGAAAGGAACATCAAGTCTGCCAAGGCTGGCATTGGTTCAGATTTAAAATGATCACACCTCTTCATTTATTAGCTTCAGTTGTGATAGTGGTGAACCAGATGAATATGTCGTGACAGTCGTTGCAGTGCAAGTCCTGTGGCTGGTTGCCAGGCGACCGTCTCTGACTGACAGCGCAGAGAGTGAACCTGTGGTGAGGAATGACCTTCTGTCTCTACTAGAGGAAGTGTCTCACGCCTGCTGCTGCTTAGGAACCGCCCACCTCATCTCTATGGCACTGCCTGTCCTGCGGAGAAAGGAAGGCCGTGGAAAAGCCTGGCTGTAGTATAATTAGTTTCATGAGTAACAGTCATGACTATAATGACAAAGCAGATAATTAATACAGAGTAATAACAGTCCGGAGAGAGGCACATCTACTTAATTAGCTGAGCCAAAGTATGTTTCAGTGGAGAATTTATATGAGTGAAAGGAGTACACAGTGTTTTTCTGTAAGGATGTTGCCAGTCAAAAGAAGAGAGGGTTATATTAGAAGGGTTGGGCCCTGGCTTGGGTTGCCATGTCCTCTAATAGAATTAGACTGAGACAGTGATCTCTTAGCTGGGCCATTCTGCTTGCTTAACTGTATTTTCCTCTCCATTGCATCGACTGCTGGAGTCATTTGGAGCAGGAGGTCCATTCCATCCCAGATCCTTGTCTCAATAGTTAGACCAGGACAGGAAGCATCAGCTCCAGCTGAATTTGTGCCCACTGAGAGCTTGTCTTTAATTTAGTTAATTGCAATCTTGTGTTGAAATGTGAACGCGATATGACAAAGTGAACGTTTCAGGATGTAGGCTGATATTTGCTTGAGTGTCATCTGAAATAAAAACAAATCCAAAGTTCTGTCATGAAACTCTAGATGGCGCAGTCTGATAGGTCTAACTCAATCTGACGTAGTGACATCATTATCACATGGTACAACTGAATGGTTCTTTGTATCAGCAGCCAATGAGCTTGCTGCTCAACATTCAAATATGCGGATAGTGCTTGCTGTAGCAGTTGCAGCGCGGTTTAGAAACCCTCCACCTTCCCTAGCTCCACATGTATACTGCCGTGCAAAGGCAAACTTCGATTTTTGTCGAAAATGAGTTATTGATATTTTTGGGACATTGAAGACATCCTTTATCATGTACATAAGTATCTTGAGGCAATTTCATTGTTTTTCCAAGAAAATAATGGGTCGTCTCAACCGTAACTTCGAAAAGCCCCGGAGAAACCAAGGCAGAACACCGTATAACACCAGTAACGGCTCTTTCACTTTGTTTGGAACGCTCAAATTGAGTTTAAGTGTGAGCCAAAATGAAGTTACGGTGCCAGCTTGGAATTATTCGGTGGTCTGCCTTTTTTTTTTACTGTCCATTAAAGTCTGACGCATTTAAATTACGGTGTAGGCAAATGAATTAGATCGCGATGTACCAAACAAAGCATACTCCATATAACAAAGCACTGTAAAGACTAGACACCTTGGCAGCAATACATAATCGTGAATAAAGAATTTGTTTTTGGTTTTTGTAATGCAGATTATTCACCAGGCTGTCACTTCTAGTTGGATACGTGTGTACTTGAAAGCCATAGCATGTAGCATGATCAAAAATAAAATCAGTAGCCTAACAGTTCGCAATTAAATCCATATCCTACCTTTTCTTGTAACCCGATAAAATCAATCCATGACGCTGAACATCGTCGGAGATGTTTAACCCACAAGCATTTCTGAGCATGCCTGCTTGCTGGTGTTCACATCAATCCACAAGTCGTTCTTTTAGGTTAGGCTATTTCATTCAAGTCAAAGCAATTATGCTATGTCTAGCATTCTTTTTTTCTGTTACTGAGCATAGCAAATAAATTGGTTGCAAAACGGTATCCAATCACAATCACGTTTAACTTTTAGTCTGCTTGTTATGGTCAAAACATAATAATAATAATAATAATAATAATAATAATAATAATAAAATTAATACAGTCACATTACTATATGGAGTAGCCTATATGAGATAGCCCATGATCACTAGATTTTATACAGGTGTTACTATAACGATTTTTTAAATGGTGATCAGCAACCAAATATTGATCATGTGGAAGTTACTGTCTTTTGCCTTGGTGTGATTTCTCACTTTTTGCACACAATGCAAAGGCAGAGTACATTAACTTCAAAATAGGGGTAAAAATCAAGTTTGAGCTTACAATTTTTTAATGTAGATAATTTTCATTACTAAAACATCTAATTGCCAAATATACAGTGTCCTACCTATAATTAATTTGGCTGGACAAGTAAAAAACTTTAAAGTCATTTTTCTCAGTTTCACACTCTAGCGAGTTAAGGTCTTTTGCCTCTGTAGGGCAGTATAGATCTGCTATGGGGTGATTCATATTATATATGAGGGTTATTTTACATGTTATATGTGCAGCAACAGTATTTCTTACATGCTCACAGCAGCATGTTGTGGATGTATTGACAGTAGTAAGCAGCAACAGCATATTTACCACAACCAAACACATTAACACATTGTCATGTACATTACTATGCTAAACCCTCAGAGAGTTGTCATGATAGAACTGTACTTAAAAGTTAGATTTCAAGAGGCACAATATTAAAATTAATCTGATACAGATATGTCAATAATAATTATTATTGTAATAAATAAATGAAAACAAAACTGTAAAAACTAAAGATTTTAGGGAATTTTGGAATGAACCATTTTGAAATTCTCAAAATATTACATTTAATCATTTTATTAGATTATTAGTATTTTTAAATATTCACTTAGATGACTAAAAAATGAATGAAAATGTAATACTTATTTAAAAATAGGATTAATGCACTATTAAATATGCAATATAAACCGATGCTGATCAATTAAAATATCTTTAGTAACTGATATCGTCCCAATATATAACCTAGTTAGTTTTTAAATATTTTGTGTTTAAACAAGAAACATTAAACTAAAATTCCTTCTTTAAATTAAAGTTTTGTTAATCACTTGCCTAATTTCTTAAAACCCACAGCATTATGTGGAAGTCATATATTATGAGCATGATTGGCCATGGGGAATAATATTGTGACCTCAGTTCTCTGAAAGCAATTTTCACAATTGATTTCTGCATGCCAGTTGCCAAAACAGAATGAATCACTGCCTGTAAACTAAAACCTGGGATTAATATTTATTCCTCTGCTGCTTGTAAATTCCCATTTTTAGAGTCGTGACTCTGTATGGAAGGGAGAGGAAAAACAACAAAACACCTTCAGGGGAAATACTCGGTTTAGTTTCTGGAGCGAATATCCCTTCTGCTGTTCCTCTAAATGAAGAATCCCGGAGAGATACATATAGTCAAGGGTTTAAAACTAATCAGGTCTTTGGTACATTCATATTAAAATCAAATGCATAAGGGTATTTTCTGTATTCAGTTGGATATTTGAGATTTTATGTAAAGAAAACTAATTTTCAACGTGTAACCACAATAAACTAAGTTCAGAAAAATAATACATTTTTGCAGTGTACTTGATGTATCTTATTAACGTCTGTCTAAAGTTATCCTCTGCAGAAAAGCTTCTATCAAGAACAAATTGTAGAACTAACTAAATGTAAATAGTAACTATCCTAACTCTCCCAGACCTCTCTGGAGAGTAACTCCTACACTGTTAACCTCTCCATGCTATGAAATACTTGCTTTTCCTTTTTAAAAAAAGATTGAAGACTGCAGATGATTTCTAGACACTATTCTTATATTCATTTTTACCAACATGGACAGTGACCACTGAAGCTGTACAGTGACCCAGCGTAGTGAAGGACTTTTTGGTTCACCTTCCAATGGCAAGTGAATTGAGAATATTTCATACCATCAATGAAACTGCATTTTTTTTTGTATTACTCCTTTTTTGGTATTATTTAGCTGTTTTTTTCTCTTTCCCATTAGTAACAGAGAGCAGAAGTCATTATTTTGAAACTACAGCTGCGACAAAACCATGACACAGTGTTAAGTTTTAATATTTAGTGTGCTTGTCTTCACTGTTCCTGTAATGCATATGCACTCCCTTTAACTGGAAATCTATATAGGCCACCCCATACATATGGAATCCCACAATTTTATCGGCGCTTTAAAAGCTTTGTGGTATGATGCTTTGTATCCATTACACTTGCAGGTCCATTTCGATGCGGTGTGTAGATCTCCCTCTTAGAGTAAGCTGAAAGCCACATCCTGCATCATTTTATACAAAGTCATGTTTGCAAGCAGAGGTATCAGTCTGACTGCAGGGTTTCTCAGACGTGGGACTCCCTTAAAGCAGTGCTGATTACAACAGACGGTTGAAGGAAAGAGGACGAGACCTCTGAAGCAGGGTAACGCGTGCCTCTGTACATGATGTGACTTTGTGTGTGTGTGTCAGTGTGGTGATTTTGATTTTGCTTTGTTAATGAGAGCATAAAACAGAAATTATTGTTTAAAATAAAAATTCAGAGCTGTCAAATAGATTGAAATGGTAAATCTTTTGTTTCCTTGAAAACAATGTCAGATTCACCCACACTTTCATTTCATTTTCAATCTAATTGATTAGTTTTCTAATGTTCAATGAATATTTAAATTAAAATGTCTTAATATCATAATATTTAATATTTTATTGCATTTGTTTTTTTGTCATGTTTTATATATTTTGATAATATAAATATTTTATTAATTCTACTAATATCCTATTTATATAAAAATATATTTTATTCTAAAATTTTATATAACCTTTCAATATAAAAGTACTGTTAAAGGGATAGTTCAGCCAAAAATGAAAATTCTGTCATTAATTACTCACCCTCATGTCGTTCCAAACCTTTGTTCATCTTCAGAACTCAAATTATTTTTATGAAATCTGAAAGGTTTCTGACCCTGCATTGACAGCAACAGAACTAAGAAATTATTGAATAAAGTCGCTATTTTTGTATTCTTTGTGTGCAAAAAATATTCTCATAGCTTCATAACATTAAGGTTGAACCACTGATGTCACATGGACTATTTTAACAATGTAGTTACTACCTTTCTGGGCCTTGAAAGTGTCAGCTGCGTTACTGTCTATGCAGGGTCAGAAAGCTCTCGAATTTCTTCAAAAATATCTTAATTTGTGTTTCGAAGATGAATGAAGGTCTTATGGGTTTGGAATGACATGAGGAAGGGATTTAAATTATTGTAAAACTTCACAATAATCAATTTGTTTAAAATTCATCAGCATTTATTAATAATGATTAATGTTAATTCAATAATTAACTAATGTTAATTTATACAAAAGTTAAAAATGTATTAGTAGATAGAAAATGCTGCAAAAGTATTGTTCATTGTTGTTGTTTAATAATTAATAATAAGTAACTTCCAGTATGAAGAGAAACACATTTCAGTAAACACTGGGCGTACAATGAGCCAAAAACACGTTAAAGATTTTTCCCAATTAGCTCCACCTACTCCCTGTGTCTGCTTCACTTCTGCATGGAGGTTTGGTATACCGGCAGGGAGGGATCATGGTTTTAGGAGTTGCCGCCCACTCGACAGCCTATTTCCATCATCTCCCCTCCCACTTCCTCTCTCCTCCACCCGCATTCAGCATCAGTCACTCAGGGAGGGGATGGAGGGCAGATCGTAGCGTATGGTGGGGGAGCACTGTGCCTCTGCTTCTGCAGCATGCAGCAGGCCTTGTAAAGAGAGAAGGAGAGCGAGAAAGAGAGAGAGCTGCTGTTACTGCTGTCTGACATTTGCACGCCCAGAGGAAGCAAGACGGAGGAGGAGAGGAAGAGTGCAAAAGGGAAAGGAAAGAACATTTTCTGCAGGTTTAAGAGCCTTTGGAACTGGGAACTGAGACGGTATATATTTCCTTTTCTCATTTATCCTTTTGCTGCAATTCTCTGTTTCTCTCACTTTCCTCTGCCTGCAGCTTGGCTGTGGGGATTCCAGCGTGTGTTTCTGCATGAGGAGATGTGCAGCATAGTAAATCCTCTCTCTCTCTCTCTCTCTCTCTCTCTGAGTATACATTCTCATAGCTGGGTATTGCCCCAGTTCATACATCATGTATTTTCATGCTTTTAGATGCATGATGAAGGATGATGCAAGAACTCAAGTGATTTTTCTCAAGCATGATAACAGATCAAGGATTTCTCTTTAATCATGTATGTATGTATTATCAAAAATACAAATACATGTGCCACCTGCATTGTTACTTTTCTGCATTTCCTTGAATTTAGAGGCAGCAGGCTGAAGATGTTCTAAACTGTGATTTTAGGTTTGTTGTTTTATGGGTTGTCCTGGGTCAGACTTTTAAAACTGGACAGCCAGCTTCCTCACTACATCTCGCCAATTGTCATGGTTACAGCGAATCCCCCGCCTTAGCTGAGTGACACTTGCTGTTCAATAGTTATTGACTTATTTAAAAATACCCCATGCCCTGTGTTCTCCTCCTGGTCCTCTTACAATCCACTCAGACAGTCATGTAAATGAATGCATTATTTGCTGTTTGCAAGACTAGAATATGTCAGTAAATTAAAATGTGTCTTCATATGCTCACTACCTTTTAAAGCGGATGTTATTATGTGCAAGACCCATAATTGTCTTTGTAAATGTACATCGTTAGTATTGCATTCTATATTCCCTTTGGAAATGTAAATCTTAATGTAAAGTGCTCCGTCTTTGTCTTAATTAAGTGGCCCTTTGCTTCAGGACATTTGCAAGAGTTATCATGCAAAGAAGAGCTTCCTAATACATTAAGCTAGTGTACATTCAAAGTCAGTCAGGATGTTCTCAATGCCAAACCGAGCCTTGAGTCTCAGCCAGATTCATCACTGTTTCTTTTTTAGGATAGTGGGGGAAACGGGCTTAAATGACGGTACTCTAATACCCAGCTAACAAGCCATCCTGAGCTGCCTCAAAATCCATGATGCCGTCAAAGTGATTCAAAGTGGCCTATTTCTAGTGATAATGCACATAAATGTTGAGAGAAATAATAATTCTGAATAGAGTGCTGCAGGAATGAGTTATAAAGCCTGAAAAGGAACTGGTTGCATCGTCCCAAAGTCAATGGGTTTCTGTGGTTAAATGCCTGAAATAAGGTCCGTGGTTAACACAAGCTCAAGATATTTTCATGCTTTATTCAACGACACAAAACGCGTCATTGCTACCCTACTTTTTACCCCAAATTTCTTTAATACTTTTATGTGTCTTTAAAAAGATGATTGTTAACAAGTGGCTAAATGGGACTACAGAGGCTTTCAGGGCGATTAAACTTCATCACACAGAATAGGAAAATCCTTCTACTCACTAGTCTGCTTTTACTGCCTCGCTGTGTTTATAATTACACTCCTGCAGACTGTTCTAGCTAACATTTATCAACTTGTAGATTTTAAAGTTGTCAGAAGCTTAATAGTGGCGATGTTGAAGTCATGCTGATCATGGTGCAATTCACTTACAATCTATAGTTAGCATTTTTTTTTTATCAACTTCTGGCGGTTGTATTTAGCCTTCAAAATTCTTAAAAGCTGCATTCATTTGTGAAGATTATCCTGACGAACAAAAAAGGTATGAACTGTAAACCTTTGGTCACAGAGCTTATTTTTTGCAATAATCCAAAGCTATTGAAAAAAAAATTGATTGGATTTTTTTTGAGGGAACCACGGTGACATTAACTTCTGGGTTGGTCTGCAAAAATATGTAAAAATACGCAGTACTTTATAGAGGGTTGCTGTGTGGCTGCTGCTTTTGCAGAACTGTCCATATAAAGAAAGTCAGTGGGGTCCAAAACAACCTTGAACCCAACAGACTTGTCATACAGTCATACGGGTTTGGAACAACATTAGGGTGAGTAAATGATAATTTAATTTTCATTTTTGGGTGAACTGTTTCTTTAAAATTTTATTAAAAACACAGAGATTCACTGATAATCACAGCCTAACAAACTCAGAGGCTTCTTGGCACCAAGAGTCTCGGGACGGCAGGATGCTGAGCCAAGAATAAATCAATCACCATGTTGACATCCTGAGCACTGTAGCATCATTATCACACCCCATGCATATATCTCTGGAGTTCGCAGGAGGAAGCATCCACCACTACATTTGAGAGTGTCATGAGAAAAATAGGGAGATTAGAATACAAAGATTAAGTCTCTCTACAGCGCTTGACAATGAGCTTGAGATTTCTTTTCTTTTTCTTGTCCTTTTTTTTTTTGCCTATTTTTTTTTTTTTTTTTTTTTTTTTTTTACCTTTAACCTGTTCTCTGTTCCTCCGCTCATTTCATACTTACCCTCTTGTCTTCACTGTGCTGAATGGCATCCAGTTCCAGTTATGATGTTATGAGGCAAAGAGGAGGCGGGCAAATGACACATGTCTATTTTAAATTCCCAGGCAGTGTCCCTTTAGTCCCCCACTCCAGAGATTATCTCTCAAAACGTGTAGGAGAGAGTCCTGAATAATCCTACGCTTCCCTAGAAGCCCTTTCGCAAACATGGCCCCCTCCGAGGCATCTTTGCCCCCAATTCGCATAAGACAGACGTATATAAATTGATAACGTGGTTAATGGAGTCATAACGGTATCTTATAATAATAGGGCAGGCGAAACCCAAGATTTCCTTCCCATAGAGATGCACTTCCTCCCTGTTGAAATGTACCACGTCATGGTGATTCCTTTCAGGGTGTACAATTACACATGAACCATCTTGTATTTTCACAGTCTTGGACCGTTTTCCAAGTGGAGGGAGTTTGCTGTACCCTGCGAGTTTGGTTTAACAATGAATAGTGAATGAGTGCCAAATAGGCTGCTCATTCTCATGGTTAACGTGCTACCTGGATGAGTAGGTTTCTATAGCAACCCCAGAGTCCCCTCCCCCACTGTAAAACGCACATGAGCACGCAATGCATACCGCTTTGACTTGCCAGGAATGATACTGTCATTTTGCCAGTCGAGCAGCGCGAGGATTTACCGTACAGTGTTAATAGCTCAGATAAATGATCTGTGTTTTCTCATTCATCTCATTTAATGGAAGGTGTTGTCTTGGTGTAATGAGGTTGGTTTGGGTGAAAAAGCCCTCGGTTTAGGAAAGCTCAGCTGTGTAACATGTTGACACAGATGAAACGGTTGTTACTTCCACACCACTAGGTTTGAGCTCCCAGCTGTTCCTTCTCTGCCCCTGCCTGAAGAGCCCTAATGCTATGCATCACTGCTTTAAAACACCCATCGTTAGGTGTCACACACCCTCACACACTGGCAGAGGTTTCTTTCTGGCATACCACGATACATTCATTATGCTAAATGCCCTATCTGACACTGTTCTTAAAGTAATACTGCCTTCGAAGGACTGGGATACTGGGATTGGCCCAAGATGCTGTCAGTCATGAACAGTATCAGCTGAGAATCAGGAGAGCTCATCTATCTATTGCCTTAAATGTTTCAGACCATTCCTAGATGTTCAGGAACTCTGTAAATGTGCATTATATGGAATGTAATGGACTGTTGACATCACATTTATAACTAAATTGTAATTTGTGCACCAATTGCATAATACATTTTTTAAACGGCATTACCATACTTTTTGACATGACCTGAAACATGACTTCTCAACTGTTTGATACTGTATATAGTGCATGCATCTATCTTTATCTTTTAATTTGTGTCAGGTTGTTGTTTTATATGAGTAAATATGGCATTGTCCTTGCTTAAGGTACTTTTATAACATCTGGAAGCTGCTTCAATGCAGTGCTTTTAGTTAAATGATAACATTCACTCTATCTTCTATGTATTCTGTTATAAAATATGTATTTAAATCTTGTCAGTTTAATCAGTCATGTTCTTTATTTTTTGTTTTTCATCATTCTAGGAGTCAGAGGTCAACGAGCGGAGGAAAAGGTGTCAGATTCTTGAGAGAGAAGTGAAGAATAAGACATTAGAATGTAAGACTTTGGTGAGTACAAGCTACGCAGTGCATAAAGTCATGGCTGATAATGTCAGAAAGTCATTTGAGTTCTTCTGGTGCACTCAATAAAGCGTAAACCACAACTGATACAGTGGACTGTACACTTTAAAAATTGAAAGCTGTTCTCCTGGGTATTTTTTCTGAAATGCATGTCCTTCCTTTTGCTAAAGCTTTCAATGTTTTTGACAACCAATCCTGTTGCTCAAGCACCTTTGCCTTTTTTAGTCATTCTCTTTTCAAACTTGTTTCAGACAAGTTTCCTGAGCACTCCAATCTTTTATTAACATCCCACTGGATGTTTTTTTTCATTTGACTTTTTCATTTATTTTATTGTTTATTTTACTTTTGCTTTTATTTAAAAAGGTTACTGCTAAACATTCATAATATAAGTATTTTAGTTTGTGTAGAAAATCAGCTCAAAAGGGAAATGTATATAAATAATTACAATTAATTATGATTAATTACAGTTATTTATATCGGCTGACAGTAATAACTGTAGCAGAATTAAATTGCCATCAACTGATCTGTTCGTCCAGCGAACATTCAGTGTAAGTTCATATCAAATCTAAGAAAGGATATTTTCATGTATTTAATGCATTAGAGCATGTAGTAAGGATCAAAAATCATAAAGGGACATTAATTTGCAAGGCAGAACCAGAAACTCATGTAATTTGTGCACACAACTTTTATTAACTAAACGCTAACACACATAACTAATCTAAACAAACAAACAAACATACATACATACACTCACTCACGCATATATACAAAAGGGGAGCTAAAGTGGATGAATGAAGCCATTAGAGAAAACAGAATGCAGTTATGGAAAGAGTCAGTTAACCACCTGAGTAAAACCATCAGCGCCGTTTATAACGGGGTCTATAGCTTATACTAAACCTCTGTTTACTTTAGTTAGATGTACCATGCTTGCACTTCCTTGGTTGTTGGCGAGTGTCCGGAATGCATTCTCGGATGAAAAGTCTTGATGGTTTCAAGGTTTTGGACTCGCGATCACGTTCTTCCAGGTTGAAGAGTGATGAATTCCAAAAGATGTTATTCTGGCTCAGTGGTGATTGGGAGTTCCTTCCCAGATAGAAAGTGAAAAAGAGCTAAGAAAGAGATCATCTGAGGTCCGAGGACCTTTGGTTGAATGGAATGTCAAGGCTGCAAGGCCTGGCACAAAAACTTAAGGGTCCAGAAGCGTTCTCACATCCTCATCTTCTCAGTATCTAAAAGAACCGCAGACTGCGATATGTTGGAGCCCACCAGGCACGGCCGTACCGGCTCAGGCTCTCCACATGGGCAGTAATCCGGAGATTTAGCAGAAGAGCTTTAGCAGAAGAGAGAGGTGGAACTGTGCGCGAACCCTTTAAGGTCTGAGAAGAGTCACGCCTCTCAGGATGGGCTTGACCAATGAGAAAGCCTGAATTTCCAAGCGGGAGTTTGAAAATACTGGGGGGGGGGGGGGGGGGGTTTACGAACCTTTCTCTGAGAGCATGGTAATTTGCAAAGGGGTTGGATTGGAAGTTGATATACAAACTATTAAAGATTCTTAGGACACTAATATGTTGCATAGGTATCAACATGTAATATTCACTCTCAATTAGATCATCTGAAGACGAATTTATAGAGACCAACCATGGTATGAGTTAAAGTGATATTAACAAGCGATCTAAAAGAGTCCATTTTTATAGCATAATGTCTTTCCTATAGGAAAAAGGTAGTGAGAGTTGCTTTGCTTGCATTCCTTCGAGCAATAAAACTAGTGTTATCTGATGGGTTGCCATGGAACCGGGGGCCTGAAGTCATTGACAGACATACTGGCACCCAGTATGTGTATTGGGTGAGGGGTCTGTGACTATTTGTTAACTAATTGATTTGTTAAATCAAATGTAAAATTGTGTGTCTGATTGGTCCAAATGCTACATTTGTGTATTTTCTTTTCTTTTTTTAGTAATTTTGAACATAATTTAATAATTATTTTAAACATTTACTGCTAAACAATCAGAAATATTTTATTTTATTTTATTTTATTTTATTTTATTTTATTTTATTTTATTTTATTTTATTTTATTTTATTTTATTTTATTTTATTTTATTTTATTTTATTTTATTTTATTTTATTTTTTAATTTATTATCCCTAACCCCACACTGTAAAAAAAAATCCAATTAACAAAATTTTGGAAGGGCAAACATATTTAAGTTGAACTAATTTTATTGCTTGGGCTTAGTTGAGTCATATTATATTAAGTCTGCACAAATATATTTAAAAAACATTAAATGAATGGTTATTTTCAAATCCAGTCAACATTCAGAATGCTAATGTTTGACTGAACTAATAAAAACAAATCCAGCCAACACTGAGATCATTCTGCACATGCACACGCCACGCGCCTGAGTGACTTCGCGGGAGAAACAGCGCCGCCATCTTGTGAAGTTCACACATCAGGTAAGTTCCAGTAAATAAATGTTATTTTTTTAGACTAAATTTAACAAGAAAATCATGGAACATTTAGAAAGTGTTTTATGAGTTGTATATCCGAAGAAAATTGGGTATAAGACAGTGTATGTCAAGTTCAGGCGTCAGGTAACATAACGTAACATAACATAACATTCTCTCTTTTATAAGCCATTATGTTTAACCGAAATCTATGAAACATGTAACTTAATGTAAACCTCATTTAAAGTTAACATGGGCGTGTTGAATGGGTTTTTGCATGTGTAAACTTTTGCAATTGTCCTGTGAAGTAAAAAGACAACATTAAACGTGACTAACAACACGGTGAAATGTCGCTCTTTCAAATGGGCGGATTACGGCATTGTTCTCGTGAAGGTGTTTCGGAAGAGAAGTTTATGGAGCGAATTTTGTGCCGATATTCATCAAACAAATCCAGCATTTTGCAAATAAACACAATCTGCTTTGCAAAGAAAAACTCGACTTTCAAACAAACGCAAAGTGATTTGCAAATACAAAACTGTATTTTACAGAAAATGCAGAGGTATGGACAAATATATGTATTGTGTGTTACAACTATGAGGCTCATGTGCCTTTTTATGATGAAACTTGACTTGATTTTCTCACAAATGCATGCAGGCAGATTGCAAAACGTTGCAAAACGCTGGATTTGTTTGATGAATATTGGCACAAAATTCGCTCCATAGAAGTTCATCGTTCCGAACGAAAATGAACAACTGAATCGTTTCTCAGGGCCGTTCAAAGCGTCTCAGTCAGTTCCCTAAGTAGTGAATCAGTAGGTAGTGCACACGAGTCCCTGCACTGGAAAAGACCGTGATCAGTAAACACTGGGACAACTGATCAATCAATTTGTAAAATGTCACCATTTATCAACAACAGGCAGGACCTTTATATTTTGATATTATTTTTATGCTATTTGAGGTAACTTAGCCCTATAATATGAAATGTACATGTTCTATTACAAATCCAGTCAGCATCAATGCTCCCTGTTGTGCAATGGATTGTGGAATGAATTTGTGTTAAATCAAAAATGTAATTAACTGATATTGATACATTGTAAATGATTTAAAAGGCATCATTTCATTTTTTTAACTTAAAATGTAATTTTCTTTCTCCATCAGGGTGTGGCCAAAAGTTTCATTGGTGCTTTGTCATCCTTGCAAGATTTCAGATGCAACCCAAGGCACCAAACACTGGCTCGTGACCAGACCGCTCCACTGCAACTACATACTGTGTGTACCTTCAAGACTAGGAGTTTATTGTTTTCATTCCAGGTAATATGTGTAAATGTTTAGAGTTTTTACTACAATTACAATGTGCTTTACTGTTCTCAGTGGCATCTACACTAATATTAGTCTGTTTCATTCTTATTCTGAGGTGAATGTAGTCACCCAGGTCCAGTCTGTATCAAGATCAGATGGTGGATCAGCACCTAGAGATGACCTTGACAGCCCTGAATGTCAGCGGAGACCATGTCAGCTAGATGAGCCCCAGAGACAGATCCCCTCTGAAGACCTCGTTGGCCATCGGGACAAGAGAACCACGAGAACCAGACAAGTCCTCTGCTCAATCTGACCTGTGCCGCAGCCTAGAATTAAACCGCGCCATGCTGGTTTCGTCTGGCCAGAGGAGAACTGCCCCCCGACTGAGCCTGGTTTCTCCCAAGATTTTCTACTCAATCTCTGTCACCGATGGAGTTTTGAATCCTTACCACTGTCACCTTTGGCTTGCTTATTTGGCGACGCTTGGCTGATTGCACAGACATTATTGGAAGAGAACTAAACTGAATGATGTCAACACTGAATCACCAATGAACTGACTTTAACTGGAAAAATGACTTGTTATTGTCCTCTTGCATTATTGACAAACTATTTTCCTGTTTGTCTCTGTAAAGCTGCTTTGACACAAATCAGTATTGTATAAAGCACTTTGTAAATAAAGGTGACTTGATTTGATTTTATATACTGTAACACCTGGTTCATTTAATTATTATTATTTTATTTTATTTTTTACTTCTGCCTCATTTTAAATATATAATTGTGAACCGTAATAATATTTGTAAATGTTTGTTTGCTAACATTTTGTTTAGCTTGTTTAGTTTTTTCTTAGTTCATTAAACAAAGTTTAAACTGAATTTTGCAGTTGAATTACAGATGTAATGTTTACCCACAAATGAAAATTCGCTGTTAATTTACTGACCCTTAGGCCTTCCAAGATGAAGGTGACTTCTTTCCTGTATGTTTAGTCTGTATGAAAAATGTTATAAATAGAGATTGTTATTAAATAAAGGCTATTATGTGTTGTAAAGTGTGTGTTTTTAGTGATTGATAAACACCAGTTAATCATTTTTAATATTTTTTTTTTAAACGATAAAAATATATGTTTATAGTTCCCCAGCAATTTCTTTTAAAGGCCCAAATAATAAATCTTAGTTGAGGTAACATAAAACTAGTTCACTAAAGGTTGAGCAAACTAAAAAAATAATTCAGATAACACTTTGAAGTCAGAAATTGACTGAAGGTAAAATTTCTGTGGAACTTGTTACTAAATAATTTGTTGAAACCGCTTGAAATTATTTACAGTGCAATATTCAGATTTAAAGCATAACCCTCAACTGTCAAAGTGCTTCAGTAAATTGAAATTGACATACAGTACTTAATTATTAATAATTTGCATACATTTTTCTAGCAAGGTTTGCATATTGATTTTAAAAAGTAAGGATTTAAAGTGAAGGATTTTGACAATAATCTAAGAATTCTTTTGAAGAACTAATACAGATTTTAAAGCCTTTGGACTACTTGAGAGCTATATTTTGAATATTTGGTTTCACATGTGTAAAGGTCACGTAAGATACCCAACATCTCCCTACTGTTTGAATGAATGAAGCTACCACACACCACCTCATTAGTGGAGATCCTGTGGGTGTTTAATGGGAAAGCACAGGAATAGCATGTCTGATCTTAAAGTACACGCTCCTTGGTGGCAAATGCTCAAATGTGCTTTCAAGATTCCCTGAGAACCATCTTTATCCTTTTATGTCAACTATGTTAATTTGATAAAACCCTTGTGTTGCAATTAAAGTAGCACTGCTAGCCCAACAGTTGATTTACTCTAATAATTTTTATGAGCTGGGGGGCGTTAATTAGTGTGTTCCATGAGAAACGTGCTTTGAGTCTTGAGTCATCTAGAGATGCCATGTCAAGAGGTCACAGAGATGGTTGCTCTAAATAACAAACAGCTGTCTAATTGGATCAAATCTGTCTAATGAGCATTTTTCCATCATTGCGTGACAAACAGCTGAAGTGCCTTATTGGCTTATTGCGGTATATACATTAGTGCAGTGACAGGATAAGGGAGGATGCGGCCTCCCTCCCGACCTCCTGTAGCTGTCATGGCAACCACCTGCTCTCAGCGGGAGAGGAACCCTGAGCTTTCACAGCAGGATCAGAGGCTAAGATTTCTGTTTGTTACAGGTACAGACTGAAGATGTCACCTAAGATTGACAGATCTGCCACTGTAAGCTGCATGTTAAAGAACTGAATGTATTGTGGGTGAATAAAACGTGCACAGAGCAAACCGGTTTTAGTACGATTGAGTGTAGTACTCAGTGCGCCAGTGCCATTACCTTGGTACAGCAATGGATATATGGATAGTTTGAAGGAACTTGGCATTCTATGCTCCATCAAAAACTATTTTGGTTATTTGTTTGGCACTTTTTCCAAGTATGGTGTACTTTGATGTGTCATGACTTTGTCTAAAGCATTAGAAGCACAAAACCCACGTTTTTATGAGATCAAAAGTATTGCAATCTTAGATTGAAAAAAAAAGCATGAAACCAAAATGTAAAAATATATTGCACAAAATTTAAAGGGAAAGTTCACCCAAAAATGAAAATTCTGTCATTAATTACTCACCCTCATATCGTTCCAAATCTTTTTTCATCTTCGGAACACAAATTAAAGGGATACTCCACCCCAAAATGAAAATTTTGTCATTAATCACTTACCCCCATGTCATTCTAAACCTGCAAAAGCTTCGTTCGTCCTTGGAATACAATTTAAGATATTTTGGATGAAAACCGGGAGGCTTGAAACTGTCCCATTGACTGCCAAACAATTAACACTGTCAAGGCCCAGAAAATGATAAAAAACATTGCCAAAATAGTCCATCTGCCATCAGTGGTTCAAACTGAATTTTAAGAAGCGACGAGAATACTTTTTGTACGCAAAGAAAATAAAAATAACTACATTTATTCAACAATTCGTTTCCTCTCTGTGTCAGTGTAGCGCCATTTTGGAGAGCATCCGATGGACGCAAAGTGCGTATGCTATTCTCTGTCATCAGTAATGCATTTATACTTCTCTGTGCCTTGACAGTGTAATTTACTTGGCAGTCAATGGGACAGTCACAAACCTCCAGGTTTTCATCCAAAATATCTTAAATTGTGTTCTGAGGACGAACAAAGCTTTTACGGGTTCAGAATGATATGGGGGTAAGTAATTTAATTCAACAATTCGTCTCCTCCGTGTCACCCTATAACACCATTTTGGAGAGTATCACATATGTAAACAACCGATGCAATGTATTTACGCGGTTACATTATTTACGTTGTATACACTTTGATCTGAACATAAACAACGCATCTGCATGCATTAAACAAATATATTTTTTGTTTCATTTATGGATATATTTGCAATGCTACCTATTCTGGAGTTTTTTCCCTATACATTATATCCATTTTTAATGTTTATTGTTAGAAAATTGGAAAAAGCACCGCAATGCTATTTAAAAGTTATTTATTTATTTAAATTAAGAACATAAATGTTATAATTATATAAACTATAATATTTGTTTTATTTATATATTATTATAGGTCTATGTTTATGTAATATTTTGCACAATATTTTAAATTACTTCTACATACTTCTACGTAATCTAAGCATCATCTGAATTTAACACAGAAAAATTTGCTCAGTTCATTTAATTTAATGTAACTGAAATGTATTGAGAATCTCTTCACAGGTCGACTTGACCCTCAGATTTACCGTATCCCAGAGTTCTGTTTCTCCTGTTATACGTTTGTGGTTGTATAACAACACCCACACACCCTATATGCATCCACAATGCTGCAGTGGTTGGGCCATGTAAAGAGCCTCATCTCAGTGAATGTTGTGGAAGGATGAGCAAAGCTTTTCTGAGCAGCTGCAGAACCAGGGGCCAAACTGGAGGGTGGGGATCAGGCAGCCGTGTCTGCTCGAATTAGTCCATTCTTGTGGCACGCATTTGCTCTCTCTCTTCCTAAGACTGCCTCCTTCTTTCGCCGTTCTGCTACTTGATCCATCCATATGGAAATCAGAAGCAGGATTCTTGGGTATGATACGTGCCGCTGCTTTAACTCACGTCCCTGTGAGAGTTTCAGTTGATAATCCCATGGTAGTCTAATCTTCACCACATTAAAGCTGCGTTTAATCAGCTGTGACTGCGCAGCGAACTGCATATTTTTTACTCCTGGTTTCAATGCGCAGCCAGTTCAGCGGCCTCTTAAAGGTCCCTTGAGCTGAGGTTAAAGACTGTCCTTTCATATGAGGTAATAGAACATGATGGCTGAAATGTTCCCAAATGTATATGCGGATATGCTACACGTGATCCCACGGGAGGTCTGTGGTGGTCACCGTTTGCAGGCAGCGGAATGTGTGCTGCCCTTGTGTGCAGTAGCTGTCATGTCCGGGGTGACGCTGTGGTTGACAGACAGGGCTTCTGACAAGAAAGTTCAAATGCTCCTCTAGTTGCTGTTGAGCAAACCTGCCACCTGATATACTGTGACATGTGAGCCGGTCAGGACGGGACAGGATGCTGAGTCAGAGACGCTCACAGAGTTCAGCCAGGGTGTGGCACTTTGAAAGCTTCACATGATGGACGGCTGTGTTGAACAGTCAAATTAGGGGGTTTGAAATGACTTTCTGACCTTACTCTCATGCATTTATGGGTAGATATAGATATACAAGTTGTCTTCTCAGAAGTGAGATGATTTTCATTGCCTTTCTAAATGTTGCCAAGTCTTTTCCCTTAACATTATTTAAACCTAAAGTTTGCAATGTTTTACATTCTATCCTAGCTTAAAGGGATAGTTCCCCCAAAAATGAAAATTATGTTATTAATTACTCACCCTCATGTCATTCCAAACCCATAAGACCTTTGTTCATCTTCTAAACACAAATTCATATATTTTTGATGAAATCCGAGAACTTTCTTATCCTGCATAGACAGCAACGCAACTTCAAGGGCCAGAAAGGTAGTAAGGATATTGTTAAAATAGTCCATGTGACATCAGTGGTTCAACCGTACTTTTATGGAGCTAAGAGAATACTTTTGCGCACAAAAAAATATTCTCATAGATCCATAACATTACGGTCTTTACTCCCTTTCTGGGCCGTTTCAGTTGCGTTGCTGTCTATGCAGGCTCAGAAAGCTCTCGGATTTCATCGTAAATATCTTAATTTTTGTTACAAAGAAGAACGAAGGGGATTGAAACGACATGAGGGTGAGTAATTAATGACAGAATTTTCATTTTTGGGTGAACTATCCCTTCAAAGTTATTTTTTGGTTGACTCCCAAATAAACTAGAAATGCAGGTCCTCTGTGGCTTTCAAAACAATTCGATTTCTTTGAACCAGCCAACACTGAAACAATGGCTTAATGGTGTGAGTATGGGGTGGGGCTCTATTTAAGTATCTGACCAATGGCAGAGAGGGGAGTGTTTGCGAAACCTGTTTGCAAACATTCATTATTTTTGCAGTTTCATTTAGTGATGCTAGTGGCGAAAAATTATACACTTCAGAAAAGAAGCATAAATGACCTCAATCCAATTAAAAAGGTAATCTACCAACAAATTGAATCCTGGTCTGTGGTAATTGCTGCATAGTGCCATTCTCCACGAAGTATTGATTAATTTTTCATACACTCTGTGCTAGAGGTTTTGAGATTTGGGTGGCTCTTTAGACACAGCCACTGATTAATGAAAAAATGAGCACCCATCTTCATTACCTATAGGCTAAAGAGATTTGTGTTTTCATCTCCTATGGGTTTATGAATTCTCTAATCAGTAACATATATGCACCCCGTGGTTCCCAAGGAGATTTATATATTTATCTTTGGATGATACAGCTTGATGTCTTGGTCCAAAATAGTATTTCTCTACAGTTGCACTTCACATTGGTACTGTCAGTAGATTATAGATAGATAGAGAGAGAGAGAGAGAGATGAGTTGATGACAATGAGCTGACTCCTTTTTTCTTTTTCCTCTTGACAGAAGAATGAGCTTCAAGATGCTTTGCTGGAGAGAAAACGGCTCAATCGTGAGCTGCTTAGTCACATCTTGAAGGCCACAGAGTATGAGAAGGTAAGAGATGGTCAGCATCACATGCCAACTGAGCTCATCAGATCAATGGCTGCTCATTACATTGCTCTTCTAGGAACATGTGCCCAAAGGGCTATTCTCTTCATCTCATCGACAGTATTGATCTTATCGCATCACTTTCTGGTCAATATATCCACCTTGTTTGTTTTGACCAGATTTTGTTCAATGAAACTGAATAGGGCTTTGCCTGTATGCATTTATTATGGTTTGAAATCGGCCTCTGTGATGTGCATGCCCAAATGCAGGTTAGAGATAATCATAAAGTGAAAGATTTAAACTCGATCATACTATGAAGGAAATCCAGTGACACCCGAATAGGGATATAAATGTGAGTAGAGAAGTGGGTATTATTCACAGTGGATATTATTCAAGAAGTGGATATATTAACACAGGACTGCTGAGAGTGACATTTCATGGCACTCAATGTGTTAATAGTGTCATCCTTTTTTTTTTCTTTTTTTTTTTTTTTGCCAAGCCGGCATGCCACGGTTTGGCAGTCTCTTTCCGAATAATCCACAGGCTGCTCCTCTCCTCTAACAGCAAAAAGGGCCATCTGTCACAACCCCAGACAAGCGTCTGAGATAAAATGTCTTCTGTTTAATCAGGTAGTGCTGCCCGCTCCCATTCCCATTCCCTCAATGATCAAAGGCTCATTTCCCAGCATTCAGCGCCGCTAACAAGGCTGAGGAGAGTAGGTAAATAAGCCCAAGTGGGACGGGTCAGTTTGTCACGCGCTTCGGCACTAGGCACAATCTCATATACCAATCCTAGATCGATATGAGATACGAATCAACATCCCCGTTTCTCTCAGCCTGAACGGATGAAATGTGTGCTAATAAATGAGAGAGAGTATGGGCGTGTGCCAGAATGATGCCGCCACAAGTGTGTGATATATTGAGTGGTAAATTTTGATTGGTAGATGGATTCCTGTTTGACTGCGTCCTGAGCTGACCCTCCTCTGCACTCATCAGGTGATTGGTTGCATTTCTCTGAGCTCTGCCAGTATCGTGTGTCAATGTAAAAGTCAAACACATTTTTGAACACTGAATCTTTATTTTTAGAGCTGTTGCCTTAGATACAAATCACCTGAATTTTTATATAGCCTACAGTGCTGTTATGTTTCAAGCCTTATAAAGAATCACTGCACCTTTTAGAGTGAAAAAGAGCTACTGAAATAATCTATCAAAATGATTAATTCTGTTTCAAAAAATATTCTGCTTCGTGTGCAATATGCTCTCACGGTCCAATGTAAAATGCATTTAAGCACTGTTGCAGAGTCAGCCATTTTCTTCCCTTTGTTGTAAACATAATTAAATGTCCAACATCTGATTTCTCTGAAAACTCTGCTTTTCATTGTGTAAGTGACAGTTATATAAGTTTAGCTGGATTTTTGTGAAGTAGGACAGTTTATATATCCTTATTTTGTTTCGAACTCTTTTACTTTGTAGGTAAAGTCAGACTATGATCAGCTCAGAAAGGCTTTTGGTTGTGTGAGTCAAGAGAGAGACTCTGCCAGGCAGGAGAAGGCTCAGCTCCAAGACAAACTGGAGAACCTTGAGCAGGTCTTGAAGGTAAGATCATTATTGGATATTTGTTAAATAGTAGTTTGATAATTGATTCAAATCCAACCAGCACTCAATACATCTTACCGACATGCTTCTCAAACTTTAATCTTAAGAATACCAATCATTTAGAAAGAGTTTTGAGGACAGAGACATCCTTGCAAAATACTGTAAACTGACTGTTGATTATATCATTAAACTCCTTTTTCCCCAGGACAGCTTTTCTAATATCTAATAAGCAATCTATATTGTTTAAGATCATATTTCCGCTTTTAAAGGAAAAACTGATACCAGCTGAGATAATGATGTTTCATTTATCTGACTTGTTTCTGTCAGCGTCATGTTGCTGACTCATTGTTCAGTGAAAAGTGTTCCTGCACTTGTCGCTTTATTGACTGCTTGTGTCATGTGTCTCGAGTCGAAGAAAGCTCTTATAACAAGAAATCGACGGCTCATCTTTGAAATGAGAAATATGTATTTATCTCTCCTACCTTTCTTATTATTGACTTTGTGATAAATGATTACAGAAGAGATGAGACGAGACAAAGAAGTAGAAATACAGTAGTATAGCAGCAAGTCGAGGAGAAAACAAGGTTTTCTGTAAAATTTCAGGATTCTTTTTGATGTTGTTTGAAGATGTTTTTTGCTCCTCAGAAATGCATAATCATTCCTGATAGTGTTGGAGCAGCTGGACTGAAATAAAAGATTTTCTTTTAAAGAAAAAATAGAGCTTTTTGAATTTCCGTTTGAGATTTTTCATTTGAACTTTCCATCTATTTTAAATCCTGAATTCTTAAAGGGATAGTTTACCAAAAAATTAAAAATCATCTGTTATTACTGACCCTCATGTCAATCCATGGCTTTTTTTAAAGGAACCAGAAAGAAGATTGTTTTGATAAAATACCCCAGTGTTTTTATTAGTATCCCCCCCCCCCCATGCAATTATAGAAAGTGGGCTCCAAAATAATATTAGACTATTGTGTGTACAGAAACATTATTCAAAATATCTGTTATGTTTACAGAAGAAAAACATGGTCTGAAATGGCATAAATTTACATTAATGTAGCTATGTAGCGTATGCTTTTTATTTTCTATTATGTAGCTAATTAATTTTATGTTTGTTTGCACATTTGTTAAAAATAAATCAATAAGTAAATAAAAAAACGAATTGTTCCTGTCCTCTGAAGCTCTTCAGCTACTCCTATTTTAATGAATATGCAAAGCATTGAGTGTATAGACATGTGAGTGTGTGAGGTGTGTATGTACACTTAAAACTCCACCAAAGTCATCAAAGAAAAGAAAAGAGGCTTTAACTCTCTTGAAGAGGATGGAGATAAGAACAGTGAGAGAAATGGGGAGAAAAGATGAATCTTAGACCTTATAAGCTTAAGCTTTTAAGCCTCACAACACATCTGATATGTCCTACTCCTGTCCAGTTCAACTGCATCTTGAATAAAGGAGAAGAAAACCCGAACCCAAACAGTCTGTTAGACATTGTTTATTGCTTTTTATTCATCAGCTTTTACTGTGGTGTTCTCGGTTTTCTGTATTCACAGAACATGTTGTATTTACCAAGTGCTTCTCCATCAATGGCTGTTGGTGGAATCACTCAATGTCACTATTGCACTTAATGTGTCTGTTAAAGCGCCTGTGTGGTTATTCATGATGCTTTTTTCCCAGATCTTTGTCCACTGCCTGAAAACAGCAGATTAGAACAGTGATCAATGGATTGTTTTACAATGTATCTTTAAGAAAGCAGGAGTTTCTACAAACGTTTGTCACATGTTCTAATTCTAATTTCCTTTTTTTTGTTGTTTTTTTTTTCTTTCTTTCTCTTTTCTTCAGCATATGCGAGAGGCTGCAGATCGGCGGCAGCAACTGGAGGCAGAGCATGAGCAGGCCTTGGCTTTCCTCAACTCCAGACAGCAGGAGATCAACCTTCTGCAGAAGGTAAGAACCTCAGTGGACCTCAAACGTGTGTTTTTCGTTAACTACAGTCACTGCATGTCCCAGGGGTTGAATTTTTATTTATTTATTTATTTAACAGATTGTATCGTTTAAAGGTTAAAACTGTTTCGCTATGTATAGATGTATAGAATATTTTTAAATGTAATATCAAACCAAGCTGTTATTTTGTCATATATGCCGACATGTGAATTTTTTTTATTTAATTATTAATAGGGCTGCAACAAACGATAATTTTGATAATCGATTAATCCAACGATTATTTGAATGATTAATTGACTAATTGACTAATGACATAGATTATTTCACAGATTAATCTGTAGGTGTTGATCAATTATTCAGCATTTGTAATTTATTAACATTGAGTTATACATATTCATACATGCAGAATAGTAATTCTGTGTAATTGTAATAATGTGAATTAGACACTGAAGATGTCTTTTGCTCCTCAGAAATGTATGTTACCGAAGCAAAAATGCATGTTACCAAAATAAAAGATTTTCTTTTAAAGGGGTCATATAATGGTACATGCACTTTTACAAGTTGATTGTACTGAAATGTGTGTTAGCAGTGCCTGTACACAACCATCATAAAATGATAAAAATCCATCCAGTGTTTTTTTTTTAATCTCCTTATTTGTTTTACCCTGTCTCAAATCAAGCCGTTCGACCGTGTGACGCCACACGGTCGGACGCCCCTCCCACGATGGTTGATTGACAGCAGTGTTTCAACACAGACCCGCCCTTGCTCGTGAGCGAGCTGTCAATCATAGTCCGCGCGTCATTGTTGATATACGCTGGAGCTGTCTATGAGCAGAATGGCGTCTAAGCGATTGTGGTGTTCTGTTCTCGGGTGCAATAATGAACACAGCAGTCATTTTGATGTTCCTAAGTCACAGTGGCTGAGTTTTGCTTTTGAAGGGAATATTCCCCACGAGCAACGTCAATGTTTTCATGTTTGCGCGAATCATTTTTCACCAGACTGCTTTATAAATGAAGGTCAGTATAAAGCTGGTTTTGCTAAGAAGCTGCTCCTGAAAAAAGAATCGGTACCAACTATTCGTGTTCCTGCTGAACCTCCAGAAGAAGTGAGTGTAACGTTTAATTAACCTTTATATTAATCTTTATATTAATCTTTGCAAATCGCTAGCACGCTTCACGATGTATGTGGCTAATGTTTACATTCAGGGTACATGCATGTTTTCTATTTACGACGTTCTCAATATAATTAATAATCCCACGTTTATAATGAACAAAACGTTATGGTTATTGTGTTATTACAAACTGTGTACGCAGGTATTAAAGTTAACATGATAACACTACACTAAGCTTACTTTTGTAGATGGTTTATAACGGTGTCTGTTAAGAAGTAATGTAAAAAATTTAAATAAATAAAAAACAGTTATAACTGCATGAAAATTAATGGTAACACAATACCTGCAAAATACTGTTTATATCCTGCAAATGCATATGATCCAAGACTATAAATACTTCATAATAATTTCAATATTATGCCAGAATAAGTTATGTTATCTGATCACATATTTACTGCCATTCTTCAAAATATACCCTCAACTGTTGTCAAGGCAACACTCCACGTGTGTTGTGTCAAAAACGCCCCACAGAACAGAGGGGCGGGGCGAGCAAAGCTCACTAGCATTTAAAAACACACGCACTAAAACGGTGTGCTGAAAACAGAGCTGTTTTTGAGCAGGTAAAATGAGTGTTTTCTTACAATACTAATGAGAATTTTTAATTAAAGTATATTACAAACTTTCAATTTAGACCCTAAAGAATCATATTAGCTTGTACAAAAATGGCATTATATGACCCCTTTAAAGAAAAAATTAAGTTTCTACTATGTTATATAAATAAATGAGATGTGAGTTACTGGAGTGCTGATTGCAAACATCTGCAGCACTATAATCAGATGCTTTCTTAACTGCTGTTTTCTCACCGCTGGCGTCTTAGTTGTGTGTTCATTATATTATTGAGAGAAAAGTTTGCAGCACATATTTACATATTCATTTAAACACTGCTCTCAGCAGCCTCAGTATGTCTGCTAAACTGCTGCTTGTGTATATCAAAGTTGTTTTTACCTCTAAACTACCTGCAAAACTACAAAACCACACTCTACTGGTTCGGCTTCATTTGCACATCTCATAAACGTGTCTTCTTCTATTAGACTGCATGCAGTTCGGAGTGCTGAACTGCAGCCTTGCGCTACAGGGCCACACTGGTCAAACTGCTTTATTGCAGGCCTTTACATTTTGTCATATGAGATCAAACGACTATTCGTTTAATATTTGTCTGCAATTTGTCAGCAATGTTGGCTAATCAATTCAGTCTTAATTGTTAGTTTATGATATAAAAAATCTTTAAACTTTAAAAATTTCTAGCTATGAAATTGGAGTTAGGAAGACAAAGGAGTTTGAAATGAATGCTTTTCACAGCACAGATCACTACCATGAACCAGTTCTGTTCCTCACGCCATCTTATTCAATCTGTTATTTATTATATCATATCTAATGATCATGACATGCCATAATTTTTTCCAGTCCTTCCACAGTTTACGTAAAGATAAGGAAATATTCTTCTGACATGGAAGCAATAGATATTCTGGCATAGTAGGGCTGGATAAAATCAGTGCAGTCACATAATAGGATCATGGCTGCAGAACTGTTTGCTTTTCTTTGTGTCTGCGGCCTTTCAGGAAGGAGCAGCGACAGGCAAACAAAGCAATTAGAGCCGACAGCAGACACTGCATCAGTGCAGATCCCTAGGGAGGGGTTTGACAGAGCTTTTACCTCACTAACATACACGACACAGGCATATATGCACAAATGACTTGCTGATACAACTTGCATGGCAATCATAGCCTGCCTGCATCTTTCAATTTCCTGTTTGCCTACAAACAGAGAGTTTTCATTGTAATTTTACTCACTTATGAGTAACTGCTGTGAACTGTGACTCACAGTTTTGCCCTTCAAATACTGAATTTCCCCTCTGGGATCAATAAATCTGTCTGAAATTAGATGAAGTAGCTTTGCCAACCAAATCTTGGCAAATCTTTTAGAATCAATGTGAAATTATAATGTTCTACTGACGTTGCAGTTACTTTCTGAGATTTGGGTTCATCGGGTTTGAGTGAATGGAATCGCATTTGTACAGCTACGCTAAATATGCTATCTCTTATTTTCAGGTTCAGGCTGAAGCTGAAAAAGAGCACGAAGAAGTGGTGCATCTGCTAGAGGTAAAATATTATCTACTTGCTTTCCTTCTGTCCTATGGCATCCTACTATGAAAAGCCTAATTTACACTCCTGGCTTGGTCAGCAGAGTCTGCCGTTCGTGCAAAAAGAAACTGTCTACCCAAATTATCTGATAAACGCAGAAGGGACCAATGCAACCTGTCTGGATTCCTCACGTGTTTGATAAAATACCTCCGTGTCTGACAGTCGCTCCAGTCTGAGAAGCTTCTGCTTGTCACGTACAATCAGCTTGACTTTCGAGGAGAACTTATGTCCCCTATGGGGCGTCCTTCCAGAATTTCCTTATTTTTATGACCTTCAACATTTTTGCCTTTTCCCATCTTTAATATTGTTTTTTTTTATACCTTGCGATTTTGTTTCAAGCCATTCAGTTTATCCTTTTTTCCATAGTATTTTTCCATAGAATATTTTGTTTGTTTTGTAATATTTTTCATCTCTGACCCTTGTCATTCTGATTTATATATTTTTTTCCTTTTGTGTTTAAACAGAGCCATATGGACAAAATGCAGGTACACACACTTACTCATTCAGAGATTCTTTTGTAACCTTCCATTTCAATTAGTTTTTCTCATGGGAGGCATACAAATAACACGCACCATGACACTTTTAAAATAATAATTCTCCCAGAAATAAACATTTTTGTCATAATTTACTCATTCCAAACCCATCTGACTTTCTTCCAAAGGAACATTTTTGATAAATTTATTAATATTTTCTTCCATATGAGTAAATTGAGGCTTTCCGGCTTCAAATAGGACACAAAAACATTATAAAAGCGTCATAAAAGTGGTCATGAGGGATAAGTAAATAATGACAGAATTTTCATTTTTGGGTGACCTGTCCCTTTAAAATCATTGCATTATTAGGTGTCCTTTGAGTATCTTTGCTGCTACACTCATCTTTGTGGCCGTGAATTGTTGCTGCTAAAGAGTTTAACAAACAAAATGAAGTTCCATCAGGTTTCCATCAGGGCAGGTCTTCTTTGCATCAGGTCTTTTGTTGTTGGGGTGAAACTAGGATCTGATGAAATTATGTGACTGTATCAGTATTAAGGTCTGGTTAGATAATACACTTAAATGCGCGCGCACACACACAGAGGTTATTTAAACCTCTAATGCCTTTGCCACTAAAAAGTGTCTCTGTTTTTTTGCTGTGTCTCATGCATGACACAGTGTTCTAAAAACAAGGTTGTCAAGTTAAAACTAGGGATGTGTGCCACAACTAATATCATTATTGTTTAAAGATTCTGTATTTTGTGTATGCCCCTTAGGATATCAGAATAAATAGGCTTCTAATAGAGGAAAAAGTAATTCCATTAACATGTTGTTATTGTTACAGGCTGTGCATCCAATCAAACTTTATAGCATTTTGTCGCAAATTTATGTAATGCTGGGTCATATGTCTAATAGCAGGGATTTTAATACTGTATTTTGCCCAGTGTTTGTTCAATATTTTAGGCTGATAATCACTGTGCTGCAATGTATATATGTGTTTACAAAATTGTCACTTTTTCTTTTCAGCCACGTCATGTAATTTTGCAGTTTATTGGGCGTAATTTTGCATATTGCTGGTTCCTGTAACAAAACCATTTGAGAACTACTGCTACAGTTCAGTGAATTTCATCTGCGTTTTTATTCATGTGTATGATATAAATTATTTTATTTCATCGTTTGTGTATTTCTTTCTTATATATTCCTTACCCTGGCTCTCAAAGGTCAAGGTTCATGACTTAGAGCAGAAATGCCGGACACAGAGTGAGCAGTGCAATATTTTGTCGAAAGAGCTGGAGAAATATCACCTGGGGTCAGACGCGGAGGATACACTCAACACTGACTCACAGGAGAAAAACTTGTGCAACAGTTACAACAGCCTGCAGCGCCAGGCCAAAAAAAGTGAGTGAAGCATTTTTCAAACAGATGGGGGTGTATTTTCTCCCACACAAACCACAGACATTTCAGAATGTTGTGAGCAGTTTTTATAACACCTTTCTAGAATTTCTTGCAATTCTTAAAATGCCCCTAATTTAAATAAAAATGCCTTGGTTTTTTTTTTTGTTTTTTTGGCTTATTAGCCTTTTTCATGCAGCACATTGCATTTATCTCATACATTAATGTACCATGGTAAAATCATAGTGCTTTTTGTAAGGGGAAACATTTAGAATGCATAATATTTTTTAGTAAATAGAGTGCTGCAAAGATGATGTAATTTTGTTTGTAGGCTAATCCTGATTTCCTCTACAAAAACCCAATAGGATTTTTCCATGGTTTTTTGAATTATTGCAGAAAACAAGCTTTGTGACCAACAAAAGTTTATGATACTTACATGTTTTGTGCATCATGATAATCTTCACGAATAAACACAACTTTTATGAATTTTAAGAATTTGAATTTTGAAGCCTAAATACAATCACCATAAGCTAGACCTTATTTCAAGCATTTAACCAAAAATCCTTACAAAAAAAGCCCACTGTCTTCAGGATGATGGAACCAGAAGTGCTAAAATGCTAACTCGTTTTGGCATACAAAAATGCATCACCCATGCAGCACTCTATTCTTAAATGCTAAAAGAATACTACTGCTAATAATAATTATTAGTATTATTATCATCATCATTATTATTAGAAAAACAGTTGGAAGGTGAATATTTGTTATGGATTTTTTTTTAAAATGATGAAATTGTCAAATGTTTGATACTGCCAGTGCCAACCATTAACCTCTAGTTTTGTTTAATAAATATTAAATAAATATTTAATTTTTAAATTACAGATGTTATTACTTATTATTATTGAATTAATGCATGCGTAAATAAGTAAATCATATATTTTAACACATCACTTTAATTCCTTTCATTTTAAATAAATATATTTAATTGCCTTCTCATTTGCCTAATGTTTTTTTTTTTTTTTTTTCCCACAGCCTTATTAAAAATCCATTTGTTCAGATCCATCCTATTGTTCAGTGATAAAAGTAATTGATTTCCATTATAACTCATGCTTGCAGGTGATGAGAGATCTGACGGATCTCCACTGGTCTCAGAACTGCCCATAGTACAGCAACACAAGAGAGACAAGCCAGAGCAGCTGTCGGTCAAACCCACCGTCCAAACCCAGAATCGCTCCAGCAGCCCTGTGCAAGCATCCCTCTCAGAGGTTTGTCATGCGTCTCAGCTACACTGTGATCATTCGGTTAACCGGTTGCTGCGAGCAGATAACAGTATCTGTTTATCTGTCTGTATTTTACTCAAGAGAAAAGAAATGTGCTCATTTCATGCTTTTATAATTGGTCTCCCTCTCTCTATAATTAGATCCATAAATGACCTCATATCAGATGCTGATGATTGTCTGATGCTTTAGGAAAGAAAGTCAGTTGTTTATGTGAAAACTCAATCCACTATTCCACTGAGAGCTTAGAAGCCCAAAGTATGGGCACAAAAAAATCATTTAATAATTACGTGAAGTGTGCAATTGTTTTGATGTTAAAATATTTTCTCCTCTCTCAGCTGTAAACCAATTGTATGTTTATTTTGCAAAAACATTGCATTGTGTAAACACCATGACTCGATGCTGCTATCAAAAAAGATGTTTGAGCATCTCAGCCAGCTTAACACAGCACAATTGGTTCAGCCATTGACAATGACAAAGTCAGTCCACCACCAAAGAAATTGCACCACCAAAGAAATTGCAAACTTCAGCCTTATATTTTCCCTGGTTATGAGATTGACATCAATGCAAATAGGTAATAATCATGTCCGCTCTGTGCACTTAATCATACATGAATCAAATCATCCATGAACACATGCATGCACTGTGCACATTGGGAGCAGGACTGGAAAAAAATGGATGTTATGTAATGATCCTCACACAAACCCTGGCATAGTAAATTCTCGTTAGGATGTTCAGTTTTGAATTTAAAGATCAGGATCAAGTGTGCCAACTGATTTCCTCTGTCCTTAGATGGATGATGAGGTGAGCCCAGCTCCGAGGACCAAGGCAAGATACACAGGCCAGGTCCGTCTCTGCACTGCCCGATACAGGTATATTTCTTACCTCTTCTTATCCAACTTGATGTATAACTATACACACACATTATATAGACACTACCATTCAAAATTTGGGGTCAATAATGTTTTTTGTTAGTTATTATGAAAGATATTTATATTTTTATTCTGCCAGGATGCATTAAATAAATCAAAGTAACAGTAAAGATATATAAATGTTACAAAAGATTTCTATTTCAAATTAAAATTTCTATATATCATAGAATCCTGAAAAGAAAACGATCCTATTTTCACAAGGATATAAAGGCGGCACAAATCTTTTCAACTGTGTATAAGAAATGTTCCTTGAGCACCAATCAGCATATTAGAATGATTTCTGAAGGATCATATGACACTGAAGACTAGAGTAAAGGCTACTGAAAATTCTGCTTTGCCATCACAGGAATAAACTACATTAATTATTATATTGCATTAAAATATAAAACGTTGTTTTAAATTGTAATAATATTTCACAATAAAAAAAATCAGCATTGGTGAGCATAAGTAAGGAATAATTGATGATGGGCCGTTGCATTATTATACTCAACTTTGCATCGTGGCCGCATCACCACCTCCAGTGTGCATTATTTTTCTAATAATTCAACGGATCGAAATCAATTATTCCGCTTATACTACGGTTGCCACACCTCAAGACAATGATTAGATGATATATTTCAAGGCATTCGTCCGGTTTTTCTACTTCCGCATCTCATCCAACGCCCCCGTTGCTAATTCCAAAACATAATTTTAAACCTATTAATGGAGGCTTGAGCCGTTGATAATAGATTAATGCAGTTAATACAGTTAATAACTAAGTTATGAGAGAGAGAGATTACCTCTGTGCATCTCTCAATAGTGTTCGGCAGCAATGTCTCTAGTTACAGTGAAACTTAGTTCCTTTTGTTCACGAACAGTGCCGTTGTTGTTACCTCGCTTGTGAGAAGTCATGTAGTTTTTAAGTTGTTTACTGATAAAATCGTCAGAGTAGCGCTAACAAAATTAGCGCAATGTATGTTAGTGTGTGTGCAAACTGTAACTGTTATGTGTGTGTGGTCTGTGAGGGAGAGAGAGCGGGAGAGACTTATGCTGCCTTCACGTGCTATTGGAATTATCGTAAAAACGAGTTTCCTAATCAGAAATTGGACATGAATGGCCTCTCAAGTCGTATTTACTACTGGGAAATTCGGAAATAATTTTGATACCCGAGTTTCCGAGTTGAGCGGGTCATAAACTTTAAACATTGTGGAGGGAACAACCATTGCTGCTGTCAATGCTGTTCTCACAACAACTACATCCCTTTGTCTTGTCGCTAAAGTAGTGTATTTATAGGCTAGATATGAACGATCATGCGAAGCATATTGTATGTTTTATAAGCAGTGAAATAAGCATGTATTTGACCGAAATTCCAGAATTGTCAGCGAACGGCAGGTGTAGCGTGGTGAATGTTTATATGGTTGTCAACCAATGGGATGCTACATTTTATTCTTTCCGACATTAAAGCACTTGAATACGACAAGCTAGTAATCACGACTTCATAAGTGGGAAATAGGACATTTCTGATAGCATCTGAAGGCAGCAAGAGTATGTGCTTTCCGTACATAATAAATCGTAATTTTGTGGCAAAAACATGGACATGATCTGTCGTTTTTATCATTTTGTTTATATTTATTTGTTTGGCCAGTGTCTTTGTGGGTTTTGGTTATTTTGCTGTTGTACTTGTAACTAAGGCCTTTGAAATAACAGAAATCATTTGGCGAAGTGATATGCTCATGTAATGCGTTCAAGAGTTGCCTGGAATTACGTTCGCCGTGTGTTTCCCTGAAAATAATTGCACACCTTAGAACGTTCGTCAGCCAATCAGATTCAAGAATTCAATGGCCCCGTAGTATAAGAGAATTTAATGTTTAATGTACAAAACATTAAAACTAATTTTTACTATCTCCAACAATTTGAACAGTAGTGAACTCTTATATAATATATATACTACATAGGCATAAATGTGTGTTTATATTTAGCTAGTTTCTTTGTTTTCTTTTCCTCTAACTCTCTGATCTTTTGGCCAGTTATAATCCCTATGATGGACCTAATGAACATCCAGAAGCAGAGCTCCCTCTTGTGGCAGGGAAGTATTTGTACGTATATGGAGTCATGGACGATGATGGATTTTATGAAGGTAATTGAGTTATGATACAAGAGACCTCTTAACACCTGTGTAATTGTTATTGTAGAGTGAATTAAAGGGTTACTCCTCCCCAAAATGAAAATTTTGTCATTAATCACTTACCCCCAGTTCGTTCCAAACCTGTAAAAGCTTTGTTTGTCTTCAGAACACAATTGAAGATATATTGGATGAAAACCTGGAGGCTTGTGACTGTCCCATTGACTGCCAAACAATTAACACTGTCAAGGCCCAGAAAAGTATGAAAGACATTGCCAAAATAGTCCAACTGCCATCAGTGGTTCAACCGTAATTTTGACGCTGTTTTCGTTCAAATCAAAGTATAAAGAAACGTAGAAAGTGTATCCGTGTGGTCCGGCTGACACAGAACAGCATAAGCGGATACTCTCCAAAATGGCGCTACACTGATGCAGAGGAGGCGTTATTGAATAAAGTCCTTATTTTTGTTTGCATACAAAAAGTATTCTCATAGCTTTGTAAAATTACAGTTGAACCACTGATGGCAGAGGGACTATTTTGACGATGTCTTTCATACTTTTCTGGGCCTTGACAGTGTTAATTGTTTGGCAGTCAATGGGACAGTCACAAGCCTCCTGGTTTTCATCCGAAATATCTTAAATTGTGTTCTGAAGACGAACGAAGATTTTACAGGTTTGGAACGAACTGGGGGTAAGTGATTAATGACAAAATTTTCATTTTGGGGTGGAGTAACCCTTTAAGAATCTACAGTACATTAAAAAACAACTATCCAGTTGAATCTCCAATTATCCAACATCTAAAAAAAAATCCCAACAATTTATTTGCTAATGGACATAAATAATTGACATAGATGACTAATAGTGAACTTAGTCAGTAAGCATCACCTGACAGCATGTATTAAAATGACATGCTTATGTAACCCCCTGGGTCCTACTCGCACCTGCTCCAAGCGGGTTTCAGGCATGGGAGGCGGGCGCATTAACAAGGAGGCTAAAGACTGCAGCCACTAGCGCCAGTCGCTAATGTGCCTCTTGAGATCAGGGGAGTGAGGTTTACCTGCACAGCCTCCGTTACACTTACAAAATGCACCACAATGACATTTTATGTAATGAGATCTGCTGCAGCTTATGAGATCTTTCTATTTCTGTTTGTTCTAGGAGAGCTATTGGATGGCCAGCGTGGCCTGGTTCCCTCTAATTTTGTGGAGTTTGTCCAGGACAAGGAAAAGCCATCAATCGAGGCTGGAGAAGAGCAGGGCAGGCTGGAGCAGAGCTGTTTGAGCCTGACGACCATAGATGGAGGCGCTCCTCTGGACAGCCTTAGCAGCGACACTCTCGGCCACTGCAGCAATGGGACAGGCGCTCTGGATGGAGAGGAGCTGAGTGATGACATCGTGCCTTACCCCAGGAAGATTAACCTGATTAAACAGCTGGCGAGAAGTGTGATAGTGGCCTGGGAAGCACCTCTAGTGCCCCTTGGCTGGGGCAACATCAACGGCTACAATATCTTAGTGGATGGGGAAGTACGTTCCTCTGTGCCATTTGGAGGCAGGACCAAACTGCTTCTTGAAAAGCTGGACCTGGCTGCCAGCACATACCGTGTGTCAGTACAGAGCGTGACGGACAGGGGGCTCTCTGATGAGTTGCGCTGCACCTTGCTGGTGGGCCGCAATGTTGTGGTGGCACCCACCGGTCTTCGCATGGATGATATTTTACGTGACTCCGCTGAACTTTCGTGGCTACCCAGTAATAGTAACTACGCCCATGTTGTGTACTTAGATGGTGTGGAGCATGCTGTGGTGAAGCCGTGCTCTTACAAACTGCGTTTTGTGAACCTGAAGGCCGCCACAGTGTACAAAGTAAAAGTGTTGGCCAAACCTCACCAGGTGCCCTGGCACATGCCTCTGGAACAGAGAGAGAAGAGAGAGGCTGGGGTGGAGTTCTGCACCCAAGCTGCAGGTGAGATTCAACTCTAAAATTGTTAAGATATCGTTCCAATATTGAAGTTATTTATTTATAAGTTGTCTCTCTGATAATGCTGTTTTTAATTATTAATTTAATCAACTGGCTCAAACTACACCGATGCACTGTATGTGTTTGATTCACTTAAAAGAAGCAGTTCATAAAAGTTATTTGTTTGCGAATCAAACTACACTGTTTCACTGTATTTTTTGGATTCACTTAAAGGGATAGTTCACTCAAAAATGAAAATTCTGTCATTAATTACTCATCCTCATGTCGTTCCAAACCCGTAAGACCTTCGTTCATCTTCGGGGAACAAATTAAAGATGCAGTAGGACATCTTGAAAAATGCTATCTTTAGCCTGATAGCACTGAAAGCATACGTCCCACCCTCCCTGCAAATCGCCGTCCAAAGCCACGCCCCTTGAATGCATATATGCACACAGACAAGACGACCAGAGACAACATTACTACAATACATCATATGTCATTCAACGGTGAGAAAACTGTATAGTACAGTTAGTAATAGTACTACAATACCAGGAAGGAAAGTCAGGTTGCTGATGTTTGCCTGCCATTCTCGCTCTGTCTTCATAGTATACGTGAATGCGCTGATGACGTATCCTGTCTGCGCAAACCAAGGCCCTGTCCCAAATAGCACCCTAAACCCTTGCGGTCTTCCTCTGAGTCTGCACTTTCATGATGTAATGCCGCTTTTATTGTCGGGTAGAAGTCTGCAGCACAGTTCTCACCAGTGCGGGCTCGGCAGAAGTGCGGATCGAGGGCGCATAGCGGCTGCAAAGGGGGTGCTCGTAAGCACCCTTTTGAACGCTAAAATGACGAATGGGACACCCTACGACTTGATGGACACGCGCATGCGGTGGCTATTGTAAATCCACGAGACTGAAAGTGCACATGAAGTGTTCCATTTGGGACAGGGCCCAAGTGTGCCACACTAGTCCTCAAAAGTGAAGACATCATGTTTTGATCGCCCCTAGGTGGCTGGTCCCAGTATAGGTCATAAACCCCGCCCCCTCCATGTAATCTAATGGGACGTGAGACAAACTAAATAATAAAATTTCACTTCAAATATATTGTTTTCAAAGATGGTTTTTGTTATCTGATGTATCGATTTTATCACGCTGATATAGGTTCAAGTGTTCGTTGATTGACAGCTTCTCTGAGTGAACTGAGGCGCCAACTTACTTTTTTGGGATCTTGAGGAAGAGATTGGAGTCGTATTTACCTTATTTTAACACAAGCCTTTTATACAGAAATCAGTAGACAAAAATTGGAGCAGTTAGGCTAATTTATAAAGTCGCAGAGATGTGTGTTTGTGATCGACTCTGTGGGAGTGTGTATGTGCGGGATGCGGCTCTACTTTGCTCACTACTGCGTTGACTCGGGTCCCAAATCAGCGCAATATGGGTGCGCCCTATCGGGACAATGGCAGCTTCACTTTTCTTCAATGGAAGTGAGTGAAGGTGCATCGTCCATCTTTTTACAGTCTATGTTGACAGGCAGGTAGGAAAGCCTCTTGTAATGTTCGGACCAAACATTTTGATTGGATGAACATTTCTTGGTCCTACGCCTTCCACAGAATATATAAATACATATACATACATTTAGACCACTTAACTTAATGATTGCTATCGGGATGTGATGAGACTTTCAACCAGCATAGCAAAAAATGTTTCTGAAGACAATCATCTATAGCACCTTTAAGATATTTTTTGATGAAATCCGAGAGCTTTCCGACCCTCCATAGACAGCACAGGTCCTACCATGATCAAGGCACAAAAACATAGTAAGGGTGACATCATTAAAATAGTTCATGTGACATCAATGGTTCAACCGTAATTTTATGAAGCTACGAGAATACTTTTTGTGCGCAAAGAAAACTAAAAGAATGACTTTATTCAACAATTTTTTTCCTCCTAGTCACCCTATAGCACCATTTTGAAAAGTATCACGATGCGTGCATGCTTTCCTCTGAATGTAAACAAGGCGCAGCGCATGGGTGTTCTACTTCAGCAGTACATGCATGCATTGTGTTGTGATACTCTCCAAATGGCACTATAGGGTGATGTGGAGGAGAAGAATTGTTGAATAAAGTCCTTCTTTTTGTTTTCTTTGTGAACAAAAAGTATTCTCATAGCTTCATAAAATTATGGTTGAACCCCTGATGTCACATGAACTATTTTAATTTGATGTCCTCCTTACTATGTTTCTGTGCCTTGATCATGGTAGGAACTTTGCTGTCTGTGGAGGGTCAGAAAGCTCTCGAATTTCATCAAAAATATCTTAATTTGTGTTCCAAAGATGAAAGTCTTATGGGTTTGGAACGACTTGAGGGTGAGTAATTAATGACAGAATTTCCATTTTTGGGTGAACTATCCCTTTAAAAAAACAAGTTTTATAAGAGTCATTTGTTTGTGAATCAAACTACACTGTTGCATTTTATGCTTCTGATTCACTTAAAATAACCAGGTAATTTGTTTATGAATTGTACTACAGTAGATGTATTGAACGCTTCTTTTGAGTTATCCTCGCAGGCTGAAAAAACAAGTCCATTATTTTGCAGTACACAGCATTTTTATTGCATCACAGACTGTGAAAATACTTTCACAGCTAAGGTAAAATCAGTACCAATTTTTGGTAGCACTGATAAAGGGGACATTACAAATATTTAATTGTAAAAGTTAAGAACGGGGTCTAAACTGTACAGTTGAGTTAGTTGTAGTAATGGGATATGCTGAACAAACAGATTTTACTGAAAATTTATTTTGGGATTATAAGAATCAATGTCAGAATTGTTCAAATCTTAATTAATCCGAAAATCAGTATTTTTTACCCTCTAAGGCTGACACACATATTGGACCCTAATAGTACACACACTGTCCTTTGAGATGCAAAAAAGACAGAAAACAGCTATTTTTGTTGTTCTGATTAGCACAACACTCCACTTAAAATAGTCAAAGGCAACAGAAATGGGTTTAGTGAGGCTGATTGGATTAATTAATTATCTGAAATGCTCAGGCACTTGGAAGTAATGCTTGCCCATATACCATTATTCAGCTGTGAAGCCGTTGAAATGACCACATTATTGTACACTTGAGTTCAAGTGAATGAATGCAGTGAACACAATCCTTTCTAAACATCATGTCTATAGTGTCTGGTGTGTTACTGTAACTAACTAGTGGTTATCTGTCCCTCCCCAGGACCCCCTCTGCCTCCTCAAGAAGTCCAGGTCCAGTGTGGACAAGCCCCAGGAGTCCTCCAAGTTCGTTGGAAGCCGCCTCTAATGACACCTATGGGAACCTCCAATGGTGCAAATGTCATTGGCTACGCAGTGTGCACTAAGGGTCAGAGGGTAAGAATCCGCATGTATCAGCAGTCATATCTTGTGATGTTTATGTGACAGAACAGTTCTGGACCGCATGAAGGCTAAACAAGAGTCATCAAGACCTATTTTTATCAAAAAGTGATACTGATGCCCTCTGTTGGGGGAGTTGGGTGATTCTAAACACTTGAATTCATTGTTTATGGTGGTTTTAGGTGATGAAAGATTCTCACACTAACAGTCTTTTTGTTACGTTATTTGGATGATTAATGAGGAGAATGTTGATTCTAAAGGTGCGGCCACATGCAGTCGCAAAAAAAGGTCCATTATCTATTGTTTCTTATTCAAATTAACAAATTTCGCCTGCAAAAATTAGCTAAATAACTGTAAATGTGATGTCATCTTAATGCTAATACTAATGCTGTTTCAGATTGCTGAGGTGTTGTATCCACTGGCAGACTATGCGGCAGTAGAACTGAACCGTCTCCAGTGCTTGGAGGCCCGTGAGGTTATTGTCAGGACTTTATCAGCACAAGGGGAATCTCAAGACTCCCATGCCGCCGTCATTCCAAACCACCTGCTGGTGCCTCTTCCTAAAACCCTTCCTCCTTCTCACCACATGCAATCACCTCTCCCACCCCAACAGTCCCAAACAATGCCTCGTCATCCTCAAATCCGGGCCCTTCCCCCTCACCCTGGACCACAACCACCCACCCATCTCCAACCCCTCCCCGTTCACCCCAACCAGCCCCCATCTCATCTCCATCCCCACCGTATGCCCCATCCCACACAGCCCTCTCCACCCCATCTCCAACCTTTACCACCACACCCCATCCCTCAACCCCAGCCCACCATCCCAATGCCCCAGCCTCAGACGTCCATGCCCATGCCCCAACCCCAGCCCCAACCACCCATGCCTATGCCTCAGCCCCAACAGCCCATGGCCATGCCCCAACCCCAGCCGGCCATCCCCATGCTTCAACCCCAGCCAGCTATCCCGATGCCCCAGCCTCACATTCCCCAACTGCCCCTTCCCCAATCCCAAAGACCACTAAGTGCCAGAGAGCTGGAAACCAAAGAGCCAGGGCCAGGAATGCTTCATCATGGAGGGGGCCCACCTCAGCCATGGGAGCCTGGCTGCTCCCCATCAGGCATGCCCACAGGCCTGCCACATGGACACACCCTGGATGCCCCGGCCTGCCCAAACCACCGCTCCCCGTCACCTCAAAGGATCCTCCCCCAGCCCAGGGGTACACTCATTCCTGACACTGTGGCCAAGGCTATTGCCCGAGAGGCAGCCCAAAGAGTGGCTGCAGAGAGTGGACGGGTGAGTCAAGTCAGCAAAAAGCATGTTATATAAAGTAGCTGCAAACCAACCTTAACCCTAGAATGCATGACAAGAAACTTGAATAACGGGGGTCAAAATGACCCATATCGAAGTCAATGTTTCTTTTAATCAAAAATAATTTCTTCTTCTTTTTATTGTTTTCTATATTTTATATCAATTTTATTTTGATTTTTATATAGATGAAAAAAATCGAAATACAATTTATATAAAATAAAGAAAACAATATAAACTATATATATATATATATGTGTGTACACACACATACACACACACACACACACATATATAGAATATATATATATATATATATATATATATATATATATATATATATATATATATATATATATATATATATACACATACAGGTGCATCTCAATAAATTAGAATGTCGTGGAAAAGTTCATTTATTTCAGTAATTCAACTCAAATTGTGAAACCCGTGCATTAAATAAATTTAATGCACACAGACTGAAGTAGTTTAAGTCTTTGGTTCTTTTAATTGTGATGATTTTGGCTCACATGTAACAAAAACCCACCAATTCACTATCTCAACAAATTAGAATATGGTGACATGCCAATCAGTTAATCAACTCAAAACACCTGCAAAGGTTTCCTGAGCCTTCAAAAAGGTCTTTCAGTTTGGTTCACTGACAGTTGTCCAGAAGACAATCATTGACACCCTTCACAAGGAGGGTAAGCCACAAACATTAATTGCCAAAGAAGCTGGCTGTTCACAAAGTGCTGTATCCAAACATGTTAACAGAAAGTTGAGTGGAAGGAAAAAGCGTGGAAGAAAAAGATGCACAACCAACCGAGAGAACCGCAGCCTTATGAGGATTGTCGAGCAAAATCAATTCAAGAATTTGGGTGAACTTCACAAGGAATGGACTGAGGATGGGGTCAAGGCATCAAGAGCCACCACACACAGACGTGTCAAGGAATTTGGCTACAGTTGTCGTATTCCTCTTGTTAAGCCACTCCTGAACCACAGACAACGTCAGAGGCGTCTTACCTGGGCTAAGGAGAAGAAGAACTGGACTGTTGCCCAGTGGTCCAAAGTCCTCTTTTCAGATGAGAGCAAATTTTGTATTTCACTTGGAAACCAAGGTCCTAGAGTCCGGAGGAAGGGTGGAGAAGCTCATAGCCCAAGTTTCTTGAAGTCCAGTGTTAAGTTTCCACAGTCTGTGATGATTTGGGGTGCAATGTCATCTGCTGGTGTTGGTCCATTGTGTTTTTTGAAAACCAAAGTCACTGCACCCGTTTACCAAGAGATTTTGGAGCACTTCATGCTTCCTTCTGCTGACCAGCTTTTTAAAGATGCTGATTTCATTTTCTAGCAGGATTTGGCACCTGCCTACACTGCCAAAAGCATCAAAAGTTGGTTAAATGATCATGGTGTTGGTGTGCTTGACTGGCCAGCAAACTCACCAGACCTGAACCCCAGAGAGAATCTATGAGGTACTGTCAAGAGGAAAATGAGAAACAAGAGACCAAAAAATGCAGGTGAGCTGAAGGCCACTGTCAAAGAAACCTGGGCTTCCATACCACCTCAGCAGTGCCACAAACTGATCGCCTCCATGCCATGCCGAATTGAGGCAGTAATTAAAGCAAAAGAAACCCTTACCAAGTATTGAGTACATATACAGTAAATGAACATACTTTCCAGAAGGCCAACAATTCACTAAAAATGTTTTTTTTTATTGGTCTTATGAAGTATTCTAATTTGTTGAGATTGGCGGGTTTTGTTAAATGTGAGCCAAAATCATCACAATTAAAAGAACCAAAGACTTAAACTACTTCAGTCTGTGTGCATTGAATTTATTTAATACACGAGTTTAATAATTCGAGTTGAATTACTGAAATAAATGAATTTTTCCACGACATTCTAATTTATTGAGATGCACCTGTGTGCGTGTGTGTGTGTATATGTATGTATATATATATATATATATATATATATATATATATATATATATACAGGTGCTGGTCATATAATTAGAATATCATCAAAAAGTTGATTTATTTCACTAATTCCATTCAAAAAGTGAAACTTGTATATTATATTCATTCATTACACACAGACTGATATATTTAAAATCTTTATTTCTTTTAATTTTGATGATTAGAGCTTACAGCTCATGAAAGTCAAAAATCAGCATCTCAAAATATTAGAATATTTATATTTGAGTTTCAATAAATGACCATTCCTACAGTACAAATTCCGGGTATCTCTTGCTCTTTGAAACCATAATAATGGAGAAGACGGCTGACTTGATAATGATCCAGAAGATGAACATTACCCACAAACAGGGTAAGTCACAGAGGGTCATTACTGAAAGGTGTGGCTGTTTACAGAGTGCTGTATCAAAGCATATTAAATGCAAAGTTGACTGGAAGGAATAATTTGGGTAGGGAAAGGTGCACAAGCAACAGGGATGACTGCAAGCTTGAGAATACTGTCAAGCAAAGCTGATTCAAACACTTGTGAGAGCTTCACAAGGAGTGAACTGAAGCTGGAGTCAGTGCATCAAGAGTCACCACGCTCAGATGTCTTCAGGAAAGGGGCTACCAAGCCACTTCTGAACCAGAGACAATGTCAGAAGCGTCTTACCTGGGCTGTGGAGAAAAAGAACTGGACTGTTGCTCAGTGGTCCAAAGTCCTCGTTTCAGATGAAAGTAAATTTTGCATTTCATTTGGAAATCAAGGTCCTAGAGCCTGGAGGAAGAGTGGAGTGGCACAGAATCCAAGTTGCTTGAAGTCCAGTGTTAAGTTTCCACAGTCAGTGATGGTTTGGGGTGCCATGTCATCTGCTGGTGTTGGTCCACTGTGTTTTCTGAAGTCCACAGTAAATGCAGCCATCTACCAGGAAATTTTAGAGCACTTCATGCTTCCTTCTGCTGACAAGCTTTATGGAGATGCTGATTTCATTTTCCAGCAGGACTTGGCACCTGCACACAGTGCCAAAGCAACCAGTATCTGGTTTACGGACCATGGTATCCCTGTTCTTAATTGGCCAGCAAACTCGCCCGACCTTAACCCCATAGAAAATCTATGGGGTATTGTGAAGAGGAAGATGCGATATGCCAGACCCAACAATGCAGAAGAGCTGAAGGCCACTATCAGAGCAACCTGGGCTCTCATAACACCTGAGCAGTGCCATAGACTGATCGACTCCATGCCACGCTGCATTGCTGCAGTAATTCAGGCAAAAGGAGCCCCAACTAAGTATTGAGTGCTGTACATGCTCATACTTTTCATGTTCATACTTTTCAGTTGGCCAAGATTTCTAAAAATCCTTTCTTTGTATTGGTCTTAAGTAATATTCTAATTTTCTGAGATACTGAATTTGGGATTTTCCTTAGTTGTCAGTTATAATCATCAAAATTAAAAGAAATAATCATTTGAAATATATCAGTCTGTCTGTAATTAATGAATATAATATACAAGTTTCACTTTTTGAATGGAATTAGTGAAATAAATCAACTTTTTGATGATATTCTAATTATATGACCAGCACCTGTATATATATATATATATATATATATATATATATATATATATATATATATATATATATATATATATATATATATATATATATATATATATATATATATATATATATATATATATATATATATATTATCTTTAAAAGGATAGCTCACCCAAAAAAGAAAATTCATCATATAAAGCAAGCATATCTCTTCATAAGATTAAAGCACTCAATACATATGGATTCATTTTACAACTATAAGACCTTTTTGGATATTCTAGGTTTTGTTTAACTGGACTTTGAATGGAGGGACAGAAACCTCTCAGGTTTCATTACAAATGTCTTTATTTTTTTTATTTAGAAGATTAACCAAAGTCTAATGCATTTGAAGCTGCATGAGGGTGATTCAATTATGACAGTATTTTAATTTTTTGGGGTGAACTATCCCTTTAAGTGTAATGAAATTATTTAAGATTATGTACTTACAGAATTATTAATGTGATTATATAAATTTAAATGTTTCAGTAATGTTCATTTGTTCATTTCCATGTATATTTACAATAAAACTAATTAAATCTATCATTATAACTAAAATAATGTGTTTATGTGAGAATTTGCTGTTTTTTTATTTATAGTTTATTTTATTTATAGGTTATTTAGAAAATCTATTTAAAAAATATAATATAAATATCTTTTTTTAGATCATTTTGTGAACAGAAACAACTTTTTATTGAAGAATGCATTATTATTATTATTATTATTATTATTATTATTATTATTATTATTATTATTATTATTATTATTATTATTATTGTGAGTTAGAATTCCATAGGAAATATATACATGTCATTATGACCCCCTTTTCAAAGACTAGGGGTAGTTTTTTTTAAAACTATGAATAACAAATATGCAATTTTTTTGCTGAGGCTTAGATACAACATCTATGAGAAATACAAATTAATCAAATCATTTTATTTAAAAAATGATCATAACACCCTATCGGGTCAGTTTTGACCCTTTATGCATTCTAGGGTTAATATGTGCCAATGAGAACTCTTTTAAAGAGTTAATGAACATACAGAAGATTAGCTATCTTGTCAGTACTTAACCTCAGCATAACTGTCAGATTTCTTTATTAAGATTTCTGAAAGTACTTTAATATATTTAGATGGAGAGGAGAAGCCAGGGCTTTCACTCTCAAAATTCAGATGAGGAAGAGGATGAGGAAAGCTATCAGGCCCGCAGAAGAGGAGCATCTGTGGATGACTTCCTCAGGGGCTCAGAGCTGGGCAGGCAGGTATGGCAGTTGAAGTGATTGCCTTACCATACAACAACAGGCATAAGAGGCAAATGTCAGCATTGAATGTTTAGGTGTGTTGTATTAGCTTATGTTTTCGTTTTGTCTCACAATCTGCATTTCACAGTCTCATTACAGTCACAGCGAAGAGTATCATACAGAGAGCAGTCGAGGCTCGGACCTCTCGGACATCATGGAGGAGGACGAGGAGGAGTTGTATTCTGAAATGCAGCATGAAGAAGGCAGGCGACGAAACTCCCACAATGCACTCAAGGTATTTCAAAAAGGGAAGACATCTCACAATACCCCAATGACATCTTGGTTTGCATGGCTTTAACTAGTTTGGTTTCTTCCCGATTCAAGACCGGAGGCAGCACTCCATCTTCGAGTCAGCTGGATCGGGAATCATACCGGAAGCCATCTCACAGAGGTCCTCAACCTCAGCGCCGACCCCTCACGGTCCCATCCATTGGTCAGTGCTCTCCCAGTAAGAGACAGGAGTCTGAGACATGCGTTCAGGGCCTGTCTGTCCTCCTGCTCCACATTTTCTGTCTGAACTGTTCATTAGCTTGTCAATGTGTGCCAGACCGCCACTGTGTGTTCCAACCATAACCATATCCTGTTGCTTCAAATCATTATAACCCTCTCTGAATCTTTAAATCGATTACATGCCAGAGTAGTTAGGCGTCTCCAGCCTTGGGCAGGTTGACGCAGAACAGCCTTCGCATGGTATAACGACTCTCTGATTGGTGTTTCCCTCAGAGATAACCACTGAGAGTAACAGTGAAGGGAACCTCTCTCCCGTCAAGGAGGATGTTTACTATGGCAGTGTAGCGCGACACAGGACATGGTCCTCCCGAAGGCACGGGGGACGCAGGCCTCCTTATGGTACGTGCATTTAGAGTGAGGTCCGAGGAGAAAGAAAATGGCCAAACGCATGAAACTGCACTGGACTGCACCGAGATGGACGCTTGTGTTGGAAGTGGTGCTGTAAGATAGTGCCAATAGCGACATGTTTGCACAGAATGCTCCTCCCCCTTTGCACTGCCCCACCAATGGATGCCTGCCAAACCCCTCCTCTTTTTCAACCTGACCACAATCATACTTTTACTTTGGCCATGCATGACTGAATGGTGAAAGTTAAAGGGCGGCATCTCGCACCGAACGAATGCCACCGAATATGTATGTAGGTAACGGTTGACCAGGAAGAGAACGCAAACGGTTCCTTGGCATCGACTGCAAAGGCAACTGTGTGGAATGCACATTGGGCATGTTGGAGTCACAATCGAGCACAGCTTCGTAGTTGCGGCAGGGACAAAAGGAAACAGGTGTAGTTTTATCCGGGGCTAATGTGCCCCATCTGATGGGTCTTTCTCGGATCCAGAACTCTGCATGGTTACAGTAGCTCAGACTGAGTGTGTGCTCCCCCTCTTCTTCTCCCTCTCTCTCTGTCTGTCTGTCTGTGTGTGTGCCTGTCAGGAGCTTCATGTTTGGCTTGCTGCTCATCTGTAATTGGCTGCCATATGGGTGTTTCACTCCCAATCACCACACACCCACACACACTGGCAAACACAAACAGTGACACACATCATAACCATCACATTACTGTAAGAAATGTCTGTTTTCTTCAACCCACCCAAGATGTGTTTGGCAAATAAATGGATTGTGCAAGTATGGAGAGGAATTTCACTCCATTGGACTGAGTTGCATGCTTATTCATATTGTCTGTTATAATATAAAGAGATGAGAACATGTATGCTGTTAATTACTTGCTTTAGAAAATCCTTTGGATGTTTGTATGCCCATCTTTAAAAAGTCTTGAATGCTTGAACTTTAAAGACATGCATATTGTATATTGTTTTGTATTCCAGGACAAGTGAACAGCCATATTTGGGTAGTTGACAATATCTAAATAACATCAAATAACATTAAATTTGTACGGTATATATTAATATATGATTTATTTTAAAGAAAACAATTCATACTTTGCAATGTTTAGCAATGATGCATTAAATTGAACAAAAGTGAGATTAAAGGTATTTGTTACTAAAGACTTCTATTTCAAATAAATGCTTTTGAACTTCATATTTATTTCCAAAGAATCCTGGATTAAGAAGACTGGATTAATGGCTGCTAATAATTCAGCTTTGCATCACAGGAATAAATTACATATAAAAATATATAATAAAATAGAACACAGTTTCAATTATAATAATATGAAGCAATTTTACTGGTTTTGATCAAATAAATGCACAAGAGGCTTCTTTCAAAAATCTTGCCGACCTCAAACTTTTGTATATATATTTTTGACATGTAATCCCTCAATTAATAGAAGCAGCATTTATAGTAAATATTCAATAATTATAAAAATGGTTATGTATAAATATTACACTGCAGGACTTGGCTATCCAGCTATCCATGTAAGGGGTAACATGGTGCCATTTAATCCTGCCTATTAGACATCTTGGATTTTACCCATCTTTTTCATTTTAGATGGATACAGGGACCGAAGCCGCCACTCTCCCCCATACTATGATGAGTCTGAGCAGGAGGATTCGTTTCGAATCTTTGTGGCGCTCTTCGACTATGACCCTCTCTCCATGTCCCCTAACCCTGACGCAGCTGATGAGGAGCTCCCTTTTAAAGAGGGACAGATAATCAAGGTACCGCTCAGCTGGAGTTAATGATCTGTTGTTAAATGGCCCACCCATTGTTTCAGCATCCTTCTGTCTGTGTATTTAAGGTATATGGGGATAAGGATAATGATGGCTTTTATCGTGGGGAGATCCGGGGAAGGTCTGGACTTATTCCCTGTAACATGGTGTCGGAAATCCGTGCTGAGGATGATGAAACTATGGAGCAGCTCATGAAACAGGGATTCCTCCCTCTCAACACTCCTGTAGATAGAATAGGTAGGTGTTTTCCATGTCGCATGTCTCTAAACCTAATATAACAATACAAAAATAGAAAATTTGCCAAAACTTTGCCAATGTTTTTATTGTTTATGAGCTGAAAAAATATTGCTGTGAAAGTAGGAGTGGGCGATATGCCAAAAAATCTTATATCACGATAGGAGTAATTTTATTTATAAAATTACTCCTATCGTGATAAAAGATTTCTGTTGGAAAAAAAAAAAAAAGTAGCCATGCATTCTATGTATTCAAACAAAGTAAAAAAAACTACATTTTTTGGAAGCAACATATAAATCAGGAGTGGGCGATATGGCAAAAATCATATTTCATGACAATGGTAACAATATGTGTATATTTGTTACCGTGAAATAAAATGACTCATGTCGTGATATAAGATTTTTATATGTTGCTTCCAATAAAATTACTCGTATCATGATATAAGATTTTTGGCATATCGCCCACTATTATATGTTGCTTCCAAAAAATGTTGTTTTTTTACTTTGTTTGAATACATAGAATGCATGGCTACTTTTTAAAAAAAAATTTTTTACCAACAGCAAATATCTAGACCATGCCAATCAGTCAAATCTTGTTTTGAACATAGCCTGCCTCTCTCACAGAAGAACTGATTCTCTCTCCTTCAAAAGAACAAAATAGGAGAGGTCGCCACCCAGTGGCCACAAGACGAATGGTTGCCCTGTATGACTACGACCCCAGAGAGAGCTCACCAAACGTGGATGTTGAGGTGTTAAACGCACTCCCATATATGTATTTATGCACTATCAGGTTCTCAATCTGCTGAATACTCATGTCTGTAGAGTTGCTGATTATGTGCTTTGTGTGGCAGGCTGAACTGACATTCTGTGCTGGTGATATCATTGCTGTTTTTGGGGATATAGATGAAGACGGCTTCTATTATGTAAGTCTCATTGTTGTGCTGACCGCTCACGCTGCTTTATTCTGAGCCATGCAGCACTATTGTGTTTTGTTTTTTGTCTTTCAGGGTGAGCTTAATGGACATCGGGGCTTGGTTCCATCCAATTTTCTCGAAGAAGTGCCTGATGACGTGGAGGTCTATCTGACGGACACTCCCTCCCACCACGGTCAGGACGAGCCCAATCCGGTACCGGCACCGCGCCCAGAGACCAAACGGGTACACCATCGCCGTTCTCAGCGCTAGGCCCTGTGTCCATTCATCCTCCGTTTGAGTTTCGGTCCACTCGCCGTCTCTGTGTTTTCTTGTGCTTGTTTGTTTTTTCGTTATGTGACCGTGGTGGTGATTTCCAGTCCAACCTTTCTTGCTCTAGGAAAGGGAGAAGCAAAGCCCACTGCAAACAGAGCCTTTTTTGAGAGCATAGAGAGACAGGTACGAATGTGACTCTATTAAGAAAGCGAATGTTCGTAGAGGGTCGCCAGTGGACTGTGGAAAAGGCCAAATTCCGTTCCTGCACCGGACTATGAATAAAGCATAAAGCATTTTTGCACTGAAACACAAAACCCTACTTAAGTGAAGCTGTTTGCATTAGTCAAAGTGCTTTGTGAAGTCCATAGGGTCTGTGGCTCGTGATTTGTGACCCTGTTAAAAGACTGATTTGGAAACTCACGTAGTTGACGCATGCCTGTTTTTTCCAGAACAGACCTGTAGCTTTTATATAAAAGTAAACTACATTACCCCAAATGTTGTATTTCTTTGAGGAGGCTTTGTTTCTTTTTGTATATTGCACATTGTCAAAAAATCTATTTTTCAGATCATATGAACTAGCAGAACATATATTACTCATTCCATCTCTTTCTGAGAGACTAAAATAATATAATTCATGATGTCATTACAATAAATCGAAATAAATGAAAAACTGAAACAAATATGTAATTTTGCTAGTGGACATTTAGTGAATACATATGTTTGTTTTTGTGTATGTGGTGTTGTTGTTTTTTTTCTCCTCATAATTGATGTTGTTGTTTTTTTATTTGTTTTGTTTTTTATGATGTTGCTGCATTCTAATTTCCTTTTTTTCCCACCGGCTTTGCCAAAAAAAAAAAAAAAAAAAAGCTGAGGAATATTGTTCATTTCCCGTCCTAGCAGACTTTTGTCTTGCTAGGTAAGTTGAGCAACTGGGGATACCAGTGATCAGTCTCATGCATGGGATTTTATGCACAGCCTTTATGCAGATTTTAAATGCATTTTTATGGGTAAATTATATCATTGGGATGTAGCATTAGTTGAATAAGAATGATCTGTTGTCATCTAAAGATACATTTTGTTTTAGACTCATCTGCTTAAAGGAATAGTTCACTTCCAAATGAAAATTTCCAAGATGTAGAAGAATTTGTTTCTTCACTGTAACAGATTTGAATAAAATCCTCTAAAATGAATGGGTGCCATCAGAATGAGTGTCCAAACAGCAAAGTAATCCACATGACTCCATTCTATGAACTAACGTCTTGTGAAGCGAAAAGTTGAATAAAAATAAAATAAAAAGTCCTCTATCCATAATATTGCTTCCTCCAGTTAAAAAGTAATCTTGTCTGAATCAGGAGAGAAATATGCACAGATCAAGCACCATTTACACACAAAAACCTAATAGCTTTTAATGTGAGAAGACAACAGTGGATGGACTTTTTCACTGGAGGAAGCGTTACTATGGATTATGGACTCTTTGGCCAGAAGTTAAAATGCATTAATAATGGATTTGTCTCTTACAAATACGCAGCTTTTTATATTAATTGATCGACTGGAGTCATATGGATTACTGTGATGCTTTTATCAGCTGCTTGTACTGTCCTTCTGACGGCACCCATTCACTGCTGAGCAAGTGATGTAACACTATTTTATTCCAAATCTGTCCAAGGAACTAACTCATCTACATTTTGAAATGCCCTGATAGTGAGAAAATGTTCATTTTTCGGTGAACTGTGTCTTTATTAATGTTTATTCATTGAAATGATTGTTTATTTTTCAAATTTATTTAATTTTCTATCTTTAAAAAAAAAGAAAAAAAAGTCACTTTTCTGCTTAATATGCCAGTGCATTAGACTTGTGCGGTATCTGCAGTTGGTTCCCGTGCTGTGTGGAGTCCTTGTGTTGTTAGGTCTATCTATTTTGTGATGCTGTTTTACAATTTAAAATCCCCTCACCCTTTGAGGTTCCTAACAATTCAAACACAAATTAAATGAAGGAATGTTTTCACATTTCATATCTGTATTAGCAGGCAAGAAGAAATTGAATAAAACAGTCGAGTTAATTCAGGAACCAACCATATTATCTGCCTTTTCTCTAGAGATCCAATCTGTGAGTAGTAATATCATTTTTGCTCTTACTTTCTTGGCACTCTTCTAGTCTGAGATCATTTGTTTTAAACCTCAGAACATAAGCTGGACTGTTATGTATGAAGAAGGCAGATAATAAGGCAAAATATAGTCTTGCTGTATAATATCCCACAATTTTCCCTTCCCCGTGGATGTTTCATTAGGTGCCTGTGGAAAGTACATTGCCAGCTCCTGCCTCTGGAAGACCCGCCTCTCCCACTGTGCGTCCTTTGCTTCCCGTTGGCCCAGTCAGGCCGCTGAGCCCTGCCAGGGGTCCACGGGACCTGGCATCTAAAAAGAAAAAAGGACTGCTCTCTAAGGGGAAGAAACTACTCAAAAAGTTCTCAAAGTAAAAGTATGAGATTGATTTCAAATTCATATGGCTACAACAGCATACAGATTTCTCTCTCAAAAGGGAAAACACCAATCCCCAGTGTTTCAGAAAAGTCTACGGTGATTTTTTTGTCACACACACACAAAAATAAAAATCTAAACAGCTTTCACATTAACATGCCACGTACATATTCTGAAAAAGATATTTTGAAAATATTCTGAAATATCCAGATGAAAAGGAATGACATATATAAAGATGTCACTCATATGTCAGTGAGCTTGCAAATTGGTTGTCAGAATGAAAGCATCTATTCATACTGTGATGTAGAGGACAAAGAGACATTATTAATATTTAAGGAATTCCTTCAATTATAATTTCCATATTTCAAATCAAAGTGCTGGATTTTGAATGAAATATTTAATCTCATAGATTTTAAAGTTTGGTATAGCACTTGGTGATAAAAACAGTTCAAAAAGCACTTTAAATATGGTCTGACATTGTCAGTCAAATAGCAGTAAGTGATATATAAAAAACCTCCAGACCATATTAAGTGCATTAGTCCGAAACAAAAAGGACCACAATCAAAAGAAGTGTTTCCATAGAAAGATGCGCAAGGTGCAAAATGGCATAACTGACCAGAACAGTCTATGAGCAAATCCTTTTAAACATTGCTGTGGCCTTCATCTAAACTCAGTAAGTACAGTATATTACCTACATCTGATGTCTCCATACATCAGTCTTTGCCAAGTATTCTCCCTTTTGCTTGCTCTAAGATCTCCCTTTCCTGCGTTTATCATGAGAATGACTCTGAAGTTATAAAAATACAATGGAAAGTTTCTGTGTTTGCCTTTCAATGCACAATACGGTGTGTTTTGGTGAATGGCTCGTGTGTGTGGGTGTTTGTGTGTGTGTGTGTGTGTGTGTCTCCCCTCTGCATCCATGTTCGTGCAACCCCTTAAAACTGAAAAGGGACAAATGTTGTTATAAACTTTTGTGATAATGTGACGTGCTGCTAATTACAAGTTGTTTCCTGTTCCTTTCTAAAGTCAATAAGGGTGGTGTCATCTTCATAAGAAGAAATATTTAAGCAAAGATGGTGTCTTGGTGTCTCCTCGAATTTCACTTTCTAAGGGCCGGTTTACACAGAATGCATTTTTGCGATGGGTTTTTATCGTTTTTCGATGGAAACATGCGAAAGACTGACATTTGACACTTGACATTATAGTTTGTTTTTAAAAAGCAAATGTAGTTTGACTACACGCATAGAAACACTGTGTTCTTTGCCATTCCATTTTAAACACAAGAGTGCATTCTGTATAAATGGATTTTCATCCAAAAATGAAATTTCTGTCATTATTTAGGCTACCCACCCTAACGTCATTCCAAAACTTTCTTTATTCTGTGGAACATAAAAGAAGATATTTGGAGAAATTTCAATGGAAAACTGTTCAGATGCCAACATTCTTCAAAATACACCCATCTTTTATGTTTCGCAGAAGAAAGAAGTCATACAGGTTAGAACGACACTTTCATTTTTGGGTGAACAACCCTTTTAACACCGGTTTACAGGAATGGGTCATGGCTGGTTATGAGAACATCGTCTATAGGCCTAAATGACATATCCTTGCTGCTGTTATCATTGGCTGTTTTTCCTGAGGTCTTTGCTTGCTGTAGAATCAAATCTCTTTGCTGAGGACTTTATAATACATATTCTCAGCTACCAAAATACAGGTTAAGTAATACCCTCAGGCAAAACTACCTATGATAGCTCAGTTGTCTCAAGCTATAATCTAGTAGTTTACATTAAGGGCAAAAACTCTTGCATTAACACAAAACATCTTGCCCCTGCAACTGGAAATGCGAGGTTGAGCCAACATTTGGTGGCATCTCACAATAATGTGGCCAGTTGGATTTAGATTGCACTCTTGAATGGTTTGATCCAGGGTAAATACTGTGTGTGTTTGATTTTTTTTATCTTTAAAAAAGATTATAATAAAAGTATACTATATTTAAGCGTTTTAATTAAAAATTAAGACATTCATTTGGGGTGAATGGAGTTTATTTGTTGTAGAGAAAAATACATGGAGGGTTCTAATAAAAAAATAAAAAAAATAAATGGTTGGATAGCCAAAAAGGAATGTATGAAATGTTCAGCTGCCTGTATAGCTTGCAACATCATTTTGCCAAAAGAAAAATAAAAGAGATTACATATATTTTCATTTAACAGAAATATCTCTATTATTATCATAAATCCCAAGTGTTCGTTTGTGACTGGATGTTATAAGTGTTCATTTCGCCGGTTACTCTTTTGTACACCATTTGTAGATAATTTATAAATGTTTATACTTAATTTACAGATTTTCAGACTTTTTTAGTGCTTTAAGATTTAATATTCGACAGTGTAAGTGTTCTCCATGGTGTCTTCAAGAAGAGATACTCAAGTCTGCAATTCTGTGCTTGCTCTGTGAATTAAAGAGAAAAAAGAACTTGTTGGTCTATATTTACTGATATGGACTATTGTGTGGCTGTGCATGTGTAGAACTGTGTAAAATATACATTTTCTATGAAAATAAATGTGATATTTTTCAAGATCAGACTTGAAATTGTCTTGGCAAATCACATCGCACGTCTGCCAACAGAAAACTCCACAATAAATATAGCGACTACCCAGTAGATGGCAGCAGTGACCTCAGTATCTTGGTACTTCTCACTTCAGGCATCATGGGTAAGGTGAGTGATTTTTTCTGTGTTGTGGATGAAGGGTGCACTTTTCTCAACTCTGTCAACATATTCCGAGAGCCACATTTATCACGTTTAGTGATGGTATCCAACAGATCCTACTTTAAAAAGAATAGAGCAGCCCATTCTAAGATTATAATTGTCTAGTTTATCCATTTCTGAGGTGTCATCCTGCTTTTTTGCATCAGGCTGGTGTTACTCACACTGTAGTGTTTTAAATTTTAAAGCATTTAATAAACAATATGGTCAGTTAAAGGAACAGCTCTCCCCAAAATACATCAATCAAAGCTGTATGCTGTCATTTTTTTTTCCAGGGAACACAAGAAGTAGATATTTCTGGGGTGGGGTGGGGGGTGGGGGGGGACATACAACAAATGTGTGTGTGTGTGTGTGTGTGTGTGTGTGTGTGTGTGTGTGTGTGTGTGTGTGTGTGTGTGTGTGTGTGTGAAAGTATAGTTCATATGACTTGTCTTGTAAAGTCATACAATGACTTTGTGTAACCAAAACTGAGAAATAAACTTAAATTAGATCTAAATAATATAACATAAACTGATTATATTTAGTCCATATTAGAAAAATGTTGTGTTGCATTGAATCTTACATGTGAAGTAATCAAATAAGAAGTGCTTTTATTATTATTATTATACTTGCACAGATCTATTTTATTTTTGTTGAATTCATCTGTTGTTATATGGTAAGAGCTGCAAAACAATTCTTCAAAAATTTCTACCTTTTGTGTTCCATGGAAAAATTACCACTTTGAGGTTTGGAAACAACATGAGTGCAAGAAAATAATAACAGAACTATTTTATTTTTGGTGAACTGAATTGTTGTTATATGGCAAGCCATTCTTCAAAATGTTCTAATTTTGTGTTCCCTGGGAAAAAAAAAACATGCACTTTGTGCTCTGGAAACATGAGGGTGAAAAAATAATGACTGAACTCTCATTTTGGGGTAAAGTTTCTCTTTAAAAAGGCTGCTGAGAGGAAAGGAAAGTGCTTGAGCCTGTTGCAGAGGTTTCAGCGGAATAGCCTGTACCGAAATGCAAGAGGATGAAGTGCGGGCCAGCCCTGCCTATAGAAAAAAAAGGAGGAGAGCGAGAAATGATTATGCTCGTATATCACCGTGCTAGGCTTCTCTTGCTCTTGGCTCGACTCTCCTTCCATTCAGGAGTGAGCTGTAATGATCCCGGGGGGCCCTGGGCCAATGGATGTTTAAAATTCTCTTCGGCTTTGACCTCTCGATCAACGCCTTCTTTTAACAAGGGCCCTGAGCGGGGACACGAGCACCCATTCATCTTCCTGCTGCTTTTCGTGAATATTTCAGAGGCTGTAAAGCAGCTCCTTTTCAGTGAGCAGTGTCTTACTGACCCCTGAATGACAGAGGTGTGTTCAACAGCAGGTAACTCATCGGATGGGTCAGGGTTGGACACAATGGCATGCATTTGTCATCGTCTTCTTGAATATGTTTTGACTGAGACGGGAGAGTCTCCTTATATGAACCACGGTGTTCATGCTGAGACTCCCTATTAATACTGAATACTGGTACACTGAAGCCTTGCTTGAGGCTTTGTCTGCAGTTAATGTCCACCACTTTCTTCTATCATAGGCCCTACTTTGAAGGAAGACATCTGCCACCTAAGCAGGAATTTACAAGGCTGACCTTTTACAAAACTAAAATAACTTTCAGCAAATTTATAGTAATTGAAGTGAACCGAATGCACGACCCCTACGCTTCCTGAGGGAAGGTGTAGAACGACATTGCGGGTTAGCAGTAACTTATCTCTCCATCCTGTAGGGAGCAGAGTGATATACATCCACGACACGCACTGCAGAGCGCATTCATTCATCACCTGCATAGAAATTCAGCTCACACTGAGCAAGAGCGCCTCTGCTCAACTTTATCCATAGATCAACGTCACAAAGGCTTTGACTGAGGCTCCCAAACTCTCCCTTACTATTTTTCCAAAGGGTTCCCACTGCTCCGATTGACGGAGGCCTATGCCTTTGTTTGCTAAAAGTGATACATTTGTTGTTTTATGAATTCAGCTCTGACTTTGCCCTCCAACTTGGGTGATTTTTAACAATTGTGCCTTTGTTAGCATAGCATTGACACTGTAAACAAAGTAACATACTTTTTTCTAAACAGGTGGAATAGTAGTTTTACTAAATTCTGCCCTCGTCTGTCTTTTTATAAAAAGTTAATAATATTAATATAAAAAGAGCAGGTTTTTTTTATTATTACCATGCAGCATATTGGCGGAGACATTTCAGATTCTGATTTATGTGTGGAAGGTGATCTAATTATTTAGCGGCATGGAGTCAGTCGTAGTGTTGGTGAGATTGAGATACATGTGGTCATTTTGATATATTTCATTCTCTAATAAGTAGGTTTACTGTCATTCTATGTTACTGTGGCAACCTATCATCACATGATGCTCTTCAAGAAAAAAAAAGTGAAGCTGTGTTCAAGTGAAACAAAATGGAATAGTTTGTCAAAATGGGTCAAACTCACTGGCGGGACAGTTTACTGACCATCATTTCATATTATTGCTGCTAAGCTGTTGTTCACCTCTGAGTATTACAGTTCACGGCCGTGGTCTGTCACACTGCTAACATCTGGACATCTGAGCAGATGGGACTGAAATGATAATGGTATGTAAACTGGGCCATGGGGGAAAATTCATTTTCAAAAGCACTCCAGCAAAGGCATTGCGACTGGAGGGATCTAGTAGCTGATTTGATTCAGATAAAATGCATAGTTGCATCTCAAGATTCACAAGCTAAACGCATAATATCCATTGCATAAGTTTTTACCTTTGCACGAGGGCACTAACTTTTACAACCAGTCTGCTCTTCCGCAGCTTTGGCATGAGCGGACCTTTGATTTATTATTTGCATTAAAGGTTGGTACTGTGTGTGTCCTTGCAGAGGAATTTGTGGCACTTATCAAAGAGCAGGACATAAAATCCTGCTTCGTACTGGCGAAAGATGCCATCAAGTACTAAAGAGCAGCAAAGGTACAGGTCATGTTCTGACTGACAGGAGATTGATGACGCTCCCTTTAGTGAGATCTTCTTTAGTCAGAAATCACAGACTGTTTAGCGATTCACACTGACTTTGAATATAAAGTGAAAAGCTAAAGTATATCTCTTGGGGAATATATAACCTAACGTGTCATAATGATGCATTGACTTCTACCAAAGATATTTCAATATGTGACTAAAGCTATATGAAAAATAGTTGTCACACTGGTAAGTTGTCTTGAGGCGTATATATCAGTGACTATAAGGGTTTGAGTCAAACATCCAATTTCTCACAGCAGTGTTTTTTGTATGTTAAATTCAAAAACCTAGTTCAAAAGCTTTTATATATTTAAAAACCTATTCATTTATATAGAAGGATTTAAAAAAACACTACAGCGTGTTTTGTCAAAGACAGTTGTTGTCAGTTCAATCCACAAAATGCTGTTCATGGTTTACTCTGTCATGTTATTTAATAGGCAATACTCTTGTGGCCTACTGTCCAAGTCTCTTAGTTTACAGGGTGTATATAGCATGGGTTTATTTATAGGGTGCATATTTAAAATAACCAAAATAGCTCTTGAAGTTGCAGTAATAACGAGAATGTCATGACTAACGCGACAAATTGGCAAGGCGCCCAGTTTAAGGCCAGCCAAGATCCCTCATGTAGTGCGTAAAATGCCCTGTCACATGCAAAAGCGTGTTAACTGCATTGTTTAACTCACGGAGAAACAATGGAAATGTATGTGTCCACAGCAAACATAAATTTACTTTCACTGAAGTAAAAAGTATGAACTAGTCTCGCCACATTTTGCACTCATCCTTTATTTTGATGAACTCAAAGCGAACTTTAAGTTTTTTATGTCACGCTGGCCTGTCTTTTTTGTAAATGTCCAGTTTTGCGGTGTGTAGCTGAAATGTAGGCTACTTCCAGACAAATTATTGCTTTCGGCAGTTTGTCCGTCAACAGGGGACGCTTGCGCGCTACACCGCAGCACTCAGAAGCCACTGAAGTGTTTGTGAGCTGCCTACATAATTATAACTTCAACTATAGTTGAACAATTACACGGACTCAAAGTTCAAATAATAAAATACTATTTAAATATCTTTTGTCTTATACCTCACATTTTACACTTGGATCTTTTACATTTACACAACCATATTATTACCATGCAACAATTGACAATTTTACTTATATTCATTCACGTGTTTCATAAATACACATTGCAGAGATTGTTAGTCGGTTGAAATCGTTTAAGGGTCATCTTAAAGTTCAAGTTAATAGCATGGTATTGCTGGTTGTCTGTCCACATGACAGTGACAGGCGAGATTGTGGGGCTTCAGGACAACATAAAGCGCACATGTATTTCATTTGCTGAGGATTATGCTTGTGACATCTAATCGTTCGGATTCAGATGAACGTGAGGTCCAGAAACAGCAGCACGTGAATCGTGTCAGCGCTTAGTTTTAACTTTTACATGTTTTATTTTTTTTAATTTGTGTATTTTTCTACTCAAGTGATCAAGTTTGAGCCCGCTGTGTGCCATGACAACTGATTTTACTTTTAATGTCATGTGAGGGTTCACCACGTTCACTTTCTTTCTTTGATTTGTAAAATTATTTTTAAAGCTCACTTTTTTCCCCTTTTTTTAAAGGAATGCATTAGAGGAGTAAAGTAATTTAGGCTCCCTTTGTACAAACGAGCACAATGTTGCTGATGGTTATAGCGTTGTGCCTGTCCTGTGCTGAAGGTAAGTAATTCCTCTCATATCCGTCATTTCCTGCTGTTGGGCATTTCTAATTTCATATCAATTCTATATAATTTAATATAATATCCTGCATCAGACTATCCAGGTGGACCGTATTGCAGTTGTTTGGCCACAGATAGCCATGTCTTCTCATTTATCATGAATGATTTCAGAATCTACTGTATGAGTGTATGAGCTGAAAGACCTGTGAAAATGTTTGCATTAATATCACTTATTTGCATATTTAAATTGTAACCTGATTTGTGAACTTTATTGGAAGTAACTTTTTGTATGAGCACTTAAGTGAGCATCATTCATATAAATGTTTCTTTGGATTCATATGGCTATTAATATTGCTTTGCATACAAAGTAAATATAGATTTAGTTGCAGTTTGCTTATATAATTACTTGCAGAATGCAAGCTTAGTTATTACTTACAGTTGATTATTTAATTGTGGGAATAAAACTTTCACACAGTTGTTTTGAAGTCTATGCTACGGTTTTTAATAGTGAAACTGTGAGGAGGGATTTTTTCTCAAATCGTCTTTATTCACATTGAAAAATGAAAAGCTCCTAATTTGGAAATGATATGCTATGGAGTTTTTAGTAATGCCAAAAGCAACAATTTAAAAATTTGAGAGTCTGACAAATAGGCTTGTCATCAGTTCAGAGGCTCAGTCCTAGTTTGAGCTGTGCAAACTCAGTCACGTTTGGCCTAATGTTCTTAGACTCTGCACAGACAGTAGTCCATTTTTACCCTCGGGCTCAGCCATTAACCTATTTTGAAACATCACTTTCACACATGAAATTCCTAGTCTGAGATGCAAATATATTGTTTATTTGACTCCTATGCTTTTCTATACAAGTCGATAGGATGCCAGTTGGAAAAATCATCAAATTGATTAGCGTCCTGATGCTTGATAGGCAGAGATAATCTGTGCAACAGACTGGAAATTAAAGCTCAAACATAAAGTATCAGTTTAAATGTATTTCTTTTTTGACTGGAATTTTATGTCAATTAGATTTGCTATAGTATACCTAAAACATAAATCAGTATAGATTTTTAACGGGACAGAAGTGAGGGATTGTTTATGAATTCATACAGTGTTCTGTATAATAGAATTTTATTTCCTCCCAATGATTTTCTCTAAGAACTATACAGGTTTATAATGCTGAAAATGTCCTTTTGTGGACTCTACTCACTGCCTTAACCTTATTTACACATGCTCTTTTTTAACTGGAAGTTGATCACCTTCAAGTGCCGTCCTGGGAGTTGTGTATAATCTACTTACAGAGGCTGCATAAAACTATTCCAGATACACATATCAGGTGTTTAAGATCAAATGCAAGCAGATAAAACTGCTTTGCAAGCCCAAGAAAAAAAAAAAAAAATTGTCAGCCCTTATTTTTTTATTACTGAACATTTTATTTTGTACTTTGGCATGTAGATCAAATATTTTATAATTTATTATATTACATATTTTTGTTAATATTGTGTCGGTTCTTTTAGAGCATGAAACAACAATGGCTATACTACACAAAATCATGTCTCTTTGACAGTTATCCGTCCTGTGACAGATGAGTTTGACTCAACTCTTCTTAGATTAAACGAAAATGGAGTGTGAAAAATCAGATCAATTGAAAATGTAATAAAAAAAAATCAATGAAATAATTTTTTCTTTGAACCTACGCGCTAGTAGTGGGATACACTATATAATGCAAACACGATATGTGCATTATTTCAGTAAAATGTATATTCAGATATAAACACATGAAGAGTTCAGATGCAAAAGCCTCTAAGTGCCGTCTGAAATTTTCATCTAAAATGAGCATTTTTATCAGGCTCCTATGTTTAGGTTCAGTCATTTTACTCTTAATGGCAATGTATAGGTCATTTTCTATGCAATTAAAGTGAAATAACTTAACATGAATATAGGAGAGTCATTAAAAATGCTCATTTTAGAAGAAAATTCCAGACAGCACTTAGAGGCTTTTGCATCTGAACTCTTCAAATATAATCAAGTTTTCTCAGGCTGTCGTTGGCTTACTTGAAGGATTTTCTTTTAGGAATAGCAATCACATTCACGTATCAGTATGACACATGGACCGGCATTTGACAAACTCCTCCAAAAACGCACAGCACGTCAAGATCAACCTTCAGCTTTTCAATGCTGCACTTTAGCAATCAGAAGGCAATGTAACCCTTGCAACCTGCCAGAAGGTAAAGGTTAAAGCATCTCTCCCAGATGAGTGATTTGACAAGCTGCTTGTCCGGACACACAGTACACCTGATCAGAGTGATGTTGACTATTTTTGCCTCCCCCTGTGTTGCTTTATTCCAAATCATCCAGCACCAAGAGGGGAAATGTTGTGTTTTGTGCTATTGAAGTAGCAAAAAGATTTTGTGGGCTTGACATCTATGGAAATATTTTCTGAAAAGATTATAGACTAGCACATTGGGGAGAATTTCAAACGGCAACAGAATGATGGGTTTTTGCTGACAGGTTTAGACCAATCATTTTTATTTTTTTTTTACTCTGACTTTGAATGAGGAAGGAACGCCATCTAGCAAATGACTTCTCCGAAATACAACTCTGCAATGTAGCAATAGCAAGAGCACTGAGGTATAGCTGTCTAGAACATACAAAACAGTTTTGATAGCATATTTACCAGGCATAATGTTCTGTGAAAGTAACCTTGCCTTTACAGTGTTTTTGAATGAAAGGTTTTATTAGTACAGATTCCTATAGAACAGTCATTCACAACTAGTGGGCTGTGATTAAAAAATGCATTGGAGTTGGAGACAGGAATAAAATGCAAATAATAAAATGCAACTAACCATTTAATAATGCATAATTATGACAGTAAAATAGATGTGCTTTTAAATTAGTGATATATGCATTTTTTCCCTAAAAGATGTATCCAGTTAAACCTGTTTTTTATTAATTTTTTTTATTAAAGTTCATTTAAATAGGTGCATGCCAGTGTAGGCAGGTTGTGTGATATGCTTTCATCCTCCAAACCCATTAAGAAAACTGTGCAAGTTATAAGAATATACAGACTTCTTTATATGGCCTTAAATGCAGTGAAGACAATCTTAATGTTTTTGTGCAGCACATTTTTGGCTGCCAAGAGCATAAAACCATTGAAATTCCATTGAAATGATGTTGGGTCGCTACTTGATGTCCCTGAAACAAAACCAGTGGAAAACCACTAATTTGAAAAATGCGCTATAGGGGCCAGTAGGGTTATGTGATGTGTACAGCATTTACTGGAAATTGCATTAATACTTTATAGTCTCTCATACTTCTGCTCTATTATGCTTAATCTAATTTGATCTGTTTCGTCTTCAAGGAATGAAAGTCGTGGAGTTGTCAGATGACCCAAGATCCCTGTCCCCTCTCGCTGTTCTTCCAAGTGTGAACTATCAAATCATCAATGCAGACTACCTCCTCCTCAGAGACACCAGGCAGGACGTAATGGACAACTCCAGCCTGCGGGCACAAAGGCAACCTTTCATCCTCACTGGACTCAGTGGCCAGCCAGCCTTCAATGTCAGCTATGGTCCCATGTCTTTGGAGCAGTCTATACCACTGCATATGATCCACACTGGCCCCAGGATCCGACCGTTTATACTGGCCCGTCAAGTACGTTCTTCTACGCCTGTCCTATATGTGTTGTTTTATGCAACCGGTAATAGAGACGATATGAGTGAGGGCCCGATGCAAAACATCCCAGGACAGAACGAAGGAGGGTACCTTTGTGTTACGGCATATGCCTTCTGGGAATCCAGGGAGGTCAGGGACAGCTGCTCCATCTCGGCAGATGGTGGCTTCTGCTTGGTGCACCTGAAGCCTGAGCCAGCCTGGTTCAACCCTGGAGGTGGCAGGTCGAGCTGGGAGCAGAGAGGTGATCAAAGAGGAAATGTTGCTGAACTTTACTACCAGATCAGACCCAGTCCCAGTGGTCAGTGTGTCCCGCAAGAGAGCAAGATAAGAAGGGGTGCACAGCATGGTGACCTGGGACGGCAGATCTATGGAACTTCTATGAAGAGGATTGGGACTGTAAACCTCCTGCGATCACCTCCTGGAAACCCCACATTTATGCGTTTACGCCTCGGAGGAGCCGTCATCATTCAGACGTCCTCGAAACCACTGAAGACCACAGACACTGCCACTTTCTATGTGTTTCTATCAAGCACATCACCAGTTGAACATTTTATACTCAGGTAGGTTGATTTTATGGTTTCTTATCTGCCAGTTTTGCTTCAAGGGATAATTACCTAAAATGTTGTTCCAAGCCTTTTTGACTTTCTTTGTTTTGAAGACAAAAGAACATATTTTGAAAAACAGTTTTTGGCCATACAGTAGAAGTCAATGGGGTCCAAAACAACATTTTCATTTTTTGGTGAACTATCCCTTTAATGAGAGTAGATTCACTTTAAAGTAAATAAGATTGCTACAAAATATGGCATAAACAAGTGTCTGGTACATCTAACCTGACTTTCGGTGCTATAATCATTTCACATGCTGCTATCTGGAAGTCTGCAAAAAAATCTGAACACGTAATGCAGTGCTGAGAAATTGGATTTACTCTGTTCAGGATTATATGTTTTCTCAGAAGGCACAACAAATGTCAACTGTTTTCCTGGAAGAGACTTTTGGTCAGGCCAAAATAAGATGAAGAGGAGGTGCGTTGGGGATTGAGATAACAGCATCCCATTTGGAATAGAAGTGTGGCATGGAGCCAACAGATGTGTCAAATGCCCAAGAAGCTTAGTGCGAATTTAACAAGTATGCGACACTACAGTCATGCCACTTCATAGCCGAGAGAATGTAACAGTCCCACTCAGTATACAGATTACCGAAATGTAATAACGTTGTGCCGGCTCAATTCACTTTTCCAACTGGAGGAGTTTCAAAGGCACTCTTCCATAAATGGCAAAATAATGGGGAAATTATTTGGCAGCATTCATTTCTTAACATTGCATTGTTTGTGCGGCTTGTCTCCACATAAATAATGCATCAACTTAATGGAGCAAGAAAACAAATACCTAATAACTACTTGAGTCCTTTGGGCAGAAGTGAACATATTACAGCAAGAGCTGTATCGTACAAAAACACACAGTGCAATCAGTTTTTTCTAAGTCTCAACCCACAGAAATAGAGAAAGAACACTTAAATGAGTGAAATTGGATTTATAGGCATGTTTTGGACCAAAGGTATTGTTCTTTCCTGTATTGGTGAAGCTGTTCTTTTTCTTATAAGTTTGTTTGCAGTTGTTTTGAAGGCAAATGAAACTGGGGGGGGGGGGGGGGGGGGACTGATGAGGTAAATTGTATCCTTACCCATATTGTAAGCCAATAGTCAAAATCCCAGAGTAGTTTAGTTTAGAGTGGTTAGGTTGGTTAGAGTGGGGATAATTTTTTTATTTATTTACTTTTTTTTAGATTTTTGTCTATTCCCTTAAGTGATTTGACTCTCTTTGGACAATATGGATGGACTGATTTGAGATTTTGATTTGTGCTGATAATTTTGGGAAGTTTGAGGAACCCTGTTTGTGATCTGAGATATACATTTGACCAGCAGCTGAGCCCCATATGCCACCTGAGCTCCCAATATCCTCGCGGCCCTCCACTCAGCTCTGATAGGGTTTACTTTGCCCCCAGCCCCGGCTCAAATGGACATTCGCTTTCAGTGTTAGCAGTAAAGTGAGGTGAAGGCTGGTATCCCAAAGAGATTGATTTTATCCAGGGAAAAATCTCTGCCCCACTTCACTACTCTCTCCAAGATTGAGTCCAGACCCCTGAGGTTATGATAGATAATCCACACACTGATTGAAAATTAGTGAAGTCTTTAACCCTTCAGAGATCTGCTCTCTTTTCACCAGATAGTTATTTCAGCTTGAGGCTGCCTGGACTATAGACTATGAAGTGCCCTGTGACTTGTACAGTGCATTAGAAAAAAAATAACAAATTTAGAAAAGAACTTATTGACATAGTTTATGACGAACTTAGTGGCATAGTGAACTTGGCAAGAACTTAGTGACATAATATATATTAGATTATATTTATTATATAATAGTTATGAAAAGTATGATGTTGCTCTGTTAATGTACATTTAATCATAATATTATGCTAAAAATATTTTGTTTTAGTGATATATTTGGACAAACTATGATCTGTTAAGCATTGTATAATATTTCTATTATAATTTTTTATTAATGAATAATATTAAATGATTCTATTCTACTGGTTGACAGATCATTGATGTACATGTATGTAGATAGAAATGTTTTGTATTATTCATATATTTGAATAGACACAAACTATTAATTTTCTAATATTATAATTAAGATTTCATGTACTATATTACTTATTAATGTTTTGAATTCTATTCTATTCTGTTCTATTTTCTATACTTCATCCTGCAGGCAGCACCACGCAGCCTCACATCAATATTCGTCCGTCTTTGATTTTGTGTCAGAGATTTATTCCATCAAGATCCTCATTATAGATTTGACTGAATTCTTTTGCCACTCATGCATACAGCATACAGCATATGCATTCTTCCCCTGGCAGACCAAAACAGAACACACTCACAGACTCTCTCTCTCTCTTTCTCTGTATTGAAATGTCTTTTTTCTGACTCTTATTTTCCTCTCACGCTTTCATTGTTTCTCTTCATTTCCCTGGAATTAAAAATGTTTGGATTATCCAACCGAGGGCGTCATCTGTCTCTAAAAATTGCACGTCTGCTCTGAAGATGATGACGATACAAAATGGGTCAAGACAGACTCTGATTCCTCTCCCTTGAGTCCCAGGGGTTGATAGACAGACGCTATCCCAGAGATCTACATGCGACGTGAACTGATACCAGCTGTGTATTTGTGTATTTCTTTTCAATACCAGATAAAAACCCATCACGTGTGTGTTTATTGCATCAAACATTCTGGTAAATAATCATTAAAATGCACATCTGCATGTGTCATTTAATGCACAGGTTCATTGTGCACATCGCTAATGAATCATTTGAGATCTGCTGCATGAAAATCTGTTGTTTTTGAGGCAGAATTGCAGTGTGTGGCGTGAAACAGAGAAAAAAAAAAGATGGATGAGGGGTTGTGGAAAGATAATGCAGTGTGTCACAATGCTGTCAGCCGCGCTCATTCTACTTCTCCCACTGTGACCTGTTTCCTCTCTGGCCACGATTCCCAAGATGCCTGACTCCAGCACATGTCTGGGAGATTCTCACGTGGCAAGATTCCATGGTCTCTAAGTCCCATCAGTGGAGAGGAGGGACCAACGAACTGTCTGGCTGGTGGATAAAGCCGAGAGATATGGGAGGGTAAAAAAAGAGGAGAAAAGAAGCATTTGGCTCTGTCTTTAAACTGAATGGTGGACATGTGGTTATGTTGGCCCAAGCCAAAGGAGACAGAGAGATTAAATTCTCCAATGCGGCATACACACTCTGCACCCTTGATAAATACAACATTGTTAAATGTCCAATCGCTCTTTCCGCAATAGAGATTGAGCCAAGATTTAAAACTGCCAAGTGAAACAGGGAATTGAGAGCCATGCCGACTGACCTCCATGGTTAGCAGGTCCTACGAACAGGATTTAAAAGCTGTCAATTATATCTCCTTCTACTGCCATTAGCGAGTTTGTACATGTTGTTTGTTTGTTTTTTATTTATTTATTTTTTATAAATGTGGCCCATGAGTCAGGTTGAATGGAAAGGGATGTCAGCGCAGATGGGCTTGAGATGTGTTTGTTGATTTTCTGTCCGTCAGAGGACAGGTGAATGTTTTCCACCTCAACCTTTCGATTTGCAGGTCAGCGTCTTTAACACACATGCCCTCTAGCAAACACTCAGTTAGTACTGGACATGTTCATTGTATCATACGTGGATTTTTACTGTGTGAGAATGTTTGTGTGTTCTTCCTTTCAGTATTGCCCAGAGGCAGTCATATAGTAAATACTGAGCTTCCTGCTTAAAATTTTACATGTCCATTAGCCTGTGATTAGTCTACTTTCCATCTGTTTCCTTTTGACTATTTAAGTCTAGTCTGTACAGTAGTTCATTCTGGTCAAGAAACACCCACGTAGAGCAAAGTTTTGTTTGTGATGCCAAATATACAGTTTTTCTTGTGGATGTTGAGATTATGTGCTAATTTGCACATCAGATCTTTAAAATGATGCTAACCAAATTGAGTTATTTTGTCCTTAAGTTCAAAACTTTTTTAAAGAAATTAAATTTGTTCAGCAAATGATGCATTAAATTGATCAAAAGTGACATTTTGTAAAAACATTTCAAATGTTACAAAAGATTTGTCTTTTAAATGATTGCTGTTACTATTTAAATGCTATTTGAACTTTTATTTTGTTAAATAATTCAGAAAAAAAACTGGCTTGAATGTTGATATTAATAAGAATGTAAGAATATATTTCTCTAGCTCCAAATCAGATTTCGAAAGGATCATGTGACATTGGAGTAATAGCTGCTGAAAATTACATTTTTTAAAAATATATTAACACAGAAAACTTATTTTAAATTGCGAGATTTTTTCACAATATTTTTACAGTATTTTTGATTAAATAAATGCAACATTGCTGAGCATAAGATACTTCTTGCTGACCTTATACTTGAATGGTTGTGTATATTAAAGGGTTACTCCACCCCAAAATGAAAATGTTGTCATTAATTACTCACCCATTTTACAAAGCCACTGAGTGTAAACTGCGTATAATGTTCTGTGTCAGCTGCACCACACGGATACACTGTTTTAGTTCAGATCAAAGCATAAATACACTTAGAAAACGTATCCGTGTGGTGCGGCTGACGCTGCTTACGCTCAGTGGATACTCTCCAAAATGGCACTACGGTGACGCGGAGGAGACGAATTGTTGAATAAAGTCGTTATTTTTATTTTCTTTGCGTACAAAAAGTATTCTTGCAGCTTTGTAAAATTACAGTTGAACCCCTGATGTCACATGGATTATTTTACCGATCTCTTTGCTACGTTTCTGGACGTTGATTGCGTTAATTCCATTGCTGTCAATGGGAGGGTTAGACAGCTCTCAGAATGCATCAAAAATTTCTTAATTTGTGTTCCAAAGATGAACGGGTTTGGAACGACATGAGGGTGAGTAATTAATGACAAAATGTTCATTTTGGGATGGAGTAACCCTTTAACTGCACTTGTGTAAATCCAACAAGCACCAGCCAATAAGATCGCAACTGCCGATATCAGCCAGGTGTTGTCATGTTTGTGTGTAGTATGCTTCAGGCGGTCAGTCAGCAGACTGTAGGCGTCCGCCTGAGGATTAGACCTTTCCACTGATGTCAACTGTCTGTTTGTTTGTTCCTTCCTTTCCACAGAGCCACATCAAGAAAAGGCATGTCATTCAGCACAGCCAGACCCAGTGACGCGAACCTGTGGGACATCACTCTGGAACCTGGGAGAGGAAGTGACGCCCAAACCATCTCTGTGACCTGCCAGAAGAAAAGCACATTTACTAGCAAAAGGCAAGCCGTTGCTGCATCATCTCATTGTTCTTAGAAACCACTGAACTGCAGACTCTCCCTAGTTCACATTTCATTGCTAAAACTTTTTCTGCCCTTGCATTGCATTGCCAGATGTAGTCTGTTTCCTCTGAAACCGTGAGAATTAAGTGACAGATTGCAAAATTATTTTTTGACAGAGAAAAACAACCTTCTAATTTCTCCCCCCACCCCTCATTGTTCAGGTACTAACAGATGTTCAGACAACCTGTTCGCCTTTTGCAGGATGGTATTTTGAATGAAAATTAAAGACCATCTTTTTCTGGTTAAAAAGGTGCAGGTTAACCGCGTTTACCCTGTACAGACACTTATTAAGCACAGAAAGCAGCTTCAGAGAAAAACTTGCCACTTTGCGATTTCATGATTAATGTCACCAATCAGTTCCATAATGTTAGGTATTCATGTGGAAAGCGACTGAAAATAACTTCATAAAAATGTGATATTTTTCCATCACCTCAGCTGCTTGTATCCACAGAAAACATACAACTCCTCTGCTGTTATTAAGAAGAATGAGCATTGAGTTCATATTACCTATGTGCATCTAAGCTGGGGAGGGACTGGCTTGGTTTTCATATAAAAAGTTTAGAGTGTTTCTGGATCCAATTCAAATGTGTCTCAAAAACTGTGAGCATCTTGTTAATAACAGCCTCCATCTGGGTGTCATATTTCTTTTGGTCTCTTCGGCTCTTGTTCAGTGTCCATGGCAATGGCTTCTCATTATTATTGCAGAGTATAGCATGTATCATGTACTGTTCTATAATATACTAAATACTGTAGCAGCTTGTAACATACTTATACGTTTTATTATTGATGACTTTAGATTTACAGGAAGCAAAAGTAATATTGATTAATTTTTTCATTGGATTATTACATTTAAATTTAAGTTTTGTGGCTTTTGTTCCAAGTCATTTAGTGTACTTGTACAGGTTGGCAAATGAATTTAAAAAAGCAGATATGCTTGTCAAAAGTTTGAGGCTGATCATTTTTTTTAAGTGGTTTTAAAATAACACTTATTCTCGCCATGGTAATTATTTGGCCAAAATACAGTAAAAACAGTAATATTGCAATTTAAAATAGCTGTAATTAAATTAAATTTCAGCAGTCATTACTCCAGTCTTCAGTGTCACATGATCTTTCAGAATGCATTCTAAAATGCTGATTTGGTGAAACATTTCTTATTATCAAGAAACATTTATTATTATTATAAGTGTTGAAAATCCTGCTTTATAGTATTTTTTTTGGAAACCATGATACTTTTTCAGGATTCTTTTTTTCAGGACAAATAGAAATTTCAAAAAGAATTATAAATGGCTTTACTTTTGATCAAATTAAAGTATCCTTGCCAGAGGTGTAAAGAGTACCTGAAAACCATAGTTGAGTAAAAGTACAGATACCTTACAGTGAGAATTACTCCTCTATAACTTACAAGTCAGCAATTCCAAAACAACTTGAGTAAAAGTTTTAGAGAATCTGATTTTAACAGTACTTAAGTATTTTACTTATACTAAATATAGTATGTAATGTAAAGTAGCCTTGTTGACAAGTTTGGGTGAGTAAGGGCAAAACGCACAAGATATAGTTCTTTCAGTGCGCTGTAGTTGGCGATATCACATCGTTTGTAGCAGAAATAAACTCCTGCAGAAAAGCTAGGTACCATGCAAAATGTAATGAGTAACTGCAACACTAGTTTCAAATGTAGTGGAGTAAAGAGTACAGATACTCATTCAAAAATGTAGTGAAGTAGAGAGTAAAAGTTGTTCATATCTTTGATACTCAGTACAACTACAAAGTATCCGAAAAGATACTCAAGTACAGTAATTAGTTACATTTACTCCAATACTTTACACCTCTGTTCCTTGCTGAATAAAATTAATTTCTTTAAAAAAATCTTACTGAGCTCAAACTTTTAAATAGGGATGAATTAAAATTATTGATGAGCCATCTTGCACTTGCATATATAACAGATTGGTACAATCAAATAAAATGTGAAACCACATAATAGCACCTGTCTCCGACTAGCATTAGCAAGTAGCAAATCATGGCTGAGATGTAAACTAAAGGCCACAGGCTATTTTTTAAAGGGACAAGCCCTTGCCTTAACTACTTCTTCACAACTGGAAATCAGTACAGGATCAAGTTACTTCACATGTTCACTGAATGATGTTAAGACAGTGATTATTACGGTGGCCGAGAGAGCACAACGCGCTGCAACTTCAGAAAACGCATGCAAATAAAAAAAGCACCGCAAATCAAGAAAACATCTCCATCAGTTTGACAGCAGGTGGCGCAAATGCTCACAACGCAAACGAATAAAGAATCGCGCTGCAAATGCTCACAACACAACCAAATAAAGAATTTTATTTGCAGTGCGTTTCTTTATTTGGTTGTGTTGTGAGCATTTGCAGCGCGTGTGTTGCACGTAGTGTGTTGAAGTAGAAGTAGTTTTCTTAATTTGCAGGTGTTTTTTCTATTTGCAGCGCAAATTTGTTGAGATCTCTCGGCCACCGTAGATTATATTGTCTTTAACGCTGAATTGAATTTTCTAAAATATAATAGCTCAACAAAGGGAGCTGTCACCAGCTGCCATTCAGCAAGCGGTATCTTCCTGAGTACTTCTCTCAGCTCCCTTCTTTCCGTGTTTTACAGCGACGACCCACTTATCTTTAATCATCCTCAGTGTGTTAGACCAGCTTAAAGACCAGCACGTTCCACAAGATTAGAGCAGGGATCTCCACATTAACCAGCGAAGAGTCAAACCGAGAGGTTAGCGCTATGCTGGGAAGCACTTAGCACAGCATAGTGATGATGGGTCATGACTCACTTGACTTTTCACCCCTTATCCTTTTACAATGGTCTTGAAAGCAAAAATCAGATTGCATCATTTAAGACAATATAGTATAAAGATTTGCAGAGTTTTGAATCAAATCTCTAAGGATCTATCCGCTCTGGAAAAGCTTTTTCTATATCACAGACACTAACTTTTCTGATGCTTTCAAATCTTCCTTTTTACGTGAGAGCTTCAGCATGCCGTATACAAATGCATGAACCGTAAGAAGCTGTATAAAAGTTTGATTTCTGTTAGTTATATAAAAGCACTTTATCAAAGCAAGTTCCAGCTGAAAGGCACGGTGTGAGCTGAATCATGTTCCTGCAATGAACCTGATATTCTCATTAGAATGCTGAGTGTTTTAATGCTGAGTGTTCCACGCTGTCCTCTTTGACTCTGTATGTCTCTTTTGACCCAGAAAATGAATTTAAGACTTGTTGCAGAGATTGGGATGTGACTGTGTCCTGATGTTGTATTTACAGAGGTCTGCTGGAGGTCTTGCAGCTGGACTTTGAGACGGAGGAGCAGAGTGATCAGTTAGAGAGCCAGATGATCACGTGGCGACTGGAGCTGCCTGGAAACATGATCCGGGATGAAGGAACCATGAGGATTTACACCATTCAGAGAGACTATGTGGGAATAGCACCACTGATCACGGTTGGGAATGTTTGTTTTTACTTTTGAGCAATTTCCTTTGTGTTATGATCACATGGAACTATTCTTTTCAAACTAAAGTTCATCCAAAAAAAAAAAAAAAAAAAAAATTCTGCCATTACTATATATATATATATTATATATAGCCTATATATACAGTTGAGGTCAAAAGTTTACATCCCCCTTTCAGAATCTGCAAAATGTTTGGAAAGATCTGCATTAAAAATCATTAAAATTCTTTGTTTTTTGTAGAACAAAGTGTCATTTGGAAATGTCATTTGGTAAATAAATGACAGATTTTTAAAAAAAATGGACCGCTTAACTTTTGTAAGGTTTCGTGAGGTCACATTTTATAAGGGCGTCTGTGAAGCGTGGACATTTCAAAATGAAATCACATTGGTGTGACAAGTATTTGTCATGCTTTGTGTAAAATCCTTTGACTATAAATCTACATTGACAGCTCTTATACATGATTTATGTGTCTTTGTTCTGTCTGTGTGTTTTTGTGAGTGTATATGTGTGTTAATTGTCCTGAGGCGCTGTGCCACTTCTTTTGCCCTTTGATCTCTTCCTACCGTCCACTACCATTGGTCAAACTACTGCAGAATTTGCCCTGACATTCATTTTATGAGGACAATCACGTAATTCCCAAAGCCATCCACATGCATCCCTTTAGTACAAGTTCACTGGCAGCCGTTAAAATATAGTAATAGAGCTTTTTATCATGTAAATGTTTAAGACAAATCAAGCAAAAAGGGATTGTGACAATTCATTGATATAAAGCATCCATTATGAGCTAGCTGCCAGATTTGTTTACTGGAACAGTCTATTTCACAGCGTGACCCTCTCCCTAAAATAACACCGGTATAAGAGTGTGGGATTTTGCCGGTAACTTTCTAAATCACAGTCAGCATCTGTTGTGTTGCATTTGGAGGATGCTCGTGGACATCTGTTGGGTCTAGAAGTTAAATCTACGCTCAAACCTAATCATCCTAGTGTGTTCGTCATCACAGCGGCACACTGTAAGATAATCATTAGGGTATTAAACTCAGACAGAGAGAGTCTGATCCACGATTGTTGCTTTGACATTTTTGACCTGTTTAAGCTTTTACTCACCACCAAACTGAGATACTTCATAGGAGCTTATTAGAGGACATGAGTGCTTGTTCTAAGTTTTAGCCTGCTTTGTTTACAGTGAGTCATGTTTCTTCCATATATACATACCTCTGTGTTAATTAGGGATGGGGCACTGTGAGATGTATTAGTGTGATAGAATAGTTTTTTTTTAATTTTTAATTGATATTTTTAGTGTGGATACTTTAATTAGTGTGCTGTTTGTTTGCACAGTAAAACTCTCAGGAAATTCTCTTTAAATTAATCTCCTTTAAAGCGCCACCACTGCAGCCATACACATTCTGTTGGAAGTTTTTGGCTGTTCTATTCAGGACCCAACAAGGATTGTTTTTGCTGTCTAGTTGGGCCAGTAGTTGTGACTTTTTTACCCTGCCAAAATTTGCTTGGCCCAAACATAAAAGGGTTATATTTTATATTTAGCAAAGTACTTGTTAGAAATATTAAGATTTTCAATGAATGTTTTTTTTTCTTTACAAAATTTGTCATAAACACTTTCGTTGGAAAACACTTGCATATGTGACCCTGGACCACAAAACCATTCATAAGGGTAAATGTTTTGAAATTGAGCCGAATAAATAAGCTTTCCATTGATGTATGATTTGTTATGATAGGACAATATTTGGCAGAGATACAACTATTTGAAAATCTGGAATCTGAGGGTGCAAAAATAACCTCAAAATATTGAGAAAATTGCCTTTAAAGTTGTTCAAATGACGTTCTTAGCAATGCATATTACTAATCAAAAATGATGTTTTGATATATTTACAGTAGGAAATTTCCAAAATATCTTCATGGAACATGATCTTTAATATCCTAATGATTTTTGGCATAAAAGAAAAATTGATCATTTTGACTCATACAATGTATTTTTGGCCATTGCTACAAATATACCAGTGCTACTTATGACTGGTTTTGTGGTCCAGGGTCAAATATGTGAAACATTACTGATTGGTATGTAGTTTTCATCAGATTCTTATAGATGCGCTGAGTCATATTTTTGCAAATTCACAAACGTCATATACTGTATGTTAGCCCGCTAGATCACATTATCTTGGTCAAATTCATGGGAATATGCAACAGAAATGTAGAATGTAAATTTGAAACGTTTATCCTTTTGTCTGGGCATGTCAATTTTGAAAATGTAATTTTGCACATCTTTAGTGCTAAATGAGTGTTGCTGCTTTTGCTTTTTTCCAGGATACGGAGCTCCTCAACACGGCCGTGCTGACTGGTAAGAGGGTTTCTGCGCCTGTAAAAGTTTTGGGAGTTGAGGCTGATGGCTCCATCACAGACATCACTAACTCATCTCGCTGCAGGTCTTCAGACCAGGATGTCCTGAAGGTAATGCATGTCAAGGACAGGCCACTTTTGACAGCTTCAGCTATCTCACACTCTGTGTGCTTCCTATTAGCAGCCTTACTCTGCTTCTGAATGACTTGTCTATCAGAACTGGATGAGCACAGGAGAGAGGGGTCAGGGAATTCGGCTTAGATGACCACTACTTCCTAGCTCCTCACCTAAAAAGAGAAAAACAGAAGAGAGAGACAGACGTGGACTCGCAAGCCTTCATTGAACTCGTGTTTTTTACCCAAAGCACACCTGTCTTTTTCCCCCTGTGTATTATGAAGAGCTTGAGCCCTTTGTTATTACTGGATTGTTCTCTGGGGCAGTGCTTCTCAACTGGATTTGCCTCAGGACCAAAATCTTATATCAGACACAGTAATCAAAAATGTTCTTATAATCAAGCTAATTTATTCATATTACCATAAACTGCACAGTAGGAAATGATTCACAGCACAACTCATGTTTATCCTTTTTGTAAACAAACACATATTTAATGTATTCTCCTTGACTTTGTTTGACTGAGTTTGAATGGACCTTTGACGTCAGTAACGAAAGATATAGAAATTATTTTCCCTTTCTTTCTTTTAAAAGTTGATAAGCCTACTTCTTTTTGTATCTGAAATATGCACAGTTATATAATTTGATTATTTGAATTTTGCATCGACCCTGTCAGAACAGATCTCACCAGTTGAGAGCCACTGTACTAGCCCTCAATGAACTTGTTTGAGCCTCTGTGCCCTTGATAAAAGTTTACTTTTTGCATGGTTATTATAAAGCATTTGAGCTCTTTTTAATATCACTGGATCATTCTCTGGAGTTTTTCCACCTAAAGCATTGGCACATTCACTGTGAGTATCTGAAGAAATAAAGATCTCCAGTGCCCTCCTGAGTTTGTTTTTTCCAAGTTAAGCCTTAAAACATAAATGGAGATACTCACTAAATTATTCAGTGTTAAATAACAAACAAGGAATGACTAAACTACTGCACACAAACCCAGGTGCTGTCCTTCTTACACATGCACACCTTGAATAAATTACATTACTTTGAAAATAAAGGAGGAAGTTCACGAGTCTCTCTCTTTTTTTTTTTTTTTTTTTGTCTTGAAAAGATTTTTATGGCACATAGTTGAGACCATGTGCTCTGTGGTTTATAAATTAGTCTTCGAAGTACTGGGGTGAATGAAACAGTGATGCAGCAGTCTAGCAGAGACTAGATTTTTGGTTAAGATTTGGATTCCACCATTGAGAAACAGTGAATGTGGAAGATCTAGGAAGTGATTTTGTGCCTTGCTGTGGAGCCACAATGCACAACTCACAAACTGCAGAAGCTGGGATGGAACACTGACCTGCAAAAATGAATGAACTATAATAAACTTAATATGCCCTTTTCGCACACAGGTGTCTGAGAGGTGTGATTCTTTGTATGTTAACGGCAAGGAGACACGTGGAAGACTGAGGATGATGGTGAACTTCACCTACAGCTACCTGAGCACACAGCTGGAGGTGAGCGTATGGATGCCTCGAGTCCCCTTGCATATGGAGATATCTGATCCAGAGCTCAGTCAGATCAAAGCCTGGAGAGTTCCTGTCACAGGGAACAAAAAGTAAGTGACACGCGTATTTCCAATGACACACTGCCCCAACAAGCTTCATATGGCTTGAAATGTTGGTGCTTTTACTCAGCATTTAGCCATTTGATAACAGTTGTGGGTATAATAATATCATTTTGCACTTTAAAATACATTTATGTGAACAGTAACAAATATAATATAAGCAATATTTCAATGTACTGCATATCAGTGAATTTAATGAGTGTAAGAATATATGAATTAGTTTTAGATGTGTTAATAAATATTATTTATTAGTATTTCAACTGTCAGGAATTTTTTAGGAAGTAGATTTATTTTCATTTCCCCATAATAATATGATTATAGATATATGATGAGTATAATTCTTACTCAGATATTTAAAGCTTAAAATCCTGCTTTTACAAATTAATACATATGTATAAATACATATATGTGACCCTGGACCACAAAACCAGTCTTAAGTTGCTGGGGTATATTTGTAGCAATAGCCAAAGATACATTGTATGGGTCAAAATTATTGATTTTTCTTTTATGCCAAAATCATTAGGATATTAAGTAAAGATTATGTTCCATGAAGATATTTTGTAAATTTCCTACCATAAATGTATCAAAACTTCATTTTTGACAAAAAATTTTGCATTGCTAAGAACTTCATTTGGACAAATTTAAAGGCGATTTTCTCAATATTTAGATTTTTTTGCACTCTCAGATTCCAGATTTCCAAATTTTGTCTGATCCTAACAAACCATACATCAATGGAAAGCTTATTTATTCAGATTTCAGATGATGTATAAAGATGTATAAAGAAAAAATTGACACTTAAGACTGGTTTTGTGGTCCAGGGTCACATATGTGGTTTATTTTCTTAAATTTGACAAATGTAAAGATGTTTTTAATTATTAACATTTATTTAATTGTCTATGGTTCGGGTTTTTTTTTTTGCTTTATTTGTAGTTCCTCAAACTAGCTCAGATCTTTTATATTTGATGTTCCACCTCATATGAACCGTTTCCACTTTAAAACTGCTCCAAATCAGTTTTTTATTATATTCCAGAGACTTTATTTTTAAGGTAGAGATGAGAGAGATTATTATGAATAAACAATTAATCTTATTATAAAATAAGTATGGTATATTTTCTTAAATTTGACAAATATTAAAATATGTTTTAATTATGAACATTAACTTTTTGGGTGGTTCTTTATAATGTTTTAATGCATAATTTATATTGTGTTTTTTTTTTTTTTTTTTTTTTTTTGAATTTTGAATCTTGTATTCCACTGTGAATTTTATTTTCTCATTTTATTTTTTATTTTTGGTTACTCTAACTAGCTCAGAACTTCTATATTTGATGTTCCACCTCATATAGACTTTTCCCACTTTAAAACTGCTCCAAAGCGTTCTTGTTAGAATAAAGAATGTGTTCCGCAGAGATATCCCAGCAGTTTTTTTAAGACATTGCAGAGACTTTCATTATAAGGTAGAGATGAGAGATTGCTGAGCATAGTCAAATAGCAGATAGGAGAAAAAAAATATATTGAGAACAGGAGAGTGAGGAAAAGAGTTGTTCATCTTCTCTCTGCATGTTTCTCAGAGTGAGCTGGGACACAGAGGAAGAGGATGAGAAGAAGGGCCGAGGCTGCATGCTGCAGTATCAGCACAGTTTGATTCGAGTGCTTACGGTCTTCACCGCAGAATCGCCAGATCCAAGCAGCCCATCTCCTGCATACTTCCTTGGCTCTGATTGGCAGGTAGATGTGACGCGGCTGGTGCGCTACTTTCTGAGAGTTGGGGATACGAGCATCGCTCGCCTGCAGGCAGGAACCGTGCTGACAGGCAAGGCTGTGGGAGTCACCACTGTGCAGGTAATGGTGATAATGACAGAGCTGCCCGCAGCTGTCAGCTTTGCACGATTCTCATTATTCATTAAGACAACAAAGTTAAGTGTGGATTTAGTTAATATCAGAGACAATACAGACAGCACATAGATGGATTACTTGTTTTTTTTTAATTGGAAGACAAGTAAATTAGAAAAGATGCCATGCTGGTTTCTGTTGTTCAGGTGATGTCTCCGTTGTCAAACTCGGTTCTGGCTGAGAGGATGATCCGAGTTCTGGATGATAAAGTCAGTATTACAGAGCTGGGCGTGCAGCTGGTCTCTGGCCTTTCCCTGAACCTGCAGCTCAGCCCGGGAAGTAACAGGGCCATCATTGCCAAGACAACCACACAGGAGATCATACACTACCCCAAGCAGGTAATTCATACATAGCTCATAATTCGATTAATTAGACTGACAGCCTAATTAATCAAACCAAAAATAACTGCATATATTAGAGACAAGAGAAAAGCCTCCCAAAGACATGACATTAATTGTGGTTGACGTAAAAATTGTATAGAATAAGTTGCTTTAAACGTCAATATACTGTTGTTTTTTCCATATCACTGAACATCATTGAACTGGCATACAGTACAGTGCAATTTATAGATTCATGCAATTATGCTTGTGCATTGCATTTTGCACCATGAGCACTGTTTTTTTAAATTATAAAAATGTGTCTTGCGTGAATGACTCTTTCGGTCTTTAATAAATTAAATACTTTTAATAATTAAAAAATAAAAACTTTTTTTATGATGAAAGGTACTAAATTGAAGTTGCATTAACATTAAATTGAGACCCATATTACCTACTAAAGAAATATGTCATCCATTAAGTGGATTTAGTATCTTTAATTTAATACTTTTAAATCTAATATTTTATTTAATACTCATTAAATAAATGTAATGCTTTTAATTATTAAAAAATTACAGTTCTTTGTTTTGCTTTATTTTTTTTCTTAAATCTTTGAATGATTAAAGGTACTAAATTAATGTTGCATTAACATTAAATTGACATTCATATTAGCTACTAAAGAAATATGTCTTCCATGAAGTTGATTTAGTATCTTTAATTTAATAATTTTAAATCTAATATTTAATTTAATAAAATGAAAAAATCATTTTTATTTATTTTTTAGTTACATATTTTTTTTTTCATTTTTGAACAATTAAAGGTACTAAATTAATGTTGCATTAAACTGACATTCATATTAGCTACTAAAGAAATGCATCATTCATCCAAGTTGCTTAAAAAAATCTTTAGTGTCTGGTACCATTTAATCACTATCTATGAGAAGCACTGACCATTAAGCGTAAGGAACAAGAGTTGTACAGCAAGTACAGCTATGCTCTAAATTTCTTCATAGAACTGCCTGTTCCAGTGCCAGGTCTGAGTGGCATAACATGATCCAATCAATATCAAGCTATTAGTACTCAGCGAGAGGCCTCATTCGTCTCTTGATGGGCTTTGCAAGCAGAGCTCCTAAGGCAATGCATAATGTATTTCACCCCAGAATATAGGGCAGCCTGTGGTGCCATTTTCTTATACTGTATTAGCCAACAGCTCTAGGTTATTGTGCCACAACTTGTTATGGTACAAACTCTGCACTGTGCCCTCTGGTGGTTAAGCAAATGGAGTTTTGAACACAAACATATAAATATTGATCCATTTGGATTAATGAAGCTCCACACATGGGGTTTTTAAGCCTATCACATTCTACAACGTGCCAAAAGAGCTACTTATAATATATAGCTAAGATGCAGTTCTAGCTGTAATGTTAACTGAAAATAATTTCCAAGTTGACCAGCTTTGATGCTTTAAACTTGAATGAGCCTGTTATAGTTTTATGTAATGTTTAATTAATATTTTTAACTCTATACAACAGGAAGCGGTGGTTGGCTGCTGGCTAAAGTTCAGCGATGGCTCCCAGACTCCTCTTGATCTGTACGATCCCAGTGGTTATTCCCTCACCATTTCTTCACTGGACCCAAGGGTAGCATCTGTGCGGAAGATCCCAGGGTCCGTCTTTGTTGTGGTTGCTGAATCTGCGGGACAGGGCTTACTACTCAGAGCGGAGCTAGCTATCTGTGAGGCTTGTCAGAAATCCAAACGCAAGAGCAAACTGGCTGTGGGTGGAGGCATGGTGAAGGTGAAATTCCCATCGGATGAACAGTTTGTAGGGACTGGCAAAAAAGGAAGTGATGGTGAGGATGGAGATGATGTGTCCAAATTGATTCTTACACCCCCTCTGAACACAGTTCAACAAACCGGTATCCAAGAGAGCACCACGAATGCGATCAAAACGGCAACCAATTCCAACCTTCAAGAAGCAATAGGAGGTGGCGTATCTACAATTAAGTCAATAAACACTATGGATAAAACTCTCATTACCAAGCCCGTCGCAGACAGAGCGCTTGTTACTGTAGGCCCTAGGAGTCCAATAAAGAATGGATATGGAAACTTGCTTGAGAAGTCCAACTTCCCGTTTCCACCAGAAGAACCCAAGCGAGAACCACCCCTAGTGAAGAGCGATCTAATACAGATGTTTAGTGTGTTCACAGACATAGAGGTCTGCATCTATGCATTGGTAGGACTCTCTTGTTTGATCATTATTGCTGTCTTGCTTCACTGTGCCACCAGCAGCGCGAGATCACGCAGCAAGAAGTCTCCGGTTCAGTGCCAGGGTCAGTCTGAGCACAAGCATCACTGGGTACGTCTAGGCACAGCTGCAGAGCAAAACAGAGTTGCTCCGATTGTGACTACCTCCAAGCAGGAGATGCAGGCAGCTGTGGAGATGCCAAGAGCCATTCAGATGCAAAACAGCAGAGGCCCGGAGGCAATCCAGCCGAGGGAGATCCCAGCCATTGCAGGAGAGGAGAGAACTGCCACTCTGGGACGAAGAACCAACACACTTCCTCCGAGGCGGGATCCGATGGCTCCATTGCCTCCAATGGCTGTCAGATCAGCCACCCTGCTGGCAAGGCCTGTTCGCAGCGAACCTCTACATTCTCCCACAAGCAAAAGGAATCAAGTGCAGTTTACAACCTTCACTACTCTGGACATCAAACATCTGGCTGCTCTCAAGAAGAGCGGCCAGAACTTCAGCTGGGCCAGTCAACCAGTTGGAGGTTGTCAAGCTGCCAGTATCGGCCAGGGTGGGTTAAATGGTAAAGCCGAAAGAGTCAATCATGTACATTTTTGTAACCCAGTGGAAGTATTTGGTCAGACACCGGAATCCACAGAATCCAAAGGATTTCTTCCAGAAGGTCCATGGCCTGTGGCTACACCGGTATCAAATGTGTGATGTAGGGAAGGATTTCTGTGTAAATTGGTCACAGATCTATTTTTATATAAATTGTTGCATTGAACTGAATTTGACAGTTTATATAGGAATGTTTTTATGGACAATTTAACACAGAAATGTCTTTGTTTTTCATTTATGTGCTTGCCTGTCTGAAAAGTTTGATGTAAATATTTCTGCAACCTGCAAGTTTTTACTTTTCCTGCTTTTGTATATTTGTAAGATTATTATTAAAATCAGTAGAAACAGATCAGAACAAATATTTTAAAAAATATATAAAATCACTGATAATATATTAAGAAACTTGTATATTGTTTTATAATGAACCCCTTATTGTGTTTTTAAACAGGCAAATACATGTAATTTAATTAAAGATTTAAATTAGATGTATAAAATGAAAAGGTATAAAATATATCCATTAATACAAGTATGAAGTTGTATAATACTAAGCTTATTTAATATTAAAGTTAGCATTAAAGAATAAATCGCATTTCTTCTTATGAACGAACTACACTGCAAATCATAATTTCAGTGTTAACTATTGCTTTTCTGCTTTAATGAATTTATCAAATAAAGTGTCTGATTGTGTACATTTCTATTGCTGTAATGGTCTTTAATGACACATTGTTTTGTGCCCATTGTATCTCATCCCATTAATGTTAACACTGATTCATAGTGGCTCTGGATCCTCTTTATTATTAATTGTAAAGTGTATATTCATCCATTTTATCACTGCAGCAGTACAGCTTCTTATAATGCTCCTCATGCCTCCTGATTGTTTCCTGGTTCGGGAGCCTTTATCTAGTCTTTGACCCGTGCTCTGGTTCAGCTCATCAGTGACAGCTTGGAGTGAAAAGAAAGAAATCTCTGCTGCAAACAAACCTCTCTGTTTTATTGTGATACCACCAACCCTAGCTTTGCAATGACTGCCATCACCCTCTGCCTCAAAAAACAGCTATCTCTCTCTGAGTGAGCACTGCTTTAAATCTTGAAATTGCGTTCCTCTCGTTGCATGTGGAGAAATAGGTTGGCCTAGCCCAGATAATCTGATGTGTTGCACCTCAGGACTGTTGTAGATTTGCAGGGAGGATTTCATCTACAAAACAGCCCCAAGTTACTTCCACAGTAGTGAACAGTTTGAAATACACTGCCAAACATGTTGCCTTTGTGTAAACACTTTCTTTAAGAATTTTGGATTTTTTATTTTATTTTTGCATTTCACAACATAATTTGCATTTGCAAAGCAAGCCAAATTAAATTGTTTTACTATAGGAGTGGTTTCCCACTAAAATGGGTTGCAATTCTGTGCTGATGGGATCTTAGTGTAGAGAGAAAAAAAAAAGACTTTTAGTAGGGTGGAAAAAATCCATATCTTTTTATGTCAGTGTTAATACGTTTAATACTAATACATTATTTAATGTACCATGTGTTAGGCTGGTAAATCACACTATGCTTTTATAACATTGTCAGTTTTCCTACTTTATTTGTTGTAAAATTTAGTTGTATTGTTGGGACTTTTCATCTCATGAAAATATTATTTTATGACTGGTTTTAAATCAAATATTTAGACTTTAAAAAAAAAAAAAAATTATGCATAACCAGTTTGAGAAGCACTGCTATACTGTAGCCTTTGATGGAAGTGAACTCCTTCTTTCCAAAAAAAAGGAAAAGAGTCATGCACCAATTCTGCTAACAAGCTAGTTCCTAACTACTTGAGAATCTTAGAATGATCTGTGAAATTTTCCAGGAATAGGATGGGCATAGCACAAAGAAATACATATTCGTGTGTAGTATGTTTTAAATAACAGCTACGGCTGTGCTATCATTACAACAGTCACCTAATCCGGAGCGTCGGATATTCTATTGACAGATTTACAGGATTGAGGTCATTGTGTTTCTGGATTAACATGCATTAGTTGATCTCTGCCCACATGTGGGCCAAACATGGTGAATCTGCTCTTAACTCGTTTCACTTCTGGCTTGTATTTAATACTGGCCGAAGGTAGTATCTTTAGCCAGTGTGTCTGCACTTTTTCAAGTACATTTCAAAGAGTTTATTTATTTATTTGAAAGAATGTATGTTAGGACAACATCTTTTTTTCTTTAGGTAGCTGAATGTACTCATAAATATAATATTTGATATAATGTTTTGCAATTCCAAAGACAGAAAAATATATAAATTACAGTATATAAAAGATAAATATAAGATATGAAAAAATAAATAAATCAGTGGTTGCAAACATTCCTGCCTTGCTTCACACTTCTTCAGTGTGTGCTGGAACCATCACTGACGATCCAGTGAACAAGTGCAAAAGCATTTTAAGTGGAGGACTTGGCATCCTCTTACAGAGGAGCTGTAACTGATGAAAGCAGGTGCAATGGCGAGCTTCCACGAGTTGACTATAGCAATAGTGAGGCAGCACTGAATGACAGTTGGTGGAATATTAATTATTGAAAAGAAAATGGGACATCCATAGAAAACAAAGGTTAGAAGTTACTACTGTGCAACAAAGATGTTTTCATTCTTCTCTTTTACTAGTTCACAAAATTGATAGTGATAGTAATTACAAATTATTGACTAATATTTTATCAAGTTTTGAGAGCAGGGCCTCTCATAAAGGACAAAATGTAAAATAAAAATAAATAAATAAAATAAAATAAACATTAATTCAAATAAAATGATGTGTGTAGCGGATCAGGGTTGGTAACCAGAACACTCTTAAAAATAAAGTTTCCAAAAGGGTGTTTTTGTAGTGATACGATTGGTTCCCCAAAGAACCTTTCAGTGAACAGTTCCTAAAATAACCATTTTGAAGAACATTTTAGAAATCTAGAGAACCTTATTCGACTATAAAGAACCTTTTCTGCATTTGAAAGGTTCCATGGATGTTTAAGGTTCTTCATAGGACCATTGATGCCAATAAGGACCCTTTATTTTTAAGAGTGAAGGTTGCTGATTTGATTGTGACTTGAGCAAAACACTTACACCCAGGTTGCTCCTCCTCACTTTTTAAAAATAAAGATTCGGGGCTTTTACAACCTAATGGCATAACAGAACATTTAATGTTCCTGTGATATCATAGTAAGACATTTTAAACACATAGATTGCGACAGTCAGGTTCCGGAAGTACAAATCCTCATAAACTGTTAAAAACAGACCTACTGTGAGCTATAAGAGGGTGTTAATCATTCGTACATTTTGTTGAAGTAATCGGTTCACATCATTTCAACTTTCAGTTTTTTTTTTTTAATAACCATGTTCAAAAGTGTAATTCCCAGTGAATAATTACATTCCCAGGATTCTGCATAGAAATCCATCATTCAGAGAAATCATGCCTTAAAATCAATGGTTTTATGTTTATCCATTTTTATTTCTAGCTCTTTCCCTCACTAAAGCTAAGTACCTAGTATTGTACCTTTGTCGTTTTGACTGATTTTCAAATGTTTTTTTGCTTTGAATAAAAGTTTATAATGTTTTGATTCACCTTGTAGGTGGTTGGTTTATGGCCTATAACTCTCAAACAAAGACTTCTTTAAGATCCCTATTTGAAAAATACTTCCAGAACCAAGGCTCTTGAAAAAGTGGGTGGGCACTGTTGCGTTCTGCAGAATACTTAATTCTGATTGGTTAATTGCAGCATCCAGCCATGTAATATTGTAATAATATCATATCAGATTGCAGAACTGCTCTCATTTTAGTCTCAATTTTCAATTGTAGTGAAAATGACCTTGGAAGACATAAGCATTATTATTACTTTAACATAGTTTCAGAATTCAGGCTGATTGTTTTTGTACATTGTATTTATTTGCTAAGTGGGATAGAATCATTGTCTATAATAATCGATTTCTAGTGTCAGCTGACTTTGCTCAAAGAAGCCTGTTGATTTTTTAGAAGCTTTAGACTGAAAAAGTGGTCATATCTGTATTGGCTGTACGATTTATCATTTTTGTCTGAAGTATTAGAATATTTGAAGAGAAGTCTGCTCTCTGCCCCAGTTTAAGCTATTTAGAGGCTGTTGAACTGGTTTGGCTTGAAAGATTTTTACAGTGTATGAAATGTATTCCCCAGAGCTACTGAAACTCTGAGAAGAGCATTTAAAGTTCAACAAATCTCACTTGAAAGTACAGATGAAGCATTTCTGTGCTCTTTGAAAAGAATATGAAGTCAGCCTGTACCCACTTAGCCCCACACGTATTTAATCTAATTCTGTTTGCTGAGTCATCGTGTTGTGGTTTCTGAGATTGTACTTAGTGTTTTTAGGAGGCTGTTAGAAAGAGCTGCAAATTTAAGCAAAAGCTATTTCAAAACGGAATTTGCAAATCTTTAAGAGATTAAAAGCAAAGGGCTGGATATCTACAGTAAAGCTTTTACAGTAACGCCACAGGAGGCCTGATGGTGCCCAATTCTCTGTAATTGCCTGAATGCGCTTTCAGCTCTTTGAGCAGCGCTGCAGAATTGTATCTAATTTGTCGAGGAACACATTACTGTTTTGCTCTAGTAGTCAAACATAATGCTGAAGTGAATCAATAAAAGGTAGAACTGTAGTAACATGTCAAAACCAGCATGAAAAGCTGCACTTTTAGAGAATTGAAAAAAATAAGGCTTGTCTGAAGTGTCAGTCATGCATTCATTAAGCACTTCCTTAATATTCTGACTTGGTTGAACTAATTTCTGCAATTGTCTGATTTGAGGCAATGTCAGAAATGTGGAATTATCTTGTGTCTTGGGCTGTTTTAATTTGATTTGACACAAGAGAGGCGGCAGGGGGGGGGGGGTCTAAGGGATTAAGGCAGAGTGGCTCAAGGGTCTGTGAAAAGATGTAGACCTTAAAAGAATGAATGAACAAGGTGACAGACTACCAAAAAGCTGGAAATTGTTGCTTTTTGTTCAGGAGGGGAATATATTTGGACATATTTTCTGTAGCAGCTTGTGCAATTTGTTTGGAGCCATCTCTTGTTTTGCGTCTGGCAAGTGCTGCTGCTTATCGCTTTGATCTGTGACAGCCAGTTATTTCTCTTCTGTTTCTGAGCGCTGTCACCCGGAGTCAGACTGCAGACCTACACATTGCTGTCTCAAACAAACATTAGGCCAGTTGTAAACACATGGCTCCCTCTCCTTGCCGCTCTCTTTTATTCTCTCTCACACATAACTTCACACTTTTTGCATTACCCTTTTTTTCCCCTCACACCAACTTCCATGTGTCCTGTAAATGAGAGCAGAGATAATTGAAATACTTTGGTTTTTGGTCATTTATAAAGAAATTGTTTAGACTATAGCTTTGAAATTGTGCCTTAAACTGTCAGCAACCATTACCCATGCCAATTCAATTTTACTTAATCAAAACTTAATCGAGTCTAAAAAGCATACATTTAGATCAGCTCTCTTAAATGCAATATAGAATAATGTTTGTAGCCCATTTTACTTCTGTAATGTGGTGTTTTTGAGTTTGATTTTATGTTAATATATAGCATATTAGCATATTAGAATATATATATATATATATATATATATATATATATATATATATACAGGTGCATCTCAATAAATTAGAATGTCGTGGAAAAGTTCATTTATTTCAGTAATTCAACTCAAATTGTCAAACTCATGTATTAAATAAATTCAATGCACACAGACTGAAGTAGTTTAAGTCTTTGGTTCTTTTAATTGTGATGATTTTGGCTCACATTTAACAAAAACCCACCAATTCACTATCTCAACAAATTAGAATACTTCATAGGACCAATAAAAAAACATTTTTAGTGAATTGTTGGCCTTCTGGAAAGTATGTTCATTTACTGTATATGTACTCAATACTTGGTCGGGGCTTCTTTTGCTTTAATTACTGCCTCAATTCGGCATGGCATGGAGGCGATCAGTTTGTGGCACTGCTGAGGTGGTATGGAAGCCCAGGTTTCTTTGACAGTGGCCTTCAGCTCATCTGCATTTTTTTGGTCTCTTGTTTCTCATTTTCCTCTTGACAGTACCCTGTAGATTCTCTATGGGTTCAGGTCTGGTGAGTTTGCTGGCCCGTCAAGAACACCAACACCATGATCATTTAACCAACTTTTGGTGCTTTTGGCAGTGTGGGCAGGTGTCAAATCCTGCTGAAAAATGAAATCAGCATCTTTAAAAAGCTGGTCAGCAGAAGGAAGCATGAAGTGCTCCAAAATTTCTTGGTAAACGGGTGCAGTGACTTTGGTTTTCAAAAAAACACAATGGACCAACAGCAGATGACATTGCACCCCAAATCATCACAGACTGTGGAAACTTCACACTGGACCTCAAGCAACTTGGGCTATGAGCTTCTCCACCCTTCCTCCACCCTTCCTCTAGGACCTTGGTTTCCAAATGAAATACAAAACTTGCTCTAATCTGAAAAGAGGACTTTGGACCATTGGGCAACAGTCCAGTTCTTCTTCTCCTTAGCCCAGGTAAGACGCCTCTGATGTTGTCTGTGGTTCAGGAGTGGCTTAACAAGAGGAATATGACAACTGTAGCCAAAATCCTTGACACGTCTGTGTGTGGTGGCTTGACCCCAGCCTCAGTCCATTCCTTGTTAAGTTCACCCAAATTCTTCATTCGATTTTGCTTGACAATCCTCATAAGGCTGCGGTTCTCTCGGTTGGTTGTGCATCTTTTTCTTCCACACTTTTTCCTTCCACTCAACTTTCTGTTAACATGCTTGGATACAGCACTCTGTGAACAGCCAGCTTCTTTGGCAATGAATGTTTGTGGCTTACCCTCCTTCTGAAGGGTGTCAATGATTGTCTTCTGGACAACTGTCAGATCAGCAGTCTTCCCCATGATTGTGTAGCCTAGTGAACCAAACTGAGAGACCATTTTGAAGGCTCAGGAAACCTTTGCAGGTGTTTTGAGTTGATTAGCTGATTGGCATGTCACCATATTCTAATTTGTTGAGATAGTGAATTGGTGGGTTTTTGTTAAATGTGAGCCAAAATCATCACAATCAAAAGAACCAAAGACTTAAATTACTTCAATCTGTGTGCATTGAATTTATTTAATACACGAGTTTCACAATTTGAGTTGAATTACTGAAATAAATGAACTTTTCCACGACATTCTAATTTATTGAGATGCACCTGTATATATTCTAATATGCTAATTGTAAAATGCTAATATAATAATTCTAATGTGCCAATTTGGTGCTGAAGAAACATTTCGGTAACACTTTACTTAAAGCCTTTATGTAAAGAGGTTTTAATGCAATAATTATGCCTTGTAATGCATTGTACAATCTCATGAATAATTGTAACCACAGTTAGTACATAACACTTATCAATTCATTGATACACTATGCATTTTAAATTTGGTTATGATTATTTACGACAAGATATAATGCATTGCAATGCACATTATAAATAATTATAATGCATAACGTTTTACCAACATTTTTTATTATTACCAATGTTGAAAACTGCTTAATACTTTTGTGGAACTGCGACACAATCCTGAATAGTCCTAAAAATGTATAATAGTTTCCACAAAAATTTTAAACAGCAAAAACTATTTTCAGCATTGATAACTGAAGACTGGAGTAATGCTTGCTGAAAATTTTGCTGTCACAGGAATAAATAACATTTTAAAATATATTAGAATAGGCAAAAATTATTTTAAACAGTAATATTTCTGAATAATACAGTTTTAATGTATTTTTATCAAATAAAGTCACGGTGAGCATAAGAGATTTCTTTCAAAAACATATTTTAAAAAATCTGAATTAACTTTTTACCAGTAGTGTATATTGATAATAAATCTATCTTGAATGGCACAAAAAGAACGCCAATTGGTTAAAACAACGTCTGAATAGATATTGGCTGCCATTATTGAGTAGCCTGCATGGCCTAACTGACAGAAAGGGGACATCAGTTCAGAGAAGGAGAAAAAGTACATTTTGATTAAAGATTATGAAGTCAACAGTTTGTTTTTTCAAAATAACATGCCCAGATGAATTGTTCGCAAAAAGCCCAGGAACATGCCTTAATAAAGTAAATAAGGTCATGTTGACTGAAAGGTGCTTAGCAACTATACATTCAGTATGAATTTGTTATTTCAAAAGGATTTTACATTCAAGATGATAAAATGAAATGATTTTGAATTATACATCGCAGGAAAATTCCATCTCTTCATCAGTCTTCATATACCTCTCTTTTGTTAATGATTATTAAATATACTGCGTGTGTGTATAATTCATCTGGCTGCAGAAGTGAGTAGTTTGGAGCATGCAGGGAGAAGAAATAATGAAATGACTACACAGATCAAACCAGGTATTAAAGAGCTGTCACATGAAACGGGAGCACCTGCTGCGAGAGGATGTTTGTGACAACAGGAGGCCCACAGAAAAGGGACAGGGGGGGTTTAGGTGTTGACAGGATCCAGTGTTGACACAAACACTTATAAAGAATTCAACTCTTTCAAATCGTGTTGTGCAATCATTCTGCGCCAGTTGCAAAACATGTCCTGTATCATGCTAAATGTGCCGTGGCGGCAAATCTATCACACAACCGGCAATGATTTCACTTTCTATGGTGAACGGTACTGTACCTCAGAGTTAAAAATGAGGGGGATTCTTGTGGGAGCCCCTTCTATCTCTTTCTTGCAGAGTTCTTAATCGTACAACTGTATTTAAAACAAAAAAGTTTAAGATTTCAAGAACAAAGGCAACATGCTATGAGAATAATCTTATAATACACCTTCATTTTATGAAAATAAAATCAATTGTTACATATTGTAGCATCAGTTGTAACATAAATTTAATTTATCTCTGTCATGACAACTCTCAGAGAGTTTAGCATGGTAATGTACATGACAATGTTAATGTGTTTGGTCTTGGCGGAATACCGAGACTTGGTACTACCAATACATCCACAACATGCTGCTGTGAGCATATAGGAAATACTGCTGCTGCACATATAGCATATATGACAAAAACCCCATATATAATATACACGAATCACCCTGTAGCAGATCTATACAGGTGGAGCTAGGGAAGGAGAAGGGTTTTCTGAAGTGCGCTGCAACTGCTACAGCAAGCACTAGCCAAATATTTGAAGGTTGAGTAGCAAGCTAATTGGCTGCTGATACAAAAAAAAAAAAAAAACAATCACCAGCACCATGTGAATAATGATGTCATTTTATGTTTAAGTTAGAACCTATCGGATGGCGCCATCTAGAGTTGCATGACAGAACTATATATAATATATAAATGTTGCTATGTGTGCATTGTTTCACTAAAATACAAGCATAACAAATTGGAGAGACACATCTAATTGCAATTTTATTATTATTATTTAATAAAATAAAAAAAAAGATTAAAAATCAATAAAGAAAAATCACTATAATCCTACTGAAATGTAAAGTATTTCATAATTTTAAGTTACAGTATATAATAATAATAATAAATTATCAATAAAATTATTATTATAACAACAGTACAATTACAATACAAATATAAATAGTTTTTTTTGTTGTTTCGTTTAAACCATAAGGCTTTTTACTCTGGTAGAAAACCGCAGGGAATGCTTTTTTGAAATGTTTCTGTTTTGTCGAAAGTTACAAACTTGAGAAGATGTTTGGAGCATGTTGCATTTTCAAATGCATGTAACAAGTGACTCAAACTCACACTGCTTGCAGAGATGGAGTTCATGTGGAGCAGCATTTACTGTGAATCACTTTAGGACTAAAAACACTGTTATCACAAGCGGCTAATCACAGCGCTTCACTCTGAAACTGTTTAATCAAATCAGTGAAATCACCAAAATGAGGCTCCTGTTCTAAATTCAATTTTATAAGAATTGTACTTTTGGGCCACCTAAGCTGGTTATTCCTTACAGTGCACAACAGAATTTATGAAGTGTGAGTTATTGTTTTAGGCTCAGTGTGGATGACCTCTTCTCTCCTGCCTTAAACCTCTAGATAGCATGACACAAGCGTTCTCTGTCAATGCTGTTGCTGCCTCGTACGGCCGAGGCAGTCTGTGAAGCAGAGCAGATGATTTATGCCCCATCTATTGCAATACATCCATTCACCGATTTTCCCATTAGACCTGTTTCCAGCACCACATGAAAAACGCATCTCCTCTCAGGTCAGTTTTTAGTGCATCTAAAGTTTGTTTAGCATCTCCTCATTTTCACAACATTAGAAATGGCCCAATCCCATAATGGCTAAATCAATGGCCGTCACTTCCTTTGTCTTTGAAATCCCATCGTCATCTCTCCCCATGTCAAAGGTTTGGTGGGTTTGGCCTCGAGCGCGGTGCTCGATCACTGACTGTCTTTCAGTTATCATTCCTCCCGGCTACTCCACTGAGAGCACATTGGTTCTGCTGCACTGCAGGTCTGGTGTCAGCCGCTGATCAATGAGCTGCCAGTTAAATGCTGGTGACACAGTTGACATGACCCTGGTCTTTCCAATGATATTCATCGTCTGTGTTTTACTGTATTGTTATGGAAGGGGATCATTACTTCTACATTCTGACTAGCATGTAATTCACTTGTGTCATTTAGTGCAGATGCAAATCGTAATATGCGTACATGTCTATCACATGTTCAGTATCAAATGTTGCATTTGGGTGAGTTAATTAACCAGCTAGTAAAGTTCATTGACTGTTCAGCTTCAGCTCTCTCGGCTCAAGTGGGTCATTCCTAGAAATTATTCACTATGATTAGATTATTGGAAGCAATCGTTTTTTTTAATTCTAGGTTTTTCTTATTCAAAAAACATTGTTAGTGCATTGGTTATAGCTTGATGTGTTCTTTTTTTGTCATAATTACTCACCTCCTCTTTGTGACGTCTGACCCAGAAACACATTTTGAGTATGCACTGAATGAAAAATTATATAATTATTGTTATAATTAATGTTGTTCACGAGCTGTTTAACTGACATGTTTACTGAAACAGATTTAATGAGAGAGATTTTGGTAAGGTCTACTGTATCTTTCAATATATGTTCTATAATGAGTTTTTGTGTTATAAGCAGTAATAAAGAAGTTGCTGTTTGAACAGGCAGCGACAGCATCAGACTACATAAGAGCATGAAAAGGGCATTTATTGTATGATTTTTCTAAGAAAATTTACTTAATTTGAGACTTTTTATGAAAAATAATAAAATATAAAAAAAAAAATTTCCCTTAAACATACTTCTTCACAAATGGCTCAATGTGACTTCTGACTCAAAATGAGAGTGTGCTTCACACATTTTCATCAATTAATCATTATCATAATGCACAACTGAAAACTCATGAGTATATAAGTGCCTTTGTCAGTGATTTTGTTGACGAGATTAACTATTGTTGGTACATTACTGTCCAATTTAGGATTCTCACACTTCCACAAGATACAATTGTTTGACCTTGATGCTCTTTTCACCTTTTTGAGGCAATGCAGTGCTGATTGGGAGGGTGTTCAAAAAGTGCACTCAAGAATCAGGCAAAAAACTGCCTGTTTTGCATATTTGATCAATGCATTAAAATATATTAATATGCCTTTATAAGTTATACATCAAGTGTGCATGCCATATGTTTGCTGCACATCCATTTTTGTATAGTGCCTTGAAAATCATCCATTTCATTCCCAGGTATTCTCTTGGCAGCACTCCAAGCGAAGAAGTTTGGTGGTCTTCTTTGGCAGGCATATGTGAAATGTGAAAATGAGACAGCTTGATGGCAATCAGTCTGAAGTGTTTGGTAGAAAATAAGCCGGACAGCGGGGTTGACGAGATGGATCTGGCATGTATAGGCATCAGTGGAAAGGCGATGAGAATCAATGAGGCACCAGGGCTGGAGTCTCACACACTTGGCTCTCATTACAGGCTGCAGTGCGGCAGAGCCAGGAGCCGTCAGGAATCATACAGGATTGTGCTGGCTGATCAAGGGGGCCGTGCGCTGGGTTGGCCGCAGCGGGGGGTCTGCCGACTTGAGGCGTCTGAAGTTATGACACCCGCTGGGGACACACAGACAGGTGTCTAACTGTTGCAGGAAGTTTGTGCGACAGCAGTGGAATATGAGGATGGCTTTGTGCTTGAGGAACCAGCGACGGAGTGTGAATAATGAAAGCGTTACAATGCCGTGGGTAAAATCTGTTTGTCTTAAAGACACTTCTAGGCCTTTTGAAGAAGTTTGAATGACATTATGTAATGAGCATAATTTCAATGTAAAAATTTCAAGGTGACTGAATGCATTAGGCCAAATGGAGGTCTTTGCATCTTTATTAGGACTCATGCACATCACTTACGAGATCCACTTAAGATTCCTAAACGGTTATGCAAAAACCATTTAAATGCATTGACTACGATAGCTGCAAGATGAAATGACTCAGCTCTGAATGTGTCACATGATGGTCAATCAAATGTCACAGCAATCCTAATGGTTCTTGATCTGAGAACCGGCTTATGTTTTTACTAATGACACAAGATGTACTTTTCACCTGCATTTGGGACCTTACATCACTGGATTCTTCATGCAAATGGGCTAATTTCTGAATTTCAAAAGCATTCTAGCTTTTGAAAAGGGGTCTCACGCTGTCTTTTTCCATTTCTTTCTTCCTTTTTATTTTTTTGAATCCTTTTCACCATCTCGCATGTCTCTGTGCCTCCCTCTCTCTTTATGGACGTCCAATCGTGATTTGTTCAGAAGTAGTTCCGACCATTAACTCATTTGAAATTCATCCTCTTTCCCTTTCACACTAACAAATTACCATGAATGCAAAATTATACACCCAAATGCAACAGGCAAAATAGCATGGCTACAACAATCAGCCTGCTGCTCAGTTATTTTGATGGAGTCTGGGGAGTTTGTCTAGAAAACGTCATGAAATATTGTGGAAAGACATTTAAATGAATGCAGCCACAAAGTGGATGGAGCAGTTGGAGTATTTAAAATATCAGTGGTGCTATGTTTCAGTTTCATAGTGGCCATATATACAACACAAAGCCTGTTTTTGAAATAAATATAGTTTTATGCTAGTAATAACATAGAGAATTTGAATTATTTTTAGCCTAAATAAACATGCACAACTGACAGCTTTAGCCATTATGACACATCTTGGAGTTATTTAAGCCTTAAGATGCCATGTGAAGTAAACAAGATGAAACTTTTGACAGCACAGCAGATTAATCGGGTTTAAAGCATTAGTCTAGTCAGCAGAATCTGGGGGCAGGATAATATATATATATACTGTATATGTATGTATGTATATATATATATATATATATATATATATATATATGTGTGTGTGTGTGTGTGTGTGTGTGTGCGTGTGTGTGTATATGTATGTATGTATGTATGTATATAAATATATATATATATATATATATATATATATATGGACAACCGTAAATTGTAGTAGGAACTTTATATTATCAACAAGGGCCCCCAATGACATAATCGGTCCCTGGTTGATGTAGGTACAGCATATTTGAAAGGATTTTTTTCTGAATGCTCTGTAATGTGGCAAATAATTGAAGTGTGTGTGTGTGTGTGTGTGTGTGTGTGTGTGTGTGTAGCTACTTTTATTCAAATGGACAAATTAATTTGATCAAAAACTTACATTTATAATGTTACAAAAATATAAAACAGCAAAAACTGTTGTCAAAACTAACAATAATAAGAACCATTATTAATAAATAATTAAGCACTAATAATAATTGATAATAAATGAGCACCTAATCTAATTTCTGAAGGATTATGTGACACTAATGATGCTAAAAATTCAGCTTTTCCATCACAGGAATAATCACAGTTCAGAAGATATTTAAATACATTCTAAATAATAAAATAATAACAATTTTGTTGGTGCAGTGTGGTAAATATCCTAAGGGTTTAACTACATGTTGCCAGCCAATCTTATTGCTGCTTTTGAGTGCAGCATATAAAGGTCAGTTGCTTAAATTATCCCTGATGGTATTGCTGAACAACTTTTATGCTCCGGCATTCATAATGTTTATAGTCACACAGTTATTGTGATGTAATCTTTAATAAATTCATTACATGCTAATTTTATATCATTCATTTGTAAGTTGCTTTGAATAAAACAGTCTGCTAAATGAATAAATGTATATCTGAATGCCACGGGTATTTCTTACACATTGCCAGGCAATAACAAAATAACACCTTCAGTCCTTTCATGAGCAATATGGCATTTGCTCCATTAAATGTTACAGAATATATGTCACAGTCAAAGTTTATGGGGCGTGAGCTAGCCTATCCTGAAGCAGGCACAGACAGAAACTGCTCTGTATGTCATTATTGTCATCCTGCTCGGAGTCCTTCCCTGTTCAGTGTCTTAGACCAGTGTCCCCAAAGCCCTAAAGGTCTTACCTGCAGGCAGGGCTTCCTGATAATTAGCATAAGAACCCAAAGCCTCCTCCCTCTGCGTGCATCTGCCCTGGCTTCATTACCACCCACCTTTGTAGTAGGAACTTCCACCAGCTCATGCATGCAGGCATCCCGCTGGGGAGCAGCAGCTTAAATGATCTGGATGCATGGTAATTAGGTTATTTTCTCCACTGTCAAACATGAGAGTGGCTGACAGGGAGCATAAAGGCAAGAAAACAAACAAGCACACACACACGCACACATAGGCTGTCAGACCTCAAAGGTATGCTTACAAATTAGTTGCATTTCAGAGGTAAATACTTTTGAGAACCTCACTGAGTGCACGAGAGAATTGAGTTGTGTCTGAGGAGTCTTTTTGCATAAGAGGAAGTTAGGCTTGCAAATTGAAGTGGCTCCAAGACAAAGAAAAAAAATACATCTTTTTGAATATTTCCATATATTTTAGGCCTAAATTCAGTAAATGAGTGAGAGTACTGTCCTACAGTATGTTTCTCTTTTCTGACATTGATGCGCTGCACTGACAGAGCAATATGTTTCTGGATTTAAGTATGTATTTGGATAAAAGTCTCAGATTGTAAACATTCTGATATATTTGACAGCATTTTCTGATTATGTTTGATAGAATTTTGAGTAAATAGTGTGTTCATTTAAATGCAGCTATTATGTATTTTATTGTCATATTCAGTGGTCCTAATATTGAAAATGTAGGGTTTTTATTTTTATTTTAACTGGACAATATACTGTGCAAATACACTCCCACCTCACAGAGGGGAAAAAAAGGTCAGTTAAAGTTAAAAATGAGCAATTACTATCCCATTGTGAGATATTAAAATACATATTATGAGAAATATAAATAAATAAGAACCATTCAAATTAAGTATTATATTAAATATAATATTAACTGATAATAACTGAACACCAAATGAGCAAATTTGAATGATTTCTAAAGACTCACACTAAAGAATGGCTGCTAAAAATTCAGCTTTACTATTAGGAATAAGTTCAAAATGAGCAATTAAAATCACATTGTGTGATATTAAAACACAGTTACAAGAAATATAAAGTCACAGTTACAATTTTTTTCTCTTGAGGCAGAAATTGGCTTCCTTAATAAACATTGTGGTCAAATGATCAAACTTTGGTTTTACACAAACTTGTGGAGTTCATGCTGTCATTAATGGGGTTCATACCAAATCCAGCAACTGGTACATTTTTTAATGAATTAAGAACTTAATTAAAAACAATTATATTGAAAAAAACTTTTATCAGTTAAAAAATTTAATTCTAAAAATGCAAAATAGAACCCTTTCAAATGTTGGCACCCCACTGTGTCTACTCAGCCACAGCAGTCTCTTAATATTCTCATCTGCTTCAGTCATTACAATAACCCATATCAGTGGACCACTAATTCAGATGCATTCTGTGCAATTGGATATGACCAAGCTCTTGTTAAGGATTTTTTTGTCTCTCTCCCATTTATGCAGCGCCTGGAACAGCAGCATCCAGCTTTCCAAAGGGGTCATTCAGACTCCGAGGGTCTCCTACTGCAAAAGCCGGATTAGCTCTGACCTAATGAGTTGTGCAGGGCAGAGAGCTCCCGTCTGCTCCTCTAATCCACAGCCAAGGGAGCTCCACTGCAACCGGCCCAGTAAGCACCACCCGACGGCAGCGTTAGGCTCTCAAACACAGCTTGAATACCTGTACACCTCATTATATGCCCAGTCTAACGTCTTTGTTTATTTCTGCGAGGCTATTATGGAAAATGCCACTGAAAATGTGTGACATTTACTAAATTTGTTTTCTTCCACAGTGAAACTGTTTGAGCACAAAAGGCTAAAGACAAAGTTTTAAAATAATCCCTCGGAGGAATGTAGCATTAGAGGAGTACTGCTTCTGATATCAGCATTTGCATCTAATATGATATGAATACCAAAGAAGTTGTAACTGGAGTCGTGTTTGATGCACGATTTGAGCTCTTTTGGCTGACAAACGTTTGAAAATGCGAGCAGCATTTGATGCCACCGAGAGCAAAGAGGGGCGTTTAGTCCTCAGCAGAGCTGACCTTCTGTACCCTCCACACGCAACAATGCCCTGCAGGGGCACCAACCCCCCAAATACATTAATATTCTTCGTATGGAAACAGAGGCAACCTACAGTGAAGCCATCACACTGTTTTTAAAGAGCACCGGTAGTCTTTGTTTCCAATGCCGCGGCAGGATACGGGCTGAGGTCGGGTCACCCCCTGCCTCGCCCTCTGTCCGATACAGTCTGGAGCACACTACCCATCAACTCTCTGCTTCACCACACACACAAACATCCTCAAAAAATATCCATCTCCTCTCCTCCCTCATCCCACACATTTCAGTGCAGCATTTGCTTGGGACACGGAATGGAGACGTGACTGGGTTGTGAATGACGGAGGCGTCCGATGTCCTGAAACTGCCTGAGAAACAAATGAGTGGCTCGTTTGCCACTATATTGATCACGAGTGTCTGCTCGTTCCTCATTGTAATAAAGAGAAGGGTCAAATGGTTTATTTGTTAATTCGAGGTGACAAGACGAATCATCCTCTGTTGATTTATGAGATGATAATCATTTTAAAAATCACCCGGCGAGCTCATTGTTTCTGATCATTTTTCCTCATGCAGTTGGCTACGTTCGGCCCTCTCACTCATTCTATTCTGCTTGAAGCCTGCAAATTGCATATCTAATTGAGTCCTACTCAGCTTTCCAGACAACAGAGGCTTTATGCAGACAGTCAAGGACCGAGGCTGCAATCGCAAAGGCTCAAAATGGTGTGAAAATAAGAATAACTAATTTCACTCATCCAGCTTTAGTTAAAAATCCACTCACGCAACAGAGCTTGGTCTCAGTTAAGGGACCATCTGCCATTTTTTACCTTGTCTGAGTCGATTGGTAATTGCATGCTGCTTACGTCTGTCCCTGCACTGCTGGTGACCCCAGCCCCCACCCTAAGCACAGACTGGATGGTCCCGCGCTGCAATGATGATGATGGTGATGATGATGATGGCCCACTCCCCTGTGATTAAACCGCCTGAACATCTGCACATGCTCGCAATGTTAACAGCTGTGCCCTGCTCTCCCCTTGCACATGATTCTCCTTCTCCACCCTACAAGGCTGATCGCACCCAACCAGTGTTGCTACTGTTAACAAAAAGAAAAACTTAAAATTAGTCTTCAATAGCTGAAATAAAGCTGAAAAAAATAGATAAACAATAGATAATAATAAAAAATAAAATAAAAACAAACCAACAGAAAAAAATAAGTTTAAGTTCTAAAACATAAATTAAGGCTAAAGAAATATTAAATTATTTCAAGACTAAAAAAAATACATAATAATGATTAAAAGTTAAACCAAAATTCTGAAAATATAACAATATAAATATAACTCAAAATATTAATAAAAACTATTTCAGATAAATAATACTAAAATAACAACAACTTAGCTGCAGACCAGTGTTATTTTAGTATCACTGATATATTACTATAGTTTTTATTAATATTTTTAGTCAGTTTTTATTTTTATAGTTTCTGTTTTCATAAAGTAATTTTTGCAATTTTTTGTGTTTTTGTCATTTTTAGCAGTTTTGGTTTTATATATGCATATATTTATATACATACATATATAAAGAGCTGGGCAGATTACTTGAAAATTGTACTGTAATCCATTACTGATTCCAAATTACATGGCAAAAATTGTAGTTAGTAATGTAATCCATTACATTACACATTTTAGGTAATATAATCAGATTACTTTTAGATTACTTTTGATCTAACTCGCTTATCACATTGATTTAAACAGGATAATCCTGTATCATATTGATATAAAAATGAAAACAAAAAGAAAATATATTACATTTATTTTTATTAACATAATAAAGTGCACTAAACATTACATTACGTCAAGTTTTCCCAAACTAGGGCTCGTGAGTTTAATGAAAAGCTATTAATGAAATCATAAAAATGTCCAATTAAAATAAATCATTTTAAAATAACAACAATCAAAATAAAACACTTACTAATTTTTTTTTTTAATAATTTGTTTACCTGCATGTCATGTGACCATTAACCAATATCAGAGAACTGTGAACATGAAAATATTTTACTTAATTATTAATTATTAACTTAAAATCTCAGGGGTACATCAAATACATTAAGTGAAAGAGTTTGGGAATCCTTGCATTACATGAATATGAGCATTTTTAATGTGTTTCAAAGAACAAAGCCTTCCAAAGACATAGTAATACATAACCTACTGAGTGATAATTCAACCAAATCCAGAAGAACTGTCGCAAAGTCTCCAAGACATTTGAAGAAACCTTCCTGATAACTGAAATTTCTATTCCAGTTTTAGTTTGATATTTTAGTGCATTAAGTTAAACTAAATTAGAATAAGAAATGTTGCCTTGGCAACAAGTTTAAATATTTTTTAAGAAAATAGTTTATTATAATTCAGTTCAAGTTTATCTCAAATAATGAAAATGCCGCATTTATGTTTTTTTCAGTTTTAGTTAACCATAAAAACCATGCTGCAGACAGAGGATAAAATTCCATACACTCCTTCAGATGCACACAAAACTTTAGTTGTGTTAACCCGACTGATTTTCCTCCTGCACATCACTGCGTACATACAGTATATATATATAAAAGGAGAGACTAGAAAAATCCCAGGATATAGGGATTGACACACAAATCCTCTGCGAGATTTAAAAAGATAAAACTTTGTCGGGGGTTAAGCCGGGACTTCCTCGCTCTCGTGCGGATGCTGCATTCCCACTGTAGAGGATTAGGGGCAGAATGCGCGAGAATACGGGCGAGAGACCTGTGGAAATGATAGAGGGACTTGTAGCAAGGCTGCTGTAGCTCAGAGTTAATGGTGGGAAGAGGAGAGGAGGAGGAAGAATAAGGCGCACACAGCTGTCAGTGCGGCCTCTTTCGTCTCCGGGGCTGGATGGACTTTTCATGTGCTGCTGGCATCTTGATCTCTTTATGGATGTCATATTGCTCCTCACTGAGTATATGTGTTTGTAAGAGAGAGAGGGGATGGAGAAATGTGTGAGGTTGATGACTGTCAGAGAGTTTGTTGTAAGAGTTAACACTGCTGGTATTAGCAGAAAAGTTGTGTGTGTGTGTGTGTGTGTGTGTGTGTGTGTGTGTGTGTGTGTGTGTGTGTGTGTGTGTGTGTGTGTGTGTGTGTGTGTGTGTGTGTGTGTGTGTGTGAATGAGTGACAGAACGACATAGGGACATTGTTTCACACAGCAGTGCAAGCTTGTGAATATGTGCATGACAATTAAAGTGCAGCATAGGGACGGTGAGAAATATGGGTCTAAATGCATATAACAACACAAGAATATGAAAACAGGGACAATAAATATTGAAACTCAGCAACAAAACAGCCTACATAGGTACTATTAAAGGGACAGGAACAAGAAAAATTCTGCATCCTAAATTGCTTATTTGTTCACTGTTCTCTATAATGAATGCCAAAGGGTGAATTTAATGACTGAAAATAGCTGCATCTAAATTCCTATACTACAGTATAGTTTGTAAAGAATTCAATTCAAATCTACCTTTTGGCTCGGCAGTGAGCACCACTTGATAGTTTGGACAACACGGCCCCATAAAATGTTCCACTGAGAAGATAACAGCATATCAATCACATACAAAACCATCCAAATCCATTTTAGAAAGACATCATGACTAAAGTATGCCAGTGTGTGTGTGAGAGAGACTACTGAACATTTTTTATCTGAGTACATGCCACTTTACATGTGATTTTGTTTAAAGCGCCTTAAGAAGGTTTTTTTTATGAATAACAGCAATTATCTCAGGCACAGCTTGACATGACAGCCATCAGCAACAACAAAACCTTGGCTAATGTTCTGATATTCCTGGAGGATGTGAAGACTTTTCAACATATCTCTTTTTCTCCGGGATCAAAACACTTTTGAACTCAGACTTCTTCAAGAACTACTGCAAAAGCAGAGACAACAAACTAGACTCTTACAAGGAAATGCGAGCGATGCTTTCCCATGCACAACCACAAAACCACTCATACTGTAGGTAGCATGGGTATATTTGTAGCAATAGCCAACAATACATTGTATGGATCAAAATGATCAATATTTCCTTTATGCCAAAAGTTAGAATAATAAGTAAAGTTCCATGAGTTGTATTTTTTTTAAAAATGGACCCTTATGACTGGTTTTGTGGTCCATGGTCACAAATGGTAACATGCTTTGGGTGGCTGCCAGAGTGTTGCTTTGCAGTTGCTAAAATGTTTAATGTGGTTGCTATGCAGCTTATTTGATTCGGCCAGCAGTTTTATATCAGTTTTTTTTTTTTGAAGGTCAGCTGCAAGCATATGCATCTTAATCTAACAATATACTGTAGCACTATTAAACTGAAATAAAACACAGAAAGCATTTAGGAGAACTGAAGAGATGGTTTGCATGCAAGGTCTTACCCTCAGATTTGCCCTCAAGAGAACCTGAAGTTTCAGTGGTTTGGGGAGCATTAATACCGAATTAAGATTCTCTTTATACTCCAGTTCTGGAGTTTCAGACAGTCTGAATCAGACTTGCTTGGCTTTACAACAAAAAAGGAAAGAAAAAAAGAAAAACGTCTTCTGTCTGATTTAGAGTAAGACTGAAGGGTTGTGGAAGAAAAAAATCTTTTGACTGAGGTATCTTGAAAACTGATTAATTCAGAGCTGCCAGTGCATATCTGAGTCATGGTCTCTCTCATTATCCGTGTTCAGAAAACAGTGTTACGCAGCATATTTTAAGGTGAGACAATGGCACAGAATTATGCAGTTTTGATTGAGTGCATATGAAAAAAAAGAAATCCTTCATCTGTGTGACTTTGAGTCACGCTCATATGTGAAAACAATGAGAGTGTCATTCTCAAAGGCCTTGACTAGTAATTCATATCTATATGGGAAACTACTGGGGCATGTTGTCACAAAAGGTCAACATCTTTTTGAGCAATAACGGCGGAAACTTTCAACTGAGATTTGAAGTTATGCGTCTATACATAAACTGACTTTGAAAAATAAACCCACTGTGAGAACAATTCACCGCAGTGAAAGTGAGGCTCCCCTATATTTATACACACTTTGATGTACATATATCCAAGCATTATTCCTGGTTACAGTTGCTCGCTTGTCATCTACACTTGTACAAAGCAGCAGGGAGAGACAGCAGGGAAGTTGACCCTCGCTATTTACCACGGTATCTGCTCCCAAGCTGACAAGCAGCAGCACTTTGAGGAGCATTGACATGGAAACAAATAAATGTTTTTATTTGAGAGCGCCTATCATGAGCACCACTTCTAACAGCAGGACAGGTTGACTTTGGCAGAGTAATGGACCTGCCAGCCTTTTCCCTTGTGTTCCTGATGGCAACCTCTCAACCCTTACCTGCAAACTCCATTTCCCGAAAAGCCGCTTTCATTTAGAACCCAGCGTTGACATGAGAGGCAGACAGAAAGAAATAAGAGCATGTTTTGAGTCGAGTGCTAATGGCTTCAGTTTTTACGGCTCCTCAAAGTGAGCTTCTTTGTGTTGCCAGAAGACGGTGATGTGATTTATTGGCCAGCCCTGAGGTACGGTTATGGAGCAGAGTAACAGTGACACAGATAATCGGATTTGTTAGTGTGGTCCATTAAATACCGAGCCACCTTCTCCTGCCACAGGCCTCTGCGTATAGGTGTGCTAACAATTTATGTTGCTTCAAAATAATTGCTCTGCAGACAGTGTGTACTGGAGACTTATTTCTTGCTCTGATAATTCGATTGCAGATGCACAGTGTGATCAAACAATCCTCCCACACTCAATATAAATATGTATGGTCTCTAGGCATTGAATAGAGAAATCATTGATTTAATAGTTTGCCAGGGGCCATACCGCCCTGGCAGGAGGGCTTTCCTCGTATTCCCTACGTGATCAGCTGCGCATGTAAACTTCACATTAATTTTGCCTGCATTTGCTATTTATCAATGCATGGGAGGATGACTTATTTTCATGTCTGTTGTGTTCTGTTGAATTTCAGAGTAGCAAATTCAGACCAACAGCATGAAGACGAATGTGATATTCCTGTGATATTAAAATAAGAGCAGAACAAAAACAGTAGCAACATAGTAGTGGTGTTTCATTCCTAAATGAATCAGTGTTTTGAATGAATTAGTTGATGAGTCAATGACTCATAGAGCTAATCAACATACGGTGCTTCTCAAATGGAAGGATGCTTCCTTGCAAGGCTGCCATGTCATGAAGCTCAGTTGAAGGATGTCTCAATTTGAAGAATCTTTAGTAAGCAGCCTTTGTTTTGTGTCCTTCATTCGATCTGTATTGAAGGATGCATCAGAGGGGTATCGTTTGCATCCTTCAATTGCACACAATCTTTTGATTAGAATCTTTTCAGATTCCAATTCCCAAAAAATGAATTGACACTGAGGTTGTTCAATTTTATCATGCCATTCAAGACAATACTAAAATGCAGCTATCTATTTGAGAAGCACCCTAATTTCGTTCCTAAATGAATCAGTTTTTTGAATGAATCAGTTGAACAAATGATTCAAATGACTCACTCATAAAGACAGTCACTTTTTCACCACCTGCTGGTTTAATGATGTAACCTGCAGAAAAAAATTATGGACCACTACAATAATATCTGGAATGCCCCTCGGCCAATCAAATTCAAGGAATTGAACTAAAAATATAAAACCTAAAGGAGTTTATATCGTAAGAGCATTTTAAAGCAAAATATTTCATAATAAGACATTTATTGGCTGGCATGAAATTATAAAACAGTATATTTACAGACCAAATGAAGAGAATATTTGGACTTGTCTTAATGCACTTATGCAATAAAATTCTCTTTAAGTGCAGCTTAAGCGTTCAAGCAATTCTCTGGGCCACTGCTTGTTGGTTGTTGCTTGTCTAAGCAGATAATGCAACTTAAATGACAGAAATCGTACTACTGCACGCCTCTGATTATCACATAATCCTTTTTCAGCATCTACACAATTTCAAGCAAATGTATTCGCTTAAAGAACAAGAGACATCCATATGAAGGAACTGCATTGTTAAACCTAACGCACTGGAACAACTATCCGAAACCCCCACAAAAAAACAACAATGATGAAAGCCATGTTCAATTTTCTTGGTGCTGCCAGAGATGGCTGCAGTATTGGTTCAGCTTTAATGGTGGAATGGAGAAACTGGTTTGTAGACTCTCTCGTCTCCTATAGCTATACTTTGCTTCTATCAGCTGCTTTAGTATGGTCTGTCACGCTGTTACTAGAAGTTGAACAGTGAGAAGCTCCTCTTTGAACAGCAGATAAAAGCAGGCCAGAGACGGTTTGTTGTTAGACATGGAAAAACATCCAAAATATATGGAGCATGCGCTGCTGTGCCAGTTCTCGTAAAAGCCGATGGTTCATGTCATGGACTTTTATCTGTGCGAAAATGAAAGGCGCGACAACGTCCAGAGTCCCAAAATGATTGATAGTTCATGAATTGGCATTGACGGACATTTATTATGAGTCTCCAAAGGTTTATTGCAAAGTTATAGACCTGAGCCAACCGGTTAGTGGGAAATGAAGTCTATATTGTGTATTTTACATTAACATTAAATTGTTCATATTTAGACAGCCTATAAATTTGTTCGCACGTCGGAAGGTTTGGCCGTCCGTCTTCATCTGTTGTGAGAGCAGTGCTGGCATTATACTGACAACTCTGTTGACATTTACAGCAACGCCAACGTTGTTAACTAGCAGAAGGCAAGATTACAGCAAGATGCTCTTTGTGAAAACTCAGCAAATGGGAGGTTGAAAGGTTTTGTTTTTTTCTCACCTTTTGTTTTATAAAATCTAGAGAGCTCGAGAAAGAAAAGAAAGAAACTTTTCATGCAGATAATAACCAGCCTATGACATTAGCCGTATTAATATACACTCCTGACAGACACCAGCTAATGTCATGATTTAATTTAGAGTGTTCTCGCGTAATTCCTTCGAGATGGGAGAACAGAGACCCAAATACCAAAATATCAGCTGAGATAAAAGGAAAAAACAGACCCAATTCCAGAAGCATCCCTCTGAGGGTTAAGTGTGCAGCCTCTCAATTTGGATCTCAAAAAGATTTGTCCCGCCGGGAACGATATTACCCGCGCGCGTATGATTTCCACTAATGAACTTGTATTGTTTCGGTCGCCACCTTGGATAAAGCTGTGCGCCTTTGGAAAATCATTCACGGCTCTTTGTTGTGTTGACATGGTCGTCCTTTAATTTGTTTATGTTCTAGTTATCATAATGAAAGATAAATTAACAGGACTTGTCGGGAAATATCAATAAGCTATGAAATATTCTCTGGAAATACACGTCAAAAATACACCCAAGTGGCAGGTCAAACGTTTGTGGAGATGGATGAGGCGGAGTCACCTTTCTTTGTCACATGTGATGAAGGTGGTGTTAATTGTCAGATCACTGTCAGTTAAATGAATACAATCATTTAGCGCGAAGGGTTGCATGGTAATGTCACATTAACATGGAGTAAAGCCTGACCGCGCTGATCATTAATTAGTCTGGCCTGTCTCAGAGGGGAGGGAGCAGCACCATCCAGCATTGGGATCCTGCCTGTATAGTTTAGCACTAATGAGCCTTTAATGCGCAAGACTGAAGAAATGGACTATATCTCACATCCAGGGCTATTGTGTCTGCAATAACCTTTGAATTACATGCTGCTCAATACGGCGCAACAACACGCTTCTCGTTAAAGCCTGTTGTTTACTGCAGTGCAATGGGGTAAAATTACAGTCTGCTCTGAGAACATTTATTATATGCATCAAGGTTGAGTCGCAACATTGTACTTGCGCATTTACAGTATAGTTCAGCAGTTTTAAGCACGTAACCTTTATTCAGAGACTTGGGTCATGCGCCTGTCAAGGAGAATGACCATCAAAATCTGCATGTTCCCTTTGAGGCAACTGGGGTTAGAATTCAGTGCCATCAACTGGTAAAAAGTGGAAAAGCAGGATGTGATGCTTTATTTAATATGCAAATAGAAAACCCAGTGATGTAATGCATATATATATATATATATATATATATATATATATATATATATATATATATATATATATATATAAAAAGGTTTTCACGTTGTTTATGGTAATAGGCAGTGCTTTTCAGCTCACAAAACATACTACAATTGAATAAAAAATGAAACTGAATTCTTAGATCCGTTGCATTGAAAAAATAACTTAAAATGCTACATAAACAGTGAATCATCACATACAAGGATGTTTTTTGAGAGTATTGACCGGCACTGTGTATTCCAAGTCAACACCAGACAGTCTTGAACACTGGATGAACCTCCTCATGTACAATTATTCTTCTGTGGTCTTCAAAAATATGTTTCCATTTCATAAAATACAAGACAAGCAGGGAAAAGTGAAGAGAATTAATTAATACAATTTATACTATTAATTAGATTTTATTCTAATTAATACAGTCTTAAATAAGACATTTGGATGATCCAGTTGGACTGAATATTTTTTTTTATGGACTTCAGTGCCAACACACCTGGCTGACGAATTTGTCGGCACACATTATCTTAGTGAGAATGGTTTAGGAAATAAATTGTGTTAAGGGTAATTGAGTATGATTAAATTCTATATGACGGTTAGAAATAGTAAACTAATATAGATATAATATAGAGTGTTTGACTAATCAATTTATTCATATAAAACTGTCCTGTGGTGTTCTTACCAAAGTATGTACCGCATCGATCACATTATCTGAGGACTGCACCCTCAAACTCATCCAATCCAATTAACATGAACCTAATCATTACACTTATCAGAAGGACAGTCATTTTGGTAGGTTAGATTTACTGTATCTTGTTCACTGGTCACTGTAAGGGGGGAAAGTAAGCATAGTGAACAAAAAAAAGCAAAGCAAATCAAAGAAACGTAAAAAGAACACAAAACCTTATAGCACACATACATAAGCAACTGGAGTGCATACCATCTATCATTCTAATACTGTAAACAACATATTATACAATATTGATAACACTACCTACAACAATACAATTTGCTCAACAGCTCTCAAAGAGACATGGAGGGTCATTTATCTGCCTGTTTTCCCAGAAGTCTTCTGCAGTATATACATGTTCATTCAAACTGTTGGTGGAAAAAGTTCCAAAATAGACTTTTTTTTTTTGTCCATACTTTGAATTCACATGCTTTTACATATGGGAGTCAGTCTTTGGAGAAATACAGAAGACGCACTAACACAGACAGGAACAGTGATGTATAAAAATATGTAAAACCTTACAAAATGTATTCTCACTCATCATCAGAGCCAGTCAATGTTCAATTTGTGGAAATGCTTGGGTTTCCAGCATGTAACTGATATGTTTAAATGTCAGCTCTTTGAGATATTCACTCACAAAAGGTACCATCACCAACCAGGCTTTAGAGTGATAAAATAAGAAAAAAAAACAACAAAAACAAATATATATATATATTTGTAATATAGAAATGGAAAATCCTCTTCTTTGAAAAAAGAAAATATAGACATCTCAATTGAAACATTTCTCATAATCCAATGTTCTCACATCCTCAGCGGTTTCACAACCATCTCTGTTTTCCTTCGTTCCTGATGATGAACCCTCATGACAGTTGCCATGGAAACAAGACCAGATGAATGGCTTGTCTTTTCATGGTGAGATGTGAGTTTGTCTGAGTGCAGAAGAGTCAGGCCAACCCATCCACCCCCCGCCCCACCCCACCACCACCTCCTCCTTACCTAGAAGGCATATGGGTGAGCTACGCTTTTGTCTGAAAAATACATAAATAACAACAAGCCCACTATGCGATGTTCTTAGAAGCATTTTCGTTTAACCTTTCCATGTAATTTCTGAGCTCTTTGGAGTCCCCGAGCTCGATGTCTGGGCATACCCATTTGATGTCGTTCTGACCAATGAGAAGCGGGCTTATGGATGGGCAGCCATTGCTGGGCTTGCTATGGCTGAAAGTGGTGAACTTGACCCGTTTCCTTTTGGTAGTGGGTGAGTTTATGGACTCGCTCTTGTGATCTCTCCCAACGCACCCTGAGTCAGATGCCGACCTGTGGACCTGACCTTGAACACTCTTCTGAGAGGAAAGGCCATTGAGGAGCTGGCTACCTTCCTCCAGGCCCAGCCCGGAGTCCATGGTGCCGCCCAGCTCCTCTTGATCCAGACACAAACCCGCCTGGCTTTCCAACAGCTCGGCGTCATGGCCTAACCAAACCCAGTCGTGGGCGTGAGCCATGGTCTCCTGGCCCTCCAATGGGAGCTGTTTGTTGCGATACTTGAGGGCGTAGGAGACGCAATTGATTAGGAATACCAGGATGGCCAGGCAGAAGACACCTAGCAGGGCATACATGCCTATTTCCAAGTCCGTAAGCCCGCGGCGAGACTGCAGCAGGTCGTCCTCCGCGTTACGTCCAGGTGGAAGGTCGGCTTGAGCTGGGAATTCGGAGAAATCCACCGGAATATCACCAGCTGAGATCCTGTCGCCGCTTGCTTTTCCTGGAATGGAGGTTTTAATGGTGGTAGCGCCTCGGTTCATGATTCCAGCCTCCATGTCTGAGATCGAACCGCCATAGTATGGGGCATTGGGCCTGTATCTCCTGTCGCTTGCACTATTTCCAGTTTCTTCATCACGGCCAAACTTCACATGGACGTTTGCGTTGCCTGCGGCCAGAACTGTGCGCCGTTTGGTTTTTTGGCACGATTCGGGTCCATACATCTCCAAACGGACCAACATGCCTTGACCTTCACCCTTAGCCACCACCACTGGCCACCTCCAGTTGGTGCTTTTCTTCACCGACACCACCTGGTCGTCCAGCGAGGTGGCCGTAAGGACAAAATGAGCAGGGTTATAGAGATCAAGAGGGGTCATGGAGCCATCACTGAACTGAAGCCACGCACTGACAAGGGACTCCTGAAAGAGAAACACAACATGAACAGATGCTCTCAGGTAATGCTAATTTTCTTGTGTCAACTATGCATGATTCTTAACCCCATTGTAGGACCGTTAAAAAGCTTTAAAAGTCCCCAAAACCACATTTCAAAGAGAACAGACGCACCGATCAGCGGGAGATTCAACCAATCTGCCCATTTTATGTCTATCAACATGGAGAAGAGAGGAAACCCCTGCCGATGCAAAGGATTAGTGAAATCAGACTAATCAGAAAGGGTTTTAAATGTGAGATGACTCAGAATAAGTGGGCAGCCCTGAGCAGCAGGATCCACTAACAAACTGCAGCTCCTCATCAACATGCGGCCCATGTCAAATGACTTTGTCCATAATGACAGTGATTATAGTGATTGCACCTGCTCATGGATAAAACAACCCTACATTTCTGAGAAATGGACACGGAAGTACTGTATGCAAAACTGTGAAACTGAGAACTAGAACACAATTCGCAATTTAACGGAGATTTCACGATTTAATGGAGATTTCACAGTGGCTTCCCTGTATACCACTCTACAAAAAAAAATGAAGAAAAAATATGATTAATAATATTAATTAAACAATAATAGAATACAAATTAAATTGATAATAATAATAATAATAATAATAAACAAATAATACTGCTGAAAAATATGTAAAATAATAATAATTATTAAAAACAACAACAACAACAATCATAAACATTATTACTTTAACATATATATTTTTATTGACAGTAAACTGTTTAATTAGACTACCTGATTTACACTGTGCATGATCTCCTGTGTGGTAGCCGTGGCCACAATGGCCCTGTTGCTTCCTGGGCTGAGTTGAAGGTTCAAGGAAAGGCCAGAAACAAGCTGCACGCCCAGCTCTGTAATACTGACTTTATCATCCAGAACCCGGATCATCCTCTCAGCCAGAACAGTATCTGACAATGGGGACATCACCTGGATAAAAACACAGACAGATATGCTTCTGTTACATAACACTGTAAAACAGCTGAAAAATGTCTCCTAGTTTCTCATACAAACTTAGTGACAAGAAAAAATGAGTAGGCTACATGCAATTTCAACAATCTAAATGACAGCTGTCCGCCCTCGTTCATATGGCGATATCTGACACACAGACAAGGAAATGACTTCGATACGAAATGTGATGAGAAGACTTCCTATCTGGATCAATTAATAGCAAAGCAGCCACCTCTGTATTTCCACATTCATTATGTTATAATGAAGTGTCAGAAGCCATTTACTTCCTATCTGTAAGTGGAACTTCTACTGTCACCCGCGCGCACGGCCCGCACTTGCTTCTAACAATCATTTGCACACTGTCTGGAAGTCCACAGGCAACGGTTTTTCACTCTAAAATGCAGCCATGTTAAGGTAAAGAAACAATTCGTGTTCTGTTTTTATATTCCACTCTTATTTCGAGCGCATCCTAATTTGCCATTTGAATTGAGAGATTTATTAATTAGACATAAAATAAGAATAAGCAAGGGGAGCCTCGGGCATTACCCAATATTGCGTAAGACGCTGCCCCAGTGCTCCACTTTTTATAAATAGATCTATAAAATAGAAGTTAGTGCTTGCTACATTACTTCAACAAATCTTTTCTTCCAAATAGTCTACTATGAAACCAATTCTTGCTCTGATTTTGAAACAACACGTATTTTTCCTCTTCTACTTGCAAGTAATTAGTCATTCAATTTAGTTTTAATGAACTGCCAAAATAGGTGGGCCCCTTTTGAAATTTAATAGCGAGTTTGGTTTAATAGCAAGGTGGACGATTTGTAATTTGGCCATGGTTAAGTGGTGGGTTTTTGATTTCAGAGATCTCGATCTATAAAGCAGCACTGGTTTGCAGACTCCACGTATTCCATCCCACCATTACTGGGCTTTTTATCTGATTTTAATTTTCAGCAAATGGATCAAATCGAAGCGCTCTCCACCTGTGGCTCTGGCGTATACGTTTGCTGTCAGATAGCATTCTAATGGTACTTTAGCTTGTAGAGCAGGTGTATTACGTGTGAATGTATAGGTGACATCTATAAGAAAAAATGTGTAATTTTCACAGACTGACCCTTAATTAGTAGGTCTTAATAAAGGAGGTTATCGTTTGTCATGAGAGCTGTGAGATGTGCAGACAGACAGCACACAAGCTGTGACAGAGCAGAGTGAGAGATGGTGTGCTGTCTAGCTCTCGTCTGACAGCGTACACATGTCACATCACAACTCGGACTGATTCACCTCTCATCCGCACAGAGAAATAGACAAATGACAGCCAGGATTTTCCAAAGAAAACAAGGACGTCCTCACATTTTATTCATGCAGTATAAACACAAGGGAACTGCGGCTTAGTCAGCTGTAACTGTCAGTTTTGTTCCTGACAAAATGGGCAGCTCTGGTTGTGGTGTGTTGAGGAAATTGCATAACATGCTAGAACAAATGAATCATGGAAAAAGTTTTAATAATGCCGAAAATCCATAATTTAGTAGATTATTGTAGTGATGCAACCGTGGTCTTCATTTTCTGTGAAGATATTCTTTTTTTTTTTTAATAATACATCATGTGACTTTTAAACATAATCACACATACAGTATATTCTTCCTGTTTCTCACCTGAACTTTGGTGATGCCAGTGTTCAGTCCGACGAGGACCTGTTCTTCTGACAGCTTGGCCACGCGTTCATCCACCACCCTTAAAGAGTCTCTCACCAACTCTGTCACGTCCACCTGCCAATCACTGCCCAAGAGGAATTCTGGCTGGCCCTGCCATTCCTCTGGCTCTGCCTCAAAGTGTGTGAGCACACGGACGGTGGTGCTCTGGTACTGTGCACCACAGCTCCGATCCTTCTTGGCTCCTTCATCCCCGTCATTCTCTCCAGACCTGCAGTAAAAAAAGAGCAACCAGTACCACGTGTTACATTCCATCCTGCTATGCGGTTAAATTTCAATAGCATTTCTTACCAATCAGGACTCATCTATTCTGTTCTACTACAAAATCCAAACACTAAAAAGTTTTTAAAAAATTATATATAAAACATATTATTAAAAAATAAACAGAACAAAATTAGTGTGAAAAATAATATAATACAATATAATTCACACTCAAATTAAGAAGAAAACACAAAAGAACTGAGACAAATTAAATGGTTGAAAAACATTTTCTATTCAATTCTATTCTAGAACCATCAAACATTAAAAAGTATATACAAAACATAAAAAATAAACAGAACAAAATTAGTGTGGAAAAATAATATTTTTAGGTAAAATCTAATTTTATTTTCAAATTTTTATTTAAAAATTAACATTTCGAATCTTTATTTTTTATTTAAGAAATCATATGTATGTATACATACTCAACAAAATCAATGTGAAATTAGATGGTCGAGAACAAAGAAGAGTTTCAAACATAAAATATTGTATTATATTCTATAAAAAAACTCAACCCACTAAAATAAGTTAATCTTGGACTTTCAACCACATTGAAATTATTATCTGATGAATATTCTGGTTGACACAAGTAGGAAAGACAAAAGAACTGAAAAACTAAATGGTTGAAAATATTTTCTATTCTATTCTATTCTATTCTATTCTATTCTATTCTATTCTATTCTATTCTATTCTATTTAAAGTGCTTGCTGGACGTCTTTGATTTTTTTTATTTTTTTGAACTGAAGGAATTATTAATATATAAAATACATTCAGAAACTCTGAAATGATTTTCTGAGGAAGAATTTGGTTGACAAATTCAAGTAGAAATGAAAGAATTATGAAAAAATTAAACGGTTGAAAGCAAAAACCTCAACCTACTGTATTCTAAAATAGCTGCCTTAAAGATTTACGTAACTTAACCCTTGTGCGAACTTTTAGACATTTTTGTCCTTTTCAGTTTTGTTTTTTTGATCATTTTGTCTGTGTTATTGCCAGCTGCATAAATTTTGGCACAGATGTGTATATTTATTGGAATTTTACTATTTCACCCCCATTTCCTTTAATAAATCTATTTTGCTCTAGGTACAAAAAGGACAAAAAATGTCCCCACTGAAACCCATTGAAACAGCTATTTTTAATCGCAGTGCTATTTAACTGTAAAATGACAAATTTTTGTTAATAGGCTTTCATAATTTTTTACAATTTTTTTTACCAGATGGTGGCATCTTTTCAGGTTTGGAATATAAAGCAAATACTGGCTTTATTTTCTGCTTCTGCATATTATACAGCCAATTGGATAAATAATGCAGCTATAATTTTGTGGGTGTGTTGGTATGGATGTCAGAGTGTGGTTTGTATGTGTGTCATAAAAAAAAAATTGTGTGTGTGTGCTTGTAATATACATAGCTTGTAATATATAAATCACAAATCCAACCACTGTTCACCAGCGTAGTTTTGCTAGCATCTAATGGGAAAAATTTGGTACTGTGCCCAAACAAAATCTTACTGAAAGCTCATTTTTTGAGATATGAACATCAAATTTGGAACACAACTCGATTAGATTATTGACATTGATTTTATAGCAGGTTTAGAGTTCAACATGTTTCATAAAGTATATATTTTATATAAAATATTGTTCATAAATCATTTTCATAAACATAAACCTCTATAACTTTTTTTTTTTGGTTTCACTTTTTAAACTTTTTTTACTTCAACAATAATCTGCCATGGGTCTTCTATAAAATGAGACCAAACTTAAGTCTGTGCTCCAAAGATTCAAATATTTATGACAGTTTTTTGACATGGACATTTGTGTAACTTTTTTTTATTGACGCAAAAAAAAAAAAAAAAAAAAAAAAAAAAATTTTTTATATTTACTTTGAATTTACTTTCTAAGAAAAAAGCATTAATGAAAAAACAGAAATGATAAATATATACAGCAGCGGCAGTTTTCAGCCTCTTATAATGGGTGAGTCACTTCAACAGGCTGTAAACGTGAACCCTTTTCACATTACAGTGATGCATTTCCTTTCCTCACAACAAACAGCTCAGCACCAGGTGAAAGGGGAAGGGGGGCAGCTCTGACTGTTCCATTATTTTTAATGAGTCAAAGTCATCCAAAATCAAAAAACAACAGCAGTGGCAGGTTAACATAGTGGTTTTGACTAGAGGGGAGGCCATGCTCCTCTAGACTTTTACGCAACGACGCCTGACCGACGGTAGAAACAGCATGACATTTACAGAACACAGGTGTATAAACAGGGCAGGCGGCACTCAGCTGAGGAATGTCAGGTCACAGGAGGTCTCAGGAATAATGAGACTCAGTCTTACAACACAACCGCATGTTTCCTGCTCTCAAAACGCTACCTGAGACAGATACAACATCAGGACCAAGGGCACATATGATACTACAAGTGTGCCAATTTTAAGACTCGTCAAGTGCCAAATGTGAGTAAACATGGGTTTTTGATGAACGCAACTCACCAGCTGGCCACTATCTTAAAGGAACAGCTCACCCATAAATAACAATTAAGTCAAAATGTATTCCGTTATGCAGTTCAGAACATATTCTGAAGAAGTCCAAAAAAACACTGGACCACGCTGACATTTTTCAAAATACTATTGATGAAGAAATTAAGTCATAAAAAACGCATTTTCATATGCGTTTTTTTTTTAGTTTTTTTGTATTCGTCATCCTTTCTTATCAAAATGCTTGCTACAGATGAGAAAATGCAGAAAATCGAACCTGGTCCGATGTTTTTTATTACGGACAAAAGTTTCAGAGGCAGTGTGTAAACGTGATTGACATAACATGAGGTTGTATTTATTTTTTAACGTGCAAAAATTTCAGAGGATAATTTCGGACTCAGTGTGCTGCAAATACCTTTAGTGTGAAGAACCGTTTAATAGTCAAAATAATTTTCCACTACAAAAAAACCTTTTCTGCAATGGAAAGTTGGATGTTTGTCTAGAATTTATTTCCTGCAGAACTCAGTGGCAACACATATATGGAATATTCATCCCCATAAGACATCAAATGATTATATTAGGAACAAAATAATGACATAATAGATAACAGAGACTCAAACAAGATGCTATGAGCCACAAAATGACTTGTTTGTCACTAGAATCACGACAGTATAAAGAGACAGACCATATTGATAATCAGCCTCATTCAAGTAGATAGGAGCTGTACTTACATGTCTATTGCACGTAAACTTCCTACAAAGAGATGAAGATAAAGAAGAAAATGAAGATGGTCGCCAAATGAACCTGCCTTAAAGGATTTTGCTAATATGCAAGAAAAAAATGTTTAAATAATTCAATTGTCACAAGGACAAAATGTATATATATTTTTAATACGAAACAATTTCACAGTTTCATGGTAAGTAAGAAATATTTATGTCTGCTGAACTTTCTCAGGTTTTTGTTTTTTTCAGGAAGCTCAGAGATGCTTAAATTCCCAAGTGGACTGGTGCAAGAGAAGGTCTGGGCAGAGAATCTTCATGTTGACATAACAGAGAAGCGATCATTGTGCAATCCACACATTTGCTTGTTGACAACCACACAACTTATAGTATAACCACAATTATTTCTCAGACTCATCAATGCCTCGCAATTTCTCCACCGCTCATTCCATCTGTCATCCGTCATCCTGCTCTCACTTATCATGCATGAGTCAATCCGGCAGGATTGTTTCTGGTGGAAGACTAATTAAAAATTATCTTGTGGATATCCACAGTGTATGGCAGCATTAACCTGCGTGTTGTCTGGTGCTGGTGCGTCAGAGGCAGGTGTGCCTGAAGACGACCCAGCGGTAATTAAAAAGTCACCGTCCGCATCCTCCCCTCACCTCCATCATGCTTTCCGGAGGGAGCTCCGCTACACGTCTGCTGTTACCCAAGAACGACAGAGCATGAAAATGGCTGAGGAGAGGCTAGATAAAGACAGGGCAGACTGACACTGGCGAGCTGGAGCATCATTGGTGCTGTGCAGTACTGAGAGACTTATTACAGTAATGTATGAAATCTTTGCGATTTTTACAAATTACCAGCATTACCACCATATTGCATAAAATGAGTGGGCTGAGCAGTATATTTTCTGCTCAGCTAAAGATTATAAAACTTGACAGAACATAGTTTCCAGGCTCTTTTTATCTCAATTCTAATTTATAGAAGTTATATATTTGTAACTCTCAAAAATAAAAATTGTTTGTTGGCCTGTATGTCTCCATGATTAACCTTTAGCATCCATTAAACCCTTCAAATGAGAAAAAGGTCCTTTGCAGTGGTAAAAATTTAGATTTGAACCTTTCACTTAAAGGGTCTTTAGGAACCAATAATGATTTTTCATTTGCAGCACCATAATTTGGTTATTTTTAAAAATGTAAAGCGGTCATATAATATTCTACACAACTTCCATCTCTAATGTTCACAAAGTTTTGCAAGTTACAATGTGCTCCAATAATACAATGAACACAAGGTCAAATGTGATTCCTTGAAACAAAAACATCGCTAACCTCTGGTTGGCAGCATCTACGGGAACTCTCCAGCTCCTGATCTGGCTGAGCTCTGGATCGGACATCTCGATCTGCAGGGGGAGTCGTGGCATCCATACGCTCACCTCCAGCTGAGCGCTGAGGTAACTGTAGGTGAAGTTCACCATCATCCTCACCCTCCCACGCATCTCCTTGCCGTTGACGTACACATAATCGCACCTTTCGGACACCTGAGAGGCAGGAATACAAATCAGACAGCAGACAAACAAAGCGTTCAAGCAACACTGTATTCAAAGCAGCACTAAATTAAAGAAAATTGCAGCCCTGGCCAAGGTATCAGCCTACTTTTCGCTCCAATTTCCTGGCGACAATTTCAAATTTTGAAAGCGCAAAAAAAATAAGGCCTCTTTTTGTGCTAATCAGCGCAATATGTGAAAAACAGTCTGGCCTTTGTGGGGTTTTTTTTGTGCTGCTGTTATTCGCTTTCATTCTGAGCTTTAATGAGGAAGATGAGAGATTGGATGGGCTTTGACTGGCCTGTCCAAGTATTTATTTCTGACTACAGTCGGTGGGGGAGTAGTTGCTGTTGATAATGAGTGTGTTTGGATGTCTATAGTTCTCAGGCTTTGGGGTTGAAAGAAGCTAAGCAGATGGAGGGATAGAAGATAACAGAAAAAAGCTAAGTTGTCAAGTTCTTCTATTGCAGCAAAGTAATTCATTTGCAGAGCATCTATACTGCTCTTAGCAAACTCTTATAATACCTGGCGGAGAAAACCACATCTCACCCTATCAGCTTGAGGGCTTCTTTAAAAACAACAGATGTGGATATGGACCAATGGCATGGCTTGATTTTTGAGCAGCTGCCCATCAGCTTAAAATCTAAGATGACAAGAGTACCGGTTGTTTGTGAGATTTCCTTAATGCTGTGCCATTTTCCAGACCATCCAGATACTTGTTACATCTCAATACCAGACTGCTATTTAGTAGCTGGAATCAGTAGCCAAGCTTTCATCAAGTTCTCTTTTGCTGACTGCTCAGAGTATACCAGGAATCAATTCCAACTTTTTTCACATGAACTGTTTTAAAAGACGAACAGAAAACACTGAATTCCAAAGAAATGTCACTTTTTAATGAAGTTTTACACTGCTTTTCTATTTGTGATACTGGGGAAAGTCAATGGTGCATTTATATGAGCTGTGATTAACTTTAGTTTTTCGTATCCATACAGTGCACACTGAACTCTGTGAAATGAACAATAAGTTGCTTTTTGATAATGGCTACAACATAATTATATGTGTGAACTCAAAATCACATTGACTTGACTTTCATCACAGAATTGTAGAAAGGTGGATTTTAATAAGAAATGCAAAATACATAAATGGCTTAAATGATTATTTAGGAAGGTCAGCATAGTAAACTGCATAGTAAAATGATTTCTGAAGGATCGTGTCGGAAGACTGGAGTAATGGCTGCTGAAAACTCTGTTAAACAAATTTTTTATAAAACAATTGCAGCCTTTGTGAGAGCATAAGAGACTTCTTTTAAAAACAACATTTTACTTGAAAACCTTTGAGTGGTAGTGTATATTACAGATTATTAGGTTGTGCACAACTTATTTAAAATAATCTTTTACTGTTTCAAGTCTGTGTAATACACTGAGTTTGTAGTAAAGAATCGTTTAAAGTAAATAATAATAATAATAATACAAATTCAATGAGTTACTGTACATAGTGATTTGAAGGGGCAACTGTTCTTGCTGAACAATTTAAGTGCTCAAATGCACTTACATATTTAATTTGTAAACTTAATTCTTATATCCAGTGATGGGCAGTAGCGTCGCTACAAGTAGTGACGCTAGTAGTTTAACTACATTTCTCAGTAGCGTGGCAGTAGCGTCACTGCTTTCTGAATCAAATAGCTTTTCGGTAGTTAAGCTCTTTTTTTGATCAAGTAGCGCGGTAGCGTCAACAAAAGCTAACGTTACATTATCCAAAGAAAGCATTCTGAAACTCAAGCTCAAAATTGAAAAAAATTGCGAAGCGCTGAATCTTTCATAATATGATACTTTGGCCAAATAACAGAAAAAAAAAAAAAAAACTGAACGCCCACATAATGACAGAAAACGGGAAAACGGGACACGAGTCAGGGGGGAAAAATAAATAAATAAAATAAACATTCGATGTTCAAAAGCTTCGTATTTGAACTTGATTTTGGTGAAATGTTTATATTAATATCTAATGACACATGCAACGATGCAAATAAACATAGCCTATCTGTAGGTCTAAACATCTATATGGTAACACTATACAATACGATTTCATTAAAATACATTTGTTACAGTATTTATTAATCTTTGTTAATGTTAGTTAATGAAAATACAGTCGTTCATTGGTAGTTCATGTTAGTTCACAGTGCATTAACAAATGTTAACAAACAACTTTGGATTTTAATAATGTGTTAGTAAATGTTGAAATTAACATTAAGATAAATGCTGCAGAATTATTGTTCATTCTTATGTTCATGTTAATGCTAATTAACTAATCTTAACTACTGAACCTTATTGTGAAGTGTTACCATTTACATGTATCTGTATGCCAGAAAGCCACAATACCAACTACCAATAGGAGGTTTCCGGCCGACAGCAAAAATTAATTTTATGTCTATGTCACAATTTGAGGTCAATCCGGCCCTGTATTTGATACTGATTATGTTGCCAAATTGGTTTGGAACAGCTGTTGAATAAACAGTTAAACTGAACATGCCTGTCTATCTGCTTGACTGACAGTTTTATTGATCACTGAGAGAGCATTGACTTGGTATTATGTTGGTTCAATAGAATTTTTTTATTTATTTTTTTTTTAAATAGCTTGGATGTAGTAAACTACTTTTGCCATCTTGCCGTAGCTTAGCTTGCTACATTTCCCAGGGCTGTAGCTTTAGCGTAGTTAAGCTTCATTTAAAGAAGAGTAACTGTTAGCTTAGCTCACTACATTTTCCAAGTAGCTTGCCCAACACTGCTTATATCTGCCTGCCACACATGGGTTTTGGAGGTCAGTGGATAAACACATTAATCAGCCATTAAAAACCAATATTTGGCTTGTTGGTCCAGTTAACAACACCTGTCATCTTTAAATACATATCCATGCCAGCTGTGAGCTACATCATAAAACTGTGGGGACAAAATCGGCACTAGGCTTTTAATAACGAACAACTGCAGTGAACTTAAATAGTAGGCCTTCTATAATTCCCCACAGCAATTATATCTGTTAAACACCTGTTAAATCTGTTAAACTGTCTGAATCTGCCCATATAAATGACATAATAGACCAATTTGCAGTTTCACATCGACAATTGTATTCTTTACTTCCTCATTTACAGATTGTAAATCTCCCACAAGCGCTAGAGATCCTCAGAGGTGCTCTGGCAACCCATGAAGGGTATTGGTTTAGTTGTACAGGCTGACAGTGTGTGGAGAACATTGGTCAATCTAACTTCACTGCAACATGCCCTTCCCACGAGCATCTATATACACCATAACCAGCCTGGCAGAGCATTAATCAGGAACATTAAGACTGCTGAAGAGAGGGACATTTGCAGAGGACGTCAAGACCCCCGCGGGAGACTGGGTTGGGTACTTAATGATCCATTCAACAGGCACACGGAGAGACTGGACTGTGCTGACTGACGCAAACGCTGTCCCTCTCTGCCTGTCCATCTCTGACTGAGGTAATTAGCAGAGTGCACTTTGAGCATCACTAGACGCTCACCGCAAGGTGAACCCGATGTTTGGAGTAACTAGCAAAAAACAGAGATGCTACAAACTAAAAACTGCAGTTTAATGGCATGAAACAAGAGTAGCTTTTCCAGTCGCAAGAAAATGCAACATGGCTGTACTCACAGTATTGCTTTTCACAGTAACTTTACAATTAAATGAAATAATGATATATAGCCTATACACTGTAAAAATGATATGATGAAAAAGTCATGAAAATTATGTTTTAAAGTTACTTTAACTCATAAAAATAATTTAAGCAATTTCAACTTTTTATACACTCATTGCCAAAAATATCGGCACCCTTGGTAAATATGAACAAAGAAGGCTGTGAAAATTAATCTGTATTGTTGATCCTTTCGATCTTTTATTTTAAAAATTCACAAAAATCTAACCTTTCATTGGATAATAAGAATTTAAAATTGAGGGAAATATCATTATGAAATAAATGTTTTTCTCTAATATGCATTGGCCACAATAAACGTCACCCTTTTATTCAATAATTTTTGAAACCTCCATTTGCCAGTTTAACAGATTTAACAGATTTTTTATCTGTTGGTATTTGATAGAATCCATGATGCCATGTGTCTAAACAAGATGTCCAGGACGTCCAGCAGAAATATAGGCTCACAACATCAAAAATACAGCAGTATATTTCATTGTACACATGGGGTACTTTTTATCCCTGTGTTCACCAAACCCATCTTGAGTGCTGCTAAAAAGCTCATTTTTTAGTTTAATCTGACCATAGAAGCCAGTCCCATTTGAAGTTCCAGTCGTGTCTGATAACTGAATATGCTGGAGTATGTTTTTGAATGAGCTCGGAGAATTTTTCTTGAAACCCTCCCAAACAACATGTGATGATGTAGGTGCTGTTTGACAATTTTTTTTAAGGTTTTCTGACCCCGAGACTCAACTATTTTTTGCAATTCTCCAGCTGTGGTCCTTGGAGAGTCCTTAGCCACTCAAACTCTCCTTCTCACCGTGCATTAGGACGATATAGACACCCGTCCTCTTCCAGGCAGTTTCGTAACATTTTATGTTGATTGGAAATTCTTAATTATTGTCCTGATGGTGGAAATGGGAATTTTCACTGCTCTAGCTCTTTTCTTAAAGCCGCTTCACTAATTTGTGAAGCTCAATTATCTTTTGCTGCACATCAGAAATATATTCTTTGGTTTTTCTCATTGTGATGGATGATTAAGGGAATTTGGGCTTTGTTTTCCCTCCTATTTATATTTCTGCCATGGCTGGATAATTTCATGTTCATAATCACCCTGGAGTGCTCAATATGAATGGGAATATACTTCAGAGATATTTTACTCATAAGAATTTCTAGGGGTGCCAGTAATTGTGTCCAGTGTGTATTTGAGAAAAACATTTATTTCATAATGATATTTCCCCCCATTTTAAATTCTTATTATCCAATGAAAGGTTAGATTTTTGTGAATTTTTTAAATAAAAGATCAAAAGGATCAACAATACAGATTCATTTTCACAGCCTTCTTTGATCATATTTACCAAGGGTGCCAATATTTTTGGCAATGAGTGTATAAGTTATACTAGATTCAACTTGATTTTTAAAAATTACATTTTCTTTTTAATTTTAAGTCAGTTTAATGTTATTGAAATTCAAGGAGACCAATTTAATTCAATGAACGTAACATTTTAAGTTCTAACTTATTGGCACTAACCAGTCCATATTTCTGAATGGATTAATGCGCAGGAGTCAAATTTGTATATGAAATTCAATATATCAGAGTCCTTTCCAGAGTCCAAGAAAAAACTTATTCTGCAAATCTAGACATTAGACTCATGTTTTATACATAAAGACACTGGAGTGCAGCATCAAACAACGAGATACGGGCAGAATAAACAGCGAACTAACTAAATCGCGGAGGAATTTCAGACGAACAACTCATGAATGAACTTGAAGCTGGCGCGAGGAAGCAGCATATTCAGCGTGTTGTGTAACATGATTTTGGGGAGATTATTGTTCATTCTAGCAGAGCAGAGTATTAGTTATGTTCTGTCATAGTTAGGGTTAGGGTTAGGGTTAGGATAATATAAGTGAGCTATATAGAGATAGACGACGCCAGAGCTATTTTCTACTACGTTACGCATGAATTAAACGTAACAAGTTTTGTCACTAAAATTTACAGTGAGGATCACCATCCATCTTAATTTTTTTAGACAGCTCAGATCATTAATGGATTATGAGGCTGCTGTGTAGGAAATATCGTTGCTTGTGTGTGTTGTTTACAAGTAAGGGCTGGTGTCCTGCAGAGTTTAGCAACAACTTTCCGCAACTCACCTGCCTTGGGTGCCCAGTAAGACCTTCGTTAACTGATTCAGATGTGTTTAGTTAAGGATGGAGCTACAATTTGCAGGACAGTGACCCTTAGAGCAGGATTGGACACCCCTGCTTTAAACCATCACTTTTTTGTTATTCAAAATATTGAATGTGTTTTTCAATCAAAGTATTTGTGTATATTGAAGTTTATCAGTGTATAGTGTACAGTCGTGGCCAAAAGTTTTGAGAATAACATAAATATTAGTTTTCACAAAGTTTGCTGCTAAACTGCTTTTAGATATTGGTTTCAGTTGTTTCTGTGATGTACTGAAATATAATTACAAGCACTTCATACGTTTCAAAGGCTTTTATCGACAATTACATGACATTTATACAAAGAGTCAGTATTTGCAGTGTTGGCCGTTCTTTTTCAGGACCTCTGCAATTCGGCTGGGCATGCTCTCAATCAACTTCTGGGCCAAATCCTGACTGATAGCAACCCATTCTTTCATAATCACTTCTTGGAGTTTGTCAGAATTAGTGGGTTTTTGTTTGTCCACCTGCCTCTTGAGGATTGACCACAAGTTCTCAATGGGATTAAGATCTGGGGAGTTTCCAGGCCATGGACCCAAAATTTCAACGTTCTGGTCCCCGAGCCACTTAGTTATCACTTTTGCCTTATGGCACGGTGCTCCATCGTGCTGGAAAATGCATTGTTCTTCACCAAACTGTTGTTGGATTGTTGGAAGAAGTTGCTGTTGGAGGGTGTTTTGGTACCATTCTTTATTCATGGCTGTGTTTTTGGGCAGAATTGTGAGTGAGCCCACTCCCTTGGATGAGAAGCAACCCCACACATGAATGGTCTCAGGATGCTTTACTGTTGGCATGACACAGGACTGATGGTAGCGCTCACCTTTTCTTCTCCTGACAAGCCTTTTTCCAGATGCCCCAAACAATCGGAAAGGGGCTTCATCGGAGAATATGACTTTGCCCCAGTCCTCAGCAGTCCATTCACGATACTTTCTGCAGAAGATCAATCTGTCCCTGATGTTTTTTTTTGGAGAGAAGTGGCTTCTTTGCTGGCCTTGACACCAGGCCATCCTCCAAAAGTCTTGGCCTCACTGTGCGTGCAGATGCACTCACACCTGCCCGCTGCCATTCCTGAGCAAGCTCTGCACTGGAGGTGCCCTGATCCCACAGCTGAATCAACTTTAGGAGACCAAAGTTTTGAGAATGACACAAAAACATCCTCCGAGAGCAACTTCTCCCAACCATCCAAGAACAGTTTGGTGACGAACAATGCCTTTTCCAGCATGATGGAGCACCTTGCCATAAGGCAAAAGTGATAAGTAAGCGGCCTGGGGAACAAAACATTGAAATTTTGGGTCCATGACCAGGAAACTCCCCAGAACTTAATCCCATTGAGAACTTGCAGTCAATCCTCAAGAGGCGGGTGGACAAACAAAAACCCACAAATTCTGACAAACTCCCAGCATTGATTATGTAAGAATGGGCTGCCATCAGTCAGGATGTAGCCCAGTAGTTGATTGACAGCATGCCAGGACGAATTGCAGAGGTCTTGAAAAAGAAGGGTCAACACTGCAAATATTGAGTCTTTCCTTAACCTTAATGTAATTGTCAATGAAAGCCATTGGCACTTATGAAATGCTTGTAATTTTACTTCAGTATACCATAGTAACATCTGACAAAAAGATCTAAAAACACTGAAGCAGCAGACTTTGTGAAAATTAATATTTATGACATTCTCAAAACTTTTGGCAACGACTGTATATGGAATAAACAACTGTTAGTAGGGGTGCAATGGATCGTAGATGATCCGTGATCTGTACAGACCAGTCCCCACGGTTCGGCATGCATGCGATTTGCGGATTAACTGTTTAACCATCATAGAGAGAAAGTTTATCATTTGCACATGTTTTGTCTTGCTACAGTTGAATTGGGACTTGTGCACCGTTTTCTGAGCTCAGCCGCTGCCACACACACTGAAGCGCGCACATGCAGAGAGAGAGAGAGAGAGAGAGGTGCAGTTCAGATAACCGTGTTTCAGACAACGCCTCAACGGATGGATACATACACACAAAGTTATGTTAAAATAACCGTTTTGGCAAGTATTCTGGTAAACACAGTCGGTTATGCCTTAAGTTAACGTATACAGCTGAGAAAGAACCTGGATGTGTGTCAGTGTTAGGTCCGTGCATTTAGTCTTAAAGAGATAGCAGCCCATACCTGCTTCTGTCTGTTAATCGAACAACACCACAGCTTTAACAAAGATTAATCTGTATTTACCTTATGCAGTAAGCATTATTGTGTTGTTTTACACTTAATTTGTACATTTCTGCGCCTGAATACTACGGTTACTGTCTTTATTTTTTTATTTTATGTTGTAGGCTGTTCATCTATGCTTGTAATTTGTGTAATTGTTCTTGTTTTATTACTGACTTTAGTAGTTAAGCTAGTAGTTTCTGCTGGGGTATAGAAGTACTTAAAGTAAGCTTTTAGTAATTAATGAAACGCAAACTTTTTTTGCTGATCCAAAAAATGATCCAATTCGTGACTCAAAATCCATAGTATGATCCAAACCGTGAGTTTTGTGATCCGTTGCACCACTAACTGTTAGTAATTTTTACTTTACCTATTTTCTGATTTTAAAGGCTCATGGTGAGACACTTCATACACTTAAGAAAGGCATGCAAGCTGGCCTCCTAATAAGAAGACTACAATGGTGCACTGCAGGACACCTTTCTCCTTTTAAATGATTAAGAAAAAAGGCACTGTAATGGACATGTTTTTTCCAAGCTTGTCTCAGTGGTTGTTTCCAATTAGGTATGAGTATATTTTCAACTTTGTTTGACAGTTCCTTGGCAGTTTTTTTGCTACTTTTGCGCCCTTGTTATACTGGCATTCCCACATTAGCATGCACAGGCAGGTTGTGTACTGTTTTTAATATTAAAATCCTGTTTGTAAGATTTTTTTTTAAAAATGTTTCAAACAAATGTAGTATATTTGTAAAATGTAGTATATTTGTAAATCTGTTTAAAATAAAGTTTACATTATCATAACTTGAAAATTAATGTTAAAACTTTTTAAACTTAATTTAATAAGTTGAAACAGCAAATATTGGAAAGTCAAATGAACTTAAAGCAATTCATTACTAGGCAAGATATAAAATAATGATTTGATATGACTTGTGCTTTTAAGTTGATATAACTTAAAATTTTAAGGCAGCCACAAAACTTAAGTGTTTAAGTTGAAATGGGTGACATTTTTTTTTACAGTGCATACACAGTATATGTAAGGGATAATCAACGGCTAGCTGTGCATTAAATGATTTGAATGCACAACGTGGAGGCGAAGAACCTCCGCGAAGTGCATTCAAATTGTTTAATGCACAGTTAGCCATTGATTATCCCGCTTATACAATGGTCATTTGCCAGCATTCACATATTAAATGACACGCGAAAATCATCCATTTAGCTTAGCTAAGTAAATCGGAAATGTTTACTGTAACTGTCTCACTCTGTATTACTATTCAATTGTAACTGTATGTTACTATGGTTACCATTGTTTATAGGAAGCGCATTAATATAGAACGTGATTAAACTGACCTGGAACTACCTGTGCAGTTAAACGAATTTAATCAACACCTGCCAGCCAATCAGAATCGAGTATTCAGACAGACCATGGCATAAATACACACACACACACACACACACACACACACACACACACACACACACACACACACACACACACACACACACACACACACACACACACACATATATATATATACATTTTTATAAACAAATTACAAAAATCTATTTAAACAGGGCTGTGTTTAAGAAAATGATATTCTTTTCCATCTAAGTGGAAAATTGTCTTTGGCTCACCAACACAACAAAATTAATAACAACATGCATAGTAAAATAAAAACACAATCATTAGTCACGTTATATATATTACATAAAAGAGGGTAGAAAGATACAGTTAATGCCTTACATACTGTTTGATTAAACACTTGCTGAATTAATGATTTTAATTGCATTTGGGATGAAGGACCTCTATTCACTACTGCATTTACTTTACAGGTCTTTTTAAAATAAAGATTTAAATAAAGTGTATTTTGCTCATTTTTAAAAAAAGGATTCCTGATTGTACTTCCCTACAGTGGCAAAATACATTAACTTCAACATATGATTGTTTTTGGGTTGTATTTTAATTTTGAGTCCATATCAATTTTCACACACCATCTTCAGTGAATTTGAGCATAATTGAGCCAAACCCATCTCTCACAGGACAGAGATTCAATCTCAGTTATGACTAAATGTGCAGTTGCTGCATTTCACCTTTGTAGTGTAGTTAAACTACCTTTAATATGAATAGCTTGTAACTTAACAAGCCTCGGTTTCAAAGTAGGTTTTCAAAGACTGGGTGAAACACCTCCCTGGACACACACAAACAATCTTCCTGCAGTGTGGTGATACGGTGCCATCTAAAAGAATCTGTTCCAGCTCTACAACTTACTGTACAGTATGTACCATTTCCATGCCTCTCCTGACTTCTGTCTCTATCCTCTCCTCTTTTTCCCTCTCTCATTACTCTCTGTCTGTCCATTTTCTGCATCTGCCTGTGCAGAAGATCTTCTCATTTGCCGGAATGTCTAGACAGCTAGAAATCAAAACATCACAAAGAAATACTACACATCAAACACAATAACAGCTACATATCTTTCCACTGGGTTTCATAATCTCATCTGACACACATAATATCAACAGCTGCTAATTGAAAAGCCCCCTAAGAAAAAAATTAAACATTAAATTGGACTGGGAACTGTAGCAGGAAAATAGTCAAAGATAAAGGCTTTTCACACTTGAAATTGTTAACCTAAATCCTAAAAATAACTCTGGGATATCTTATTTTACATTTTACATTGTTCATATTTAATCCTATAGTTTGTAATCAATTGTATAGTCAATTGTACATTCAGCTAAACATTTCCATTTGTGTTCCACTTTAAAAATAACGTAAAATACGTAGCCATTTGACATATTTAACAATTTCATTTTCTAACACACAAACAACTGTACAAAGCACAAGCATAATAAGGTAAGCGCTGTTTAGTCTATGATTAGCTATCTGTTGCTAAAATATACTGGCAATGCATTGTTTCACACTGTATAACTTTGGCACCACAATTTGTGGTGTTTGGATCAGTGCTATAAGTGATGCTAACCTTGCTCTGGTGAACGCTTTTCATCACTCTATCCACAAATCATCAATTTATCCAGGGTTAGACAATAACCCAGGTTGAACCGCAGTGTGTTGAGCATTATATTGAGATATATGACAGTAACATCAACTGGTGCATGTTCTGCTATGGATTAATAATACAGCCAATACAAAGGGATGCTATGCAATGCATTGTATTTGTATAAAATATACAAAATCTGCAGTGCTCAAAAAGTCAATGAAGACAAAAAATAATGGCAAAGTGTATTCAGATGCTCTGAATCCAGGGCACTGTCTCTGTGTGTGTGTGTGTGTGTGTGTGTGTGTGTGTGTGTGTGTGTGTGTCAGCTTTGGTGGGAGGAGGGGGGATTCCTCTCCAGAGGTCAGTGTTTCAGTGTGGGGTGTTCATCAGATAATTAAACCCAAAGGGAGTAAATACACACACACATACACACATTGTCATTTTCTCCCTCATAAAATGCTCTCATATTTTGTTCCCAAACGGCAGATGGAAGTGGAAGGCACAAGCTTGTTCTGAAAAGACTGCATTTAACATCCCGTTTTTTTTCGCCTCTGGCTTGACAACTGAAAATAGACATTACGTCAGAGCGGTTGAATGTATAGCACTTTAAATCAAACCTAATATAGCTACCTTAATACACTATGTGTTTCCTCCACCAGTCTTTTTGTTATCTTGGTTACAAAATTATTCTGAGCTTATGTGTGTTTGCAGGCTCTTTTAGCTTTTGTTTCCTTGCTTTGCTTTCCGGTAAATCACACCACATCACAATATCTCACAAATTACTAATAAAATATTTTTTTTAAAATCATTTAGAATAATTTGGTTGGCATATGTACACATTTAGAATATATAAAATTCCATTAGCGTACTAAATAAATATTCTGAATGTCAATTTCCATCACCGTCATTTCCACCACAGAATGTTATTAAACATAGTTTGAAATGAGTTGGAAATTCCACTGTGATAGAAATGGCAGAACTGTCTGTTATTTGGCTAATTAAATTAAACTACTGAGAGTGTGAAGAGTTCATTCTTTTAAAAAAAAGTCTGGAAGGTCAAAAGTACACAAATACGCATCCACAAATGTGTGGTTTGTTCATGTTAGTGACCCGTGCATGCTTTTGCCCACCTTAACCACGTCCTCGTCAGTCGAGCGACATTCCACCGACTCGGTCACATCGGTCACAGTACCTTCAGTTCCAATGGTGACCACCTTCACTGGCATGGCAACAGTTTTCCCGGTGAGCACTGCGGTGTTAAGGATCTCTGTCTCCTGCACACAGAGGGCAGATCAATCAGACTGCGTTAACTCAGGATAATTCACTCGCAATTATTCACGATAATTCGTCATTCTGTCAGCTTCAGCTCTTCAGCGCCAACACTGAGTCGCGCTATTAACCCAGTGAGTCATATCATTCAATTAGAGTCATCAGCTCTGGAGAGTCTCAGAGTGAGATGGAGAGGTCTGTTTAGAGCCAAACAATACATTCTGTTTTTATGAAACTGATCCACTCTCAGATAATCTATATTAACGTGAAAAACGCATACAGGTTCACTATCAAGTCACTACAAAAAGAAAAAAAAAAGATTTTCACACATATTTGGAAGAAAATATGAATGCTTGCCCATGCAGAACTCTTCAGCATGACACTAGGGTATTGTGGGTAATTTGCCAAGTCAAGGCTATGTGTTTCCTAAGGTGTTCAGAGAAGATTTAACATGTTGTTTGTGGTTGCTAGGATGTTTTGAGTGGTTGCTTACTGCCCCAAATCAAAAGAGCTCCAATACGAGTTATCAGATGTGGAGTCTTCAGAATTCGTCTTTGGCTGTTTTATCACAAAACAGGCAAAAAGCACTTTTGATCAATTTTTTTTTTTTTTATTCCATATTATATTTAGATATTAAAATAAATATACACACACACAAACATAATACTAATCCAGATCCCTAACCCTAAATATGGGCAAAAGAAATAGTGATGCTTGACTGAGGAAGCACCAGTAATAATGATGCTTATAGCAAACATCAATACCACTGTGGGAAGGTCCTGAAATATGCGACCCTGGACCACAAAACCAGTCTTAAGTCGCTGGGGTATATTTGTAGCAATAGCCAAAGATACATTGTGTGGGTCAAAATTATCCATTTTTATTTTATGCCCAAAATCATTAGGATATTAAGTAAAGATCATGTTCCATGAAGATATTTTATAAATTTCTTACTGTAAATATATCAAAACTTTATATTTGATTAGTAATATGCATTGCTAAGAACTTCATTTGGACAACTTTAAAGGCGATATTGTCCTATCCTAACAAAAAGGATATTTATTATATTTATTCAGCTTTCAGATGATGTATAAATCTCAATTTCGAAAAATTGTGGTCCAGGGTCACATATGCTTTACTTAGAGAACAACGTCAGGGAAAATCACTGTTGGCACATCTTATTTTCATAGAAATATCCTGCAATTATGGCGAAATGACAGCTACGGTAACAGTTTCTGTGAATCCATTCTCTCTTTGCGTATAATCTTATCTAAAACATGTCCGTGTCTTCAATTTACAGTTCAAACAAACCAAAGGCTGGATAATTAGATCATTTAAGTTTGACTTGTGTTTTTCTTGCCGGCTGGGGCTATGGATGAGGAGACGGCACAAAACTGCCCTCATCATAAACCATGCAGCACTTTGAGACGGATAAACCTAAATAAAGAAGCCCAATGCGAAGGTTTTGTTCTTCATCATAGGGTCTTTTCTTCTCTTTATGTCACAGCTCTCGCCATTCTCCTTCAGAGAAAACAGATAACATTATTTAATCCTGAACTGTGGATAATGAAATTTCAAGCTTGTTAATAAGACTGAGGTCTTCTGTTCCTTTTTTTTTCTCCAGGCTGATCCCACTTCAGGCTTCACTTGGCAGCTGATTCTTATTTCAATCATTTTCACTTTAATGCACCACAATCGTAAGGATAAACGAGCCTCTTCCTTTCTTTCCCTTTATGCGTTTAAGCCGATCATTATTTTCTATCTAACACAGGCTGCGCTGTCTACTTCTGAGGTAGAATTTGAATACGCCATTTCCCTTGATTTCAAAATTATGTAAATGTGCAATAGGAACGTAGTCTGAGCAGCGAGAGCTTGGTATTCAAACCTTACGCTCAGACATTTTGACAGGGAGTTATCGCCTGTGTTTGATTTGCTGTCAAAACATTAATTTATCAAGACCAGGAAAATGACTCTGATAAATATTCCACAGGATGGGATGGGTGAAGTGTTTACAATTCGCTCTCCCCCTTTCACTCACTTCCCGCTCAGATGAATTCAAAGAACCCAACGACACTGTTCGGCAGACAAGGTGCTTTCAAATGTCTTTCAATGTGTCCATTCACCGGCTGTTAAAACCGAACAATGTAATTTTCAGTCAAGCCTGAGGATTACGCAGTGAATTAAAAACAGAATTCAAGAGTAAAACAGGCAAAGCGGTGAAAAGGCTCTCATTTTGATGCCACAGACTCTGATGGGTGGCTTTACTTCACTGTAAAAAAAAAGCAAAAAAAAAAAAAAAAACCTGAGGTGAGTTTAGTTCAGTGAGGGAGGACAGTTTTAAACCACACAGGTCAAATCCATTGACCCTTGAGAAAGCCATAAATGCCTCCACCCACTGACTCGCATGGCAAAAGCACAAAAAAATGTAATGGAACTCTCCTGCTCAGGATATATCAACAAAAAGGTTTAATATTTGAAAATTATATCTGAAGATTCTAATGCTTTGGAAAAGAAGGAAAAAAATAACTATTTATTCACCTTAAAAATGATGGGTATGTCTCTCCAAATTCAGAAATACACAGAAACCAATCTTAATCCAGTTCAGTCGCATTAAAAGTCCCATAAATCTGTGTCACATTTTTTCTCAGTTTTGGGGAGAAAATGTAATGTGTTAAAGGGATAGTTCACCCAAAAATGAAAATTCTGTCATTAATTACTCACCTCATTTCGTTCCAAACCTCTTCATCTAGCATAATACTTTTTGTGTACAAAGAAAACAAAAATAACAACTTTATCAACAATTTTTCTATTCCGCATCAACATCCGCCGCCATTCATGACAGTATCATGACGCATGAATAAAGTCATCATTTTTGTTTGCGCAAAAAAAGCATTCTCATAGCTTCATAAAATTATGGTACAATCACTGATGTCACATCAGAAATCTCAGAAAGCTCTCGGATTTCATCAAAAATATCATAATTTATGTTTCAAAGATGAACGAAAGTCTTAGCTAAATAAAATCACAATAATTGAAATACTTTCATAAAATTTAAATAAAAAATAAGTTGTATCAGCACATTAAATTGATTTCTGTAGCAAAATGTGACACTGACTAGAGTAATACATGGTGAAAATTCACCTTTAGAAATTGCATTTTAAAATATATCGTAATAGAAAACCCCTAATTGTAATAATATTTCACAATATTACTGTTTTTACTGTATTTTGATTAAATAATTGCAATAAGAGATTTTATATTATATATATATATATATATATATATATATATATAATATATATATATATATATATATAAAATCATAAATCTTAAATTCATAATAAAATTATAGTTAAAGTATTAATATAATATACATAACTCAAGCACAATGCAGCACAATACAGAGTAAAGTCTCTTCACGCATCTGGCTTGGCTTGAAAATTAAGGAAGATTTACTCTGAGTAGGACTGATGTGGGTGGCATGAGAACCAGCAGAACTAATATGCCACTAGTTTATGTCCACCTACACTCCCGGTCCTCCTCCCCCCAACGCAATCATGATGCTCCGGTTGTTGAAACCCCCCCATCCTTCTCCTTCCCCCAACCCCATCTCTGGAGCTCCTATGAGCCGTGGTTCCAGAGGGAGGGTGTTGAATCCGAGCACAATGTGTTATTCATGCAGCCTCGTCATCCGCTTCTGCCCGGTGGTCGGTAAACATCGTTCCCTGGACTGCTGACTGATTAGTGTTAGCTATGCGTGGATGCTGGGTTTGAAGAACAGGCTGAAGAACAGGCTGCCCTCCCTGTCTCTGCGGGAGGGCAGTGCTTCTACAACACGCACTTACCTTTAAATGGTTCCACACTATCTTGAGAAAGAGTGAGAGAAAAGAGAAGGAGATAAATCAATAAAAGGCCATTACGTATTTGGCGGCTGGTGGGGACTAAAGAGGTATCAGAGGTCGGGGAATGTAGGGTTAATATCAGCACCGGTGATTGGTTCAGTTCGTGGTGAACCTACACCGGCTCACATGGGGTCTAATGCTCAAGGACAGGCAGCACTGAATGCATCGGCACCCCATGTGGATCCTCGCGGCCGCAGCCGCAGCCGCAGCCACAGCCACAGCCACAGCCATGCTATTACAGAGCCATCGATCGGCGGCTGTATTTCTTTTCAAGACCGCAGGTCCTCCCAACTCTTCAGCAGCGATGGCTGAAGCCTTTTTGCCTCTCAGAGTCTTGCTGACAGAGCCTCTGATAAAATGGCACAACAGTGCAGACAAACAGGGAGCGAAGAGGAAGATGGCTATTGATTTCAGTAATAGCGCAGAGAGATGAAGCGAACGCTTAGCTGTCGTTGAACACATTACAGCCAGTGGGTCAGCCAAGCGCCTCTCAGTGGCTGCTAGAATGAGGATAATCACAGTTTTGTGTTACTGTTTCCGCGTCAACCCATAATCCAAGGCCTCTCCACCTCACTGCTTGGCTAAATGAGCGCTCTTTCCAGGAATTATGAGCCCTGTTATGAACAGTGGATGAACCAGACATGAGCATAAACCTGGATTTCTCTGCTACCATTCCTTAAGTATTAAACTTTGATGCATTATTCATGACATTGCATAGATATGCTCATTTAGATGGTGTGATTTAGCAAAGTGGATATTGTACCCAGATCAACATCTTTTGTTAGTCCTGGAACAGCATTTTTATTAAGCCATCAAAGGCCAAACACAAGCTTAGATACTCCCGAAACCTAGTAGAAATGATTCATAAGAATGCTGTTCAAGTTCTAACCCCAGCCCTAAGATCAGGATGACAGGAAGGTTGTTTCGGGAATATGTCCTCCTTGAATCACACCAAGCACATAGGGAGCTGTAGAGAACGTACTGCACCTCAATTACACCACCTTTCCACTGCACCTACAAGACAATCTTTACTGCTTGGTAGCTAGAGACCAACAGATGTTGTTTTTATGACCAATAACAATCATTTTTATGTGTACGTTTAAACGTATGCAGAACTGATTCTTAATTATTGTTTAATTTTTGTTTCTAAGTTACATGGTATAATAAAAATGCCATGGTCTGTCTGAATACTGGATTCTGATTGGCTGGCAGGTGTTGATTAAATTCGTTGAACTGCACAGGTAGTTAGAGGTTAATTTAATCACGTTCTATATTAATGCGCTTCCTATAAACACTGGTAACCATAGTAACATACAGTTACAGTTGAATAGTAATACAGATGAAAATAACCGTCATTTTTATCGTTCCGGTCAAATATTGCAGCGCAAATATTATTAACATCTTTAACATGTGAATGCTGGCAAATGACCATGGCATTAATGGGATAATCAACGGCTAGCTGTGCATTAAGCGATTTGAATGCACTTCGCCTCCACGTCGTGCATTCAAATCGTTTAATGCACAGCTAGCCATTGATTATCCCTTACGTATAAAACAATAACCTGGAGGGTTACTTTATTTAGAAAAAAAACAAAACATTAATAATAATAATAATTATTATAAAATATTTTTATAATACTTTTAATTATTTATTATTAATATTAATATTGTTATTATTATTATTATTAATAATATTATGTATGTTTAAATTTATACAGAACTGATTCCTAATTATTGTTTAATTTTAGTTTTTTAATTATATAATACAATAAAAATTTGTCTACAACAATAAGATTGAGGGTTATTGTTAAATAAATACATAAATGATCATCATTTAATTTTAATAATGTATACGAATAATTTTAATTATATTTTTATAATTCATACTACTACTTTTATACCATACCAATTGCGGTAACAAAGCAAAACAAAAAAATATGGTAATTAAAAAAAACACTATTTTTATTAATAAAGTCAAACAAAAATAAAATGTACAAAAATCAATGCCATTCTTTATACTTATTTAAAGTTTTTCCGCAAGTAATAAAAGTATGAAAAACAGTAAACAAGATTCACCCAAATTTAATTTAAACACATTTAAACACATTTTATTTTTTGGTAAATAAAGGGGATTTACTATTACAATTAAAACATGGAAGAAATATTGTGTGATTATTTCTTAAAAAACAAAGTTTTATAAATTTTTTAAACAGTAGTAGTAGTAGTAGTATCACACACATTCTACTAAATAATAGTCTCATATTTCTGGCACAATGTCTAAGTTAAACCGAACCTTTATTTTGACGGGTTGCTGTGAATACCTTTAAATTTCTGTGTGTATATGATATGACGCTGGTTTTACTCAAATGAAACGGTAAAATGCTCGTGAATTGACTCTCAGAGCAGTTCAGGAGATGTTGTTTATGTATTTATGTCCTCATTGAGACGGCAGATGCTGAAATCACCGCGAGCTTCACACACACACTTCAGTGTATGTAGTAAACAAAACTGTGTGTCTCTGCCATTCATTCATTCACACAAAGAACATGCAGGATTCATATTTGAATAGACTTTTGCGGCTTAACATTTACAGATACTAGTCCATATCGCGATTTGATTTAAGTGAATTTATTCATCCAAATTTTGACAAATTCCATTACTTTCAATGTTAAACTGTAATTCCGTTTTTATAACTGGATTCCGCAATTCCGTCCGCGTTTTCTGCTTTGCGGAAATCATAGGGCCGTACGCGTCAAGAACCCGGGTTGACCAGGTACTCGGTACCACCGGTAGGCCTACTTAATTAAAAAAAAAACTGGTACCATGACGTTTTCATTTTTTCAGTACGGACTTGGTACCGTAGTACCGGGTCTTTTGACAACACTACAATCTAGTCATGTCTAAGTGTAAAGGTTTAGTAATTTAGCCAAATAATACTAAATAATAAGTTAGTGACTTTATCATTGAAGGGATGCCATTCAATATCGCCATACTCGATACAAAAGAACCAAAAAACAATTCTTTCAATCCAATTATCTGTCTATTGCAACCTGCAGCCCTCAAGGGTTTTGGGGTTAATGCTCAAACAGCACAGCCATAGGAACTTATATGAACTCTTTCACCACTCTTTCAAATTAACACTTGCTAGAAAACTCCACCACCTTTTAATAACTGTAAAAAAAACGCCACGGCTTAGATGCAATCGCCATCTAACATCGCCTCCCTTATTTCCTCCATCTCTGGGGCAGTGAAAAGTGGAAGTACAGATTCCATATGCCCTGTGTAGTGTGCAGGCCTCCAGGTGAGGGATAATGAATACATAGGCTGTTTCAGATGATTGTGATAAGGCGGCAGCGGTTGTGCGCACAGCCGTGGTGGAGAGAGAGTGAAGCTGGTAGTAATGAGGGAGCGTGCGGTGAGGACCATCGATCCCCACGGCTCTGTGGCAGGGCGCAGGTTTACCGAGGCCAGCCGCCTCACACAATAACACGCTTCTGTCTGCATCTTAATCTCTCAGCAGTCACAAATCAACTTGCATTTCTTTCAAACAACTGCACTCATTTTTTCTCTCTCTCTCTCTCTCTCTCTCTCTCCCTTTTTCTTTTTCTCTTTCTTCTTGCATGTGTGCCACACGGTCTTGTGCTGCAGGGGTTCTAGAGAAACATTTGCATCAAGAGTAAATAAAGCAGTAATACAAAAAAAGCTCAAATACTGGAGTACAGTGAGCACTCTGTCAAACTGCTCAGCTTAAATGACTTCTCTCAAAGACATTCCCATAATAAATTGTCTAGATCACAATGTAAAAGGACAAATTCCTTGTTTTTTTTGCTCAGATAAAAGGTTTTTGGTCTCAGATAAAGATCAGAAATGTCAAAATGCATTCTAAAGTAGATATGATATATAATTTGTAGATATCCAAAAGACTTTAGTTTACGCAATGGTGTGGCACTTTACAGTTAGTATTATGGACAAAAATAAATTCCAGGCAGAAAGTAAATAAAGTACAAGCAATCGTGCAGCCAATTATGTAAAGACAAATTGACGTACCATGATTTGTTACTTGCTGTTGCTACAAGTTGAGAAATCTATGTATGTTCTGTCAGTTTTTCTGGAAGAGAAAAACTGTACAGTTTAGTCAATGTTTAGGAGTACAATAGCATACAGATGGCCTTAAAGCTAGCATTCATTAATAAAAGCAGCTATTTTTTTTTGCAAGACATTTTACAATATTTTTTTAGTCTTTCAATCTTTTCAGTATGGCTAAATAAGTTATAGCCAATAACTGATAAAACCAATATTAAAATTAATTTATGGATTTAAAAATTAAAACAAGTTCTAAAAATAAATAAAAAATAAATAAAGCACTAAAAACTAACATCAATAAATTTAAATGCTAAAAGTAAATGTACCCTATAACCCTATAATGTACAGTAAGAAAAATAAAAATCATTTTGAGATTTGCTAAAGATAATAGCATTATTAAGCCTCAATGGTCCAGTCATTCTGACCCAGACAGGATTTTCATTTTCATGAAGATTCCAGTTAATGTTATTGCATTAGATTTTGCTTACATAAGGTATAACAACTTCCCAACCAAAAATGTATGTAGTTTTTGGGGTATTTTTGCCATCTTGTTACAGTGGTATAAATGAATGAATGAATGAATGAATAATAGATGATAACAATAAATAACAATAATAATAACAATAAATAATGCATAATTACATGCAAGTAACTCTATCCTAACCCTAATCATATAGTAAGTACATGTAGTTAATTAATATTAAATGTATAATTATACTGTCTTTTTGGAGCTGATTGAACTGACTGACCGTAGGCCTCAAAAATTAATCCACAAATAATGTTTTTTTTTTTCACTCAAAAAATGAGGTGCATGAGTTGTCAGCATAATGAGGGATTTACAAGCAATTTTTGACATGGAACTGCACACATGTTAAATTATTGGTGTTTTTAAAGATTAACTTCAAGTATGCATTAGATGACAGCAAATGTAATGTAATAATAAAAATACTGTAGAGGAAAAAAGCATGCACAATTTAATGTCCTAGCTATATGGTACTGATATACAGTGCACTCTAATTATAAGCAAGAAACGAACCACTAGCAGCTAGTTCTCCGTGTAAATTTGATGAGTAGTTCAAAAATGTTGCCCGATTTATGGCCTACGGCCTGTGGAAAACACAAAGGAAAAGGTATTACCTTGTCCTGTAGGCGGTTTACAGAGGACACTGTTCAAACAGACTTGAAGGAAGACAAACAGCAGGCCAGCGTCGCTCAGAGAACAGAGAAACCCATGAGCTCTGAAGAAATGCCTGACACACATCGAAACTCAAGACTAAGGCCAAGAGGCTACGGAGAACCAAACAAAACAAATCCTGGAAGAAAAAAAAAATCAGAAGAGGGGTTTGAAGGAAGATGCCTCTGACTTGGCAAATTGTTTGATTTTGCTTTTCTCTGAACAAACTCTCTGAGCGCCGCGAGAAGACAGGGTGGCAAACAAGAACGAGAGCGCTTTCAATAGTCAACAGAAAACAAGCTCAGCAGGGACTGAAATTTGCCTTCGAGAGGGCTGAACGGCCAATTACAAGGAGCTTAAATAAACTTGATTCAAAAGTTGTGAGGTATAGAAACAGAGCGAGAAAGAAAGACAAACACACACATTATAAAGAGAGAGAGAGAGAGCGAATGCGCATGCTGGTGCATCCTAATGAGCCAGAACAGATTTCCTGCATTTTGAGGGTATCATGCACTGCCAAATCCTATTAGGGCATCTCCTCATTCAAAAAGTTGAAAGTGATGTGATTACATTGATCCCCTCCTGCTGTGTAACACAACAATCTGCTCTCCCAGCATTCCGAGAGCTCAAGACAAATGCGCTTCGTCAGAGGCCCAGACAACACAAGTGATTGGTGGCTGTTGTCTCTCTGTCTGCGGCCGTGATTGTTGTGCGAAATGCACCGGTGGGCCGAACGGGCTTGAGCCGGGGATGTCAAACTCAGGCTGTAAGGGCGTCCGGGCTCATTTTCACAATGCTATTACATCATTCTCCGTCCTCTTCGCTACTGTAAGACTGGCTGTGTTTACCGTAATGGGCCGAGACAGCACAGCTCTCAAACGCGACGGCTGATGATGCTTGTTTGGCCACTGAGTGGGGAACCGGGCCGCCGCGGCTGTCCTCTCTAATGAGGCCGAAGAGACAGCTGGCAGGCCGGAATTAGCCGGTGTCCGCGAGAGGGGAAAAAGCTAATTCTAATGGAGCAGAAGCCTCCGATGGGACAGATTGGAGTCTCTTGCCTTTGTTATCGTATGCCATTGTTTCTGTCACACCAATCTGCGTGGTTCCTCTACATTAGACAGGTAGAGAGAAGGGGGAGCGGATGGCCGCGCTCGGGGTGATTAAAGCTGCCCGCTGACTCTGCTGCCGGCTTAACGAAGTCTTGATTAAGTTTAACAAGGTGTGGTGATGGCAATGTCATCGTTACGGACAAGGGGAAAAGCCGCCATAGGGTGTGTGTGAGAACGCTGCACTGTAATACGCAATTAAGACAGGCTGTGAAAGAGGCAAGGTGATATAATTCAAGATGATATGCAAAAGAGAACCAAATCTACTGAGTGTGTGTGTGTGTGTGTGTGTGTGTGCGCGCGCGTGTGTGTGTGCTTGAGTGTTTGCATGTGAAGGTTGTGAGAGCAAGGTGAAATGCTTTAGCTAATGAGAGGGAGCATTCAGATTTCAGTGGTTTGTGTGCTTACAGAAAATACACGAACCTTTTCACATCAAAATGAAATCATCATCCTACCGCCCTATTGAAAAGAAGCCAATGAAGAGCAGACGTGTAGCCCACCTCTAATCAAACACCATTTTTCTCCTTGCCTCAGCCTCTCACTTTATTTAAAAGATGAAACTTGCACTCAAAACTAATTTTTCTCATGTTGTTGTGTAGAGACTGCACTGGAATCACAGGCCCCCTATTTTTTTTTAAATGCAGCAATGTGTAAATGATCTATACACTGTTGGTGCATTTCAGTAGTTTATTGAAGGAAAGTGTACATAATACTATATAGCAGTATTATGCTGTTTGTGATCTCTTAAATCCACGCCAATTAACGCTCATATTTGTAAAAATTGGCTTTGACGTGGAAAAGTGCTTAGCGTCACATGAGGGCCTGAGCAGACGTAAACACTTTTTCTTGACGGAGTACTGCAGGTTTTTGAAATATAAGCCGTTCTTGCAGCTCGCTGTTCTAAATGAAAGAATATGGATGATGACTGGTGATCTTTTACGTTTACAAGGCAGAGAGCTGAAACCATTCATTTGCACACGAGTTCAAGATCATTTGCGATTCATAGATTTCACATCTGAAAGAGACACGTACGTGCGTTTTCTGTATGTACGTTCATTTTATGAATCACACATACGCATATTCGAGAGATGATCGTAAGATCAAATTTAGGATGGTTTCTGCGCAACATTTTATAAATGAGGCCCCAGATCAAGTGCCATGAGTCTATAAACAGCATGGATATTTTTAATTTTAAAATTAACAGTTAACTGAACGTTGTTGTGAGGATTTAATTCTTGCAATTGTATATGGTATTTTGCAAATATTCAAATTTCGGGGGTTGTTTTTGAAAGAGATCAAAAGTACAGTAAAAACTGTAATATTGTTAAATATTATTATATTTTTTTCCTTAAATGTAATTTTATTTCTGGCAAAGCTGAATTTTCAGCAGTCATTACTCCAGTCTTCAGTGTCACATGATCCTTCAGAAATCATTCTAATATGCTGATTTGATGCTCAAGAAACAATTATTATTATAAATGTAAAAAAAAATTGTGCTGCTTAACATTTTTTTCGTGAAAAACCCATGATACAGTTTTCAGGATTCTTAGACAGATAGAAAAAAATAGCATTTATTTGAAAAACTTCTGTAACATTATAAATACATCAATTGTCACTTTTGTTTAGTTTAATGCATCCTTGTTGAATAAAAAAAAAGTATTAATTTCTTAGAAATTTTTTTTTGCCTTTTTTTTATTTTTATGTAGTTATATACAGTACATAAGGGGCCAGATTTACTAACAACTTGCGTTAGCACAAACCGTCTTTTGGCGTTAAAACTCCTGTCAGGATTTACCAAAGATGCGCAATGAAGTATTAGCGCTGAAAAGGCCTGGACACAGTTATTTTTCTCGTCAAATTACTGGTATTTGCACCATTATTTAACTCCAAAAAAAAAGCATGTCTTAAAGCAGGCAGTAATTTGCGCTGCTCTTGGTAGATTGTGATGGTCATTATGGAAATGATCTGGCTGCATCTGTGTTCTTTAATGTGTGCATTATTAGTAAATCACCTGCAGAATTTTCCCCTCCCAACAGCGCTTTTATGGAATTATGCATTCTAACGCTAATTTGCCTAAATATGGCCCAAGATCTTGTATATATATCTTGGTGCATACTTTGCCACTGTTAAATAGCATTGTGCTTCCCCACTCAGGAATAGCACCAGCTGTGACTGCCCAGCCGCCATATAGATTAAAACAACCTTTATTATCTTCTATTTAACCTTATTTGTTTGAGGATCCTCACAGTCTCCTCTCATTTTAAATTAATTACTTTTGGCCCTGACCCAGTTGCCAGTTTTAAAGCAAACTGCACGCTCAATTAACCAAATTACAGCTAATTAGTGTTAGTCATACTGTTGCTTCAGATGACACATCAACATTTCCTGTGTGATACATCTTATATTATGCCTGAAAGCAGCCATAATTTATATTATATGCCAACAGTAACAATAAAAAGAGGACAAAAGAACAGCATCACATGTTTGGACTTGTTGAGAACAAGTTGACGAGGAACTAAACTCACCATAGCCAATGGAACGATTCCCCCGAGGTCATGTGGTGCCAGACGGATGAGTGTCTGGATCTCATCCGAAAGGGTTCTAGAGATGGGGTACTCGATCTGCCATGTCACTGAGCGACTTCCCAGAGGATCCAACAACCCGTTGACCTCCAGATCCACCTGAAGAACTTTCTGGAAACCGGCCTCCACCCTAACATAGGAAGAAGTGAAAATAAAAAGTAATATCAACATGTCTGAATGCAAATTAAAAGCATATGCATGTGAAACTCATGGGTGTCTTGTGTTTATTTGTTGTTATGTGGCTACTGGCCAGTGCGTGCTGCCAACGGATGAAGGGGCAGTCAAGCGGCCATTTATCGACCCTTTTGTTTTGGTACACCTGGTGTGTGTAGGATGTAGGCTCCGACGTATGTGGGTGTGAGTGTGTGGCGGTTTACTCTCATTATTTCAGTTCAACAAAAACACATCCCAGCAGCAACCGAAAAAAAAAAAGACAGCAAAAAAGCAATTTACTTTTGGTCCAGCGCCACAGCATTTTCAGAAAAGATTTCCAAAGCAGAGCATAACATTGTCTCCACTGATTGCGATGCAAACAAAGCTGAAAAACAATGAATAAAACCAAAGCCATTTGATTTGCCCAGACCTGGGTTTGATCAGCCTGGCTGCTCCGGCCTCACAGTACTTAGTTAAAACAAAACGGCATATGAAAAATTCCTACTATCAAAGTACAAATCTGGAATATGGAACTGCAATTGGATTCGCACCTGGAACACAAAACAAAACTATATTCTTTTCCTCAGATTTCCCCCCCCCTCAGTATCAGAACAATATGGTACAAGGTCCCTCTTAAAATAACTCACACATCCAAGACAAAAGTAAGGTCACTGCTGTCATTTCAACACTTTGGAATAAAAATCATTAGAATTTGTTCTTTGGTTGACATCACACACAAGTTTCTAACAAACACTTTGCTCAGGGTTAACAAGGTTGCAGTTTTCCCCATGTGGAACTTGTCTATTTTTAACATGCTTCCATGAGAGGTTTTTGTCATGCAGTTTGAAGGTTAGGAATATCACACAAATTAGATTTGAATGCAAGATTTCTGTCCAAACGAACAGTCAGTCCTCTGTAAATCAGAACAGGTAAGATGGATACTATTTTTTATGGTTGACAGGCCAACTGTTATGATTAAAATATAGTAAATTTACTGTACGTCAGGTAACTGTGTATAATAGGCCTACTACATATGAAGTAATAGAAGAATGCTACTATACTAGATGTTTATCATAATTCAGAGGTTTGGGGGCTGTAAGACTTCTATTCAGTAAGGTGGTGTTGGTAGTCATCAAAAGTGACAGTAAAAACATTTAGAATGTTGCAAAACCTATTTCAAAGAAATGCTGTTATTTTAAATGATCTATTCATTACAGAATCTTGAAAAAATGTATTACGGTGTCCATGTAAATATTGAGCAGCATAACTGTTTTCAACATCAAAATAAGAAATGTTTCTTGAGCACTAAATCAGCATATTACAATGATTTATGGAGAATCATGTGACTCTGAAGACTGGAGTAATGGCTGCTGAAAATTTAGCTTTGACATCACAGGAATAAATTACATTTTGACATACATCAAAATAGAATTTTTTTAATATAATGTATTATAATAACAGTTCATAATATTACTGTTCTACTGTATTTTGATGCAGAATCTGAGAATATCTCAAGAGTAGAGAGATGTCATCCTTTTTCCATTAACACAATAATTCCGAAAAAACATTCTCCCTCAAATGAATCTTCAAGAAAAAAACAAAACATCTTCCACCTATCTGTGTCCTCTAATCACCAGCAGTTCTAATAACTTTCATTCCAAAAAGCCCTGGATTCTCTGATTTCAATGTCATGGAAACAGAGACGGCAGGATATCTTTAATAAGCAAATCTGGGATGATCATATCAGTTTTCACACGTTCTGATCTGTGACTTTACATAATAAAAGCGACCACACACTGCCAGTCTCTGCCAGATTGCACATGCTGTAAGTTAATTTGATTAGTAGATTCCTTAAAGAGACATTATCTGTAAGGAGCAGAAAAGATCCTTAAAGGAATCAATTTGCTCCAAACCTGTATGACTTTCTTCTTTCTGTAGACCACAAAAGAAGCAGTTAGGAAGTATTTTCATGTTCTTTTGCACAATGACAGTGCAAATGACAAAAATGCATCACAAAAGTACTTTAACAGTGGTCCACACAACTTGTGCACTATATTCAAAGTCACTTGAAGTCAGGCTTTAACTTTGTGTGAACAATAGATCCAAATTAAGTCCATATTCACAGAAAACAAATTATTCCCATTTTCATTTTTGGGTGAGCTATTCCTTTAACAACTAGATATATCCTATGATGTATGGATCCATAGGTATGACTTATCCTAGGAAATGCCATTTCAGCAACTACTGTAAGAACAAAGGGTCTTGTAATACCATGAATTCTATTACCAACAGACAATTTGTTAAGCACTTTTTACAATCACACAAAAAAAGGGCCAAAAATGCCTATTTAAAGTAAGTGCCATTTTGTTGTGCTAATGTGGTGCTGGTGAATGGAGATGGGCAGTTAAAAGGCTCTGGTGTTAGAGAGGTATTCTGGGAGAAACACAGCTGACAGCTTTGTTGCACTTAAAAATAAATGCATCCGCCTTGTAAACACTGGCTTTCCACGACCTCACTGAATGCTCCAAAGAGCCCTGTTAGCTCAAACACTTTAATGGGTCATTGTCGGAATTCTCATTCACAGTTAAGAAAACCAAACCAGCACAGAATTATCACTGCCATTATGGTTCAAATGTAGGGTTAAGATGTGTCCAGCAGAGGGCGAAGTGCAGTATCTCTTCACTAAGGTGGAATCTTTCTGACACAAAATCAAAAGCTAATGCTGATTGATTAAAATCCTTTTGCTTGCAGATGGAATTTGGGAATCTCTCTGCATTTTTGCAGCTGATTTTGTGGGATTATCTGCGGAATGGATTTAAAAATGGTTAAACGTGTTAAACCAAGCATACTGGAAGCAGATGTAGCCAAAATGTTCAAGAAACAAACATAAGGGGAGGCGAATTTAATGAATGACGGGCATTCCAGCGGAAACTGCAGAACTTTCAGTGGAATTATGTGTGTGTGTGACTTAGTTTAGTGTGCATTCTACCTGTTTATAGCCTATATTAAATTAGTTTTTGACTCTCCACAGCCCACTTCGACAATCTTATGCTATGCAGCAGAGGTTATAAGGGCAGCAAATATGAAAATAATCTCAGACAAAGAGGGCGAAAAAGTGAAGTCTGAATACACATTTTCAAACCACAAAAAGAGTACTTTGTGAAAACAGGAGTGTAAAGTGGAACATCTCGGCGAGAGTTTCTCTATGAAGTCTTTGAGAGTCTCGACAGGTGCTCAAGTGCTCATCGCTAGGATGAATGGATTGTTATGTCAAAACGTATAAAAATGCAGAGAAAGCCAGAGGAGAGCTATCCGTTGAGATAAGATTCACATATAACCGTCAGAGGGAGTGAAATCCTGCCAAAATGTATAGGTCTGACGACAAAGGGCTGAAGACTGCAGGAGGTGGAGAATTAATATTTAAAGTGGAGTAGGTGAAATTTCAATCTTTCAAAAAGGTTCTTTGACTGAATTTCCCGAAACAGAGACTCTTCAAAGAGACGGCGCGCCTCCCTCATTTTACACAACCGTGTAAAAATGGCGTGAGAGAAAAGGAAAAAAGGGTAGAAAATGGAAATGGCTTTCATTGTGGAGACTCTAGGGAGGCTATATTCATGCACAGTGGTGATCTGCTTAGCACTGACAACAATGATACATCAAACGAATGGAATCAATTTGACTACAAAGCCGCTGTGGTTGGCAACTCACGGCTCGGGGAAATAAAAGTCAAAGCCAGGGAAGTAATGGCAGTTGGCGCGTCAGCTTTGAGTAAAGCTGTGGTGGAATTTCATTTCACAGGTTGCGGAAGACACCGAGTGAAAGAGGCGAGCCCTCGCCCTCCTGCTGGAGGATTTGCCAGCCGCCTCTTCCACTCGTTTCCCTCTCAAAGGCAACACTGGGCACTCAGGACCCCCAACAGGCTAAGCATGAAACTCAATCACAGTGCTGGCATGGGGGCCATGACCTGCATCACTCTCACTAAAGAAGTTTATGGTCTAAAGACGGAGTTCAGATGGTCAGAACAAAGGAGAGGAGGATGAGAGAGAAAGGAGAGGAGCATCAATGACTACAGATGAAAGTTAATATGAAGCCTGTATTGAGGGAAACAGTGGTGCTTTTATAAAAGTATCAGGCTGCTACAATAAATGATTATGATAAAGAACCAGTTGGCAAGGATTACAAGCTTTGTGGTATCAAGCCTTAAAGATATTCAAGAGTTTTTTTGCAAGTAATCCAAGGAACCATCGACACCGATGGTCAACTTAGAATCACTGTGCAACTGGGAAACACAGCCTAGATCTTTGAAGGTGCCATAGAATGCATTGATACGATATTTTAAATTGTTCTCTGATATCTACATAGAAGGTATGTGGCTTAGGTAAGAACAAAAATTCTCCAGAAACGGTTTTACATGTGCATTTACAACCCTAGGATTTCTCCCTAGAACGAAATTGTCTGTTATTGGCTTATTTGGAAGGGTCATGAATAATAATGTTGAGCTCTGCTCTGATTGGCTGTTTCACAGTGCGGTTCATTTCAGTAGCTCACAGGAAGGAAACACAGGGAGGAAAATATATATTTCAATACTTTCTCTCGTAGTTATATCATTGGGTAATTATACTGTATATAAAATGCGGGCATCAGGGAGTCGCTATTAATATGTGGGGCACCGAAACTGCTTTCAAATGCACCATCGCTTATTACTTTCACTTTCGAGATTCACGATCGCACAAACTCTTTTTTATACTATAGAGCGACAGTACTTACCACACATTTTACAAGATCAGATGCTTGTCAGTGGTGCTCAAGATCTGTAAATCATTTGCGTGCCTTTTGAATATAGATACCAACCCATCCCTGCACTTCACATTCACATTATGACAAAATTATAACTTTTGATGAACACAGATCTATTAGCCACCACCAAAATGTAACATGAAAATGAATTACAGTACAAGTGTAAAGAAGCAGTTAAATTGATTAGAAGTTGATGTAAGCTGCCAGTTTATGCAAAAATAATCTTTGGTAGTGGTGTTGTGGTTGTGAACAAATCGTTATTTTAAACAAATCTCTTAGGTCGAAAAGATCTTATAAATGAACAGGACTGTGTTTCCCAAAAGCATTGTAAGTGAACAGATTTTTTACGTGAACAAATCTCTTAAGTGAACGGATCTTTCAAGTGCACAAATCTTTTAAGTGGACAAACCTTTTACATAAACAAGGCTGTGTTTTTCAAAAGATCATAAGCCTAAGTAGATCAAAAACCATTCACACCAAAGGACTGTAAGATCAACAGATCTTAAGTGAAAGAATTTTTAAAGTGAACATTTTCTTTTTTGTCCCTTGTGAAGAACATGACTGCTTTGATTGCCTTTTCATTCATTTAGGTTTTTAAATCCATATTTCACCCAAGAAATAGCCATTATTGCATGCTGTTGACTAACGCCCCACTATCACCACAGCTCTAGATATTTCTGACACTGTTCATTGTAACAGCCTTATAGCACTTGAGTGAGAGAGAGAAAATGACCCATAGCTTAATGTTTTGTATAGGTGTATTGATGTGAAGCAAGAGCATAAAGGAGTGTGTGCACATGGGTTTGTAAATAATAGATGACAAGTAGCATAGCATTGTCTTTAAGTACCTTAAGATGCCATTCTACTTATATACTTCTGCTGTAATCTATAAAAGCAATTCTCAACAAACATCAGAGCAACAGAAAACTCTGCCAAGCAGACAAGTGCATAGGGCAGACAGTTCACACACCTTTACTTTTTAGTATTATTCTGTAGGAAAGCTATAAGGAGGATTGACATAAAAATATACTTTCACCACGAAAAGGCTAAAAAAGTAGATGTGATGGGAACTTAAAGGTGCCATAGAATGCATTGATACAATATTTTAAATTATTTTCTGATATCTATATAGAAGGTATGTGGCTTAGGTAAGGGCAAAAATTCTCCAGTTTTACATGTGCATTTACAACCCTAAGATTTCTCCCTAGAATTAAATGGTCAATGCAAAGTCAATGCAAAAACACAAACAGACACAATTCATGCCGGGCGATATGAATGACATGAACTGGGCAATGCGTTGGATGTGAACGCACGATATTCCCCTCAAGTTGAACAATTTCAACTCGAGTGAAAATTTGCATGACGTGTTGTCGCGCAAGCCAGTCTGCAAAGAGCATATTAACACGTGAGTGACATGAAAAACATCCCACGAGTAATTCAGAGTGAGTAACACGATGCAAATATTTACGTCGTTTTTGATGTAAACACACCATAGGAGATGAATTTCTGTTTAATTTTACTGTACAATACTTAGGTCCCTAAGATTAGGCCTCAGATGAAAGAACAAGATGCTAACTAATGATGATACAAAATTTAAATTCTGCTCAATATAGTAAGATGAATTAATTTGTTGTTAAGGCCAACAACAGATACTGTAAATGGACGTTGTTGTAAAAATTACTACACTTTTTTAATAGTATCTGCCATGAAATTGCATCATAATATTTTTAATTCATTTGGACAAAATAGTAAAATATAAAAAAATAAATAAAAAAAAACACTAAGTGAATCATCACAACAGTATCAAAAATGAATATTCATGATTACGTTTAAGTTTTTATAAATTACTAATGTTTTAAAGATTAACTTTAAGTGAACATTAGACAGTGAAGATAATCTAAATGTAAAAATCATGCAAATGAGCATGCACAATTAAATATATATCAACCAATGAACTCTCCATAAACCACCTGCACACACCACCAATAACTTTTCATGTGTAAAATCCTTGAAATTATGGACGACCAGTATCTAATGCAAAACACCACTGACAAGTGACAGAAAAAAAACAGCCCACCTTGACTGTCTGCAACCCGCGATCTCATGAACCTTGAGGCAGTGATGTAATATTCATCACACTCGGCAAGTTGATTTGCTTGCTGTTGCTTCCACAGGAACGCAAGAGGTTTAAGAAGAATGTGAAGCGGTTGGACTGGATGGAAGCTGAGGAAAATGGCTGCCCTTGGGTGAGACATCCAGCTGGGAACATCATTTAAATCCATTAGCTAGATATCATCAGACTTTCCCACTCACTTAGTAGCTATGTTATCACCACTGCAGACGTGAAACGGAATGGGGAGCGCAGAGTGAAATGGATGCCCAAGACGGTGGTTCTTCACACTGAATTACCTGAACCAAACCTGGGTAGATGGGCGGCCCTCAAAGCCTTCTCAACAAGCAGTATCACATATGTCCCAGGCTCAACTTTTAAGTACAAATAATCGTATATGTGCAAGAGCTGGGTAAGAGATTTCTGCTTATAAATAAAAATCTCACAGTAAAAAGGCAAGCAAGTGGTGAGACACACAAAGAAACAATGTTGAATATAACCAAGATTAATGAATGGTGGCTGAACTACCTTAAAAAAAAAAAAAAACTTCTGGAGAACGGCATTGGCGTCAGGTACATTTCCTTCTCGAAAGCCTTATTGATGAATACAAAACCTGAAGCCATTCAGCACACATCTGCTACCTCATGGGCATAGTAGCTTATACGACTGCAGAAAACACAATAACCGAAAACACAGCCATATGAGGAATCATTTTCATTATGCTACAGTAATGGATCAGAACAGTCATTATTGCTACTAATTCATGCTCTGCATAAACCAATATAATTAAGTATGCGAATATGCGATCGCATGGGATCCATGTAAGTGCTAAGCACACATGCACTAGGCATGCTAATGTTGTCATACTCGCAAGAGTCACACGCTAACACTTTCGTTCCTCCGCAGCACTTTGTTTGATTTAACTTGATTAACTTCCTTGCCATATGTTTCCTATTATTTTTTCGCCATTAAGCTCCATCGCTCTCCTTCCAGTCATGAAACATGATATCATTCGCTTCCTTCAGAATGTGGGATGAATCCAAATGATTCAAGTTCTGTTTTCTGACTGATGAACTTCCCATCCCTCATACGCAGCGAGAACAAGACGTCAATCCATAATTGGAAGCTCTCAAGCGTAACATACTCAGACTAATTAAAAGAACCAGAGCTAATGGCAAAACACGCCATACTGCGCTCTCCCCAAACAGGTTGTCCCTGATACAAGTCATTACAAGGGCTACACACACATAAAGACAACCAGACTCCAAGGATCCTTTGCTCCATATGCAGACATTAATTTTATTACTTATGCTGGGTGTTTATGAACCTCTGGCCTGCTCACTGTATATATATATATATATATATATATATATATATATATATATATATATACACACACACACACACACACACACACACACATATATATATATTTTCTACGATATACACACAAACCTGTTTTCAACAATAACAATAAGAAATTTTTACGTGAGCAGGAAATTAGCATATTAGAATGATTTCTGAAGGATCATGTGACACTGAAGACTGGGATAATGGATGCTGAAAATTCATCTTAAATTACACAGGAATAAATTACATTTTAAAATATATTAAAATTGTAATAATGTTACACTATTACTGTCTTAACTCTTATTTCTGATCAAATTACTGCAGACTTGGTGAGCAAAAGACTTTCAAAACACTTCAAAAACATATATCAAACCCCAAACATTTGAACAGTAAAGTAAAATCGCATATATAAAAATTAGCAGAGGAAAAAAACTCTATTTATTATATATATTGTTTATGCAATACACTGCCTGTGTTATTTCAATGCTATGTATATGCATCAGAAAAATGTCTGTTCTGTCACGTCTTGCTGCGTTGCAGTGTCTCACGGCATGAGCGCCACATTTTGAAGAGGCTGTGTCAAGTTAAAACTTATTAAACACAAGACTCTTGCATTCTGTTGCGTTCAATTGCATTACGTCCAGCTGTTTTTGAATGCAAGAACGTGTCCTGTGTGAATACCTTTCTTACTCATTCTACACTGCCTGCTCTCGGTAAGTGTGGTTGGCATGTTGTCTGTCAGAAGGTGGTACTTCATGCTTGAATTACTAAAATGGAAAATATCTCATTATAGATTTTACGTACAGGTCAAGACACATTTCTAATTGCATTAATTACCAAAAAAGCAAATGCACTATGCTAATGCATTAAAATGTAAGCCCAAAATGTAATAGCTGCTGATTGGCTATGATTGTTACGTTACATAGAATTTGCTAATTAAATTGCTACATTTTCTTTTACATTTTTAATTTTAGAAAACTAGTTTTTATTATATTCTTTATATAATATGAATTTTTTTCCCTACATGCCAATTTGCCTTGCATTCTAACACTTCCCAGGCAGTGGGAAGTTTCCAAATGCCATACGAGACACTTCCACCATCACTTTGTCTCGTGAGGTGTGACCTTCGTGGAATCATCAGATGTTGGAGAAGAAAATGGTGCATTCTGACCCACTGCACCGAGCACACCCTCTCACATTCAGAGCGGGACTATTTTCTATTCCCTGATTAATGTGCTCATGCAAAGTCAAATGTAATTTGAGGATGTGTCTTTTTACATATGCAGATTTCTGCAGCACAGCCACACTGCAACACCGTATTCATAAGCTCATTAGGAATGTGTACGTAGAAGCAGCACGGCTTGTACAATTTAACCCAAATTGATGGATTGTTCTCTGGGTATGCTAATAGTGGCCAGAGGCATTGTTATGGAACGCAACACCCGTGCTTACGGGGCTGGAGGGTGTGTTCCTTTTTCCTTCCCTCAGAGGAAACAGACAGTCAATAGAGGATCCAGGGTGAGCAACAGCACCCCCAGCATTGAGAGAAAGACATTTTAATATATTACAGTGTGCATGTTTTATTACAGGAAATGAGCTCAGGCTGGCGATGTGGAGCACACAAGGCCATGTTTATTTTAAGAGCTGCGCAGAACAGAACATCAAAAAACTTTCCCATATTTCAGTGCAAACATCATTACTATAATAGCATACAACATCTTTTTCAAGCCACGCTTAAATCAGAATATTGCATGCGTGGAGATATTTGCATAAACGCACGCCCCCGACTTTGCCTTTGAGGCTTCATGTCCTCCCTGTTTTAAGGGAAGAGCCCAGCTCTCATTTACACAAATCCACCAGCACTGACATTCAATCAATGACAGGGTTTATGGTACAAAGCCACAGGACAGTAAATTAGGTTTAAATCAAACAGCCCAAAGTGCAATTCAGGCCAAGTCACAACTTCTTCATCCTGCAGATGAAGGAATTTTAATGACCAGTTGGAGGAAACGTCAGTTAAAAATTTAACTGTCAGAGCAATATACTGAGAAGACATGTTTGATTGGAACGCAGCCATAATCTGAGCAACCCAAAAAAAAAACACACAATCTCCATATGTGTGTGAGGAGGATAGTGAAAAAACACAGCAGAAAAGTCACATGAGAAGAGGCGTGGCTGTGATTGGCTGATGCTTGTATTGGAAATCAATCTATAAATCTGCATTAAACAAGGGGGTCTATAATATGGAAAGAATAGTGAACTAATTCAGACTAATTACAGAGTTAACAACTCTGTAAATTGAGAATTTCAATTAAATTTAAATCCAATTCCTCAATTCCAAAATCAATTGAGAAAACTGAAGTTTAAAAACAATTTAGCAAAGAACTTTAAAATTAAAAAAAAAAAAAAAAAAATTGAGTATACAAGTACAATAACTAGAAAAGCAAAGTTTGCCAAGACAAATTATTAAAGTTGACTTAACAAAACCTATGTTAAAAAACATTGTGTGAAAGTTCAGAAAAACATTTTATAAACAAAACTTTACAGATATAAAACAGTAGATAGAATGATAGGTAGAATGACAGATTCTAATCGAACAATAGATAAAACGATAGATAGATAGACAGACAGACAGACAGACAGACAGACAGACAGACAGACAGACAGACAGACAGACAGACAGACAGACAGACAGACAGACAGACAGACAGATAGACAGATAGATAGATAGATAGATAGATAGATAGATAGATAGATAGATAGATAGATAGATAGATAGATAGATAGATAGATAGATAGATAGATAGATGTTTAAAAACATTTTGACGTAACCAGGTTTTAATAAATAGCATGTTATAACTTCTACTATTAAATATTGAAGTATTTGCTGCTTGTTCATAGTCCCAAGTGTGAGGTAAATTCCATTTAATATGCCTTTAACCCGAGAAACTCTGTGAAAGTATGTAAACACCAAATTGTAAGAACCTAAACCCAGAGAGGGAACATTGCCTAGACATTGCCCAGAAGTTCAAGACACGTCACTGGCAAAGACGAGTTTTCTAAACATTGTTACATGCACACAACAAACTAATTACCAATATGTATTTACATATTAATTCTCTGTAATCTGACTTCCACCCTTGCCTTCTGCAACCATCCTTGCGTTATTTATACCCATACCTACACACACTAATGCTGAGATGACAAGCACTCATCCTCACTAAAAAGGGGGATTTGTAAAGCATGGCAACATGCACACAATCATTGGATGGATTTAAAGCATCGATCACGCATTATTTAATTTGTGTGAGTGGCATATGAATCTTAAATGCCTTACGTGGCCTTGAGCAGTTATGTAATCATAAACGAGCTGTAACAGTTGCCGGGCACGCGGCTTTGGAATAAATTAAAAACGGGGGAAAATGTATTTACAGGCTCTGTCATCATTAATGAAAAACAGAAAATGGTCCTCCCACCCCTTAACATAATGGAACGGTCTAAATCGCTTACTATGATTTATATTGGCTCCTCTACCCAGCCCCCACAAACCTTAATCGATACGGGGGATAACGGCTGATTTTTCCACTATCCTCTCCCTCTCTGCACAGGGATGTTGGCCGCATCTGAAATCTCCTTCCCATCCTTGTTTCTAAACCAGCTCTCTCACTCCAGAGCATCTGCCCCTCTCTAGCTTTATCGGGCAAAGAAACACCGGGGTTGGTTGCTGCTCTGCCAGCCGAGAGCCTGGAGACAGTAAAGAGGGTTGTCAGTGAGGCCGGGCTGGCCTCATGTGATAAGACGTAGTGTACAAATCCAGGGTGGCAATTTAATCCGAACCATCCTGCAGCACTTCATATCACTAACACCAACTACTGTAGAAGTGCCGCGGTCTCTGTATTCTATCATAAACACAGATACACACAGAGGCCCCATTGGGAGAGAGAAATAAGACCCGTCTGTTCTTAAAGGGCATTCGACTTCAGACGCGCTCGGGGGACTTCGGGATGCAGCAATTCAATGTCAATGGTGATGGATCCTTCTTCTAATAAATAAATTTATATCAGAGTAAAACAATAACAACACACTGGAAATTTGGAAAGTAAAGAAGAAACTAATCTAGAGCATGTGTGTTTACCAGTAAGCCATGGCTCCATCTATGTTGTCATGCTCATATGGAAGATGAAGGTTTGAATCTTACTAGTGCTTTTTACCACAAAAAAGTGGTCAAGGTTTGGCTGGTCAGCATGTTTTAACTACAAAAGCATCAATGCAATACAAATAATAGTAATAATAATAATATTTATATGAACTCCACCATCCAAAAGCTTGTAGTCAGTAAGATAAAAAGATAAAAAAATTTCAGAAAGGACGCATTAAAAAGTTCAAAAGTGACAGTAAAGTCTTTTATAATGTTACAAAAAATCTGTTTCATATAAATGCTGTTTATTGAACTTTCTATTAAATACAAGAATCCTGAAAAAATGTATCACAGTTTCTGCAAAAAATATTAAGAAAAAGTGATAATACTATTTTTTTGAGCACAAATCAACATGTTAGATTGATTTCTTAAGGATTATGTGACATTGAAGACTGGAGTATGGTTACTATATTCAGCTTTACCATCACAGGAATAAATTATATTTTAAAATATATTAATTTTATATTTAAAAATTGACATTTTAAATTGTAATAAAGTTTCACAATATTACTGTTTTTACAGATTTTTTGATCAAATAAATGCACCATTGGTAAGCATAACAGACTCCTTTCAAAATAGAAAAAAAAAGAACTCCAAATTTACAAAAACATAATAATATAATATAATATAATATAATATAATATAATATAATATAATATAATATAATATAATATAATATGAAATAGTGTAGTTGGAAAAGGGAGTTTTAAGTTCCCGAAAATTACAGTGTTTTAGTAGCTCCATGACCTATATAAATCATAGATCAATAAAAATGTGATTCAACATGATATGACCTCTTTAAAACACATCATATATTAGGTAACATGGATAAAAACTGTACTGAGAAATGTTCAGAGCTGTCTCTAAGCGCCAGAAGTTTCCCTGAAGACTAAAACTGTCAAGAATCCAGAAAAACACATGTCTGTGACACCAGGGATGCCAAACTGCACAACAGAGACATGCTGTAAACTAACAAAAAATACACTAAACATTTTTTATCCTGTATCAAAGACGAGCATGGCATTGCATGTGTATCAGACCGTAGTAGTGGAGATTTTGATTAATTCCGGTGTCTCAAATCATTTGCTTCTGTCCAACCTATTCACTCAGTAACATTACATCTAAACTAAACAGTCTTCTGACTAAATCCTTTAAATAGTTTTGCTCGAATATCTTTCTGCAGGTGTTATAAACCTACTTGACTTCAAAAGTATGTGCAAAAGAATGATTCGCTGACCTAAAAGATTCATTCTAAAGCACAGATTCGTTTCCAACCAAAATGCAGCTATATCAGAAACAATTTATACTTGTCCTTGTTGCCCTTTATGTGCCTGGGGTTTCTGACAGCGCAATGAGAGTTTGTTACAAGTAGATACTAACAGAGCTCAATAGTGCACTGACCTGTGGGGTGATGCTTCTGACAAAGAGCCAGCAACATAAGAGACTGTGTGTGTGCACGCATGAGGAGAGAGGAACTTCACTAGTGTCCTTGGCACATTAATGAGGTAGAAAGACAGAGGGTGAGAGGCGAGGTCACCTCAGGGTCAACTCTGGATCAGCAGTGCGATTAAGTGGCCCAGACACACCGCTTTAATGAAATCAACCAGAGAAGAGGCCAGCAGCAACCAGAGGAGCTGCTTTCGAAATCACCGCATAGCCTTATATTTATTCAGAAACTGTTTAGTGTGATTGGCTTTGTATGAAGAAGCCTGATTCTTTCATTAAAATACCCTTGCCTTGTGAATGGCTGATGGGTGCGTGTTTGTTCCTGCATACATTTTTCTTTCACTGCCCCTCATCACGAATTCAGCGAGTTCGAGATTTCTTATCTAAACAGAGGCAGGCGTCTGACAGATGGATGCTGACAAGCATGTTTCGAATTTAAATCCAACACCTCGGGGGAAAGGGTGTAGTTTGCATTCAAGCCAAACTATGTCTGATGTCTTTAAGGATGTCGAACATCTTCCCTATGAGTGAAGTGCACGGGCAATCAATTGCATTTGGCTGCAGCATGGAGGGAAAGCAAGTTGTATAAACCCTAAAGAAAAAGAAAAAGGAGAAGAAGAACAACAACAACATAACAAAAACAAGGAGAAGAAGAAGAAGGGACAGCAACTTTACTCAAAGTGTCAAGGTTTGGGTAGTTAGCATAGTTTAACTATAAATTTTATTGGCGGCAAAAACGCATCTTTATCCACTGATGGCCATTAAAAATTTGCAGTGTATTCTGATGGAATAAATCAAATAATAATATCAATCATACATAATTATAGATGTCTTAATCATAGATCCCCTTCAGGAACTTGAGCTGCGTAGAAAATGCTATGGGAACGCCTGCATGACCACGCTCTGAACCACGTGTGTAATCTGTCCAATGGATAGGGGACAGGCGGGTGATGTAATCAACCAGGAAGCTTAAAACCACGTGCGGTGGAACCGGCGTCAGCTTTTTGTCATTCAGCAACCGCTACTCTGTGTGTGTCTGTCGATCTCTGTTGTGAGTCTTATTTAGTGTTGTCTGTCCTAAAAACTAAGCACTTGGGTGAGAGCAGATCGCACTAAAGGCTGTGTGTTCCTCCCTGTATACACTACATCACTGCTGGGGATACACACAGTCTGTGTGTGGTCTGCTTGGGAGCGAGTCACGCAGAGTCGGCTCTCGAGGGAGGCATTGCAAGCGCCTCTCACTGCGTGCACTTCGCTCCCGGAAAGGCTCTCTTTTGCGAGCCTTCGCCAGCGTTCCACACGGTGCTGGTCCTACTGCCGCCGAGGTGGAGCGGCGGCTGCACTCATGGGGTCCCCCGATGCGGCATCGTCTCTGAAGGCTCCGAGCTTGCCCTCCAAGCCGCTGTGTACAACATCAGTGCTGGTGAGCAAGGGGTACGCGGCTGCAGGTCAGGCTGGTGCATGTCTGCACACCATGGTGGTGTTACAGGCATACCAAGCCGACCTGCTAAAGGAGCTAGATGAGGGAGAGGAGCTCACACCTGATGACATCACTGAGCTCCGCAGAACTGCTGATGTGTTTCTCCGTACTGCCATCGGCAGATCTATGGCAGCGCTGGTGGCAGCGGAGAAACATCTCTGGTTGACCCTATCTGATATGAAGGAGAAAGTAGGGTCTTCTTCATGGACGCCCCGCTTGCGCCTTCTGGCCTGTTCGGCGATGCTGTCAACCAGCGTTTCCTCCCTCACCGATCGCTAGCTCAGGGGGCTGCTGGGTGGCAGCAGCCCTCGCCACGTACCAGCTCCTCATATAGAGAGGCCACAAAAGGAGAGTGTCACCACTCATGCTCCCCTGCGTTGGGACCGAGGTGGTAAACGCTCTGGGTCTGGGCTTCGAAGGCTAATCCGGATCTGCGGACCATCACAGGTCTTAAAGGAACAGTACTAAACATGTTGCCGACTGTAATTAAAGAGAAAATTACATTTCTGTCATTATTTACTCACTCACATATTGTCCCAAACCTGTATTAATTTCTTTCTTGTGCTGAACAAAAAATAAGATATTTTGAAGAATGTGGGTAACCAAACAGTTGCTGGTCCACATTGAATCTGATAGAAGGAAAAAAATACTATGGAAGTCACGGTGGACCAGCATCTGTCTGGTTTTCCACGTTCTTCAAAATAGCATTTATTTACAGCAGAAGAAAGAAACTCATTCAGGTTTAAAACTAATTTTGAGTGAGTAAATGATGGTATAAAAATAAAACACTATGCCAGAATTGACAGACAGATGTCAATTTTTATTATTTAATGTTAAAACAACAAAACACAAAGATAAAAAATAATAATAATACAGTTGCTTTAATAGGAATCAATCTATAAAGTGTTTTATTTATTCAGTTAGTTATATTTGTTCATTCAATTTCTTGAATGCTCCTGCTAAATACACCTATTGTACCTGAAAATAAAGCACTCTTTGTTTTATTTGTGTATTATGTGTATTTGTAACATGTATCTTTGTTATTATTTTTAATAACAAAGATAAAATAATGACAAAGATTTTTATCTTCGCCCACTTTGGCCTAAATATCCACCATTCTTTTTTATATTTTGTTACCTTGAAAGGCTTTGTCTTTATAATAGGGAAATTATTTAGGCTGCACTGCTCAGACAAAATAGTAAACCAACCTGACAAAAAAATCATGATAAAATCGTGAAATCGTGATATTTTAAAAAAAAAATCTTGATGTGATATTTTTGCCATATCGCCCACCCCTAGGGCAGACAGAGTAGAGTAGGCTCAGGTCATGGAACAGGAAGTAGACACTCTCTTGAGGAAGGAGGCCATTGAGGTGGTCCCTCCTCACGAAAGAGAGTCCGGGTTCTACAGCCGGTACTTCATAGTTTCAAAGAAGGATGGAGGGTTGCGTCCCATTTTAGATCTGCATCAGTTGAACCGCTCAGTTATGCGACTGAAGTTCAAGATGCTCACACTCAGACAGGTTGTGTCTCAGATCAGGTCCAAGGACTGGTTTGTCACAATCGATCTAAAAGACGCATGATGTTCCTGAGGTTTGTTTTCGGGGGCAAAGCATACCAATCCTGGGTTCTTCCTTTCGGCCTTGCACTCTCATCCCACACTTACAAAAGTGTGTGGATGCTGCTCTGCGTCCTCTGCAACTGATTGGCTGATTCGAGCTCAATCGGAGCAGTTGATCGAGATGTCGTTCTTGCCCACATGAAAGACCTGGGGTTAAGACTAAACACCAAGAAAAGTGTGCTTTCGCCAGTACAGAGAACCACTTATCTGGACGTGGTGTGGGATTCGACCATGATGCAGGCACGTATGTCCCCTGCTCGGATCGAGTCAATCCTCACATCAGTCAAGAGAGTGAGGGAAGGCCGGTCACTCACTGTCAAGCAGTTCCAGAGACTGCTGGGTCTGATGACAGCTGCGTCCAACCTCTTGGCCTGCTGTATACGAGACTCCTACAGTGATGGCTCAAGACTAAGGGGTTCTCACCGAGGGGAAACCCGCTTCGCATGATCAAGGTCACGTGGCGATGCCTACATGCCTTAGACAAGTAGAGACACCCTTGGTTCTTGTCTCAGGGCCCAGTGCTGGGAGCTCCTTCTCGCCACGTAACGCTAGCGACAGACACATCCCTCACCGGTTGGGGAACGGTCATGAGTGTCCACCCTGCCCGCGGTCTGTGGAGTGGCCGCTATCTCACGTGGCACATCAACTGCCTGGAGATGCTGGCCGTGTTTCGAGCACTGAAACACTTTCTCCCAGACCTAAAAGATTGCCATGTGTTGGTGCGTACCGACAACACAGCGATGGTCTCTTACATCAACCACCAGGGAGGCCTGTGTTCATGCTCCTTGTGCAAGCTGACGCACCAGATCCTTGTGTGGTCCCAGGACAGACTCCTCTCGCTGAGAGCTGTCTACATTCCTGGGTATCTCAATGTGGGAGCAGATGTTTTGTCGAGGCAGGGGCCGAGGCCCAGGGAATGGATACTTCACCCCGAGGTGGTGAAGCAGATATGGAGAGTGTTTGGCCAGGCTCAAGTGGACCTCTCTGCGACACAGGAGACATCGCAATGTCCCCTCTGGTTCTCTCTGACTCATCCAGCTCCACTGGGACTGGATGCTATGGTACAGACTTGGCAGAGGCAAAGTCTGTACGTCTTTCCCCCGATCGCTCTGCTCCCGGGAGTTCTGTTGAGAGTGCGCCGGGACGGGGTCCGTCTGCTGCTAGTAGCCCCGTTCTGGCCGGGCCGAGTATGGTTCTCGGACCTGATTTCTCTCCTCCATGGCTCTGAAATTCCTGTCAGAAGGGATCTCCTCTCACAGGCAGGGGGTAATATCGTTCACCCTTTCCCGGAGCTGTGAAAGCTGTGGGTGTGGCCGCTGAGGGGGCACAGCTAATAGCTTCCAGTTTCTCAACCGAGGTTGTTGCTTCACATAGTTAACCCACTCCACCCTGAAGGTCTACGTGGCTGCTTTATCGGCCTACTACGCCCCTCTCGGTGGCCAGTCAGTGGGTAGACACCCCCTAGTTACACGTCCACACTGAGGCTGAGGCCTCCAGTACAATCCCGTGTCCCCCTGTGAGACCTGGCTGTGGTGTTAGAAGCTCTCTGTAGGCCTCCATTCGAGACTATTGAGGAGATCTCTGATTGCCATCTCACTTTGAAGACTACCTTTCTTCTGGCAATATCTTCTCTTAAGAGAGTTGGGGATCTGCAGGCCCTCTCAGTGGCCCCTTCCTATCTTGACTTTGCGCCCGATCTGGCCAAAGCTTTCCTCTACCCTCGAGCGGGGTATGTCCCTAAGGTCCCCTCCTCAGTCTGTGGATTGTGGATGCCATTTGCATTGCCTACGAGTCCTCTGATCTCCCCTCGCCTCTGGGGGTCAAGGCTGACTTGACCCGAAGTGTGGCGGCCTCCAAGGCCTTTTTAGCAGGTGTCTCTGTGCAGGACA